>CM035808.1:65545103-66229556 GCA_020466095.1 Chlorops oryzae | reverse complement strand
GAGGCTCTAGAGATCTTTTTGGAAATTCTACGAAGCGCGGTTGAATAAATCGACCGCCATATTAGAATAAATTTTGGAATCTCTTGAGATATTTTTGGAAATTCTACGAATGTGGGGTTGAATCATCGACCGCCATATTAGAATAAATTTTGGAGTCTCTAGAGATATTTTTTTTGGAAATTCTACGAAGCGCGGTTGAATAAATCGACCGCCATCTTAGAATAAATTTGGGTGCGCTAGAGATATTATTTGGAAATTCTACGAAGCGCGGTTGAATAAATCGACCGCCATCTTAGAATAAATTTGGGTGCGCTAGAGATTTTTGGAAATTCTACGAAGCGCGGTTGAACGAGCGACCGCCATATTTGGATCCGATTTGGATCATACAGCGAATTAAGTGGAGTAGTAATATACGGGGTTGAACAATCGCCCACCCTATTTGAAAGCAAGGTGTTAAATAATATAGATCTCCGATGGCGTTTTGAGCTTCCACTAAATAACCGGAGCACGCCCACGACGTCTTGCGGGGACCAAACCAGCGTACCAGTGGGACGGCGGTAGACGAGCGAAACGGGTTGGCGTGAAGGACACACCACGTGGGCTGGCGCAGTCGCGTGGTGCTATCGAGGCACGTGTTCGTGTGAAGACGGTCGTACTTGTCCGCCTGTAGGGCAAAAGCTGGTAATATTTAAAGTAGCGATGTAGGGTAAGCTAATATACCGTGCTTACGTTCATGCGCGTATTTACAGTACGGCAGGGAGGGGCAGCTTCTCCCCTCTTATTAGTTTCTGTACCTATACACCGCAAAAGATTTTTCAAAGAGTATCAAGAAGTGAGATACGGCTGCCAAAATCGTTTTTCTGAAGATAGAAGGAAACCTAACTATGTGTACATGTGGCAACACATACGAACATACGCAATAGTTCCTACCATACATATTGAACATTTTTTGTATCTTGCCTCTCCCTAACTGAAATTCTGGATACGTCCATGCTTACGCTGGGTATAAAAATCTCAGAGTTGAGTTGTTTTAAAAAATTTCCTTATATCTCTGCAACGGTGAAGACGATGATGGTCAGATTTGACATACACTAACAGACTTAATTGTCTCTTAACATCAGAGAGCAAGCTTAAAAGATCGCTTAATAGTGGTTGAGCTATGTACATTCAAAGTTAAAATATGTTGAACATTTTACATAAAGTTTTGAATTTTTCGACTTTGAGCATCATTATTTACCATTCATTCATTGTAAGTTATTTTTGATTTCGTATTAAAAAATAACGTTTAAAGAACAAAATTAAAAAAAAAACTCAAACCATATTTGAGAAATATGAGTTTCAAATTATCAATAGTATTTAAACATTTAGTACGCGATTTCCCTGGAACTCTAACCTGATGGAATTTTGTTGAATTTTTCATATTATTAACCAAGCTGAAATCTAAAGAAAATGCTTAAAAATCTCTTGGCTTCTTGTACTGGTGTAATTTTATGATATATTTAATGAAACTAACATATTTATATATGGAGCTTATATGGAATATTTGAACGCCGGTAGCAACCCCTAAATGTCATTTGAAAAACTTAAAAAAAATACGGAAATATTTTCTCGTGGTAAATATTAAAATGACGGGGTGTCGCGTGAAAAAAAATATTTTAAATAAGGACCACCCTTATATATATATATATATATATATATATATATATATATATATATATGCCGTTTTATAGAGTTAGATTTTCTTCTTCTATGCCATTACTATATCATAATTTTATACTGAGGCTAGGCAATGTGCGACAGCTCAAACGGTAAACAACAGATATCGCCACATATGTATACCTGCTGAAATTTATTTTGCATACGTTTATTCATCCTAAATAATAAAATTTTACTCAAAGTAGATTTCCACTCATTTGATCCATTTTCATTACTAATGAGATTTTTCTAACGACAAGGACGCTCCGTCACATCGGTTTTGTGACGTCTTTTATTAGTTCTACTCAATTTGTTGGTGAAGTATATTTAATCCTTAATATTAAAGCTATAAGATTGACGTGTAAAAAGTGAACTGGAAAGGTAAGTGCTTCTTCAGCGCTGAACTATATTAAGTTATTAAGGGTTCTCATGTAATAGTGCAAAACATGCAAAACTGACATTTGAATAAATTTATCCGGCAAGTTGCATGAACGCACCTTCGAAAAATTTTACGCGTAAGTGAAGTTAAAACAGCTGATTTTATACTAAACGAGTTTATACGCTTTATATATACGTTTTGCGCTACCATATCGTAGTGCAAAACGCAGAAACTTAGTTTCATACAAAATTTGACAGTTGATATATGAGGGTAAAAGTATATCAGGTTTTCACTATTAGATGAGAACCCTTATTATGATTTTTAGGTAAAGAAAAGTGAATATCGAAATTTAATTTGTTTCAAATATAGACAAAGAGGGGAAAAAGAAGATTTTTTCAAAAACCTTTTTGAGATGTGTTTATTGTTTATCGTGTTTGTGTATGTGGTTTGTTTTGTGTATCTGGTAGACGAACGCCAGTTTTCGTTCGTTGTGATCTGTTGCGTTCTTTTCTCATATCGTCAAAAATAAGAGTAAAGAAGCAATCGCTGTTCGTTTCGTTCTTCTCTTTTTGTACTGTATCAAATTGTACAACTCCCAAATAAGGATGAACAATTCACCGCTCTTTAACTTGAAATAGAATAAACTACAGAGAAATTTGCTCGCGCACCAGCAAAAGTTTATGTGACTGGTTGTCTTTATGTACTATTCTTTTTTTTCTTCTCTCGGCTGTGAAATTTTGCTTTGCTTATGTCGATCTCACATCGAAGTTTATAAGCTTCTTCTACTATGTGCATTTACGTTGTACTGTGTTTGTGAGAGGGGCATAAAGAATAAAGCGTAATGAAAGTTTCTGGGCAATAAAGGATTCACTAGAAGAGTTTATAATATGTACTTTTGCTGCGTATTCAAGTAATATATGGTTAGTATTGTTTTGTGTGAAGAGCAAAAAAAAAATGGGAACGTTAAATATAATAGATAAATCAACCGCAAAAAGAATTTTCAAGTCTTCGGCACTTTCGCATTGTGAGCGCTATTGGGTAAAAAAGTGCGTCAGCTTTTGGTTTATTGTTTTGATTTTTCTTTGTTTTCTCGTTCTTTGCGCTATACTTCTTTGGCTAACCTTGGAATGTGGGTAACCGTGAAATGTTTTAAGTTCTGTTCGGACTGTGTTTGAATACGTTTGTGCTAATGACTTCGCTGTGCTCGTTCTGTGATCGCGCTGATGCAGATCTACAATGCAATAGTTGCAAAAAATTTTTTCATTCTGTGGGTTTTGATATAAGAGACAATAATGTTCTTGATGTTGTTAAAACATATAAAAACATCGTTTTTAATTGCAATAATTGCATGAATTTCTCGTATGAAATGTCCGAAAAAATTCTGAATTTTTTCAGTGAGCTTAAAGTCATAAATTCAAAATTTACGAAATTCGTCGATGACTGTTCTGAGCGTGGCTATTTCTCAGCTTCGTCGAAAAAACTAAAGTCAATGCCGAAACTATCTGTTAACTCTCCTCGTTTAACAGTACCAAGTTCAGGTCGCTCTCTCGTCAGTAAAAAGACAGTTCTTACTCGATCGCAGGCAAAGGCCAATGATTCTTCACGTCTCACGACTGTTAGTGCCAAGAGTCTTTCATCAAGTGGCAATACTTTATTAAACTCTTTGTCTAACGCTACTCAGCTAATTTCTCACAAAAATGCTGGATCACCTGTGATTCATGCTGATTTGGATCGTGTAAGAAGCTCTTCGTGTTCACATCTCGGCGTTGTTTCTGCAGTCACACCTCCAACTTCGTGTAATAATGACTCTCTGGCCTCTGTAGCTGAACCGATTGCTGTCAATGTCTCCCAAGATGCTCTTAATAACAACAACAATGATATGGAATGGACTGAAGTAATAAGCCAAAAGCGTATAGGGAATACAATTGTTGTTGGCTCTAATTCGAATACGGAACTCAATGTTGTAGCTCGTAAGAAGTGGCTGCATTTATCATCGTTTCTCCCAGTCGTCACTGAAAATGATATTGTTGATTATGTAGTGTTGTGAGTCAAAACCGTCACGTCACACGCAAACGTAACGCTGCCAGCTCTATCGTCATCGGTACGCTATCAGCACTAAGCCAAAAGCAGTGCAATAAATAATGCATCATAAACAAATGCAACGGCACCGTTTGAGCTCGAAACCTAACACCTCGAACAACAACAGCACGAGCGAGCATGAAATCGAACGCCTCAACAAAGCAACAACGGTCGGCGTTCGAAGTCACAAAAAGAGACACTGTTACCGGAGACGGCAACAACAACAACAGGGTCTTGTAGTGACAAACAGACCGTCGATATCAATGTCAACCGAGAATCGATCGCTCAAGGCCATCGATCGAAAGGGAAAGCAGGCAGACGAAAGGCGAAAGAACACGAGCCGCCGAGTCAGCATGTGGACCACACACAAACAAGGGATGTTTGCGGCATGCGTTTGCTTGTTCGTATTGCATTTCGTTCTGTACGTCTTTTTGTGTGTGCACTTGGCTTGCATTAAACCGTACATATGTCGAATGGGTTTGGAGTGATCGGCATGTTTAGCTGATTGTAAATACATGGCACGACGAAAATAGAAGACAACGGCACTTATGCAATCGCCGGAAAACGCCGAAATGCAGAATAGACGGTGACCAAGGGACGCTCGCGGGGAGGTTAGCTGAGGAAGAAATCTATGACGCTAGCAACTATCGATGTTGCGAACGGAGCAATATCGGACTATAAAAGCGAAGTTCGATTGACAAAATGGACTTATCATCGATTGGCATTCCGAGTATTAAGAAGATCTCAACTTTGGCGCACCTACTTACGAGCCAGGACGACAAAGTGTGGATCTCAGTGTTAGCTAGGGAATTAGGGCAGTAAAGTAAGATAGAGTAGAAACATTAAAAAAACTTTAATAAATAAACCTTATTATAACGAGAAAAGGAGTGGTTTATTTGGAATAAATACTGAATCCTTGTTGGCGCTTACAGAGATCCTTTCTCCCCAGTACACACAACATTTATGGCGCAGCCGGTATTCGACTAAGGATAGTCGGGAGGATACTACAATCCTGAAGTATAAAATTAATAAAGTTAAAAAGTGAAAACAAAATTTTGGCAAGTGAGGGTCGAAATCGATATCGATTGCGAAAACTGAAGTCCTTTATTTAAAGAAACCATTGAACAGGAACGAAGTTTCATTCATTGGTGCCTGGGAGGAACGACTGTTTCCAAAAGGCGTTTTTACGTAAAAGACTAAAGTGTTCAATATCATACCGATATTTCTGTCGAGTCAAATTGCACTATAAACGCAATTTGGGAGCGATAAGGTGCCCAAAACAAAATTAACTTATACCATAATTTTTAATAGTTAACCCACAACGAATATAAAACTTCAGAGGAATAGCTAACAGAATAAGATGGTAAGTCCACAAACAAAACTTTTATAACATACGCCTCACAGGCTTCACATCAATTTAAAAATTTTAATCTTGAATTTTTGAAATTTGGAAATTTTGAGTTAAATTCAATTGTTATGCGTCTTTTGTAAGCCGTTGGACAGAGTAATTTATGGATTGAGAGTGGGAGGAACTTAAACAAAATCTTAAAGATTCTGAAACACATGCGACTACGTTACAGACCGAAGCTTGGAAATTAGTAAGGGAAATAAACCCAAATAGAGAATATTTGACCCTACTAGAAAACCAAGTCGCTTTATCCCGTTTTAATCGATTGGAAGAAGCAGTTTTTCTGATAGAAAAAGCGAAAAATTCGGTAGCCGTATCAAACGAAGTCGCCAAGGAGAAAATACAACAATTGGAAGAGACAGTTGGCCATTTAAAAAAGAACTGCAAAGATTTGAAGGATCGAATCGATAAAGAGACCTTGCTGATAGAGGAATCAGAAGAGCAAAACGAATCTCTAAGAGAAGCTCTGCAGACAGCAGTGGGAAAGGACATATCGGAGTCCATCGAAAAGGACAAAGCTAATCTCAAAGAAAAGGAGAAAGAAATTCAATTTCTGAAAGTAGAAATTGGAAACCTAAGGAGAGAATTAAGAACAGTTTACAGGACATCTCCATTTCCCACCAGGCGCATGCCGAGCAATTTCGGAACAGCATCAGGACCGATACAAACACCCAGAATTGAGGTAACAATGGCAAGTCCACAGAATGTTGCAGAAATTGTTAAAAATGTCCAACGATTCGTACCATCCTTTTCCGGAGCAAGAGGACCTGAGTTTAAGGCGGATGTTATAAAATTTGTCGAGGGCATAGAATTGCTCAATTGTATGATTGCCCCGGAGGACATACAGAAAGCCATTACATGTATAAGGCAGCGACTGTCGGGGGCCGCGTTCAACACAATTGGCACCAAAAAATTCGAGACTCTAAATGAACTCCGCGACTTTGTGCAACGAACATACGCAACAGTAAGAACGTTGGAAGATATTAGAGCGGATATTATAAACGGACATCAACAAACAGGTGAGTCCGCGTCGCTGTTCGGAGGTAGAATGGAAACTAACCTAAAAGAGGCTGAAGAAATGATCACAAAAAAATGGACTACGGAAGAATCAAGAGCGGCGCTATGGGCATACCAAGATTTGGCAAAAAGGCATTTCATTAGGGGATTAAAGGATCATTCCCTAAAACAATCACTGATAAACATGACAGACCCCAGTTTGCGGGATCTCATAAATGCGGCAGAAAATTCCGAAAACATTTTGAAATCTGACAAATTGAACATAAATACTATTAATTCGGCACTATCAACAGAACTGAATTGTTCATTCTGTCAACAGCAAGGACACTGTTATATATATGCATGTCGAGACTGTAGGTTAAGTTATAAAATATAAGTACACTAAGAGCATTGCTTGTAAGTCATTTTACATATATTAAATAAACCAGTCTTGACCAGATACCTGACATGATATGGTGTCAGGTGTGTGTAGTGCGCGAATTTTGTTGAAAAAAAAAAATAATAAAAAATAAACGCCTTCGAAAAATAAAAATAAAAAGACAATATGAGCAACGAAGATGAAAAAAAAGTCGAAATGGAGTGCAACAATTTTATGCAGTTAGCAACAACGATACCACCGCTCAACCTTAAATCAACAAATTTGGCGGTTGCATGGAAGAATTGGAGTACGCATTTCAAAATTTTTATGAGAGCATCAAATTTGGAGACACAATCTAACCAACGAAAGGTCGCTATTTTGTTGCATCATTTGGGAATGGAGTGTCAAGAAATTTTTGCGTCTTTTAATGAAGACATTGACAAAGTAACTTATGAACAGTTGTTGTGTAAATTCAATAATTATTTTATACCAAAAGTCAACTTGTCCATGGAAAGACATAAGTTCTTTACGAAAACGCAAGGAGAGGAATCTATTGATGAATTCGTCACAACATTGAAGAATTTAAGTTACAATTGTGAATTCGGGCAGCTACGAGAAGGTCTTATCAAGGACATCTTTATATGTGGACTATCTCCGTCTTTGTCTTTCATCAAAGAGAGGCTTCTGAATGAAGACAATATTAAGCTCGACAAAGCAATCAACATAGCCCGTAATATGGTCATCACCAAAAACAATGTAAATCAGCTGCAACAAGAAAAAAGTGAAGAGCTCAGCGATCAAATTGGTGCTTTAAGAAGAAGCAAAAATACTACAAAAAACTTTCAGTCATCAAAAAATACAACGGATCGTGAAAACAGTTATAGCAAATCAACATGTACTAAATGTGGACAAGTACATCGCGAAAAGTGTCCCGCTTATGTCGTGAGCTGTTATATTTGCAACAACAAAAATCACTTCGCCAAAATGTGTTTTTCGCGCAACAAAGCAAAGAGAGAGTCAACTGTACCAAATGGATCGAAAACGTCATACGTAAAAAAAGTCGAATGCGAGGAAGAACCAACAGAGCAAGAAGAAGATTTATTCGTGGGAGTATTGCACGCATATACAGCAGAGGAGTTCACAATGTCAGCAGCATGTATTCCGCAGCATGAGTATAAGAAGTCAGAGTCAGCAACATTTAATCATCAATCAACATATAATCGGCAACATGAATCTACAAAGTCAACATCAGAAACATTTCGTCAGCTGTCTTCAAATCAGTCGCTGTTAGCATCGAAATCAAGTCAGCATTCTGTTAACTACAGCAGCATTTCTGTCAATAAAATAGATGAGTATCGAAATAAAATGAAAAAAAAATTAGCTGGAATATAGAATTAGGCATTCAAAACAAAAAACATATGTTTCAGGTCGATACTGGAGCAGAGGCAAATATAATGTCACTTAATTCATTAAAACATTTACATTTAAATGCAGTTGAAAAAATAAATAAATCAAATATTAATATTTTGACTTTCAGTGGAGAACGGTTGCCTCTGGTCGGTACAGTTAAGTTAAAATTTTCATTTCAAAACAAAGAATATAGTGCTTTATTTTATATTATAAATATGAATTGTAAGAGCGTGATTGGTCTGGAAACTGCAATAACTTTAGAACTTATCCCAGCTTTCAAAATTAATATCATATCAACTAACGATATTCTTAATTCGTTTTCTGATATATTTTCTGGTCTCGGTGAATTAAAGGTAATTTGAAAATTCAAAATAAATGAGGATATTACGCCAATAGTAGATCCACCTCGGAAAATACCATTCAACCTTCAAAATGAATTAAAATTAGAACTAAAAAGAATGGTGGAATTAAATGTTATTAAACGTGTTGAAGAACCAACAGAATGGGTGAACTCAATCGTTTTGGTTAAAAAATCAAATGGAAGTTTACGTATTTGTTTAGATCCTCGAAATTTAAATAAAGCGATATTACGACCTCATTTCCCTTTTCCAAATGTAGACGACTGTAAAGCCAAACTAAACGGAGCAAGATTTTTCACATCACTTGATGCGAAATCGGGTTTCTGGATGATTCCATTGCATGAACAATCATCTAAACTATGTACCTTTAATACTCCTTTCGGCCGTTTCAGATTTCTGCGTCTACCTTTTGGTATTAACGCAGCACCTGAAATTTTTCATGGTGAAATGATAAAGCTTTTTGGTGATATTGAAAATTTAATAATTTATATAGATGATTTTTTAATATATGCATCGACAATTCAAGAACACAATAAAATATTAGAAAAGGTCTTGTCAAGAGCATCAGAAGTAGGTCTTAAATTTAACAAAGACAAGTCTAAAGTGGGCCTCAATGAAATAAAATTTATAGGTCATATTTTCAACAAAAATGGTGTGAGACCAGATGAAGAAAAAATTCAAAGTATTTTAAAAATGCCAAAGCCGTCAACGGTACAAGATTTACAACGTTTTCTTGGCATGACGAACTATTTAGGTTCATTTATCGAGAATTTATCGCTAAAAACAAAACACTTAGGAAATTTACTTAAAAAAAATGTTTCCTGTTATTGGACAAAAAGTCATGATACTGAGTTCGAAAATTTAAAAAAAGAATTGATTCAAGCTCCAGTTTTAGTTTATTTTGACGCAAAAAAGCCTCTTACCCTTTCCGTTGATGCATCGAAATCAGCTGTTGGAGCGGTAATTTTGCATGACAAACACCCTATAGCATACGCATCAGCATCACTGACAAGTACACAATCAAATTACGCTCAAATTGAAAAAGAGCTTTTCGCTATCCTTTTCGGATGCACAAGGTTTCATCAATACATATACGGTCTAAAAATTTGCGTCGAAACTGATCATAAACCTTTAATAAGTTTATTTAATAAAGCTTTAAATAAAATACCTGCCAGATTACAGCGCTTTGTGCTTAAATTACAGTGTTACGATCTAGATGTCACTTACAAATCGGGCAAACATTTATATATAGCCGATACTCTGTCTCGGGCTCCGTTGCCTGAAAAAACGTCAATTGAAATGGAGGATGACCTTTCTTTACATTGCGATATGCTTTTAAAAGAATTTTATGATAATTTCGATATTCGCGAAATAGAAGAACACTCAAATAATGATGAACTATTTAAAACATTGGTTGGTTATATTAAAAATGGATGGCCAAAACATAAGAAATCAATTCCTATTGCAATTATGCCTTATTTCAAAGTAAAAGATGACATACATTTCACACAAAATATATTGCTAAAAAATGAACAGATTCTCATACCGACAACGTTAAGATCAAAAATATTGAAAAATTTGCATGAAGGTCATTTAGGGATTCAACGGTGCCAGGATTTAGCTAAAAAATCGGTTTACTGGCCGAACATGAATAATGATATTTTTAATTTAGTTAGTAACTGCGAAATTTGTCTGAAACATAGGAAAGCTAATCCAAAACAAGAGCTTATTATTCATGAATATGAATCCATTCCGTGGTATCAGGTTGGTTGTGATATTTTTGAATTTGAAACCAAGTCTTATTTACTTTTGGTTGACTATTATTCTAAGTATATAGAGGTGGAACTATTAAGCTCTGGTTATTCAGCAATAAATGTTGTTACTAAGATGAAATCAGTGTTTGCTCGTCATGGCATTCCTAAACATCTAATTTCTGACAATAGTCCACCATTTTCTTCGAGTTATTTTCAGTCATTCTGTAAAGAATGGACTATCGAACATAAAACATCTAGTCCATATCTACCAAGGTCAAATGGTTTGGCTGAAAGATCAATTCAAACCATTAAAAATATGCTAAAAAAATGCAAGGAAAGTAAGGAAGATCCTTACATTGCTTTTCTGCAATATAGAAACACTCCAAAAGGAGCATTCCCGAGTCCAGCAGAATTGCTTATGTCAAGGCAGTTGAGATCCAAGATTCCATGTTTAAAACACAGCCTAAAACCGAAAAATATAAATGAAGAAGAATACAGTAAGAAACTGAAGGAATATCGAGAGAAAATGTCAAAAAATTATAACAAAAATACAATGAAGTTAAAGCCAATTTCTACAGGCGAAAATGTAATGTTTAAGAAGTCACAAAGTTCGGTGTGGTTTCCAGGTACAGTCATGAATGAGTTAGAGGCGCCGCGTTCATTTATTATTAAAGATGTAGATGGTGCATTATATCGTAGGAATAGACAACATATTTTGAAAAGATCAGATGGACCAGAACAAGCAGATGATAATATTAAGAATGATGAATGTATTAAACAAAATGATAATGAATTTGAAAATGAAATCACAAATAATGATGGAATGGCAGAGAAAACAAATGTCAATAAAAACAAAAATTTAGACTCTGAAATCTATGTAACAAATAAAGGTAGATCTGTAAAGCCACCAACTAGGTTAAGATATGAATAGTGCTAAAATTTAAAAAAAAAAAAAAAAAAATTTTTTTGAATAAATAAAAAAAAAAAAAAAAAAAAAGTATAGGTTAAGATATAAATAGTGCTAAAATTAAAAAAAAAAAAATTGAACTTAAAAAAAAAAAAGGAAGATGTTATATATATGCATGTCGAGACTGTAGGTTAAGTTATAAAATATTAGTACACTAAGAGCATTGCTTGTAAGTCATTTTACATATTATATATTAAATAAACCAGTCTTGACCAGATACCTGACATGATAGACACACACGAGATGTATGTGTAAAGAGAAGGAATACACCCTACTGCACGCTGTGTGGAACGTATGGACACGAAGGAAGTCCTAGCTGCATGAAAAGCAAACAGACAATAATGGAGGCCAGTAAGGCATCTAAGCCAACTTGCACACACTGCGGCAAAATAGGACATATAGTTGATGATTGTTGGAGCAAGTTAAGCAGCCTATTCTGCGATAAATGTCACATTACAGGTCATCGCACCAATAAATTTTGCGGAAACGGGGCTACACAACAAAACCCACAACAAAGGCCAGCACAAAATAACCGTCGAGGGTCGAATAACAACAACCAGGTACAGTGTTTTCTTTGCAAAGGATTCGGGCATATAGCCAGAAACTGCCCTCAACAAGAGCAGCAGAACGCGGGAAACTCCCAGCGGCCCAGTCTTGGCCAATAGACTGGGATGCCAAAACAAAAGCAAAAGAGCGGCCAAAACCTGATCCGGGTCAAAATCAAGAACAAGGAGCAGGTCATCATAACAATAAGGAAACCACGATTTCGGAAAATAATAAAAAGACGCCGAAAGAGGTTCCCTTGGACAGCCTAGGAAATGGAACTTTAACCACTAAGAGATGGGGAAAGTCCAAAAGAGAAATAACACGGAATGAGATAAGAAACAAAATAAGAGAGCGAAACATACCAACGAATAACGTCAAAAACGAAGTAAGCGGAAAGATGGAAATACACTTTGATGGTGAAACCGACGAAAAGAAAATTATAAAAGAAAATAAAAAGAAGAGAGTGTCTTTTAAAAACACTGTTACAGTATTCACCTACCCCGCATGCGAGATAGAAGCGGCCAGTATAAAGAATATGTTTGAAATAGGGCAAGAAAACAAAAAACTCATAAAAAGTTTGTATACCAATGTTCTCCAAAGCGCGAAAAAACTGTTAACGTTTGCACATAACGGCCCACAAAGAGATGACGGCGTTGAATTATCCTGTGAACAGGCTATCAACGACAGTATCAGAACGGTGGACTCACACTGCAACGGAAACACGCCACGATTTTCAAATTGCACTGCCATAACGGAGACTCAAGAGGATGATGCCTACATCGAAATACCCTGCAATCAGGCTATCAATGGCAGCATCACCCTATTGGTCGACTCAGGATCAGATGCAAGTTTAGTGAAAAGAGAAGTCTTAAAAGAAGACGTACCAATAAAAAAGGAGGACACGAAATGCTTAAGAGGAGCATTCGGAGGAGATTCCAGTACTATTGGATCAGTGACGATTAAACATAATACGATCACAGCATTAAATATGGAAATGCACGTAGTGCCATGTAATAGCAGTTTGCCAGCAGATGGTCTCCTGGGAAGAGACATGCTCTGGAACAGAACTATCTTGGACACTATTGAGAAACAGTTGGCCTTCAAGGAAGGAGGCAACCCAGTGGCCAGAGTGCCATTGAAATGTGCAAGGAAAAGGATTTTTATAGCAGAAACCATAAAAATCCCCCCCAGAGCAGCGGGAATAGCAGGAGTAAACACAGGACTACTCAAGGAAGAAGTAGTCGTGCATAAGACAACAATTGCTACACAGGTATACCTAGGAGAGAGTCTATCTAGACCAAAGAATGGGGTTGGATTCGTGACAGTACTAAACGCCTCCGAAAAAGTTGCGGAAATAAAAAGAGGTACGGAACTTAAATACTCACTATTAAAGGAGTATAGAACAGTAAACACGTTAGAAGTCAACGTAGTTGAGAGCGATGAGACAAATGAGAGGACAAATCTGTTAATAAATTCCCTGAAATTGGAAGAAAATTTGAACGACGAAGAAAGACAGTTCATAGCGAATATATGCAAGGACTATGCGGATGTTTTCCACCTAAAGGGTGACGAATTGAGTTACACCACTGTGCTCAACCACGAAATACCTACAGAGGTCGGAAAAGCACCCATAAATATTCGGCAATATCGCCTTCCGGAGGCCCACAAGGCGGAGATAAATAAATAGGTGGAAGAGATGTTGGACCAAGGCATAATTGCTCCAAGCAAATCACCTTGGAACGCACCAATCATTCTAGTGCCGAAAAAGGCAGGTGCAGACGGGAAAAAGAAATGGCGATTGGTGGTCTATTTTCGGCAGCTGAATGACGTAACCGTCAAGCAGGTTTTTCCTATACCCCGCATTGATGAGATTCTCGACCAACTCGGTTGCAGCCGATATTTCACAACGCTAGACCTGGCAAGCGGATACCATCAAGTGCTTGTAAACGAGAAAGACAGAGAAAAAACAGCATTCAGTACTGGAATAGGACATTACGAATTCGTAAGAATGCCATTCGGACTCTCCGGAGCTCCGGCAACCTTTCAAAGGATTATGAATAATGTTCTGACCGGCTTGCAAGGCGTCGATTGTTTTGTTTATTTGGACGACATAGTAATTACGGAAGTAACCTCAAACAACACGAAATAAGGCTACGTAAAGTACAACAAGCCCTAAGAAGCAGCCAATTGAAAATACAAACGGAAAAATGTCAATTCTTAAGAAAGGAAGTTGTCTATTTGGGTCACAAGTGTTCCGACCAAGGCGTGCGGCCGGACCCAAGTAAGGTCGAATGTGTAAAAATTTTCCCGATACCAAAAAATAAGAAAGAATTGCAAGCATTCCTTGGACTGGCAAACTACTACCGAAAATTCATTCCGAATGCAGCAGCGCTTCTTCTACCTTTGACATCACTGCTAAGAAAAGATGCCGAGTTCGTTTGGACGGAGGCATGCCAAATGGCAGTAATAGCCATTAAAGCTGCAATAACTAGTCCACCACTGTTAAAGTATGCAGATTTCACAAAGCCATTCCTGTTAACAACAGATGCAAGTAACGAAGCACTAGGAGCGGTACTCTCACAAGGCGAGCCGGGCGACGACCAGCCGATCGCGTTCGCAAGCCGAGCATTAAGCGCAACTGAGAAACGATACTCAACAATCGAAAAGGAATTCCTTGCCATTGTGTGGGCGACTAAAAATTTCCGTTGCTACCTCTTAGGCCGCCCCTTTACGGTTTACACAGACCACAAACCTCTAAAAGGCATAGCAAATCTAAAGGATCAAACATCCCGATTGGCGAGGTTCCGCCATAAGCTCTCGGAATTCGATTTCGAAATCTGTTACAAAGCTGGAAAATGTAATTTAAACGCAGACGCATTGAGCCGATTACCATATGAAAATAATCTTGTGTCAGTGGTAACAAGAGCACAAACACAGTCCAAAATAGAGCAGAGCGATGAAAATACGGAGACAAAGAAAAGCAGAGATGATTCGGAAGATACAAACCCCACAGATCACCCAGAGACAGAGGATTTAGCAGAATTTTTAACACAGAGAAAAGACATCGAAGAGGTGCTTAAAAATTTTCACGATGGGCCATTAGGAGGTCACAAAGGAGCTATAAAAACATATTTCCGCATTCGACGGCAGTACAAGTGGAACGGCATGCATAGAGAGATTCGAAATTATATAAAAAACTGCGAAAAATGCCAGCGGAATAAATGCTCAAAAGTAGAAAGAATGCCCATGGTACTCACGGACATAGCTCATGGCCCTTTCTACAAAGTTTATATGGATATGGTAGGCCCCCTACCGGAAACATCGAGAGAAAACAAATACATTTTAACATTCATAGACGATTTTTCAAAATTTTTCATCTGCACAGATATTCCGGATGCAGAAGCGGCAACAGTGGCAAAAGCTTTTTTCAACGAGATAATATCAAAATTTCAGATACCAAAGGTTTTAATCACGGATAACGGCACAAACTTTACATCGAAATTATTTAAGGAAGTTTGCAAAATTCTTGGAATCAAGAAATCCCAAACTTCACCATACCACCCCCAAGCCAATGGTGCTCTTGAAAGGAGTCACCGACCTCTTGCGGAATTTCTCCGAAATTTTCTCAAGGAGGATGGCACAAATTGGGATGAATGGCTGCACCACGCTATGCACGTGAATAACAACACAGTCCATTCATCCACAAAACAGACACCATGTAAAATACTTTTTGGATTTGAAGCCGACATTCCACTTAACTTAAAAAGAAAACCGGAGCCACTGTACAACACAGACGATTTTTCAAAATTATTAAAATACCAAATCCAGCGCACCCATCAGTTAGTACGAGAAAACCAAAAAATAGCTAAAGAAAAATCAAAGCGTTACTACGATAAGGGCTCGAAAGTAAGAGAATTTCAGACGGGAGACAAGGTGTGGCTAAAGAACCAAAACCGAAAAAATTAATTCTCACCCATTTGGGAAGGCCCTTATTCGATTGTATCAATTCCAACGCCGGTGAATGTAAAATTGAAAATCAAAGGAAAAGAAAAAACATTCCACAAAAACTTAATAAAGCGACATCATCAAAAAGAACAACAAACAAAACAATAACCCGTGCCTTACGGCGACAAAACAAAAAAAAATATATATAAGTAATGCAAAATTTTTTTTTACGAACAAAAAATATAATAGTAGCACACATTTAAAATACAATAACTTAAACCACCGAAATATGTAATATGCCAACCAAGGCGTTTACGAGAAGTGTGAATATAGCAATTCCTAAAGGTAAAGGAAAAAAATTTTTTTTAGGCATGCACTTCACACAATACCACTTCGATCGGAATCGAACTCCCGTCAGCTAAAAATATTTTTAAAATCGATACGAACCTCAACCACTCAGCATATGTTGAAAGACAAACATTTAAACCATCAAAAGAGATATACAAGAAAGGTCGAGCGGAACGCAATGTCGTGCAGAATAAATAAAATAAATTGGAATTTGGATAGAGTCAATGAGACAAATTGGCTTAACGACGACCATATCAACACCCTGCTGCCATGGTTGATGAGAAAGGCTAACAACAAGAAGATTCACGTATTCGACACGCACTTTTATGCATGCGCAACCTCATCAAAGGAAAAGTCAATGCCGGAACAATTACGTTTGAACGGGTTTCTAAAAAGAGTGAACATCTTCGAGTGCGAGAGCTTAGTGGTCCCAGTACACGAGCGAAAGCACTGGATGCTGGCAATCGTAACATGGCCAGCGATCTACGTACTGGACTCCCTAAAACCGCACGATGCAAAGAAAATCGCAGCAAAAATAAGGTAAATTGTGCAATGGGAGGCGAAAAGAAAATGTCCAGCAGACACCACGGAGTACTCGGAAAATGCGATGCCGCTAATATATCCGGAATGCAGCCAACAACAAAATCTAAATGATTGCGGAATATATTTGCTGCGGTTTGCGGAAAAATACCGAGACGTCGTAAGTTCAGGACGAGCCTTTTTGCCCCGAGACGCCTTTGTGGAGGAAAGTAAAATATCAAGAATATTCCTCGACAAATAAATAACGGAGCAAAAGATGACTCGCGCAGAATGGAATGAGACGGAGGAGGAGCAAAAGTTCTTGCAGAATGAAATTCAAAGAATTAGAGCAAATTGTAAGCCAGGGAATAGAAAGTACTGTAAAATAATATATAAGAGTAACATATATTCCATATTTATCTCACGCAAAGGAGATGTTAGATATAAACAATTTAAATGCGCAATAACATATCAACATGCAAATTAATAATAACACAAAAAACAAAAAAGTTTGAAATAGAGCATTCTTTTAAGAATATTTGCAAACACATTGTTTTATTTGTCCAACGGAAATAGGTGGAGATAGTGGAGGAGCCTTTGTGAAAGCGACAAAGAGCGTAGATGTGTGTGCAAATTCCATTTTCTTTTTCTTTTCATGTTGGGGTTAATAACAACAGTCACCTACGGACGACTTCAAATAACGCCAGTAGACGAACAAGGAGGATTTGTCCAGATCCACATAAAAGAAACAGAAATTATAGAGGATTTCTACACCGTGCTACATGTGATACACCCAGCCGAAATCCTTAAGGTCATCAACACAATCAACGAGTATGTCGATACGGTAGAAATAAAAAACAGAGAGCTGCTGCTGGCAGAAATTAGAACAATCAGATCAAAACTTAGCTCCATAATACCAAGAGAGAATGATCGATCTCGAAGAGTAGGTACGGCCGCCAACTGGCTATTTGGCGTCATGGACGACGACGACCGGAAATAAATCCTAGAGCACCTGACATTGGCAGATCTGAATAGCCATAACGTCATAAAAGGGTTGAACGAACAAATATACATAAACGAATTTTTCAACGAAACCATTTCAACGATAAAAAGAACGATGGAAAAGGATCTGGGCATGGTTAACGAAGTATTCACCACCGTAAAAAGACAAAACGACGAAATCACTAAGCACCTCCGTTATCATGACCAAATGCTAAAACTAAAAAGTATAGAGGAAAAGGTCAACATCATCCAGCACAGTATCTCATCAGCAAAAAACGGGGTGGCGCATCCCAACATACTAACGACGGAGGAGATAGAAAGATTCAAAATGGACTATTACAAAGTAAAACTAATCAGAGTGGGAGTGATGTCATACGTAAACAAAGCACTAATAATCGCAGTAAAAATCCCAAGAAACTTCCGGAAAATAGAAGTAAAATCGTTAACCCCTCTTCCAAACCTGAGTCACAAGGAAATTATAGAAAGAGACGAACATATCACAACAATAGATAACACAACTTACAGTTTCACGGAAAATGCGGTACGAAAGGAACTGAAAAAGAGTAGAAACTGCGTTTTTCTTGACACATGTAGACTACAGTATAACAACAAAATCTACATACAATACATAGACGAATCAACACTACTAATAAAAAACGCGAGGCAAACGCAGACCACACACGATTGCGACAAGCGCAACATTACACTTAACAAGAACGTACTCATCTCCTTCTCCAATTGCACCATAATCATTCAAAACCAAAATTTTACGAATACACAGATCATAATGAACGAAAAATATTTCTACCAAGAAAACGAAAACAACAATATCAAATTCAACGACACCATTAACTTCGAAGAAATTCAAATAAAAAGTGTTAAAAATCGAAAACTCATTGAAGAACTAACATTACACAGGAATATATCATATGGCATAAGCACCACGCTCGTCATAGCAGCAAAAATAGGAGTCATATTCCTGTGTGTCTGTCTCCGAAACAAAAGCGTTAATATCAGAAATAGCCTGGAACTCTCAGAAAGGCAACCACAAAGAAGAACAAGTATTCGGACACTTAACAAACAATATAGAGAAAAAGCAGCGAGCAAAAAGCCTAACGTCAACATAAATTAAAAGCGTATGAAATTATTTACCAAAATATTTTTTTATTTAAAATTTTTTTTTAGTTTTACAGTGATTTTTTTTTTGGGTTCAGTCCCATGGTTCCAAGCAAAAAGCAAATTTCTTAATGCGGGAGAAGTCAAGAAGGGACGAACAACGAGGTAAACGGGTACGATAGCGACGAGGACGTGACCCAAACAGGTCGTATCTGTCTTCCACGTCGCGAACATATAACTCCCAACACGTGGGCAGCAGATGCAGGAATATATCCATACCTCTCAAAGGGGGGGGCGGGACCACGTACCGCTCCTCACGTAAATAATAATCGTCAATGGTATAAAATTTGTTGAACGTCGTCCTGAAACGAAATAAGGTATGGAAAGAAAAAACATAAAACAATATTCACCAAAAATATGGAAAAAGAAATAGTTACTCGAACAAAGTCAATTTCGTACTTAAAAGAAATCGACGAGGACACGACTATAAATAAGAAAATTTTGACAAATTTTTTTTTCTTTTTCACAAAATATTTCGGTTAAAAAAGCATTTGCAAGCACAACACATGCTTGAAAAGGGTCAATATCCGAAACAGAATTTGCTTGCACATGGTTAATTACCGAAGAAAACTGCGTCGGTTAAAAAAGCATTTGCAAGCAAAACACATGCCTGAAAGTGGTCAATATCCGAAATAGAATTTGCTTGCAATATCGGTATCGAAAAAATTTTTTTCTTCGATCCCAAGGACACACGTGCACGCACGAAACATGCAGCCACATGTGCACCCGAACCTAACAAAAAGGGTAAAGAAAAAGCATTTGCAAGCAAAAATGCATGCTTGCACATGGTTAATTACCGAAGTAAACTGCATCGGTGGGAAAAGCAATTGCAAGCAAACCACATGTAGAATATTTCCAATAACGCATTGACAGATTTATATATTTTTGTTGTGTCTTCTACACAGCGATATTTTGGCAAATCAGCACAAAACCTCAACCTTCATTAAGGGGGGGGGGGGGGGGGGCGGAAGGGGTAGTAGCACGTAGCACAAGTAATATAAAGAATCATGCCCCATACAAAGCTTATAAAATAAAAATAAAAAAGAGAAAACCATTAACTTTACATTTCTCGACTCCAAAATATGTGAAAAGGAAGTCAGCAAAGTCTAATTAAGAATTATATAAAAAGCATAAGCAAATTTTATTCTTCACTCTCAAAAAAAAAAAAAAAATTTCTAAAAGAATATATAATAACCAAAAAAAAAATAATAAGAAAAGGGGATTTTGTGAAGTACTTTGGATTAAAAAAAAAAGAAGAAAAAATATATATAAGTATTTTCATTTACTACCAAATTTAAGAATATGATGTATTAGAAACTATAAGAGTCCCAAAACAAAATATTTTTGAGTTGCAATAACAAAAAAAAAAAAAATAATATATATAAAAAAAAAAAAAAAACTGTATTGCCTATGTAAGCATTTCGTAGAACTAGAATATTTAACCAGTAACACCGTGTGAATTGTATCCCGAAAATTAAAACACTAGTTCATAAAAAATCAAGAAATCACTGAGATATCCACTACACTGCAGCGATAAATATGGATCAAGAAGCGGCAGTATCATAACAGCGACAAAAATTTCAGCAGCATCGGTCTATCGAACACCGCTAAGAACATCATCAAGGACATATGGGTGAACAGAGTTTACACGCCCACTACAACAGCGAGTTAGCAGCATCTCGCCTCATCTGTATCATCGAGACGAAACTAAGCATGAAGTATGCCTGGCTACAACAACCGCATCCTTCAGACAGAAAACCAGTCGTGATGCTCACGACTTGCCGAAGAGGGGAGGGATGTTGTGAGTCAAAACCGTCACGTCACACGCTAACGTAACGCTGCCAGCTCTATCGTCAACGGCACGCTATCAGCACTAAGCCAAAAGCAGTGCAATAAATAATGCATCATAAACAAATGCAACGGCACCGTTTGAGCTCGAAACCTAACACCTCGAACAACAACAGCACGAGCGAGAATGAAATCGAACGCCTCAACAAAGCAACAACGGTCGGCGTTCGAAGTCACAAAAAGAGACACTGTTACCGGAGACGGCAACAACAACAACAACAGGGTCTTGTAATGACAAACAGACCGTCGATATCAATGTCAACCGAGAATCGATCGCTCAAGGCCATCGATCGAAAGGGAAAGCAGGCAGACGAAAGGCGAAAGAACACGAGCCGCCGAGTCAGCATGTGAACCACACACAAACAAGGGATGTTTGCGGCATGCGTTTACTTGTTCGTATTGCATTTCGTTCTGTACGTCTTTTTGTGTGTGCACTTGGCTTGCATTAAACCGTACATATGTCGAATGGGTTTGGAGTGATCGGCATGTTTAGCTGATTGTAAATACATGGCACGACGAAAATAGAAGACAACGGCACTTATGCAATCGCCGGAAAACGTCGAAATGCAGAATAGACGGTGACCAAGGGACGCTCGCGGGGAGGTTAGCTGAGGAAGAAAGCTATGACGCTAGCAACTATCGATATTGCGAACGGAGCAATATCGGACTATAAAATCGAAGTTCGATTGACAAAATGGACTTATCATCGATTGGCATTCCGAGTATTAAGAAGATCTCAACTTTGGCGCACCTACTTACGAGCCAGGACGACAAAGTGTGGATCTCAGTGTTAGCTAGGGAATTAGGGCAGTAAAGTAAGATAGAGTAGAAATATTAAAAAGACTTTAATAAATAAACCTTATTATAACGAGAAAGGGAGTGTTTTATTTGGAATAAATACTGAATCCTTGTTGGCGCTTACAGAGGTCATTTCTCCCCAGTACACACAACAGTAGCTAATCATGATAGTATTGATAAGTCTCTCCTATCGTGTTATAAGTTAATCAAAAAAGGTGTTTCTCCTGAATCGCTAAAAAGAGTAAACTTAAAACTCGGAGTACCTACTGCTCATTTCGATAAGCTCTTAGTTTCTTCTCTTTGGCCAGCTGACGTGCGAGTCAAACCGTTTCGTTTTTTAGCAAAATCAAGAGAACCGCAGATTCTGTCGTAGCCTCTAGTGCATCAATCTCTTTGAATTCTACCTCTAAAATTGCTAATCAGCTGTTTACTCTGCGTAATAATTCTAATTCTCTTAATTATAATTCTAGAAACAATAATAATAATAATAAATATAATGCAAAAAGCTTATTAAACATCTATTATGTAAATGCTGCAGGTATACGTACAAAGTCTCAGCTTATTCTAGCAATTACTAATCATTTAGATTTTGATGCTATCGTTATCACAGAAACGTGGCTCAACTCAAATTTTTTTGATGAAAAGCTCTTTGATTAAAATCAATATCAAATCTTTCGTAAAGATCGGGACAATGATAAAACTGCCTGCTCTAGAGGTGGCGGTGTACTTATTGGTGTCAAACGAATCTTCTCAGCTTATATGATCAACATATTTAATGATGACTCCTTGTTTGACCAACTTCCTGTGGTTATTCGTGGGACATGTGGTTCCTTATCTTTAGTCGTCTCGTACATCCCACCTAATAGCTCTTTTGAACTTTACAAAGCGCATATGGATAATGTTCTTTATATTTCTAATAAAAACTCTCATGATGATCATCTTTGCGTAGTTGGTAATTTCAATTTAAGCAAACTAATTTGGAATCGTGCAAAAAATAAATCTGGCTTGATTCCTTTTAATTTGTGCACTGACACTGAATCATATGTGGTAGATAATTTTTCGGATATTTGCCTCGCGCAAGTTAATTATTGTTTTAATAAGCTTGGTAAAATTTAAGACCTAGTTTTTATCAGTAACAATATGCACTGTAATGTAATGCCATCTGATATTATAATTTCGCCTGCTTCCATACATCATTTGCCCTTATCTATAAACTTGGACTTTTATGAGTTTTTGCCTCTTGCTATCGAAAATGTAACTTCTTTAAATTTTGATTATAAAATTGTAATTTTGACATTTTAAATCTTAAAATTAATAGTTTCAATTGGGACAGTCTGCTGCAGCCTTTAAGCCCTGATTTTGCCTTTAGATACTTTAAGTCAACAATTCTTAATATATGCAATAATAATATTCCGCGTTTTTCTCGCAAAAATTACAGCATTACATGGGCTACACCTGGGTTAAAGAAATTAAAAAACTTGAGGAATAAATTCTACAAAAAGTATGTTGCTACTGGGAATTCAGACTTTTTCAACAAATATCGACACTATATGCGTGAATTTAATTTTCTCGATAGGTTTGTATTAGGTGTAGTAAAAAGAAATCCATTATTTTTCCAATAGATGGCGTTATTTATCTGCATCTCGCGTTGTATAAGTCCGATCGTGTTCCGCTAGGGGGCATTAGAAAGATGACAGTTCCTACTAAAAAAGCTTTTTTGACACTTTTTTGATTGATTGATTCAGTTTTGTTTGAGAGCTTGTCAAAGATGGACATCAGCAAAGAGAAAATTCGCTACATTTTACAGTTTTTCTTCGATAAGGGAGAAAACGCAAGCCAGGCGGCTGAAAATGTGAATAGCGTTTATGGACCTGATACTGTAACAGCCAATCATGCGCAATTTTGGTTTCGTCGATTCCGTTCCGGTAACTTCGATGTCAAGGATGCACCACGCACTGGAAGGCCAATTGTCGAAAATGTCCATAAAATCATGGAAATTATCGAGTCCGACCGTCATGTTAGCACTGTTTCGATTGCAAAAGAGCTAAAGATTGCACAAAAAACCGTTTAGAATCATTGGAATAAGGCTGGATACACAAAGAAGCTCGATGTATGGGTGCCACACGAGTTAACGCAAAAAAACCTCATAGACCGAATTTCCATCTGCGAATCGCTGCTGAACCGCAACAAAATCGACCCATTTCTGAAGCGGTTGGTGACTGGTGATGAAAAGTGGGTCACTTACGACAACGTCAAGCGAAAACGGTCGTGGTCGAAACGCGGTGAACCGGCGGAAACGGTGGCCAAGCCAGGATTGACGGCCAGGAAGGTTTTGCTGTGTGTTTGGTGGGATTGGCAGGGAACTATCTACTATGAGCTGCTCCCATACGGCAAAACTCTTAACTCGGAACTCTACTGTCAACAATTGGACCGTCTGAAGGAAGCAATCGCCCATAAGCGGCCAGCTTTGGCCAATAGGAGAGGAATTGTGTTCCATCAGGACAACGCCAGGCCACACACATCGATAGTGACTCGCCAGAAGCTCCGGGAGTTTGGTTGGGAGGTTCTTCTGCATCCACCTTATAGTCCGGACCTGGCACCAAGTGATTACCATCTGTTCCTGTCCATGGCGAACAATTTTGCTGGTGAAACATTCGCTTCAAGAGAGGCTTCTGAAATTTGACTGTCTCAATTTTTGCTAATAGAAACGAGGGCTTCTATGAGAGAGGCATAATGAAATTACCTTTAAAATGGCAACAAGTTATCGAACAAAACGGCGCATATTTGACCTAAATCGGGTCATCCTAACTATCTTAAATAAAGCCCTCAATTTAATGCAAAAATAATGGATTTCTTTTTACTACACCTAATATTTATCAGATACATAACAAAAATTGAATCTAGCATCAAATTAAACCCCAAGGAGTTCTGGCGGTTTGTCAACTCGAAGAGGAAGAGTTCTAATATTCCCAAAAATTTGTTTTTCAACGATTTTATTGCCACTTAATCCTTAGAGTCAGCTAATTTGTTCGCTTCTTTTTTAAAATCGAATTTTGCTCCTCCCACGAATATTTCTCAGTGTGAGTGTGGTCATAGCGCAATAATTGATTTTGGCTCGTTAAGTTTGACTGAGGAATCCATTATTAATGGTATTTCTAAATTGAAGTCATCAACCAAAACTGATGTAGATGGATTTTCAGGCACCATCCTTAAATCCTGTGCTTTTAATCTTGCCACGCCCCTAAAAATTATTTTTAATAAATCCCTATACGATTGTATTTTTATTGACGACTGGAAAGTTGCATCGATTACGCCGATTTTCAAATCCGGTAATAAGAATGATGTGTCGAATTACAGGCCTATATCTAAACTTTCAAATGTTAGTAAACTCTTCGAAGTAATAGTAAAAGATAAAATGTACTTTGCGACAAAGAGCATTTTTTCGCCATACCAACATGGTTTTGTCTCGGGTAGATCAACTGTTACTAATCTTATTGTTTTTGCAGAATACTGTATAACAGCCTTTTCAAAAGGATCACAGATTGATCTCATTTATACTGACTTCTCCAAAGCTTTTGACAAAGTATCACATCGTATATTAATCAATAATTTTGCTTCAATTGGATTTCACTCCAACTTTCTTCGTTGGTTGAAATCATATTTGTACAACAGAGTTTCCTTTGTCTCCATAGATAATGTTCCTTCTGATACCTTCATAGCTACTTCAGGCGTTCCGCAAGGTAGTATTCTTGGTCCACTCCTCTTTGTGCTGTTTATTTATGACATAACCGACTCAATCAAAAGCTGTAATTGCCTAATATATGCTGATGACTTAAAAATTTTCCGTTTGATTGACAATTGACAAGATTCTTTAATTTTACAATCAGATGCCAATGCTGTTTTGGATTGGTGCGCCAAAAATCAACTGCATCTAAATTTTGAAAAATGCACTTTTGCAAATTTTTCAAAGTCGGCTAACATCCTGAATACCTCCTACTTTCTGGAGGGCATTCCTCTTAAAAAAGTTATGGTTTTAAAGGATTTGGGTGTTGTTTTTGACTCCACATTCTCATTCACGCAGCATCTCAACTACATTATTCCGAAGGCTTATCAGATGATCGCATTTATCAGACGGAATAGTACAAATTTCCGTGATCCATATACTTTTAAATTGCTTTATATTTCTCTAGTGCGCTCCAGATTGGAGTATGCTTCAATTGTTTGGAATCCCTACTATCCTACGCATATTGCTCGTATGGAGCGTGTTCAAAAATCCTTTAGTCGTCTTGCTTTACGTTCTTTCAACTATGAAAATCGACCTCCTCCGTATAATGTTCGTTGTGCCCTTATTGGTCTAAAATCCCTTGAAACTAGGCGAGCTTTGCTTTCTGTGCTTTTTGTTGCTGACGTAGTTAGTTCTAGAATCGACTGCCCAGAGCTTATTTAAGTTACCGATAACATTTGGGATTTTTAAACAAAAGTAATGCAGTTTGGATGGGTTGTTATGTACTTTATTCGTTATGAGAAGAAATTTTAGTGGGCTCTTCTAGTTGACAAATAATTCAATTAGTATGATGTAATAGCCAACTTAAATTCAAGTCAGCGAAATATGGTGAAAATCTTTCTTCTGAGAATTTCAAATAGTGTCATGTTGTGGACAATCAAGTGGGCTTAAGCATTATTCATGTTTATATGACATAAAATATTAATCCTAATTTTGGTGAATTTTTTAAAATTGCCCAAATGCACAGGAAACCCAATATGCAAAATCTGAATCATGCGCTGCTCTGATTGGCTAATGGATCAGCCGCGACCACGGCTGCCACTTTTGGTACTTTTGTACCAAAATTTGTACTTTTTTTGTATTTGGTACATTGGTACCTAACTCGTAGATTTGGTACATTTTTCAGGTGGTTGCGAATGAATTGTAAAACAATGGCTGAGATGACAGTTATTAAATGTTTATAGAGCTACAGCCGTGGTTATGATAACAGTTTTCAGATTTTGCAACAGTGACTTAAATGACAGTTTGAGTCAAAATGTCTCTAAGCATATATATTAACATATATATGGTTTTGGTACCCTTTTTTTATGGGCTTGGTACAAAAAAACTTGAGGTGAGTGGGCAGCCATGGCCACGATGGCGGCAGATCGGCTGGTTAAAGTTTTCGGCTAAGAAGGGTTGCAATAAAATGTTGCAAGAAATTTTAGTACAGGGTTGCATTTATAGTTCATAAAAGCTTTTATACTTGAAAGCTTTTTGTAAAAAACACATGGTTACATGTGGACTGAACTATTTGTTTAAAAACGGCGCCGAACATGCGGTATTTGCCAATTTCCAAGCATCATGTATTCGTCCGATTATTCGTTTATGTTCCATTCCCTATGCAAATCACACGTAGAATCATTGTTTCGGAAAACAAATTTTTGATATAAAAAACAATGGGAAGGAAAGGACAGTTTTTTTCTTGAATGTTACGGCAACATTTCAGACTTCCTTTCTTTCCCATATAATCAATTTAGTTTTGAGCAAATGTTTCCGAAAAATTGTTTCTACGTGTGACCGAGTACATTCGAAACTCGCTGGTCACACATTCATGAAACATGTTCTAAAACATTTGATTCGTTGGTAAGGGAGGTAAGCGGCAAAGAGAGGGGTCTTGACCGGCGACTTGCTTAAACAGCTTTCACATGTACCGAATTCTTTCGGACGATATTCGGTACATGAAAAAGCTGACTTGTATCCATGCTTTTCTCACATCTCTACTAACGCTAAACGTGTAAAAAATGACTAAAATTTTTTAGGAGATTTTAGTTTGAAATTGCAGGATTTTGGGGGTTTTTTATTTTGATTTGGGGGGAAAAAAATTTATGAGTTGGCATCACTGCTATTGCTAACGTTTATTTCTTGATAAGTTACTTTTGAACATGTAGGACTGTAGGTCTAACTCTCGACGTCGAAAAGCCTCTGCCGCTAATAAGAAATTGACCATTAGGCAGGTAAAGGAAATTCAACTCTTTCGAGAAATTCACCAAAAAGCTACCAACAAAAACCTTAAGCAGGAATAGGAAATTCAACTCTTTCGAGAAATTCACCAGAAAGCTACCAACAACAATACGGGTAGACATAAAGTGGCACTATGATGCCACTTGCAAGAAAATTATCAAAGAAACACGGCGTCAGCTCGGTTTTTTATATTGCTTGAAAATTTCATAATTGAAACTTTAATAAATATATTACGATATGTTTTTGCTTAATGTGCGCGAATGTTTTCATTTTGTAATAAATTTACAGACATTTTTGACTACGGCTACGAATTTCATTGTACATAGAATTTAGTATTTTTGCTGAAACAGTGTGATCAAAAAGTTATCTGGACAGGGTAGGACTAAAAAAACAATTTCTGTTTCTCCTTGATATTGCGATTCCTTGATTAGTTTTATGTTTTTCAATCTTTTCATATCATTTTATGAGTTTGGTAGATATTTTATATGTAATGTACTCGAAAATCTCCCAAAATTAAAAATAAAAGTGGCAATGCATTTCACCACAGCAGAACTAAATATTTCGCTGCCATAGCATGCTTCTCTTTTTCTCATGCTATGTGCCTATGTTGAAGCAGCGTAGCTCTAACACATTGCAGGGATTAGGAAGAAGAAGAGTTAGACCTACACTCCTACATGCTTTTGAAGGAAGACGTTCACTTTTTCCTGCAATTTTGACCACCAAAATAGTTTTTGCCGCCAGAAATCTTTTTTCGTACTACTTTTGTAAGTATCTAAGCAACGCCTCTGGATATTCCAAAGTGTCCGTTCCAACATTGTCCCAAAATAAACGGAGACAGAAAACCCGAGACACGTGAAGGACACACATGAGAGTGATGAAGACGAAAGATATTGCATCTCCGTCACTCTCATGTGTTTCCTTCCGATGTCTCGCGTTTTGTGTCCCTGTATAAACCGAAACATTATCTTTGTTTAAACCGGTAATGGCACAATAGCAGCCCATTGTGAGCCACGGGCCTAGACCATATAGTACATGGACTTCAACAAGACAAGCATTTTGCGTGCAGTGATGACGTCACATGGTGAGATTCTGTAAGCAAATATCCACTCGCGCTGCTACTGCGCTTTTACTACACACTCCCAGCAAACATCAAAACGATAGAAATATGCCAGTTTACGATTTTTATTTAATGATGAAACTAGTGATGTCACGAACGTCAAATTGTAGCATTCGCGAATGCGAATGTTTTCTCATATTCGCGAATGCGAATATTCCGTTTTTAAACCTACATCTCGAATTTGGCAACTGACAAGCCCAAAATCACCAAAATCAATTCATTGATTCATTAGTGCACTAACTTTTGAAAAACAATACATTTTTATCTTAAGAAATTACGCATTTTGTTTTTAAACTTGAAAATTTTTATTTCGTTACATGAATATTGGCGGTGACTATATCAAAGCGCCGCATATATTTAAACAATTTTTAAGGATTTTGGTTCCATATTCAGCAAAAACTTTTAAGGATCGATTAAAGATTATATTTCAAATGCGAATGCAAATATTCGTTACATCACTAGAGGAAACTTAAGGAACGAAAACGAACTCGTTGTGGTTTTTCAAGCGATTGTAATTTACAATACTTTTATCAGTTTTTTTTGAAGAACTGATATTGTTAACGAAATCGAAAACGAGCTTTTTGTTTGCTGGGTAGCTCACCTGTGACGTATCATCATTGCACGCTTGCTTTTGCTGAGGAGTAGTAGCAGTCCTTGTACTATATGGTCTAAGGCCACGGGTGAGTGTTGAGTGGTAGTTTGACATCATGCGTTATAGGTTGTACTCTCTGTTTTAGAGGCTCCGCGAATCTCTTCAATCAACATACAGCCCGATTCTAAATATTCCCGTGGCTTTGGTTCTCATGAAAAGTACATTTCTTGGGCTGTATGTTGATTGAAGAGATTCGCGGAGCCTCTAAAACAGAGAGTACAACCTATAACGCATGATGTCAAACTACCACTCAACACTCACCCGTGGCCTTAGACCATATAGTACAAGGACTGCTACTACTCCTCAGCAAAAGCAAGCGTGCAATGATGATACGTCACAGGTGAGCTACCCAGCAAACAAAAAGCTCGTTTTCGATTTCGTTAACAATATCAGTTCTTCAAAAAAAACTGATAAAAGTATTGTAAATTACAATCGCTTGAAAAACCACAACGAGTTCGTTTTCGTTCCTTAAGTTTCCTCTAGTGATGTAACGAATATTTGCATTCGCATTTGAAATATAATCTTTAATCGATCCTTAAAAGTTTTTGCTGAATATGGAACCAAAATCCTTAAAAATTGTTTAAATATATGCGGCGCTTTGATATAGTCACCGCCAATATTCATGTAACGAAATAAAAATTTTCAAGTTTAAAAACAAAATGCGTAATTTCTTAAGATAAAAATGTATTGTTTTTCAAAAGTTAGTGCACTAATGAATCAATGAATTGATTTTGGTGATTTTGGGCTTGTCAGTTGCCAAATTCGAGATGTAGGTTTAAAAACGGAATATTCGCATTCGCGAATATGAGAAAACATTCGCATTCGCGAATGCTACAATTTGACGTTCGTGACATCACTAGTTTCATCATTAAATAAAAATCGTAAACTGGCATATTTCTATCGTTTTGATGTTTGCTGGGAGTGTGTAGTAAAAGCGCAGTAGCAGCGCGAGTGGATATTTGCTTACAGAATCTCACCATGTGACGTCATCACTGCACGCAAAATGCTTGTCTTGTTGAAGTCCATGTACTATATGGTCTAGGCCCGTGGCTCACAATGGGCTGCTATTGTGCTATTACCGGTTTAAACAAAGATAATGTTTCGGTTTATACAGGGACACAAAATGCGAGACATCGGAAGGAAACACATGAGAGTGACGGAGATGCAATATCTTTCGTCTTCATCACTCTCATGTGTGTCCTTCACGTGTCTCGGGTTTTCTGTCTCCGTTTATCTTGGGACAATGTTGGAACGGACACTTTGGAATATCCAGAGGCGTTGCTTAGATACTTACAAAAGTAGTACGAAAAAAGATTTCTGGCGGCAAAAACTATTTTGGTGGTCAAAATTGCAGGAAAAAGTGAACGTCTTCCTTCAAAAGCATGTAGGAGTGTAGGTCTAACTCTTCTTCTTCCTAATCCCTGCAATGTGTTAGAGCTACGCTGCTTCAACATAGGCACATAGCATGAGAAAAAGAGAAGCATGCTATGGCAGCGAAATATTTAGTTCTGCTGTGGTGAAATGCATTGCCACTTTTATTTTTAATTTTGGGAGATTTTCGAGTACATTACATATAAAATATCTACCAAACTCATAAAATGATATGAAAAGATTGAAAAACATAAAACTAATCAAGGAATCGCAATATCAAGGAGAAACAGAAATTGTTTTTTTAGTCCTACCCTGTCCAGATAACTTTTTGATCACACTGTTTCAGCAAAAATACTAAATTCTATGTACAATGAAATTCGTAGCCGTAGTCAAAAATGTCTGTAAATTTATTACAAAATGAAAACATTCGCGCACATTAAGCAAAAACATATCGTAATATATTTATTAAAGTTTCAATTATGAACTTTTCAAGTAATATAAAAAACCGAGCTGACGCCGTGTTTCTTTGATAATTTTCTTGCAAGTGGCATCATAGTGCCACTTTATGTCTACCCGTATTGTTGTTGGTAGCTTTCTGGTGAATTTCTCGAAAGAGTTGAATTTCCTATTCCTGCTTAAGGTTTTTGTTGGTAGCTTTTTGGTGAATTTCTCGAAAGAGTTGAATTTCCTATACCTGCCTAATGGTCAATTTCTTATTAGCGGCAGAGGCTTTTCGACGTCGAGAGTTAGACCTACAGTCCTACATGTTCAAAAGTAACTTATCAAGAAATAAACGTTAGCAATAGCAGTGATGCCAACTCATAAATTTTTTTCCCCCCAAATCAAAATAAAAAACCCCCAAAATCCTGCAATTTCAAACTAAAATCTCCTAAAAAATTTTAGTCATTTTTTACACGTTTAGCGTTAGTAGAGATGTGAGAAAAGCATGGATACAAGTCAGCTTTTTCATGTACCGAATATCGTCCGAAAGAATTCGGTACATGTGAAAGCTGTTTAAGCAAGTCGCCGGTGAAGACCCCTCTCTTTGCCGCTTACCTCCCTTACCAACGAATCAAATGTTTTAGAACATGTTTCATGAATGTGTGACCAGCGAGTTTCGAATGTACTCGGTCACACGTAGAAACAATTTTTCGGAAACATTTGCTCAAAACTAAATTGATTATATGGGAAAGAAAGGAAGTCTGAAATGTTGCCGTAACATTCAAGAAAAAAACTGTCCTTTCCTTCCCATTGTTTTTTATATCAAAAATTTGTTTTCCGAAACAATGATTCTACGTGTGATTTGCATAGGGAATGGAACATAAACGAATAATCGGACGAATACATGATGCTTGGAAATTGGCAAATACCGCATGTTCGGCGCCGTTTTTAAACAAATAGTTCAGTCCACATGTAACCATGTGTTTTTTACAAAAAGCTTTCAAGTATAAAAGCTTTTATGAACTATAAATGCAACCCTGTACTAAAATTTCTTGCAACATTTTATTGCAACCCTTCTTAGCCGAAAACTTTAACCAGCCGATCTGCCGCCATCGTGGCCATGGCTGCCCACTCACCTCAAGTTTTTTTGTACCAAGCCCATAAAAAAAGGGTACCAAAACCATATATATGTTAATATATATGCTTAGAGACATTTTGACTCAAACTGTCATTTAAGTCACTGTTGCAAAATCTGAAAACTGTTATCATAACCACGGCTGTAGCTCTATAAACATTTAATAACTGTCATCTCAGCCATTGTTTTACAATTCATTCGCAACCACCTGAAAAATTTACCAAATCTACGAGTTAGGTACCAATGTACCAAATACAAAAAAAGTACAAATTTTGGTACAAAAGTACCAAAAGTGGCAGCCGTGGTCGCGGCTGATCCATTAGCCAATCAGAGCAGCGCATGATTCAGATTTTGCATATTGGGTTTCCTGTGCATTTGGGCAATTTTAAAAAATTCACCAAAATTAGGATTAATATTTTATGTCATATAAACATGAATAATGCTTAAGCCCACTTGATTGTCCACAACATGACACTATTTGAAATTCTCAGAAGAAAGATTTTCACCATATTTCGCTGACTTGAATTTAAGTTGGCTATTACATCATACTAATTGAATTATTTGTCAACTAGAAGAGCCCACTAAAATTTCTTCTCATAACGAATAAAGTACATAACAACCCATCCAAACTGCATTACTTTTGTTTAAAAATCCCAAATGTTATCGGTAACTTAAATAAGCTTCTGCCCAGACCTGCTTGAACTTATCAAATTCAATGTGCCTGCAAGATCTTTGAGACACACTGATATTTTTTATCTTGGTTTGAGACGAACAAATTATGCCTCGTTTGCTCCTATTCACAGGGCTTTAACAATCTGCAACAGAATGTCCACCAACAGTTCGTTCGATTTATGCCTCTCTAAAGATACTTAAAGGGTGTTACTTAATATCTTATTGTAATTTAAGAGCATAGTAGTCTGTAAGAAATGTATTTCATAGACTTAAATAAATAAATAAAATAAATAAATATATGAAAAATGTAGAATATTATTGCCTACGGTTGCCCTAAATGTTGGCGTAGGTCAGTTTGTATGCATTTGGAAAGAGGCCGCGGAATTAAAGAAAATACAGACGGTGTTGGTTTTGATCTTTTCTATTACTTTATTATAATTAATCCTTTCTTATTTTGTTTTTCTTTAACTGGTGAACTAATTAACTTCGAAAAATCAAAAATTTGTGTGCTTATTTTCTTTACTAGTTATTTTTCGGTACTTCATACTTCGCTTACATTGTACCTGAATTTGTTTGGCTGACTGTGAGAGTAATATTCGTACCGTGCGCACTGATTTATCTTTTCTACGACCGTTTATAATATACAAAGGCACAGTGCCAAGATTTTTATAGTTACCACTCTTCCCGTCAAACTAATTCTTCCAATGTTCAACAGATTTTTGTTAAAATTTAATTCGATTAGTTAATTGATTCCAAACTGTCTGCATACTATGTCCCTGAATCTGGAACTAGTTTCTGCTTCTACGGACACCATCTATTTGTAGTGGGCAATTTTAAAAGGTCAATAGGAAATTTATCGTCACTTACAGCCTCCTGCTGTTGCACGTACTGTTTGGAGTAAGATTTTTTGCATTAGTTACTATAATTATAGAGCGCAGGAAGGTCTTCAGCACTGGGACCTTCGACCGCCTCTTCTTCTTCGGCTTTGAAGCCAAATGCAAATCCCAGGGGATCTTCTACAGGAGTTACCAGTGGAAGTTTTCCCCCCAAACCAAAGCCACCGCTAGCCAAAGCAGGCAGGGCTTCGAAACCCCCAGAGTCACCAGCAGTGGTGATTCCGGCAACCCAGTCGCCGCTGCATCTGCCGAGTACGACTGGCACTACCCCTGCAGGAGGCTCTCTGGACCAGGGAACCAGCACCAGCAAGGGTCTTGCTCGAGTGGAGGCAACCTCTACTGGGAATCCTTCTGCCAAGACTTTGGCAGGAGGAAATCCCAGGAAGAGGATGCCACCTTCGAAAAAGGCGTACTCGGACAGACGCATGGCCGGAAAAATTGCAGAAAAATACGGGAACACTCCCAGAGAGCAGCTTACTGCGCAGCAAGCTGCATCTCTGGAGTGGGCCCGTAAGGTCCAGGCGGAAGCCTCGAAGGTGGGACTTGCCTCGAAGAGGCAAAGGTCTCAGGAGGAGGAACCTCCTCAGGTGAAGAGACCCAAAGTCAATCCTTCGAGGTCTTACAGCGAGGTGGCCAAAAATAGCCTGATCCTGGGCGTACTTGACAGCAGCGTCGAGGAGGGTAGGATACCCAAGGACAAGTGGAAGTGGGTGGAGATGGCCCTCGCTTCCGTCTTCTTCCAGGTTTTGGAAGAAAATCCAGGGCCTCCTCCCTCCTGCGACGATGCTGGCTGGCATCAGGGGCAGGTGAAATTGGTCGCCTGCTCAAATGAGCGATCGGTTGCCTTGTACAAGGCAGCCATCGCGAAAGTAGGGGAGGTGTGGCCGGGAGCCAAGCTGGTGGCGGTGGACCAAAAGGATATTCCTTCTCGTCCAAGAGCTCGAGCTTGGATCCCGACCACACCTTCCGAACCGGAGCATATCCTAAAAATGTTTAGGATATGCAACCCAAGCCTTCCAACCCACAACTGGAAGCTAGCTAAGCTAGAGGAGTCGGTGGGACCAACTCGGCAAGTGGTACTCGTACTAAACGCCGAGTCCCTGAAACCTCTAGCGGAGTCGGAGGGGATCGTATCCTACGGCTTCAGTAAGGTAGCGCTGAAAGTGTACCGGACTGATGCCGGAGAACATGGTCCCACCAGTAGTGGGAAGGCAGGGTGCATCGCTGCCGAAAACTCGGCAGTGATTAGCGTGACCGCAGGGGTGGTGAACACCCTGGGTTCCTTCGTAGCACCTGTGGAAAACACGGGAGCGGAGGAGGGACCCCAATCCGCGGTCGGCGCAGGCACCGCGTCGGAATCCCTCACCCGGAAACCTGGGTGCGGTGTGGAGGTGGAGACCGCAGCTGAGGACTCCCTTCAGTCTTCTGCGGAGACTGCAGAGCGAAGGGAGTCCATATCCACAGCTGGGTCGATTACCAGCCTTACGCGCCTCTTCGAGGATGACCTCCTGGCGTCGAGCGACGCGGCGGACGCAACGATGGTGGAGATTGCTGGAGTACATGAGGGTACTTCAGATTAATCTCCACCACTCGAAGGCGGCCGCCGCCAATCTTCTTATCCACCTTGAGCAAGGTGGAGCTGATGCGGTGCTGGTCCAGGAACCATGGGTATGGAACAATCAGATCTGTGGGATTGGCACCTCAAATTACAATATTTTCAGTCAGACTGGTTCAGGTAAACCAAGGTCATGCATTCTAGTTAAGAAAAATTTTAACGCTTTCTTCCTGCAAAACTTTAGTGATCACGACACGGTCGCTGTTTGTATAGAGGCGGGTGGCAGGAGGACCTGGCTGGCCTCGGCCTACATGGCCCACGATATAGAAGCTCCCCCTCCCGTTTTAAGAGGACTCTTGGCGGAAGCAAGAATCATGGGCATTGGTGTGGTGGTGGGGGCTGATGCAAACGCGCACCATACAATATGGGGCAGCACGGACACAAATGAAAGGGGTGAGTCACTTTTTGATTATTTATGCAACGAAAACGTAGGCATATGCAATAGGGGGGAAGAACCCACATTCATAACAGCTAACCGGAGAGAAGTGCTAGACATCACACTGACATCTCTTCTGGACGAAAATTTTGTTACTGACTGGAAGGTGCTGGAGGAGCACTCCTTCTCCGACCATCGGTATATACAGTTCACTGTGAATGCTGGAACACAGCAGGTCAAGGTTCTGTCGTACAGGAACAACCGTAACACGAACTGGAAAACTTTTAGCGAGACTATTGGGCCTTTTCTGATAGACACTCCGCGAACACCTACTAACTCTGAAGAATTGGAGTGTATGACAGAGAGTCTAACTACCGCATACAGGGAAGCTCACAATGTAGCATGCCCTATAATCAAACGCTGTGGGAAATCTAAGCCGCACTGGTGGAATGAGGACATCGAATGTCTCAGAGCATCGTGCAGAAGGTTGTTTAATAGGGCCAAGAGCTCGAATGAAGCAGAGGACTGGCAGGTATACAGGGCTAGCCTTAACATATATAAGACGGAGATTAGGAAATCTAAAAGGACTTCATGGAGGGCTTTCTGCGAATCAGTGGAAAGCAGCTCAGAAGCTACAAGATTTCGTAAAATCCTGTCAAAAAGAGCTCCTGCGATTGGTTATATTAAGACCGATAATGGGGGGTGGGCTACAAGTAGCGAGGAATCCCTCGAGCTTCTGATGGATAAGCACTTTCCTCCAGCTCAGGAGCAAGGGATTAGTCTGATCCCATCGAACCTGGCGGAGGATAGCCTGCTGCTGTCGGATATAGTCAATGAAAACAGGATTATATGGGCTGTAAGATCCTTTCAGCCATATAAATCACCTGGCCTAGACGGTATTTTCCCTGCACAGCTACAGAAAACGCTCAGTATGGCGCTTAAGTGGCTCCAGACGATCTTCACTGCCTGTGTCCGCCTGGGACACATCCCTAGGGGCTGGAAGATGACTAGGGTTGTTTTCATTCCCAAAGCGGGAAAAAGATCACACACCTCACCTAAGGACTTTCGTCCCATTAGTCTCTCCTCCTTTCTCCTGAAAACCCTGGAGAGACTCCTTGAGATATACATTAGGAGCAAAGTTCCCAAAAGTAGGCTATCCAACTCCCAGCATGCATATACGAGGGGGAAGTCGGTGGATACGGCTCTTTACTGCTTGATAAATCAAGTGGAGGGCTCCTTGACTCACAAGGAGTTCTTACTGGGGGCCTTCCTAGACATTGAGGGAGCCTTTAATTACGTACATCCGGAGGCCATCACAAGTTCTCTTGTTAGTCTGGGCATACCGGGCAGATTAGTCGAGATGATTCATGGACTGCTTACGGACAGAACTGTCGTAGCGGAATGGGGAAGCTCGGTAAGGACGCGAAGGGTCAGAAGAGGAACTCCCCAAGGGGGAGTATTATCACCTCTTCTGTGGCTCATCGTAATGAACGGCCTCCTAGAAAGGCTTGATTCATATGGATGCCGCACGGTTGCCTATGCAGACGATGTGGCGCTATTGGTAAGAGGAAAGCATTTAGACACCCTGAGTAGTCTAATGCACTCCTATTTAAAAATCGTGACAACCTGGGCCAGGGACTGTGGGCTTGCTGTTAATCCGAGCAAGACTGAACTGGTTCTTTTCACAAGGAAGCACAAAATTCCGGATTTCCGGGCACCATCTCTGGATGGCGTCCCCTTAACTGTCACAGACAATGTTAGATATTTGGGTCTTCTAGTTGATAGGAAACTAAACTGGGGGCCAGCGATTGAAGAGCGCATTAGGAAGGCTGAGGTAGCGCTCTACTGTTGCAAACAGGCCATTGGTAAGCGATGGGGGCTGTCCCCCAAAGCTGTGTACTGGATCTTCACTGTGGTGGCCAGACCCATACTGCTGTATGGCTGTGCTGTCTGGTGGCCTGCGGTGAAGAAGACCTCGATTTGCAAAAAACTAGACAAGGTCCAACGTTTAGCTCTCATGGGTATCACGGGAGCACTTGGATCTACTCCCACGCTCGCCTTAAGTGCGATGCTCAATATTATACCCCCCGACATAGCGGTGAAGCGGGTGGCTTTGATCACCGCTTTGCGTTTGAGGGAAGTTGGTGTAAGGAATAGAACTTCGAACCTACCAATGCCCGTTCTTTTGGGCGACATACCGGAGACTACGGACTACTGCGTACCAACGGTTAGTCTGGAAAAGCCCTTCCGGACTTCTATACCCTTGAGGGAGGACTGGAAGGGGGGGTCCGTCCGGGATGGGGACCGTCTGACCTTCTTTACAGATGGTTCTAAATTGGAAGGTAGGGTTGGAGGAGGTGTTTTCTGTAAAACGCTTAATGTGAGTCTTAGTTTTAGACTCCCCGATCACTGTAGCGTCTTTCAGGCAGAAATAGCCGCAATTAGCGAAGCAGTTAGATGGCTGCGTCGGAACGTGATAACTCACACAAGAGTTAGTATTTTCACTGATAGTCAGGCAGCAATTAAATCACTCGACTCCTTTGTGGTCAATTCAAAATCGGTCAATAAGTGTCTGTCCCTTCTCTTTGAGATGGGAAAGTACTTTCAAATAGAGATCGTATGGGTACCTGGACATAGCGATATTCCTGGGAACTGTACAGCTGATGAGCTGGCCAGACACGGCACCACTCTGACGGCTCCACGAACAGGCGAGCAAACAGAGGTTCCTCTTGCTACCTGTCGCCTTCTCATTGAGGAATGGGCCAACAGGTCCTTTCAAGAGAGATGGGAAAGCGGGGGTTTTTGTGAGAAAGCTAGACTAACTTGGCCACGCATAGGGCATAAACGGACTGAGGAATTACTCAGGATGTCAAAAACGCGTCTTTCGATGACAGTCGGACTGTTGACCGGTCACTGTCTCATAGGTCCCCATGCCAGAAGGCTACGGGCACCTGCCTTCGATTTTTGCAGGAGTTGTCAGGATGAAGAGGAGGAGGAAACTCCTCAGCACCTTCTCCTGCACTGCCCAGCCTTTGCTAAACTGAGATTTAAAACCTTGGGATATTACTTCTTTCACTCCCTATCGGAACTCGAGGTACTTAACCCTGTGAGGATAGCAAGCTTTATTGAGCGAACAAAATGGTTTATAAAATAAAATAGGTGTCCTGAATCCGTGGGTAACACAATGGACCTTTCTTGGTCTAAGTGCGCCACCTTCCTGGTGGGCGGCCCCTACAACCTAACCTAACCTACTATAATTATATTTCCTTCTAACTACAAATTTTTTTCGTCTGTTTGGTGTACTACCTCGAAACGGCTCGTAACTATGCTTTTAACTCCGGCCGGATCCGAAAATTTAACTACCTGATTCAAATGTAAAGGTTTGTTTCCCCTCCCTTCACTATCACCTCTATCTCTTCATCAACCTGCTACCTTTGACCATGGTATCGGTACTAGCGTCAGTAGGGGGGATATGTTCGTTCTGGATGTGCAACTTTTTTTGTATGGAAAATCGGAAAAAGACGCACATTGAAGATCTAGAAAATTTTTGTTGATTTGTATGAGACGTCGCACATTTGAGATCTAGAAAATTTTTGTTCATTTGTATGAGACGTCGCACATTTGAGATCTAGAAAATTTTTGTTCATTTGTATGAGACGTCGCACATTTAAGATCTAGAAAATTTTTGTTCATTTGTATGAGACGTCGCACATCTACAAAATTTTGGTTGGTTTATATGAGATGACATACATTTAGGTCTTTGGAAATTTAGGAAGTTTATATGAGATGACATACGTTTAGGTCTTTGGAAATTTTTGGAGGTTTATATGAGATGACATACATTTAGGTCTTTGGAAATTTAGGAAGTTTGTATGAGATGACATACGTATAGGTCTTTGGAAATTTTTGGAGGTTTATATGAGAAGGTTCGCATTGAGCCTCATTGAAGAGGTGAGGGGGTGAGAAACTGTGCGGTAGGAGAGCATATATAGTTCAATATGTAAACATTAGGTTAGAGCTGGAGTTGACTTATCGCTACTGAAGTCATTGAAATGAAGATAAGGCATGATTTTTTAGCCAGAACAAGTTGAAGCTTGCCTCATTGAATGTTTTGAAAAATTAGTACATATATGTGTGAGTATGGTGTGGGTGAGAAACTGTGCGGTAGGAGAGCATATAAAGTTCAATATGTAAACATTGGGTTAGAGCTGGAGTTGACTTATCGCTACTGAAGTCATTGAGATGAAGATAAGGCATGATTTTTTAGCCAGAACAAGTTGAAACGTGCCTCATTGGATGTTTATTCAAAAAATTTTCAAGTTCAAGTTCAGTTCAATCAGGGGGATATTTTTGGGATTGAATGTTTTGAAAAATTAGTACATATATGTGTGAGTATGGTGTGGGTGAGAAACTGTGTGGAAGTTTGAAGAAAAGTGTGAAGGTATAAAAATAAAATTTGTTCTATTGGCGCTATCAGTCTTACAAGTGCAGTCAAACAGATATTGATATAGTAGTACCCTTGCGACGCACAAAAATACAAAAAAGGTAAGGGAAAAAAAACAACAAATTATTTTAAATTAAATTAATAATGTCCTTTTATTTTTTGTAGATAAATATGACGGATCAAAGTCAGAGAGCTCTGAATGCTATTAAGGACTTCGAAAGACTTAATAAAAAGGAAAGTATCCCTATTAATCAGCTAGCGGAAGGGGAACAGCATCGTATTGTTAGGGCTGTGAGAGTTCAAACAAAATTTGGAAAACGAATTTTATTGGAACTTATCACAGGAGTAATATTTTTACCGGCAATGTTTAACGATTTGAAGAAAGAAACCTTGGAGCTATTGAAAGATCAAAGTTTTTCTCTAATTCGGAGAGGGTCTAAGCAAAATTATACTTTACACATTGTTGAAAGTATTCCAAACTCTCAACCACTCTTCATAGATTTTAACGTTCATGATCATTTGTTCAATGAAAACCTCTTTTACGCCCCACCTAATATAAGAAGCAATGATATTGAGGAAGATAATGATGATGATTATGTTGATGATGTTATAAATGTTAAGAAAAGGAAAAATATTCGAATAAATATGTAAAAAAAATTTTTCAAAAATAAAAGAAAATAAATTTTGTTTTCAATTCTTAAAAGAATCTTTTATTTAATAAATGAATAGAGAAAATTATGACATAGCTGAACCATAATCTTGAACAAATTTTCTTAGAGCTAAAGAATTTTTAAGGGCGCAAGCGCAAGCTTTCCTTTTTCTTGTCAACAAATTACAATGATTGTTACATGTCATATCATCTGAATCACATAGGTGCCTTATGTTCTTAAGCGAATAATTACAATCGATTTCTTTTATGCCAGAAATTGCGCACTCTCAGTCACCAGAGTCCCAATCGAGCATATGGTAGTTGTTTTTGAGCCAAATTACTGATTTTTTCTCGGCATCGTTCAATAATTTGAAATTAAATGGTGACTTTATAAGAAAATGGATATATTTTTTATCACTGAAGCAAAAAGCGACTTCCTTAAAAATGAACTGGTTATTAGTGAGTCGGAATCCTTGACATTCGAAGACAACAAATTTAGGCATTTTTCCTTTATCCGGGTTTTATTGTCGTGAACAAGTTTTTTGCTCCAAGGCTTATGATGAAATAAATAAAATGTGCTACAAATCAATGCTTTATATTAAGTGTGCTTTACAATTTCATCAGTCATCGGTTTGTATGTAATGACACGATCATGTATAAGAACACAATATGCCGAAGTGCTTGGTTTAATGATTTCAAGAGTTTTGAACATTATACGAATATCGAGAGCACCTGTTTTAATTTCTTCATTTTGATGCGATGTGTCAATAACAATTATTGGACATTCTTTAAACTTTTTTCAGCATAAAAGTGGGTGTGACTCAATCATGTAATAACTTTGTTGAAACCTTGCATACATTTCATATAAGAGAGCATATCGATTACGAGACAAATTTAAATTAAGGTCATCGTATGGATATGAAACAGAGTTTAAATGTACTTTTAAATCGGTTAAGCTACAGTTTGTAAACTTTTCTCCATTCTCGAAAGCGATAAGAATAAAATGAGGACGCTCACTTTGTGTTCCAACTTTTATGTTCCATGTATGATTTGTACTTTGAGGTAGCTCTGGATAAAAGTAACATTCCCAACTACGAAATGATATAGGTAGAGGAATATCCTCTTTAATAGTTGTATAGATTTTCAATTTGGCTGCATCGGATAATTGAATTTGGGGAACCTTCCAAGCAACATTTAAGAGCTTTAAGTTAATGTTATCCTTTTCACTCTCTTCCGTACTATAGACAGACTTATCATTTGATCTAGAACGTAGCAAGATAAGCTCATGTTTTGAATTTATCATAATTTTATCAAAGTCTTCGGCAAAGCCCATCAACATTTTTAGTGGTACGCAAAAATTGAAATAGCCATTATTTATAGCTGGTTTAATATTTTCTTCCGGAGACCAACCGGCATTTTCCAACATTGTACTTGTATTTTTGTTTAAGGATACAAGATTTTTTAAAGTAGAAGTTTGACCCAAGTACCGTGTGCGATCAATTTCCACACCATTCATTTCATAACGTATTTCCTCAAATAGATATGCAATACAATTATTTCGAAATTTAACTCCTTTGGGTTCTGAATTTTCGGAACCAATTGAAACAACCCCCTCAATGTACAGTAAGCTTTCATGAGGAAGAACGTAGAGATCTTGATTTTGAATTGCTATCCGTATCTCATCATTGTTGTTAAAGGATTGCAAATATGGTTGATATGTGTGAAATTCTTTCTTCGTAATAGACTCATCGAAGACGGGTTGTTCTCCAACTCTCAAGATATTATTCATTTCTTTTTAATGTAAGTAAATCCCAATGATTGTAAAAAGTTTCTATTTTTAATACTTAATGGCTTTTTTATAAGAAATTTTTCTTTGCTTATTCTTGATGCGTTATGTACAAGAGATGAAGATAAACTGATAGAAGAACCATCGTTCACACCATTTTTATTAAATATAATCATAGCTGATGCTAATTATTCAACAGGTTTCAAGTGGAGTCTTAATGTAATTGTTTCTCCTTGAAAATTTAATAATACACCGTTTTCGTTAACAAGTCTAACTGCAATTGAACCCATCTCTTTGACGATCACAGGCAAATAGATAACATTATTTGGAATTATGTCTATTTTATATCCCGGGTCAACATTTATAGAGAATTCATGTAAGGTGTGTGCCAAGGTACTGTTAACATATGAACCGCCCACAATGTTGCACTCAATACGTACAACATTGTTTTGGGTAATCATTAAACTTGTATCCGATATATGTGTTTCATCAGGTTTAAGATGACGCTTTGAAAATCCCAAAAGCGATCCAATGCTTCTCTCTCTATCAAAATAAATTATATATTTTTCAGAGAAGATTTCAGCTTTTAATGTATTATTATTGGCGTTTATACTTAATGTAGCACCAGCTGATGCTGCTTCTTGATTTTCGTATGCGTCTAAAATATATTTCACAATATCATCGAACTCATATGACCCGATAGGAAGCTCGATTACATGCTTGCCAATGTGAAAAAGGTTATTTTTTTCATCAATATTCGGTATTGAGTAATATGTATGAAAATCAATCAGTCCACAAACATATTCCTTTTTAAGCTCTATGGGAGGAAAATAATTTGCTGTAAGAATTGAGGAATTTCCAGTCAAAGTCAATGTTCTTGACATCTTGAGGGATTGAGATAGTAAAGTAAACTGAATCAATCAAAGAAATAAAACTTCTTTTTATAAAATTTTTTCATAGTATATCATATTTATTTATCCAAGAGTTGTGACTATCGGAAAACCCCAACCATTTTACATACACTTTATCACCCCGCTTCTTTATAACTTTCCCAACTAAATACATGTGAGGAAAACGTGATTTTTGCAATTCTTGTGTATAGAAAGCACCCTTAATTACATTTCCCTGATAGTCTTCTAGAATATAAGTACATGGATTGGTATTTTGAATCTTATTTATCTTGAAGATTTCCGTTGTCCAATTGGGTGTGTAACCTTTCTCAAAAACATGTTTATATTTGCTTATTCGAACGTAATCGTTTACATGAAATTTGGGCTTATTATAGACTTTCAGACGGTTGTAAATCGTTTTTAGAATTGTTGCTGCATTTAAAGAATTCACTTTATCGGGTGCAATTTTTATTGTTCTGTGGACTTTTCCATTGTACTCTTTAGTCAATTTTTGATATTCATCAATCAATTTGTAAGAACCGCGATTACTGAAGCCCTTCCACATCATATTTTTCAAAGTGCGATTAAATCGTTCAACTATCGAGGCTTTCATTACACTATAGGTAGAGTAGTGATTAATTTTGATTTGTTTCATTAAAACTTGAAACTCTTTATTGAAGAATTCCTTCCCATCATCTGTTTGCAAATTTTTAGGTTTTCGACCGCATTCAAATACACTTTTCATTGCTTTGGTAACATCAGGAGCTGTTTTCGACTTTATCGCAACGGTCCAGGCATATTTGGAGAAAGTGTCAATGATTGTGAGTAGGTAGCGATAGCCTTTGTTGAATGTAGAGTAATTACCCATTTCCACTAAATCAGCTTGCCAAAGATCATCAATATCTTTGGTTATAACAGCTCTTCGTTTAAAATTTCGTCGTGCCTGTCGATGGAGGTCCTCAACTATTTGATATCGACTCATCTTGAAGATGGTATTGTGTGGTTTTGGTTTGGTTTTTGAATAATGTTTTGATTAGAAATCATTGAAAACAAAACATTTTCCGTACCTTCTAAACGCTTCTCAACATATTCCATATACACCTTAAACCTCTCATCAATATCGCGTTCAATAGATTTAATTTTTTCATAAACGGTTTCAATTTCTTTATTACGGTGACTTTCATAAGCTTTAATTGAATCCTGAAATTCAGTTCGATACGCATCAAGACTCAGAATTACAAAATTTTGCGTTGCAGCGACGCCCTTTACTATTGGATCTTTAAGATTTCTGATGCGTTTAAAATGAGCGTTGAAGCTGTGATCTCTGCTAGCGCTTAGAGCCAATTCCGTATTAAAACATTTTGACTTGGATGTATTGTTGTTATATCGACCGAATTTGTCCACGCTCATCTTTTTATTTTTCGTCGAGTTTTCATTCAATTATGTCAGCTTCTTTAAGCTCTTCAATAATTGAAATAATTTCGTTGTTATGATTATTATGTCCTGCAGATTGTGATGCTATGAGTAGTCGTAAACGATTAACCAATTCATTTGGGTCATCCCAATATATATAGTTGATTGGATTCAAATTTAAATTCATTAAACCAAATCCTTCTTTCTTCACATCTAAGTTCGATTTTGACCCTTTACTCTCCACATCTTTGATTAAAAATTGAATAATGTTTAGATACTTGGGTCCTTTGTTTTCATTGACTTGACCACGAGATGTATAGCCACGTCTATAGGCATTAGTTTTCAATAGAATTTTCTTATACAATTTTAAATCCGGTTCATTATATTCGATAGGATTTTTTGTGAACATTAACTGAAAAAGTCCTGGTGTCATTGTAAATGCTTCGTCACCAATTTGAACTTGATTAGAACTTTTGAATGATATTTTTGAGTCTCCAAACATCAATTGCTTTTCCGAATTGTTATTCAATCCAAATATTCTATCTAGACTGTTTTGCTTTTCTAGTAGATCAAAATTCGGTTCATTTAACAAATTACTGACCTCTCCTTCATCTTCTTCCATGGCTTTAATAGTGTTTGATTTATTATCATCATCATCAACGTCATCATCATTGCTATAAAATTGATCATTGCTTTCTTCACTATCATCATCATCATCATAATCTTGAACAGAATCAACACTATTAGACCCTTTTGGTGTACTAGTTTCAATCTTTGGTAGTTTATTAATTTTTATCCTCCTTCTATCTTTTTTCATCGGTCTTTTGAATAAATTTTTTTTGTTGAAAGTTGAAATATTTGCTTTAGAGTTTTTAGCCAAATCATTTACTATTTCATTTTTAACTTAAGTTTCTGTAAGCAAATCCTTAATTGGAGCTGTGATTGGTAGAAAAGTTTTTTCCAGACTTTCTGCTGCGCTTAAATCATTAATTTTAATGGCTTTGAACTTATCCCTCAAAACTTTTCTCGTCTGAATAATTTTGGAAAGCAATTCATCATCCATGACTTTGTTGTTGCTACTGATAACGCTCTCAATGAACTGTTTGCATTAATGGTTAAATTATTAATTATAAATTTTCCTCAATTTAATTGCCACCTTCCGTGGCGTAGTGGTTAGGAGTATGTCGTTGTCATACATCTATAGGCTCAAAGCGAGATGTTTAACTCTCGACACAGGTAGAAACTTTAGAAAATCCTATTTATTCTCTTCCTCTCTCTTTCACTGTAACTTCTACATTGCAATTAATCGGGAAATAAGTGATAAAATATAACTCTCTCTCTCTCTCTCTCTCTCTCTCTCTTTCTCTCTCTCTCGAATAGAGAAAAGAAAAAATAAAATTGTATACAGTTTATAAAAATATATTTTATTAGTTTTCAATCGGGTACAGTAGTTTGCAGTTGTAATAATGCATTGACCATATGTAAAACTGTATATATGTCGTTTGGAAAAACATATTTGCTACCGCATCGTGGATATACTATTGCTTTAAGACGTAGAATAAGTCGTGATATTTGCAATATTGCATTCAACTCATCTTGATGAATAGTATGATTGTTGGTATGACGTAAGCATATTAATGGACAATTAGGCGACCAGCGTATATGTTCTGCTAGAGGATCATCATTTATTTTCCATTTACAAATTTCCACTGTGCAAAAGTAACATTTTGCAATATCTTCACTGCCAGTGTAAAACATTCCAAATTGTGCAAGCCTTCTTGTATCCATTCATCCCAAAGGCCAATTTTCGAAAGTTTTTAGGCGCTCGCTCTCATAGCACATTCGATCGGTCATATCCAAAGGTTCAACATTCTTTACACTCTGGATTGATGGTGACCAAAACGAGTCTGTTCCTCGATGAACAGGTCTGTTTATTGTTGTTGCTGTTGAACAGATCTGCTTATTGAACAAGTCTGTTCCATAATGAACAGGGCTGTTTGCTGTCGATGAAGAAGAAGAAGAAGGATGACTATTGAACTGATCAGATTGTTGCTTGACTCCAAACATTGTTGTTGAACTGCTTGATCTGTTTTTGAAACTGAACATTTTGTTGTGCATACACTTTGCTTTTATAGATGAATAAATATGTTGAACCCTTTTCTAAATCGTCCACTATTTAATGAATCATCTTTGCTAATGACGAGAAACCCATATTTATCCTTCCAACATTCAGTACAAATTTTTAAAAAATCTTGAAATGACATATCAGTACCAACATGATCATTATAAATATGTCTTATGTTCGTTTCATCTTGTTTAAACATGATAATTAAGTTTGCATTGTCCCGAATCAGATGTTTTGGTATTCGAGTATATGTTTGGCATAGATAAAAGCTATCAATATTATTGTGCCGACCCATACAGAAATAATTTCGTATATTGTTCTGTTTTTCACATGCAACATCATCGAAGATAAAAATAGAATCTGATTTTGCTTTTTCTGGAGCTAGAACTTCTTCATTATCTGAGAAGGTGTAAAAGCCCATTCCTTTTATTGGTTTTATAAGTTGTTAAAGATATTGATATTTCGGTTGATGCAATGACTTTGAATACAAGTATACATTTTTAAATCTAAGACCATTGGGACTTTCAATAAGACTCAGCATAATGTTGGTTTTTCCACAATTCGATGGTCCGATAATTAGTGCACGTATTGTGTTTGGTAGCAATGAACTATGACGTATTTGTGACAATTTATCATTTGAAATCGTTTTTAGGTCTAAATTTTACACCGAAATATTCATTTGTTGTCTTATGAAACGCATTTTACTCTTTTAACTAACAACAATGATATAAAAGCGATTCCTTTTATACTTTTTTGTTCAGAACGCTTTTGACCGTTGATTTGTGTGCTATACAAACAAACAAAAATTTATAAATGCTTGTTAGCAGCAAAAAACTATTTAGTCGTAAACGTAAAGCCGTTGGAAAAGGATTAATAAATAACCTTATTAATAAACTGCCAATTGAACTTCATTTACCAGGCTATCAGTTTTGTGGACCGGGAACTAAACTCGAAAAACGTTTAGCAAAAGGAGACAAGGGTATAAATCTTTTGGATTCTGCATGTAGAGAACACGATATTGCCTACTCTAAATTCAAAGACTTACCTAATCGCCGCATTGCCGATAAGATTTTAGTTGAGAGAGCTTGGGAGAGAGTAAAAGCTCCAGATTCGAGTGTCGCAGAAAAGGCAAACGCTTGGTTTGTCACAAACGCAATGAAAGCCAAACTGAAGATAGGTGGTAGTCTTCGAAAAAACAATAATCGAAAACTAAAGACTGTGAAGAACAAAAAGAAGAAATTCTGTACTAAAATTTTCACTACTGCAATAAAAAATGCTACAAAAGTTTTAAAAAATGCAAAACCAATTGATATGAATGATGCTATTCAAATTGCTGAGAAATCTTTATCATCTACTCTTAAGAGGAAAAATCGTAAAGTTCTACCTCGTATAATCCCTGTACCAAAAGTGGGTGGATTTTTACCATTAATACCAATTTTAGCGGGTATTGCAAAACTTGGAGGAATAGTATCTGGAGGCATGTCGATTGCAAATATGATAAAAAATATAATATCTGCAAAGGATAAAAAGCCCAAGGAACCTGTTGCCATTGGAAATGGGCTTTATTTAAAACCCTATAGAAATGGATATGGTTTCTATCTTCGTCCTTATTCAAAAAACTAATTAGCACTCTACCCAAAAGAGCCCTAACCGAGGTCAACCTAAGAAAATATGCCGCAAATTTGAAATCTTTCAGAGCAGTTCTTATGCGAAATACTTTACCAAGACGACCTCATAAGATTAAATGTGGAATAATTAATCTGGATTCATCCGATGGAGATGGTACTGATTGGGTAGCATATTTTAAAAATAATACTGTTACGGAATATTTTGATAGTTTTGGTAACCTTCCACCACCGAAAGAAGTTGTCAAATATCTCGGTGCAAATAATTTAAGATACAACTATAAACAACATCAGCAATACAATTCATATAACTGTGGTCATTTGTGTTTAAAGTTTCTGTATTCACAATCATGCAACAATTAAATAAAATATCAATTTTATTTCTTTTATTTATAATTTGATAATATCTGATAATTATAAACCATTACATATATTCCATTAATTCAATATCTTTAGCAATACTCATGAGTTCGTCATCATTTACAGCAATCTTATAGTGTCCCCAAGCATAAGTATTTTTTTTATCCTCTTTAACAAATCTTTTATCATCATTGTTACTTAAAACTAATTTCGTAAATAATTGTGTATAAATTTTATGAAATTTTGATTTAAAAAAATACATATCACGAACATAATATTTATCTTCTAATAAACATAATTTATAATCATTAATACTCAATTTATTGAGCACGCATCTTTTAACACCTTTCGACTTTTTTATTTCTTTCGTATCTGTTATATCTAAGGAATACATTTTGGGACGTAGACCCACAAATTCTCTAATTATTTTTTCCATTAGCTTTGTCTTTCATCATTCCTAATATTTTTTTATTTTTTAAAGGTAAATTATATGGATTTTTGGGAGGATATTCGGACGTATCAAAACGCAAATCAATATCGTTGGATATATCTGAATAAAAGTCATCCGTCTTTATTGTGTATATAAAGGAATCCGTATCCATATAATTTAGTAAAAGGTTTTCATTATATTTGGGTTTCATATAGTCGTAATGGAAATCATACATTAGAAATTTCGATAACTCGAGTACTATAAAACCTAAATATAACGGTTTATCATATGTAACATGATCCCGATCTAATTGAATTGCTATCATAGAGTCGCTGAAATGTTTAACGCTGCGAAATGTTGGATGTGCTATAAGAGCACGAGCACCTAAATGTCGTCCTCTACTTTCCCATTCACTCACAATTTTTTATGTTTTTCCTGTTATCTACATTTTCCATAGTTTTACCGTAATCCGAATTGTTGAGTAATTTAAAAAAATTCTTCTCAAAATCACTCTTAGAGAGTGTTCTATGATGAGTATTTAAGTCAATGTAGCTCTTTAACCAAGGTGACTGTTTAAACTTTAAAACTCTATGAACTTTTATTAGTTTCATTCCATTCTTAATACATTGTTGTAGAACTCTAAAGTGAATGATATAATTTCGTTTATATGTTAAGTCTGTTATTAGTTTCGATGTCCTTGAACCACCAACTTTTTTATTTTCCGCACAAAAAGGAAAATCATTATGATAATCATGAATTCCTTGGGGATAATCTAAATCTACTTCTAAAATATACCCATATAAAGCTTCTGAATCTATTTCAAATATATTAAAACTTTCAATGTCTTCTACCCATTCAAATTCTCCAGTAGGTAGGTACTGAGACATTGCCCAACCAAACAAGTTGTTCGCATCTAAGTATACAATATATTCAGATGGTTTGGTGGAATCAAAATCAGGCACATATTTGTTGTTGGCTTTAGAAAGTCGTTTTGAACATTGGACAATACCACCTCTCATTCCTTTTTTAACGAAATCATACATACTTATATCTGTAAATAGTTCGATTTCTATTTTTGTTGATTTCAACATTGCATCCCAAGATAAGCCCGGAATAGTTATGTATTGACAAGGATCCAAATCATAGATACTTTTACATATTTTTCGAAAATTTTCTAAGATGTCGGTTAGGAGAAATACATCTGTTTTTAAATAGAGAATCATGTAGTCTTTCAATGATTGACAATTTAATGTATTCCATACATTAACAGCATGACTATAGTCCTCAATAGAACACTCACTATTATTTAGTATATTGAAAAATTTCTCACGTGGAGGTAGTTGATTTTCTTCAAGACGTTCAATTGAATCTTTATATTCATAGGGAAAGACAACCTTTCTTTTAAGTAAAAAAAACTGTTCAGTGTTGGGATACATTGATCTGAGTACGTGAAAATCTTCAGATCGCAAGTTTTGAGCTAAGCTTTCTAGAGCTAATTTAAGCCAGCCCACCCATTTTGGCACACCATAGCACACCATAGTATTGCTTACTTAGTTAATTAGTGCTTACTTAAAGCTGTAAGGATAGTTGTGGAAAAAAATTGGTTCTCGTAAATTTTGAAAGTTATGCGGTAGGGTGCCAGCTTAATTGTTAAGCTGGCCGACCTGGCCGACCAGAGACACGCATTTTTTTCCCATCTAAAACTGCCTTCGTTCGATTGGTGTTCCCTTAAAACATATATAACTAATTCAAAAGTTAGAAAATTATTATCTAATCCCATGAAAAAACAGATGGTGGGCTCGCTTATTTTTTAAACTAGCCTGCCCTAACTTTTATAGGGTAGGCTAACTTAAGACTTAACTTGGCCCCCCATTTCTCTATAACAATAAATAAAAAAAAAATTTTTTGTGTATATTCTGCGGAAAGCAACGCGGAAGGTCATATAAAATTTTTAGAATTTAGTGCTAACTAGAAAAAAAGTTATATTGAGGTGTGCTGGTTCAAAACTTAAGCTAGCACGCTTAATATTTCTGAATGCTTAAACGAAAAAAATTTCTTGTTTCTTTATTAATTGATCCTAGATATAAGTGCTTGAGGTGGTAAAAATGTGAAGCATTGATTTAATTTGAAAAAATCATACTTTGGGCGTGGCACGTTATAGTTTAAGCTAGCACTACCCCCTAACATGATTTTCGATAAAAGAAACTATCGCCCTAGTACCAAGTACCTTAAAAAAGTACTCAATAGTTTCTACAGTACTGTTATATTCCTTTTTCGACTGTTATACTCAGCTGTTATAATTGATACTATCGATAGTCAGTGCTGCCTTCCTAGGGTATTTCCCCCTAAATTTGGGGGAATTTGTCCTTCTACGGGGATTTTTTAGTGTGCACTTTTTGTTATACACTTCCTCTCAAGTCAACGCACCTGTCGGACGCGTTTTAAATTCGACCGCAAGTCTCTCAAAAGAGAAAGAAAAAAAACAGGAAAAAAAAAAAAAAAAAATTAAATAATATAAACAATAAAGTTTATTAATATATATAAAACAGTGTATATATAAAAATATTTATGATCCAAAACAGTGAGACAGTGACTCTTAAAAAAATATAAAAATATAATTATTTATACATATATATATATATATATTCATATATATATAAACAAAACGAAATTTTGTACTAAAAAAAAAAAAAAAAAATAAAATAAAAACTAAGAAAAACTAAAGCAACGAAAATAAGTGTCCAACGCTCTCCGCCGTGCGGTCGACGTCGCTCGCACAGCGTTTCGGATGCTTTCCAACAACAAAATGTCACAACGAGCCTTCACTCGGTGCCTCTAGCAATAGCATCAACATCAACGGTCTCGGCTCTCATTGCAAGCCTGACCTCAACACTACCAACAGAAGAGCAATCTAGCAACACACAAACAAGCACCAAAGCTAGCATAGGAGAAGAAAACAGACACAACGAAGCCGAAATTGGCGCTCAAACAGCAGCTCAGAGCTCAGCTTCGCGCTCTGCCCAAGCAATTTCTAGCGCCGCTGCCGCTATTACAAAAAACGTTTGCGTCCACGAAAAACAAAAAGCATCGGCAGTGCAGACAGGCATGGATCGCTACGTGAACATAAAGCGAAAACTGAGCCCACAAAAAATGCAAGGACAGAAAGCTCAAAAACAACTAAAACCGAACACAACAACAAATATTTCTCCTAGCCCAAGCCAAAATAGGTTTGCGCTCCTTGCTAGCAGCGATGATCAAGAACAATCTAACTCTAACCCCGCCAAAAAAATTAAGCCTCCCCCAATCTACTTGCGTGAGGAATGTTCAAACGCTCTAGTAGCAACTATTGCTCGTTCCATAGGCAGCAGCAACTTTCACGTTGTTTCCATTAAAAGGGGTAACGTGAAAGAAACTAAAATACAAATTTATACGGAAACCCACTATCGTACCCTGGTGAATCACTTTAATACACTCAAAAGAAGCTACTATACCTACCAGCTTAAAGCAAGCAAAGGTTTAGTGGTAGTAATAAAAGGCATCGAGCCCTCAGTTGACCCAGCAGAGATCAAAGGCGCTCTGCAAGCTGCAGGTTTTCCAACGAAAACCGTTTTTAATATTAAAAACAAACAAAATATTCCGCAACCCCTATATCGCATTGAGCTTGATCCTTCAGCCAACTCCCAAAAACTAAAAAAGAACGAGGTCCACCCAATATACAATCTGCAATTTTTGCTACACCGCAAAATTACGGTCGAAGAGCCTCATAAGCGGAAAGGACCGGTTCAATGCTCTAATTGCCAAGAATTTGGTCACACGCAAAACTATTGCACATTGCACCCCGTGTGCGCTACATGTGGAGATCGGCATTCTTCGAAATCTTGTCAAGTTGATCAAGACAACTCTGATGTAAGAAAATGCAGCAACTGTAGTGGTAACCACAAAGCGAGTTATCGTGGATGCCCAATCTACATAGCAATAAAAAAAAAAGACCAACCCAAGCGGAAAACTCATCAAGAAGTTCCGAACTTCCTGCCGAGCCAGCAAGGGCCAGCATCAGCTGCTCTTCCTCCCAAAGCATTTTCATATGCTGACGCAGTAAAGTCTAACACTGCGACCCAAGCTCAAGTATCTCTTGCGACAGCAGCACATCCTGGTCGTACTCCTATGACTATTTCGTACGCTGACGCTGTCAGATCGAACACTGCGGTACACCCTCAAGGTGCCATATCAAATTTGGAATCAATGATCTCGAATTTGACAAACTGCATGATGCAGTTCACTTCAACTGTGCAATCAATGCTGCAAGAGATGATGCGGGCTCAAAGCCAACTCTTGCAAATTCTAATTGCAAAGAAATGAGTGTCCTAAAAATTTGTCATTGGAATGCTAACGGCATTCGACAACACAAGCTTGAAATTCAAAAATTTCTTGAATTACATTCAATTGACGTAATGCTCGTCAGTGAAACCCACCTCACAAGCAAAAATAATTTTACTATTAAAAATTATACGTTTTATGGCACTCATCACCCAGATGGAAAGGCACACGGCGGCACCGGTATACTGATAAGAACCCGAATAAAACACGATTCGATGGATGACTTTTCATTAAATTATTTGCAAGCAACCTCCATTTCACTGCAATATGGTAACACCATTGTCGCCTTAAGTGCAGTATACTGCCCTCCCAGGTACTCAGTTACTGAAACTCAATTCATGGAGTACTTCAAAACGCTCGGAAACAAATTCATAGCAGCTGGAGACTATAATGCCAAGCACCCACACTGGGGCTCAAGATTAATAAACCCCAAAGGCCGGCAGTTATATTCACTAATTATAAACAGTCATCAAAATTTTGACTGTATTACAACAGGTCAACCCACCTACTGGCCGTCCGATTTACAAAAAAAACCCGACCTCATTGATTTTGCGATCAGCAAAAACTTCGATCGTAGCGAAGTACATGCTGAACCCAATTTCGATCTTTCATCCGACCATTCCCCTGTTATAATTAAAATGATGGGCTTGCCCACATTCATCGAAAAACCCGGCAGAATTGTAACAAATAAAACCCACTGGCTTAAATACAAAAAATATATAAGCTCGCATTTGAACGAGAGCTCTATACTCCGAAGCGAATGTGATATTGACGATGCCGTAACAGAGGTAAACAATATCATGATATCGGCAGCAGTTCATGCAACCCCAAAAATAATTAGCAACCCAATAGAATCTCGAAGATATACTTCAAGCGAGATCGAAACTCTTGTACGAGAAAAAAGACGCCTACGAAGGGAATGGCAGCGACAACGATCACCCACCGCGAAAGTTAACTTAGTGCAAGCGACTAAGCGCCTGAGAGAAGCTCTTGATAATGATCTGAAAACTAATCTAGAAAATTACACTCGTAATTTGAGCCCCACAGCAGAATCAAACTATTCTCTTTGGAAAGCAAATAAAAAGATGAAGGCACCCAAAACAAACGTTGCACCACTGCGTACTAACACTGGAAGCTGGGCTAGAAAGGACGAAGAAAAAGCGCATGTATTTGCTAAGTATCTTGAAAACGTTTTTAAGCCCAACCCACGCACTAACGATTTTCAATTTCCCAAAATAAACCCTCGTTCAATCGAAAATATAGGCGAATTTCAGCACAAGGAGATCAAGACTATCATTGGCGAGCTAAACACAAAAAAGGCTGCAGGCTTTGATCTTATAACCCCACAGATGGTGCAACAACTCCCCACTGTAGCAACAAGGTTAATCCTCTTCATATTCAACGCAATATTGAGACTAGGATATTACCCTAGACCCTGGAAAATTTCGAACATAATTATGATCTCTAAGCCAGGAAAAGATATATCACTTCCATCATCATATCGGCCAATTAGCTTGTTGCCAGTACTCTCAAAAGTCTTTGAAAAATGTCTCTTAGCAAAAATTTTACCACCTTTGCAAAACTCTGGAGCTATTCCCGAGCACCAGTTTGGTTTTCGTAAAAGCCATGGCACCATTGAACAGGTAAATAGAGTTACCACCGAAATCAGAAACGCATTTGAAAAAAAGAAATACTGCTCCGCCATATTTCTGGACATCTCGCAAGCCTTTGATAAAGTATGGCACTCTGGTTTAATGTTTAAAATTAAACATACCCTTCCCGAAAACACTCACACAGTCCTACAATCCTACCTCTCTGAAAGGAAGTTCCAAATCAAATATGGAACACACACGACAAATGAATTTGACATTTCAGCAGGTGTACCTCAAGGTAGTGCCCTAGGGCCACTGCTATACCTGATTTACACGGCTGACCTGCCTGTATCCCCAGAACTCTTCACATCTACATTTGCAGATGATACAGCAATTTTGTTTGCACACAGCGATCCTGTGGTCGCCTCTCGAGTTCTTAATAATCATCTTCATACCGTTGAAGACTGGCTTGCGAACTGGAGAATAAAAGTGAATAAAAGTAAATGAAAGTAAATGCACCCACATTACTTTCACGTTGCGTCGCGGAACTTGCCCCCCTATTATGCTTAATAACACTCATGTTCCACAAGCCAATGAAGTGAGGTATCTTGGCATTTACTTAGATCGCCGTCTCACGTGGCGCAAGCATATTGAGGCTAAACGCACCCAAATGAAGCTGAGCGCCCAAAAACTGCACTGGCTTCTTAACAGTAAGTCACGATTGCGGCTCGAACACAAAGTGCTTCTTTACAACGCAACAATAAAGCCTATATGGACTTATGGTTCCCAGCTCTGGGGAAAAGCCAGTAACTCTTTAATAGACATTATCCAACGCTCACAGTCCAAAATTCTTCGGACTATAACTGGTGCTCCATGGTTTATAAAAAACGAAAACATACATAAAGACCTTTGTACCCCGATGGTTAAAAACGAGCTTATTTCATTAAGCCGCAAATATTGCACTCGGTTGTCCCAACATCCGAACCCATTAGCTAGAAATTTGTTGCTAACAAACAGCTCCTCAAGGCTAAAAAGGCGTGACTTGCCATCACTGTCTCACAACTAATCCCCCTTTAAATTTTTGCAAATTTTTGTAATAAAAAAAATTTCTCCTGGAAAAAAATTCTATGGTTTTCATCATACGGAACGGCAGCCCAGTTCATGCGTTGGCGTGGACTGAAAGTCATATAATATTAATAAATATTTTTTTTTTTTTTTTAGTTTTGTTTTAGTTTTAGTTTTAAGATTCATTAACTTGTTGTTACTTCATATGATATGAAGATGCAATAATAAAAACCCGTTAAAAAAAAAAAAAAAAAAAAACTTTTTGTTATGGTAATTCTTATGGCGGATTTCCACTAAGGAGACAAAACTAAAAACAGGGACAAAAACTGTTTTCCGCTACAAAAGTAAACATAACTTTCTAGAGTGCAGGCCGGTGCAGCTGAATTTTCTTTTAAGAGTTAGTACATACCCAGCATTATTATATATCAATAAACGAAAAAGGTGTTTTTTGATTTTTTTTTTAAATTGCCCTTTTAAACATTTTGTTTTGTTCCAAAATCTCTCTTCTGAGTTCGTTTTTTTAGGAGCAACGGTATTTTACATATGAATTCAACATGTCTAAACAAGACAAAGTTGCCCGAAAACAGAAATGTCATATTTTCATATGACATATAAATCATAATGTACTGACTACAATGTAACAAAAGAACACTTATTCAAAAATGGCGATTCTAAGAAAACTTATTTTAAGAAATAAACAAGTGATAGGAAATGCAACTTTGAAGGCGTGCTGTGCTTAAACGGCACTAGATAGAAAAAATTTTTTTTTCGATTTTTCTTAGTGGAAGTATTGTTAATCGGGGTCCCTCACTTTTTTTTTAATAATTCAAACCTTCATTTTTGGAATTGTTGGCCGCACTTCCGACACCGTGCGATGTTACAACATGGTGATTCGTGCAAACCTTGGACTCTGGGAACTCTGAGAACTTTTTAAAGAGCTGTCAAAATGTTCATGCATTTTAACATTTAACGCGAAGGTGTTCTCAGAGTTCACTCCCTCGAAGGTCTGCTTGAATACCCATAACATATATTCTACTATAAATATGTAGCGGAAATTTTGTTGAAAACAGCGTTTGTAGGGGATTTTTATTTCATTTTTAGGGGAAAAAAAATTTCAAGGATGGCACCACTGTCGATAGTGCCTCAGTGAACTGCACGCCAGCGTTGCCGCTCTGGCTATTATTAGCTAAAATTGGCTATTTTTTATTTCCAAAAATTCTTTTGGCTATTTGACGATTTTATTTTCCATGTGGCTATTTATTGTAGTGGTAGCAAAGTTTCACAATTTCACTTTTGTATGAACGACCCTGCGAATAACGAGTGCAAAACTTGTGCCATTACATGGCGCAAATTTAGCCCATCAAAATCGATGTGCAATATTTACCCGGCCGCGGAAGTTTTTTTTCCATACAAACAAATTTGCACAAACGCAAAATCTGCGAGGTTGCAAAAATTGCACACCTGCTTGAATCCCACTATTATGCCTGCCTCATAACTCTGCTGCAGAAGAAAGACAATTTTCTCAACTATCGCTCATTAAAACAAAAAATAAAAATAAGTTAAATATGGAAACCGTCGATAATATAATGCCAGCAAAAGAACTTCTACCAAAGGAAAAATATTCTAAAATGTTTTTTTTTTTATATGTATTATCAATTGTCAGGCTTTAACAAGAACGGTCCGCTATGTGAATACATTTTGTTACTCGTTTTTAAGTTATTTTGGAAGAATTATGTTTTGTTTTATTTTTTTATATATGTTAATATGAAAATAATAAAGAAGTGTTTAGTTCCTCTACAAAAAACTTTTATTTGGCTATCTTTTATGCATCTTGGCTATTTTTTATTTTTCATTTTTGGCTATGAAAAATTTTTGGTCGCGGCAACGCTGCTGCACGCGTGCTTTTATTCTGATTTTGAAATTAATTTCGCCCAGTTACGTAGCGAGTGTCAACGTGGTAGGCCGTTTACATTCGGACTTGGACTCGGGACCCTGGCAATATAAGCCCAAACAGAAGACAAAATGTAAGTACAGTCCGACCTCGTTTAACACGGAAGCGACGGATGTACGGGGAAGAGAAAAACAAGCACCCTCTCTTTCTCGTGTGTCCCTTGCTCCTAAGCAATATATTTTTCCAACGAAATGTGTTAGGTGATAAGTTATAGTGAAGCTGAACCGTAAGCGTTCATGTGGTTGTTGTATTTTTCCAAAAACTATTTACAACAACCATATGAACGCTTACGCTTCAGCTTCACTATAATACTACCCATGATACAAAGACAGCAAGATAGCGCCATTTCGGATACCGCTATTTTGAAGCATTCGTATTGTTGTTGTTTCCCAAACTGAACCGTAAGCGTTCATGTGGTTTTTGTATTTTTCCAAAAACTCTTTACAACAACCATATGAACGCTTACGCTTCAGCTTCACTATAATACTGCCCATGATACAAAGACAGCAAGATAGCGCCATTTCGGGTACCGCTATTTTGAAGCATTCGTATTGTTGTTTCCCATGCTAAAGTATAGTTGTGATACAATTGTGTCATTTTGTATTTGTGACATCATCGGGCTGAAATGGCGCTATCTTGTTTTCTTGTATCATCAATAATACCCTTATAATGTTCATTCAAGTATTAGGTGTTGGTCAAACCTAATCGAATAATTCGTGGCGATTACAGTGAAACTTTCGCCCTACTTCAATGTGAGCACATTGGTAAGACGCAATGTTAAAAGATATTCGCTCCGCCACCGCAACGTATTATTTGCTCAGATGTGAGCAATACTTTATGGTCAGTTGAAATGTACTATTCTCCACAAATAAAACTTGACAAATAAAACGGTGCGAAATATAGGAGTGGTCCGTACCAGGGTTGTTGCTGATATTTGTATCCGCATGCGGAGCTTCCGCATAAATTTTGACATCCGCCTTCGCATCCCCAAAGATCAATGCGGATTTTATGCGGATGCGGATGTCGCAATAATCATATAAACGCCCAATGTGTCTAGTGCAAAGGAGGCAATTTAACTCGGTATTTTTTTTTTTAAGTTTTGGTAGCAAAAAAAAAACAAACATATTGCAATGGCTTTAATGTGTTTTGCATTATATCCCCTAATCTGAATATAGGATTTTACTACAGCTGGCGTACCAGTAATTTTGAGTAAAAAATTTCACTCGGAATAAAAAATTTAGGATTCAAAATTCACTATTTTTTAAGGCTCTGTTTTCATAAAAAAAAAATCGCTGCGCGAATGAATTTCGTTGCGAGATTTGTTGTTGTTTTACATTCTAAAGTCAAAAAATCTCGCAACGAAATTGATTCTCGCAGCGAGATTTTTTTAGGAAAACAGGGCTTAAGAAATCCACTTTTTGTTTCTTTTAAGTTTCAATTGCTACGTTTATACGTACACCTTATTCGTGAATAAACTAATAGCGAATAAATCCGTTTATACGGTAAAATTGCGTCGTTTTTTTATTCCCACATCCGCATCTGCATCCGCGGATGTAAGAACCTAAATATCCGCATCCGCAACCGCGGATGTTGAAAAATCCGCATCCACAACAACCCTGGTCCGTACGCTTTGACGCCCTCAAGCAAGGTAACAAATATTCGCATTCGAAATCGCGAATACTTGCATTTTTTTTTTCACATTCTCATGCCCAAAATGTTGCGAATATATAGTCATCAGAAAAATGACCAGAAATGTAAAGTTTAATCAATCCTTTAAAATTTTTTCGCATTTGCATTCGCGAATAAGAGTAGGTATTCGTATTCGCATACGGCGGCGTAGCTAGCCCGGGGAGGTGATCGTGGTGTCACCCAACAAATCAAAACAATCAAGGGCGTTTCTGAAAAATGTCCGTATATGAAATATAACTACCAACTATATCCGAAAACTCATATTTTTAGCATACTCTAAAATGGAGCAACGAAGAAGTGATCGACTTGCAATTTTTAGTCAAAACGATTTTATTACAAAGTGCTTAGGATGCAAAGAACGTTTAATTACGACATCCGGAAAAATTGTCTCAAAAACCAGTCCTATTTGGCAGAAATTAGTTGGAGAGTTGAATGTTAATGTACAACCGCATACTCTTTATAACAAAGTCGTGAACAATGCTTATGGCGTCCGTGATATACTCAAAAATCACTCAAGAAGCAATGCAAATAAGAGTTCCTCTGAAAATAGTTCGTATTCGGAAGGAGATAAGTCGGAGTTCAGCAAATCAACAGAACTCGATACATTAATTTATAATTTTCGCACTTGCATTCTAAGAAAAACATTTGAAAAAATTACCGCCGCCATAACATATAAGGCCTCGGAGCGAAAAGACATGAAGGGGACAAGACTTGCATTCATACCCTTTCAGTGGCAAGGAACAATTTTAAAGGAAATATACGAAGCCATTAAAAGCAACGATATTCCTATGAAATGCGCAATTCATTTCAAGAGGCACGATTTGAAAGATCGTGGCAAATCAGGGAAAATTGAAGGTAAGTAGTAGGTAAATAGAGCTATATTATAATGAAATATTTTTTAAAACTACGCAGGTTATACGCGGTGCAATTGCAAATTGATTGGCGAATTAAGCAGCGATGGCATCAAAGATGTCACAATTGATTGGGAACTAAACATGAGCCAAAAGGAACATTTGTGCGGCAAAAGGTGTTCCAAAAATTTTGTAAGAAATCCCGAACGAAAAAAAATTTTCAAAGAGTTGGAAAATCAGCATGTTGTGACGTACAGAGCTCAGAAGGCGAATGAGTTGATGTCCGGAAACGACTGTGAACCACCTATTTTGCCAACATCTAACGTCCTTCATGGTATAAAGGCAGAACATAAAAAAAAAACATATTTTGACGATGATCCAATTAAAGCCATTGCTGCTCTCAAGCATGGGAAGCATATTAATGCAATTCATACGATATTTTATGATCCTTTTAGCGTACACTATTGGACTAGTATGCAATTGCATTTATGGCAAACATGTCATAAAAAATATGTCAAAAAAGTATGCATTGACGCATCAGGAGGAGTTTGCAATAAAATTCAAGATCGTAATGTTTTCATTTACCAAATGGTAGTAAACTGTGGAAAACAATTTTCCATTTGCCAAATGCTCTCTACAACACATCGGACTATTGACATTCAATATTGGATAGAACTCTTTCTAAAGTCTGGAGCACCTTGCCCACAAGAAATCGTGATGGACAACTCAAGGGCTCTATTAAATGCAGCAACAAGAGCTCTGACATCTTACAGGAATGTTGGTAAGTTATGCGTTAAGGATAAAGCTTAAAGCTTAGACCACAAACTAAGGGACAAGTCACTGAAAGACGGTCTGCTTTACAAACTTGTTCACAATTTAACCATTAGGCCAATTCACAGTTCATGCTAATTTAATGTTTAATGTGCAAATTTGCTTTTTTTTATATGAAGTTTGACAGCTTTAACACATTGAACCTTAAATTAGCATGAACTGTGAATTGCATAATTGTTTATTTCTGTTATGTTTCTCAGATGAATATGCGGAAGCCCTTGTCCGAAATGAACCTCTAACGTGTTTTATAAGAGAAGATGTCGCCCATTTTGTGAATGGATATAATAAATTTTTGAAAACAAAGAGAGGAAATCAGTTGGTGAAAATCTTTTGGATGGCAGTAATAGGCCAGTTAATAGTTTGTCAGGATTCAGAAAAAGCCAAAGAAATCCTAAAATCTTTAATGATTGTGGCATTGGGTAACACTGTAGGTTATTTGGAAAACGGAAAGAAGTCCTTGTGCGAACATCATAAGGAATGTTTAGAGGATCTTATTAAAGGTAAGAACGACTTTAATTTTGCGTACCTTAATAACTGAGTTTTAATACATTGCATATTATATGTACTCGGTTAGTTACCTCGCTCAAAAATGAAGAAAACAAAAATGTTTGGTTGTACTTATAAAATTTTTGAATTTATGGAAACTGTTTGTTGTAGATTTTACTGTATTTTATTATTTTTTTCTTTTGTTTAATATAATTTATAGGAAAGACGCTTGAATTCATTTCTGACAATGTCGAATTTGGTGATACTGATGCGAGTTTTGAAAATGAGTGCAGAATTGAGGAAGACGAAATAAAGATACCAGAAGATGATGATAATTTCAGCGATAAGGGAAGTTGGTTCAAATTCGGGGTTGCGCTCCAAGAGGAAGTCGAGCATTTGATTTCTGGATCACAAGCTGGTGGAGCAATTAATGCCCTTCGGTGCACGGCTTTTGTGAAAAAGGTCATTAACGACCTTAAAATGTTCCCAATTTGGGGAAATGTTTACACCAAAAATTTTGGAGACCTACGAATCCCTGCAACTTCTGCAGGATGCGAAAGTGACTTCAATATTCTTAAAAACATGGTGCTCCCAAAAAAAAAAAAATTACGTGTTGATGAATTACTTGACTACCACCTTGATTATTTAAATGGCTTATGCAAATTGAACATCGCGGCCTTAGCTGAAAACGAATCGACCAAATCGACTGTAAGTTAAGCAAATTGTTTAATTTATCAAGATTAGTGAAAATTTAGATGTTTTTTTCTGGAAAATAAAGCTTGACCTCTTTCAGGTAAGTCACCAGTCTAATCAAGCTCCGATTGAAACCCTTTGCGGAGCATGTGAAAATGGAGATTATCCTGAAGGTGCTCACATATGCTTTTCTTGCAAAACTCCCGTGCATGCAATCGAACCATGCTCATTTGCATATGGTGAAGAAGGCTACGGTCAGACAAGGATCTGCTTCACATGCAAACAGAGTGGATCATGGAAAATAAGGATCAATATTAGCGATGAAGAAAACTGGAAAGGGATCGGGAAACAATCTGCCCCTACAGGTTTTTACATCGGCAATAGACACCAAGAGCTCGCTGCCGCATTAGCTTGGAAAAACCGAAAATGCTTGCCAGTTCTTAAAAACGGAAACAGTTTAAATTTAAAATGCGTGACCAAAAGCGGTAGGAGCTATTCCATAGGGAATACTTGTTCTTTCGACGCTATAGTTCAAATTTTATTAGCTGCTGCCTTTGATGACGAACAACTTAACCACAAAGTAAGACAGCATGCTTAAATAAAAACTACTCAAAAGAAATTGTATCTTATGAAATATTCTTACAATCACAATAATTATTTTTTTTTTTTAATTTCAGTTAATTGAAAAGCAAAACCAGGTTTCAATCTTTCAATTTATTTTAAACATTTTGAAAATGGGCTCAATTAATATGGGCACTTATACAAAAAGAGCAGAAATACTTATGTCAATTATTGAACCTTGCGAGCTATCGGTTGAAGTAGGACTTTTGGCAATTGATTCCGCTCGCTGTGTCGGATGGATGGCTCAAAAATTGTTTTCAGACTGCCCAACTTTAATAGAGGAAACAAAATGTGAATTGTGCGGTATAACGCGAACAAAAAGTATTTGCACTAAACAAATCGACATAAGCATTCTAAATTCGAAAACAACTTTTTATGCGTTGGATCGTACGCATTGTACTGAAAAGAGCTGTGCAGGATATACAACTTCAATATTTACCGAAGCAGGTATTTAGAAATATAACTAAATTCAGATCATACTTTGTAACATAAGTGCAATGCAGTGGCAGTAAGGAATAACTGCTTAAGTCGACTTAAGCTCAAAATCAGTTAACTGTACCATTGAATTCTTCTCACAGAGACTTATATTTCAGTAAAATTTCAAAAAATAAAAATCGATTTAACATGGGAAGGAAGAAATGTCTATTTTGTTAAGAACTAAAGTTTAAATTTATAAGCGATTTTAATATTAATTGTTGCATGCAACGCAATCTATTGATTTTATACTGAACCAAGAAAACCAAATCACTGATGAATAATAACTGCTTTTTACAACAGGGCCAATTTTCTTACTGGATGTCTCAAATTCGATGGAGCACGCAGAACCCTTACGGCTTCGTGATTTGCCGGAAACCCTAATAAATCCAATTGCCAGTTGTCTCATGAGATTGATTGGAGTCGTTGTTTTTCATAGCCCAAAACGCAGGTCGTTAAGAAGCGGAAATGAAAATAATGATCCAAACACTGAAGAACGTGCTGATTTTACTTCAATTGGACACTACACAAGTCTTGTGCAGAGAGGTGGGAATTGGTTTGAATACGATGACATTTCAAGCAAAACCTTTAAAAAGACTAAAAATCTGCGAATAGAACCGCATTTAATAATGTATATAAATACCTAAAAGCTTTGCATGTATAAAAATATATAAGTATTTTTCGAGCCAATAAAAGTCATTTACATAACTGTACATACATAAAATACAATCGAATTTAAAACTTAAAACATTTGCATATACAATCTATATCATTTTAATTTGGCAAATTTTGAATTTTGCACTAATATATTTTTGGTTTAAAAGAAAAAAAATGCATATATGTTAATATTTGTAGTCATTTTAACATACAAAAAAAACAAGCTCATTTAAAAATTAAAACATATTCATATATATCATTTTAACTTGAAAAATTTTGCATTTTGCACTTATATATTTTTGGTTTAAAAGAAAAAAAATGCATATATGTAAATATTTGTAGTCATTTTAACATACAAAAAAAACAAGCTCATTTAAAAATTAAAACATATTCATATATATCATTTTAACTTGAAAAATTTTGCATTTTGCACTAATATATTTTTGGTTTAAAAGAAAAAAAATGCATATATGTAAATATTTGTAGTCATTTTAACATACAAAAAAAAAACAAGCTCATTTAAAAATTAAAACATATTCATATATATCATTTTAACTTGAAAAATTTTGCATTTTGCACTAATATATTTTTGGTTTAAAAGAAAAAAAAATGCATATATGTAAATATTTGTAGTCATTTTAACATACAAAAAAAACAAGCTCATTTAAAAATTAAAACATATTCATATATATCATTTTAACTTGAAAAATTTTGCATTTTGCACTAATATATTTTTGGTTTAAAAGAAAAAAAATGCATATATGTAAATATTTGTAGTCATTTTAACATACAAAAAAAACAAGCTCATTTAAAAATTAAAACATATTCATATATATCATTTTAACTTGAAAAATTTTGAATTTTGCACTAATATATTTTTGGTTTAAAAGAAAAAAAATGCATATATGTAAATATTTGTAGTCATTTTAACATACAAAAAAAACAAGCTCATTTAAAAATTAAAACATATTCATATATATCATTTTAACTTGAAAAATTTTGCATTTTGCACTTATATATTTTTGGTTTAAAAGAAAAAAAATCATATATGTAAATATTTGTAGTCATTTTAACATACAAAAAAAACAAGCTCATTTAAAAATTAAAACATATTCATATATATCATTTTAACTTGAAAAATTTTGCATTTTGCACTTATATATTTTTGGTTTAAAAGAAAAAAAATGCATATATGTAAATATTTGTAGTCATTTTAACATACAAAAAAAACAAGCTCATTTAAAAATTAAAACATATTCATATATATCATTTTAACTTGAAAAATTTTGCATTTTGCACTAATATATTTTTGGTTTAAAAGAAAAAAAATTCATATATGTAAATATTTGTAGTCATTTTAACATACAAAAAAAACAAGCTCATTTAAAACTTAAAACATATTCATATATATCATTTTAACTTGGCAAATTTTGAATTTTGCACTAATATATTTTTGGTTTAAAAGAAAAAAAATGCATATATGTAAATATTTGTAGTCATTTTAACATACAAAAAAAACAAGCTCATTTAAAAATTAAAACATATTCATATATATCATTTTAACTTGAAAAATTTTGCATTTTGCACTAATATATTTTTGGTTTAAAAGAAAAAAAAATGTCATATATGTAAATATTTGTAGTCATTTTAACATACAAAAAAAACAAGCTCATTTAAAAATTAAAACATATTCATATATATCATTTTAACTTGAAAAATTTTGCATTTTGCACTATATATTTTTGGTTTAAAAGAAAAAAAATGCATATATGTAAATATTTGTAGTCATTTTAACATACAAAAAAAAACAAGCTCATTTAAAAATTAAAACATATTCATATATATCATTTTAACTTGAAAAATTTTGCATTTTGCACTAATATATTTTTGGTTTAAAAGAAAAAAAAATTCATATATGTAAATATTTGTAGTCATTTTAACATACAAAAAAAACAAGCTCATTTAAAAATTAAAACATATTCATATATATCATTTTAACTTGAAAAATTTTGATTTTGCACTAATATATTTTTGGTTTAAAAGAAAAAAAATGCATATATGTAAATATTTGTAGTCATTTTAACATACAAAAAAAACAAGCTCATTTAAAAATTAAAACATATTCATATATATCATTTTAACTTGAAAAATTTTGAATTTTGCACTAATATATTTTTGGTTTAAAAGAAAAAAAATGCATATATGTAAATATTTGTAGTCATTTTAACATACAAAAAAAACAAGCTCATTTAAAAATTAAAACATATTCATATATATCATTTTAACTTGAAAAATTTTGCATTTTGCACTAATATATTTTTGGTTTAAAAGAAAAAAAATTCATATATGTAAATATTTGTAGTCATTTTAACATAAAAAAAAAACAAGCTCATTTAAAAATTAAAACATATTCATATATATCATTTTAACTTGAAAAATTTTGTATTTTGCACTAATATATTTTTGGTTTAAAAGAAAAAAAATTCATATATGTAAATATTTGTAGTCATTTTAACATACAAAAAAACAAGCTCATTTAAAACTTAAAACATATTCATATATATCATTTTAACTTGAAAAATTTTGCATTTTGCACTAATATATTTTTGGTTTTAAAGAAAAAAAATACATATATGTAAATATTTGTAGTCTATTATTTTTTATTATTAAAACTTTCGCTTATAGTATTTGTGTTTCATTTCGTTTGTTTAACGGAAATTTAAATTTTTAAACTGGTAAGCAGAGATGTACACAAATACTACCGCAAACCAGTTCGATAGAAAAGCTGAGCGCCGTCAAAAGTGATACATACATTCATACATTCATATGTACATAGAATTCATTCCACATTTTTGGAAGGCCAAATCCGTCGCATATAGAAAAATTCTTACAACTTCTGAACCACTGAAAATATTCACTTTTTACTTGGAATGTACATACCTTTCACCTATTAGCATGTTATTGAAAAATATGGGCGTGATCCGCCCACTGCTACCTTCACAAATGAAAAAATACTAATAACTTGTGAACCACAAAGCGTATTCACTTCGCACTTGGAATATACAACGTACCATACATACAGTGTATGCCTTTGGAATAATAGAATAACAGTCAAACTTCCATAACTCGAACTTCTATAACTCACATTTTCTATGACTCGAACTAAATCGGGTGGCAATAGCGTATATAAATATATTTTATAAAAATTATTTAACTCGAAGTCTATAACTCGAACCATTTCTTTGGATAATGGTAATTCGAGTTATGGAAGTTTGATCCTACTAGGTTCGCCCAGTGGTCGAAATGTTTAAAAGGGCAATTTAAAAAAAACATCAAAAAACACCTTTTTCGTTTATTGATATATAATAATGCTGGGTATGTACTAACTCTTAAAAGAAAATTCAGCTGCACCGGCCTGCACTCTAGAAAGTTATGTTTACTTTTGTAGCGGAAAACAGTTTTTGTCCCTGTTTTTAGTTTTGTCTCCTTAGTGGAATTCCGCCATAAGAATTACCATAACAAAAAGTGCACACTAAAAAATCCCCGTAGAAGGACAAATTCCCCCAAATTTAGGGGGAAATACCCTAGGAAGGCAGCACTGACTATCGATAGTATCAATTATAACAGCTGAGTATAACAGTCGAAAAAGGAATATAACAGTACTGTAGAAACTATTGAGTACTTTTTTAAGGTACTTGGTACTAGGGCGATAGTTTCTTTTATCGAAAATCATGTTAGGGGGTAGTGCTAGCTTAAACTATAACGTGCCACGCCCAAAGTATGATTTTTTCAAATTAAATCAATGCTTCACATTTTTACCACCTCAAGCACTTATATCTAGGATCAATTAATAAAGAAACAAGAAATTTTTTTCGTTTAAGCATTCAGAAATATTAAGCGTGCTAGCTTAAGTTTTGAACCAGCACACCTCAATATAACTTTTTTTCTAGTTAGCACTAAATTCTAAAAATTTTATATGACCTTCCGCGTTGCTTTCCGCAGAATATACACAAAAAATTTTTTTTTATTTATTGTTATAGAGAAATGGGGGGCCAAGTTAAGTCTTAAGTTAGCCTACCCTATAAAAGTTAGGGCAGGCTAGTTTAAAAAATAAGCGAGCCCACCATCTGTTTTTTCATGGGATTAGATAATAATTTTCTAACTTTTGAATTAGTTATATATGTTTTAAGGGAACACCAATCGAACGAAGGCAGTTTTAGATGGGAAAAAAATGCGTGTCTCTGGTCGGCCAGGTCGGCCAGCTTAACAATTAAGCTGGCACCCTACCGCATAACTTTCAAAATTTACGAGAACCAATTTTTTTCCACAACTATCCTTACAGCTTTAAGTAAGCACTAATTAACTAAGTAAGCAATACTATGGTGTGCTATGGTGTGCCAAAATGGGTGGGCTGGCTTAAATTAGCTGCTTTCTAGGCTTGCTGTCATGAATCTATAGGAATCTACAAAACGAATTTCCATGCGTTCATTCTTGAGATTATCCCCCATTGAAATGTATTTCGATAGTGAAATGTAAAGCTCTTTATTGAGTGGAATTACTCTTATGTATCCGGGAATGGAAGTGAGTTCTTTTACAAACAAATGACAGTCGTAGTCGGAAAAATTATGAAAGAAAACTGGAATAAATTTCGATATCTGATATTTCAAATTACATTCTGAATGAGCTGCTCCACGAAAATCTCCAGTAAAATGACAGTGATCAACAACTCGATCATTAATAAGATCTTCATTACAGATATGACATACTGAACTCTCCGCTAAGTTTTTCATTTGTTCTTTTGTAAGAGAATTCATTGGTTTACAAACACTTAAATAGTTGCTATAAAGAAATTTACAATCATTTACTAATTTCTTTATAAACACTTCAACACAATCCTCTCCCGTATATATCCTAAACTTATCCAAACTTTTATCAAATTTAGATTTAATAAAATAAGCGAATGCCATTGGCTTATGATGCTTAGTGCTTACAACTTTTTTCGAATCTTTAATATTTATATTTTCCAAAATGCACTCAAAATCGGCGTAAATAACAAAAGGTACATCTAGTTGCTTTTTTTGAGCACGAAACTTTAAAATTTTATTGTCCTCGTCTGGCAGCTTTGTTACGACATGATTACATACCAATTTATGAGCTTCCAATCGTTCCTTGGATAAGGTGTATTGAAGACAGCCATGACAGAGATGTTTCATTCTGTGATTTGCAGAAAGTTGAGAGCTGATTAATCTACAAAAATAAAATTAAAAAAACAATAATAATAATAATAAAAATAATAAAAAATTAAATTAATAAAGATAAATATTTTGGGTTACCAACCTTGAAATATTTTTAATCCATATATAATGCGTTTGATTGTTTTCCTTCTCAAAAAACAATAGATTTATATGCTTCTGTTGTTCTCCTGTGGTACAATAATACGGTCCAACAATCGCTTTACTCTCCTCATTCAATCCAAAAACATTTATACTTATTTCTGGATTATTCTCCTCAAAAATTTTAATTTGATTCAATGTCAATGGAAATGATAAGTTGGAGAAATTAAGCAAAGTTCCATCTGGGGTAGTAATGTGATCCAATTTTATATTTAGCTTATAATTTGAGCATTTTTCCAGATTTCGATCTGTTTGAAAGGACGATATCACTGCCCATTTGAAGCAGTTCTCATCTTTATTTTTAACATTTATACAAGCATGTTTTTTCTGAATCCATAATGGAAGCACTATATGACCAGATCCTCTCATGGGTCTATATTGGTTAATGTTCACTTCCAAGTGAACAATTCGTAAAAGAGACCATCCACTATCCCTTTCTTGAAAAACATTCATTTTTTCCAAAATATCTTTGCATTTCTTGGAAAAGTCCTCATTTATATCTGATGACTCCGTTAATATAGTCATTTTAGTTGAGAAAGATTTTATCATTATTTTTGTTTCTTCCTCATTTTGCTTGATTAGCAAATATTCGCAAAATAGTTCTATGTTAGGTTTTATCGATGTATGCTTTAGAATTAGGTTGCTCAATGCGTTCAGAACTTCTGTTTTTGCAGCTGCAAAGAAATGTTCTGGAATGAGTATACTTTCATCCTTATTCACATAAACTAGAGTTTCCATTTTTTCGTTAAAAGCATGATTTATCCTCTTGAGGTTTTCACTAAAGTCAACCATGCTATTCTTTTTATGTTGATTGGTTCGCAGATGATAGGACCAATCTGTTATAATAACATCTACTTCACATGCTTCACATTTTTTCGTGACAAGGTTTTCATCAGACATGTTTTGATCTTGGATTTGAAATTCCGTACCATGAAGTGTCTTATAATGACTTTTTATAGCAAAACGGTTTTTAAATCTAATACCGCAATATTCGCACAGAATATCAGAATCGTTTTGGTCTTGGTTTGGAAATTCCATACTATGAGTTGTCTCATAATGTCGTTTGAGAGTAAAATGATTCTTTAAAATAACACCGCAATATTCGCATAAAAAATTGTTCTTTAAATGCATTGCCCTTTTATGGCGTTTCATACCCGTTTCCGAAGAAAACTCCTTTAAACAAATTTCGCAAGCCTTATTCATTTTGATTGTTAATTTTTATATTCTAGAAACAAAAAAGCAAAATATGATATTAAATTCAACCCTACGTTCCCAGTAGGAATGAAAGGAATAAATATACATATAAAATATATTACATTAAATAAAAATTTTAAATGCTACGTGCACACTTCAGAAAAGGATGCAAAGGGTCACATACCTGGGGGTTTGACGGCGGAATTGTCTGCGATCGTCTTTGAGTGTAAACTTTGATGATGGACGTTAGTCTCTTTCAATACGAGGATCACGATATGGATTGGACAAGTCCACGGGGATTTTATACACTTAAAGATGACACTACTTTCGAAACCGACGCTAACGATCGATTTTTTCGTTTTTAATTTGAAGCATATAGAACTATAGCTGCAACTTCGGCCAAATTTTGCCGCGTTATGGCATGATTTGGTGAAAAAGTTCAACTGTGGTGAACCACGCCATAAGCCGAGTGTTGTGGTGAACCACGTAATAGTAAGTGAGGTGTACCACGTAATAGCTTTTGGCCGAAGTTGCAGCTATAGTTCTATATGATTTGAAGAAAGTACCAATACGAGGATCACGATACGGATTGGACAAGTCCACGGCGATTTTATACACTTAAAGATGACACTACTTTCAAAACCGACGCTCACGATCGATTTTTTGGTAAATTTAAACTGAACTGTTTGATTTCACTTTAAAGAATGGCAACGTCAAAGGAGAAAAATCTGATTTTATGCACACTTCGCTTCACAATTTTGCTCATGTTGTACAATTCTTATCCATAAAATTTTTCTTAAGAAATAAACGGGATGCAACTGTTTGTTATTTTTGTCCAAAAAATTTTAATATTCCCCCGATTGAACTGAACTTGAACTTGAAAAATTTTTGAATAAACATCCAATGAGGCACGCTTCAACTTGTTCTGGCTAAAAAATCATGCCTTATCTTCATCTCAATGACTTCAGTAGCGATAAGTCAACTCCAGCTCTAACCCAATGTTTACATATTGAACTATATATGCTCTCCTACCGCACAGCTTCTCACCCACACCATACTCACACATATATGTACTAATTTTTCAAAACATTCAATGAGGCAAGCTTCAACTTGTTCTGGCTAAAAAATCATGCCTTATCTTCATCTCAATGACTTCAGTAGCGATAAGTCAACTCCAGCTCTAACCTAATGTTTACATATTGAACTATATATGCTCTCCTACCGCACAGTTTCTCACCCCCCTCACCTCTTCAATGAGGCTCAATGCGAACCTTCTCATATAAACCCCCAAAAATTTCCAAAGACCTAAATGTATGTCATCTCATACAAACTTCCTAAATTTCCAAAGACCTAAATGTATGTCATCTCATACAAACTTCCTAAATTTCCAAAGACCTAAATGTATGTCATCTCATACAAACTTCCTAAATTTCCAAAGACCTAAATTTATGTCATCTCATATAAACCTCCAAAAATTTCCAAAGACCTAAACGTATGTCATCTCATATAAACCAACCAAAATTTTCTAGATGTGCGACGTCTCATACAAATGAACAAAAATTTTCTAGATCTCAAATGTGCGACGTCTCATACAAATGAACAAAAATTTTCTAGATCTCAAATGTGCGACGTCTCATACAAATCAACAAAAATTTTCTAGATCTTCAATGTGCGTCTTTTTCCGATTATCCATACAAAAAAAGTTGCACATCCAGAACGAACATATCCCCCCTACTAGCGTCCTTTTTTAAAGTCCTTCCGAATCTGCAGGTACCTTAATAACGAAAAAAAAATCACTTCGTTGCGTAGGGATGATACATAGAGGTACATGCCCTTAAGCTTCTCAAAATCGATGATGTACTCTTCCACTTCACTTTTAAAGCCTATACTGAGATATGCAGTAAGTAAAGTTCCCATAAGAAACAAGTGAAAAAAAAAACCAAAAAGAACTTCGAAGTACTTACTTTACTTTTGCTTACTGAGATGTCTAGTAATCTAGAAGTATTGACGGGGCAGGGTTGCGTACGAATTTCCGGCTTTACTTCGCTAAAGAAATGAACAAAGTACGCAAAGTAAATGACAGAACAGCTGATCACGGCATGTTTATGAAAACGAACATGGACGCCGACTTCGACAGTGTTGATTTCTTAGAAGAATTTCAAGAATTTGAAAACTCTTTGGAGCCACCCAACAAAAAAAAATCGCAGAAGCCGTACAGAAAATTTTTCGGGCATTGAAAAGCAAAAGCTGGTGGACTTGGTCAAGCAAAGGCCAGCAATCTGGAATTTGCCATTGAAAGAGCACAGCAACACCACGGCCATTGAAAAGCACTGGACCGAAATTGGAAATTTGTTGGAGAAGTCGGGTAAGAGTAATGAATTTATGTTCATGTAAATTGTTTTGTTAACAGTCATATTTAATTTCTAGCGTCGGAGTGTAAACGAGCTTGGATGTCCATTAGAGAGAGTCACAGGCATTACGCAAGAACCTTAAAAATTCAAAAAAACGGAAGCGCAGGTGAAGAATATTTGAGCTCACCAAAATTCGACGACTCATTCTCCCCGCACTTCGAATATGATTTGAGTTTCCTTGGCGGCACCTCGCAAAAAAGACAGATAGTTATATTATAGGGGTGTGTAGTTTCCGATTGTAAAAATAAATTCATTTTAGGACATTCGAATCTTTGGAAAATTTATCAAATGATTCCAGCACACCATGTACAAGGAAATACTTTTATGTAAGCAATATCTTGTCTGTAACCAATAGACGATTGTTACATCAAGAAATACTGTATTAATAGGACATTGTTATTAAACGATCAGCGTGGAAGTTCGAAGCCAACCAAAAACCAAAACATTAGAGGTGTTCTTTATCCAGTGCATTTGGCCGTGCATTTGAGCATTAGCAAAATATTTATGCTGTTTTCCTCTTTACACTAACAAAATGTACACGTATGCATATGCTCCGATTTTGCATAAATGCTCCGCCTAAACCTAGTGCAAAAATCAGTTTACTGCATGTGCACAACTTTCCAGCTGTCTTAGGGATGCTGGGTATATATCGATCTTTGAGGATTATCATTGTTCAAAGTTTAAACATCTTTGTTGTATTATAACGTTGAGAGTTACTACACTTTCGGAGTAAACAAACCCTAAAATAAGCTTTTGCCAATATCTTACTATTATCTCCGATTAAAACTGGCCATCGCTTTAAGGTTCTGAATGCTTGCAACATGGATAATTATAAAACAATGAGCATCGCTTATCCTGCTTGTTAAAATATGCACCGTGTGCTTCGAAAGTACACTCACAGTTTCTTGCAAATGCAAAATAAAATAAGATAATGAATACCGCTATTCTAAATGAGTGCTGGGAAATGCAAATAAAACTTTTGAGAAGCACGAAGAAGATTCAAAAAAGCCTCCTCTAAAATATTTGGAATTTTGGAGTTACATGGACGTTTTAATGAAAGTTTTGCCCCATCAAACTGTTTTAAATTTGCAAAAATCAATGATTGCGCAGGTTTTCGAACAAATTTCGCAAAATTAATTTTAATTTTAATACGGGCATTTACCGAACTGTTGAGCTGAATATGCTCAGGTATTTTTTTTTTTTTTTTTTTTAGTTTTAGTTTTTTTTTTTTTTTTTGTTTTTAGTGCTAATAGAAAAACACCTCTTGCGTTCAAAATTTGTTAAGATGCACTTGTCAATGAATGAATTCTTTTTATTAAATATACTTATAAGTCATATAAGTTCTGACTTTTTTATTGTGTTGTATCCTACGGTGCAATTACCTAACGCCGTGGCACTTGGGTAGGTACGCACGTCAGGCAAGTACACCGTAGGATATAACGGGGTCCTTCAAACAAATAAAAAGGAACACAAAGGATTTCAATTAACTATCCTTTTATTAATTCAAATTTAATACAAGTTTTGCCGTTATTATTTAATGTGATTACTCTATTAACTTTGTGAGGAATCCTCTCACCAGCACTGAGAATTTAATATGTATATATCATTTTTGTTTTGAGAATTTAGAGTTTCATTTATTATTTTCATTATTATGTTTTCACCAGAATTTGGTTTTTTCTCGTCATGAAATAATTAAAGTTTGTTTTGTAGTTGTAAGTACCATTTAAGAACAGCCATGAAAATTGAATTTATTAGACGTAAGCCGTAAGTAGTAAGTGAAGTAACAACCAGAAAATCATAGTACTTAATACTAATTAAACTAAGTAGGATAAGAATGGGAAATTCGTTCCAACGGCCGCAGGGCTGTTAGTAAAGTCGGAAAACAAGTTGCGCCGTGTAAAACGGAAACAGCAAGGCAGTGTGAAAGCAGGGTAATTGAGTGTGTGAAAGTGGGAAAGCAAGGTAATCGTGAGTATGAAAGTGTGAAGCGAATTATCGGGAGAATGATCGAGTTTTGTTATCGAGAGGACTTCAAAAGAAAACTTTATCGTAAGCTCGGTCACTTCCTTGGCAGACGGCATATATTACTATATGTGGCACTCTACAACAACTATGCTTGTTGAGTTGAAGTAGGCCCCCGTTGCATGCATTCTTATGGCAAAATCAAAAACGTAGCACGCCCCCGAGAAATTCCGGGTCCGGTCTAACAAATATTTTCAAATCTTGTAACATGTACCAAAATGTTTGGTATAACTCATGTACATGTATAAGTGTTCGTCAAATATTTTTTGTTAAAACTCATTTTTTTCGACTAAAATATGGTTGTTATATAATATCAAAAATCTTAACGTGAAATTTTCCTTTTCTTCTTCAACAACGCTAAAGAAGAGCACTCATGCTTCGAACATGACCGAATGTTTGTTTACAAAACAGAACAGCTGATATGAACTTTTCAGTGATGTAGAAAAAATTCTAGCTCGATACCAAACTAATGGCTCAAGTACTTATAACAAATCATGCTAAAATAAATACAAAAACTACTTCTTCTTTAAACTCCTCTCTTGAAAAGGGCACAGTATTGCATAATCTTTCATCAAAAACCTAAAAGGTTGTACACTAAAAAGAAAACATTAAAAAATTTCAACGCAAGAATGCTTAGTTAAAAAATTGAGTGAGTACGCAAAACATTCTAGCATCACTAATTCGGTTGTTGTTGGGAGTGCCACATATAGTTATATATGGCAGACGGCGAACAGACACGACGGGTCGGAAAAGAAACGAAAAACAGCAGTCAAAAAAAAGGCATCGACGAGAACGCGTGTTTGGGCCGTGAGTATAAGCTTCGGTCGGAAATTAATACGCAGGGAAATAAATCACGGAAAGGAGAAGTTATAGTGAGAGTGTATTTTCTGGTAGTGAAATCAAAAGATTAAAGTACTCCAGCAAGTGCATGTGCGAATATTGGGAGCGTGTTTTCTGGTAGCGGAATCGAAAGATTCAAGTACTCCAGAAAGTGCATGTGCGAATATTTGGGAGCGTGTTTTCTGGTAGCGGAATCGAAAGATTCAAGTACTCCAGGAAGTGCATGTGCGAATATTGGGAGCGTGTGTTCTGGTAGTGGAATCAAAAGATTCAAGTACTCCAGAAAAGTGAATGTCCGAAGAGTGAGTGTGTCTTTTCTGGTAGCGCAAATCGCAAGGTTTAAGTACTCCAGAGAGTGCATGAGTGTTGAGAGGGAAGTGCCCAAACAAAGCGTTTATATTTCCTGATTTGAAATCCGGGCGGTAGCAAGTAGTCGACGTATACGACGTAGGCGACGGATAAGTGGGTCGCGTAATCGGGAAAAGGTAAAATTGTTTTCGCAAGTGTTAAGGGAGAATTACGCCATCTCGACACTGTGAGTGAGTGACCGTGTGACGTGACGTCATTGTAGAGTGTTAGGGAGCATTACGCCATCTGCACACTGTGAGTGGGTGACCGTGTGACGTCATTGTAGAGTGCTAGGTAGTATTACGTCATCTACACACTGTAAGTGAGGGTTGGACACGGGACGTCATTACAGAGTGCTAGAAAATATATTTGTGAACAACCCCTGTTGGAACGAAGAACTGAGTCGAACCTGAGATTAGATTTTACGCATCTTTATATATATAAAATTTTCTTCATACGCCTTAAAGAAGCGTAGTATTTTTCTATTAATAAACAGCTTTTATAACGTCCTCCGCGGGTTTTCCTTCAAATAAATTTTTGTTAGGAACGGGATTCTGGTAACTCACTGAGTTTTATACCCAGGCCGGAAATTCAGTCCTTTACAACTTCTCCGTCGTGGCCCTTTGGTGAGTACGCTCGTAGAAGTCGTCTTCCAGTCATCGAAGCACCGTTTATATAGATTGATGTTGCTGATCTTGCAGTATCAGAATTCCCATTGTCAGCGATCGTCGTCGATTCTTCCCGAAAAGCTTGACCGCGACTTTCACCTGCAATTGTACCAACATTGCCATACTGTTGTTGTTGCTTTTACTTCCGTTCACTTAGTGTAGTTGTTGTTGTTGTTGTTTCCAGCGATCGGATTGCAATTGTGCATTCGCTGTGCTAGTGCTGATGTTGGTAAATCGTGCTTATACTGTGCCGGTAATGTTGTTGTTACCGGCGGCCGACTGCATTTTTGCATTCGTCAGCAAATTACGATGGACAGTGCTTTTGAGTAGCATGGAATCACCTTGAAGTAGAAATTCATAAATGCAGGTCACTGCCTTTTGCTTGCGGTTTTTAAGGTGACCACATGTGAGTTTGGGAGAGACTCACAACATCCCTCCCCCTTTGAAGAAAATCGCTCCATAGCGATGATCGAAAACCTCAGAATTGGATGCGCTTTTGACATTGCGGCTGCTGTGATTTTAAATTAACATTCAGTAGACGTATCCTGTACTTGGAAGATGAGAGTAGTTGCTGCGATGTTTACTCTAACTTTCTTGCGCTGAAACGAGCTGCTGATGTTGTGACCACATAGACGTTGTTTAAAGAAAAATAATGCTGGCAGGTTGTTCAGAAGTTTTTATTTAGGGACAACCTTGACTCACTCCCTCCCCTTCTTAAAGAAGTCGCGTATTAGTTGCTGATGATTTAGATGAACGAAAATGTTAACATATGATGTATACAGTATGCATCGTTACTGTTGCTGGGTTGCTTCATGATTCAAAGGTGACAATTTTGAAACGTTTACGGAGATGGTTGATAAGAAATTTAGATGTTTGCCTAACGCTGGCGAAGACTTTTTTTTTGGCAAATGATGAATCGTGAAATTTATGTTGATGCTGTTTCGATAGTGCGTATCCAGGCCATTCTTTGGGCTCAAATCTAATATATAAAATTTATTTCATAGTATACTTTCTTATTATCTATATAATGTTTTGAATTCATTTTCTTGCAGCTTGTTAAACAATCATGTATATTTTATTTATTGTTTAATTTTTTTTAACATATACTTTTTATCGTTCAATTTCATATTTTCTTTTATAATTTTTTTTTTCTATTATTTTTCTTAAATTGTACTTTGTTTATAAGAGTTTCAAAAACAAATGTTTTGTTAGGTACCTATACTTTGAGGTTTTGTCTGTGAATATTTATTTTTTTTTCTACCGCTTGTTTTCACAGTTATTAATACATATAACATATTGTTTTCTTATGATGATTTGATTTGTAATTTAGTTTTTCTCTTAATTTTTATTTATTTATTTTATATATATATATATATATATATTATATATATATTTTATTTGTTCTTTGTCTTATTTTGTTTTGCATTTTACATATATAATTTGCTTTTCTTTTTCTCAATAATTTTTTGTTTAAACATTCTCTTTTATTCGGTGAATGGTTTTAAAATACTTCTATTCTACTATATTCTTTATATTAACTTTTTTATTTTTTTTATTTGAGTATATACATGTTTCTTTCATTCACACTTAGTTATAAGCGCATATTTGTGTTTTTTATGAATTTAAGTATAATCTCTTCTTTTTATTTTTTTATATATGTACTTATGTTATTCTCTCAATTCATATTCTTTTCGTCCAAACAGTAAAATGTTTTATAAGCGCAAAAATACCCATGCTTTCAAGGTATTGATTTTGAATTAATTTTTTTAAGTATAAACAAATATTTTGTGAATATCTGTATATACGTGTATATATTTACCAATTTATTTTGCTTTGCTTGCTCTACCAGCTCGCTATCGCTTTTGTGGTCGGACTCCTTGGTTAACCTTAAAAATAATAAAAATACATATTATGTACCCTGAGTCCCTCCTGGATGCTTTCAAAGGCATGTTGCTCTTTACCCAACTTTAAAATTCGTATGTTTAATATTTTAAAAACAATTTTTGTTTTCTCTATTCCGAGAATTTTGTTAACCATTTCTTTTTCGTCGCCATTCCTTATATAGATATCGCAATAAGCGATATTAAAAAGAAAATTTTTTTTTGTGACAATAATGATAAAAACAGTCAGCTCTCGTTTTAATCGAGATAAACCTATGTTTTTGGGACAGTATTTTGAATTTTGAATAAAGCTACGGCACATTGTAGTTATGGGCGAAAAATTTATCTAGACCTTTTAAATCTCTTGTATGTTTTATCTTAATAAGCAATAATTTTAATTTAGATTTGCTTTGTTTGAGAACAGATACTTTAACAATGGAGAAAAACTTTTGAATTAATATTTGCATTACATTCGGTCTTTTGAAATACTCGTACAACGTCAACTCTCTAACCTCTGATTTTTAATTTAGGTTTACTTTTTCAACTGATACCTCCTCATGGGGATTTCTATCTCTATCTGGTGGGTTTCCTTTCAAAATATCTTCAGCTACTTCTTTATTACCATTAGTACCATCTTTTATAGTACCACAAGAATTATTCGCGACTTCCTTGTCGAATTCATCTTCTTTATTACTATTTTTACCACAAAAATTACCCTCGAACTCCTCGTCGAAGTAATCCAATACATTCGACTTTTTATTCACAACATCCCCACCGCTAGATAGTTCCTTTTTATCATTAATATTTTTTTTTTAAATTGACTGTACCTACTTCCTCTCTGTTAAGGTTCACTGAGTTCATCAACAGGTCAAACCGTTTATCTTTAGTATCTCCTTTCTGCAACTGATTTATGTTCGGAATCCCTAAATTCTCAAATTCTGTGCCACAATCATATTCTAACTCAAAAGGTTCTATTCGAATGTCTGTGTTATTTGCGTTTAACACGGGCACATAGCCCTTTCCTCTTAGAATATCTGTAATTGTGCCTCCCACGAAAAATTGGCATAATTTCTTTTTTATGAAAAACTATTTCTCCTGGAATGAGATATTCTTATTAATGTCGTCTATAAAGGACCTATTACAGAGCTCATCTCTGTGTATTAGCCCATCTCCCGGATTTTTACTTCCTTTGGGTAAAACATGGAACATAAACTTTAACTTTTTAATATCAGAATGTACCATTTCTACTATTCCTTTACTTTTAACATTGCCTGCGAAGGCTCCCACTAAACTCCTCGTTTCAAATTCATTTACTTCTTTTGCATTTTTTAGCGCCTCCCATTTATTCAAACTTGTGTCAGCGCCAGTGTCCACTAACAGGCTAAGCTCCTTGTTTACTGCTTGTCCACAAGGAAAAACTTCAAACGCGTCGTCCGACACTGAACTGGAACATTGTGTTTCGAAAGTTTGGGGGCTATGTCTAATCAGGTTCATAATCAAGGTTCTTTATTTTGTCTATTTAACCATTTTCTTATCTCATTGCTCAAACTAAATTAGTTTTCCGTTAAAATTACGAAGATATGTAACACAAAAGATAAAAATAAAACCAAAAACTGGTTCTTATCTTCGTTTTTACTTTTTGCAATTTCAGCAGTTTTCTCACTTAGCCTTTCTACTTTTTGAGAATGAAAATAAGTTATTAAATGTGCTTGTTCATCTAATTTTTATGGTTTCAAAATTTTTTAAGTTCCGATTTCTCTGTGCATAACTGGTATATCACTTTCGTAAAAGTGAACCACGACATTGTCGTTGAAATGAGTCCTTTGTTTTTTCTTGTTCAATAAACAATCTTTTTTACTGTCTATTTTTATACATGTGATCTGTTTTTCTTTTTCAAAATTCTTGCCATTTATAGTTATCTGTTTCTCCTCTACATCATCTAAGAACTTTACAAACTCTAAGTTAATTTCGTCTTCGACACCAAAATTTCGAAAATCTTTCTTAAGTTTCAACAGATTTCCCTTTTTGCTTTCTATATTCTTTACTCGGGCCTATCTTAGTCTTCAAAGAAGGTCTTATGTCCTTCTGATTTTTTGAAAAATGACATTTTATTTCTGATCCATTTATACTAATTCTACTTTATTTTGCGTAGATTATAGATATCTAAGTGGCTTTTCACTTCGAACTACATTTTGACTATGATTACTAGAGTCCGACCGAAGGTGAAATTTTTGGCCGAAGCCGAAGCCGATGTTCGGCCATTGGCTTAAACTTCGGCCGAAGACCGAAGCCGAAGCCGAAGCTGTAAAAAAAAACAACTACACAACCAATTTCCCTTTTTATACCCGACACACTCTGTGTCGAGGATATATTGCGTTTGTGTGGTTGTGTGGTTGTGTGTAACACCCAGAACCAGTCGAGATAGACAATACAAAAAAAAAATATAGAAATTATCAGCGTCACCAGGAGATTCGATTGTTCATGTCCGTCTGACTGGCCGTCTGTTGTATACAGATTTCTTATCGAAGGAGTTGAGCTATCTTGACTAAATAGTATGCGTACTCACAGAGACATGAGTAAGAACAAGTTCGAGAATGGGCCCGATCGGACCATTTTTAGGGGTACCTCCAATCCTAGGGTCTGTCACAAAAAGCCCAAAACCGCCTCAAAATCGTACTTTTTCGCAATATTTCAATGAAAGTTAGAATTTAAGCGTATATTTAAGACTCCGATTAGAAATTAAAAAAAAAATTAGAAAAGGGTCGTGTCAAAGGGTGGGTTTAATAAAGAATTTTAACAAATGTCAGTATATGGGGCCCCTAATGGCCCTAAAAACCACTTGAATATTCTTTCTGAATGGTTGTGTGTTTTGGGCGTGGTTCAAAAATTATTTAAACATGTGTGTCTGTGTCGGGTATTTTATTGTCAGGCTCGCGTGACTATAACACCTTATCTTTTTTTTTTTTGGTTTTAATTTTAAACAAATCAGTAAATTTTTAGTGTTTTAGTAACAGAAAACAAAACTACAATTCTCGTTACCAATTAAATAAAAATAACGTGAACAAACTTTGTTGCTCAAGATGATTCCCCACTTGGCAAATTAAGTGCTTTGACTTCCTGAGTCCTGTTCCATACTAGGCGACAGTCGCCGGAGACACATTTTGTTTTGATGGCGAGGGACGGTCGGAGAAGAGAGAGAACAGCACCCCTCTCTCTTCTCCGGCCCTCTCTCTTCTTCAAAACAAAATGTGTCTCCGGTGACTGTCGCCTAGTATGGAACAGGACTGAAGAAGCAAGGTTGTTTTTGCTCTAAAACTTTCTATCAAGAACAATTTTACTTGCTTAAAATGCTTTTTTTATCAATCACACTTGGCAAGCGAAAGCAATTTACTTGTTAAGTTTTTTACTTGCCAAGTGGGCAAGCACCTTTAAAACTCAAAATCAAATAGTCTTATATTATAGTTCAAAATGTTGTATATTGCATCAATCATGCAGTGGAACATGTATTCACCTCAGCAAAGTTAGTTTTTTTTCTGCAGAACATAAAGGAATTTTTGCTGTACTTATAATTATCTCACGAACTAAATAATCTTTCGATTGAAAAGTAAAATATGTGAATGATGTGGTAATTTACATAGTGAACCCTGTTCCTCATACCAAAAGAAAAAGCAAACCATTTTTAGAACTGTCGAACATGTGAGTCGCTATAGGCGCTATTTTAGAAAAAAATTATATTCGGCTAAATAATCGGCCTTTTGTGGCCGAAGCCGATGCCGAAGCCGAAGGTCAATTTTAGGCCGAATGTTCGGCAAACCGAAGCCGAAGCCGAACCTTCGGTCGGACTCTAATGATTACTAAACCGTTTATTCCATTTATTATGCCGTTTTTTCTCTAAATGACTCATTTTTCTGAAAATATGCAAATAACCGAGCAATTCTTATTTTGATCTCACAAAAATATTGCAGCAAGGACTCTGGGCGAAATTTTTTATTTTATTTAAGGTTTTTTGTACTTACCATGTATCATGTTTGTTGATAATTTTTTTATTCTTCGTTGGACAGCTACCATTCATAATTTATTTAAAAATACTTATTTTCACTTTTTATAAGGATATTTATTTTGAAAGTATTGGTATTCTTCAAAAATAAAAATATTCTACAAGCGTTTTACCATACAATCTTGCTTACGAATTTTTATTCGGCTTGTCTTGGTAATAACTAATTACTTTTTAAGACTGTCACAGCCCCAATTCAAGAAAAAATTTCCGTATCCGATCATGTATGTACACTTTTGATATAAAATTTTAATATTCTTTCAAGCTTTTTTGCTCAGTTATATTGGCAAGCAAACCTTGTCGATATAAACTTTGCTTAAAAATTAAAATCGCTAATGCAGTTCAATTTGACGAGCTTTTCTGCAAGTTTGGTAATAACTAATTACTAGAGCTTCTAAAAATTTTTAAAGTTGTTAAAACAACAATTTTAACAATTTTAAATCAATTTTGGGAAAAACAACAATTTTTTGAACTTTTTATAAATATTAACAATTTATAATAAAATTGTCTTTAAAGACCTAAAAAATCGTTTAAGCATTGCACACCCTTCAAGTAATTACATATCAACGATTTAGAAAATATCGATTTATCGATGCTTTAAGCGCATGCCTAGCTGTCAATGTCTCTAAAATAATTTTAACGTCAGCATGGGTAAAGATAAAGAAAATTTAGGCGTCCGCGCAAAAAAGCTAATCGGAAAAAGCAATTTGTTTGAAGTTATGGCGGAATCTTCCGATGTTGTGATTTTTTGCAGGTCTTGTCCAGCTTCATTCAAAATTGATGCAGTTCATTTGAATACGCAATATCGATCGCACTTGAAATCGGAACAATTCTAGTTGCTGGCCGTTTCTAAGATCTTTTTTTTAGTCCCAATCTATAGAAAATGACTCCCTGACTCCAAATCTGCAATCCTTTTTTGTCGGTCGCCTCTAGTTTAGGAGATATCACGTTTTTAAAATCGCCAAAAAACGTACTAATTTTTACACTATCTTGACATTTTCGTAGTTGCCACTTATTAGAAATCCGTGTGTGTTGCAAAATTCAAATATTTTATGCAAATTGTTGCCATACTTGTAAAAAAATATAAAAATTGTAACCTGCTTTTTAGCTTTTGAGCATTAATGTGAAACTGAGATATATTAAAGATTATGGAAAATAATTTGTTTTAAGGGTTTTATTTCTTAAAAATACAGTTAAAAAATTGGCGAGAGCAGTGGCGAGGAGGACGACGACAGCACTGGAGGAGAAGATTAAAAGGTCCTTTTCAGGACCACCAATCGGCTCTTTTCAGAGCCACCAAACGTTGGAAAAGAGAATTTAGAGAAATCGTGATGTGTTTTGTGTTGTGGAGAAAAAAGCGCCGCAGGCGAAAAATTTTTATCAAAAATCGCGCGCGCGATTTGTGATAAAAATGTTTCATTTTTTCTCAAAAATGAAAAAGAAATTTGGGGCAAAAAACAAGTGCAATTACAGTTTTCAGTAATAATAATAATAATAATAAAAAAAAAAAAAAAACTATTTCCCAAGTTTGAGAATTATTTTATAAATATTTCCAACAATATGGCTCATATTTTCCCACTTTCTTATTATCCACCTATTAAATCTACCAATTGGTAGATTTTTCAAAATAAAACGTCTGGCAACACCACAACCATTTGTCAGTCTGTGTTCACAATGTTTACATTGCATTTTCATACAAACTTTAAAGGTCGATATCTCCTAAACTAGTGGACAAAAACGGATTGCAGATTTGGAATCAGGAGGCCATTCTACATATACATACCGAGTTTCAACCAAATCCCAGAAACGGCCAGCAACTAAAATTATGCCCTAAAGGCTAAAGACTGTCCAAATGCTTCATATGCCCTAGGATTGGCAAAGGCGTTCCTAGAAGCTGGTATTCCCATTTACAAGTTAAAGCATCCGAGCATTAAAAAGTTTTTTTTGTCAGAACATCAGAAAGATTTGCCTTCTGTATGTACATTGTATAACAAAATTCAAGTAATCTATGAAGATACACTACGAAATGTAAAAGATTATATTGGCCAACATCCAATATATTTTATTGTCGACGAAACATCGGATACATGCTCACGTTGTGTGTTAAATGTTTTTCAAAGCCGCTTTTGCTCAGCACTGTTTTCTTGGAAGGCACGAATAACTCGACTGTTCAGCAGGGCATACTCAAAGCATGTATCACTCTGTACGGATACGGATCTGATATACCTTACCAAAAGGTATGGTTTATTATTACGGATCAGGCACCCTATATGGTAAAAGCTGGTAAAGGAATGAAGGAAGTGTTTCCTAATTTAAAACATTTGACCTGTTTGATACATGCTTTAAACAGAGTATGTGCGCTTATCAAAGAAAACAACGAAATCGTCAACAAACTAATCGCTGGCATGAAAGCTGTCTTATTGAAATCGGGCGAACGCCGAAAACTTTACAAGGAATTATGTAACTTGCCGTTTCCACCAAATGTCATTGAAATTCGTTGGAATACGTGGTTGAATGCTGCATACTTTTATGCAGAAAATTTCTCTGCTATTAAAGCATTTTGCTCTGCTTTGGAAGATCAGGACTCGAAGATCGTTACAAAATTAAAAGAAGTACTTCTACAAGAGAATCTTGAAGCATCGTTATACGAAGTGCACAAATTCAAATTTCTGACTTTAGCTATTACAAGTTTAGAAAAACAAGGAATGACTGTATCGGAATAATGGAACATATTGAGATTTGTAAAAGAAAAATTGAACAGTGTTTATTTGCAGAAATTAAACAAAGTTTCGGCGAAAAACCTGATTTGAATTTTTTCGAAAAAATGTCAGTTGATGAGAAGATTAAATATGAATACGTTCCAATGACATCGGTTGATGTGGAGCGCTCTTTTTCAACCTATAAATATATTTTATCCGACAGACGCCATTTATTAACAGAATCTAATATATGTATGCTTAATGTCATACAGTTCAACAATTTTATCCATGACGACGTAGAAGCAGAATGTTAATTATTTTTCCCCCCCTTAGAATGAGGTTTTTATGTAGTTTTAAGCTAAAAGCGCCCGAAATTTTTTAAACGTTTAAAAAATATATGAAAAATATATTTATAAGTTGTTGTTTAGTTTTCCTTCAGAACGAAGTTTTTAAGTACTTTTTTTAAATTTTTTAATAAATGTTCAAAAATAAAATTTTTTTGGAGTTTATCTTTTTTCCACACTGGATCTAAATATCTAGCTGAAATCTGCACCAAAAAATTATTTGAATTTAACAATTTTTCTAGCAATTTTCGTCTATTTTTTTTTTAACAATTTAACAACAATTTTTACTCATCTTGGTTAACAATTTTTAGAAGCTCTAATGATTACCCAAAACAATGTTGTACGTATTGAGTGCAACATTGTGGGCGGTTCATATGTTAACAGTACCTTGGCACACACCTTACATGAATTCTTTATAAATGTTGAACCGGGATATAAAATAGACATAATTCCAAATAATGTTATCTATTTGCCTGTGATCGTCAAGGAGATAGGTTCAATTGCAGTTAGACTTGTTAACGAAACGGTGTATTATTAAATTTTCAAGGAGAAACGATTACATTAAGACTCCACTTGAAACCTGTTGAATAATTAGCATCAGCTATGATTATATTTAATAAAAATGGTGTGAACGATGGTTTTTCTATCAGTTTATCTGCATCTCTTGTACATAACGCATCAAGAATAAGCAAAGAAAAAATTCTTATAAAAACGCCATTAAGTATTAAAAAAAAAAGTTTTTACAATCATTGGGATTTACTTACATTAAAAAGAAATGAATAATATCTTGAGAGCTGGAGAACAACCCGTCTTCGATGAGTCTATTGCGAAGAAAGGATATCACACATATCAACCATACATGCAATCCTTTAACAACAATGATGAGATACGGATAGCAATTCAAAATCAAGATCTCTACGTTCTACCTCATGAAAGCTTACTGTACATTGAGGGGGTTGTTTCAATTGGTTCCGAAAATTCAGAACCCAAAGGAGTTAAATTTCGAAATAATTGTATTGCATATCTATTTGAGGAAATACGTTATGAAATGAATGGTGTGGAAATTGATCGCACACGGTACTTGGGTCAAACTTCTACTTTAAAAAATCTTGTATCCTTAAACAAAAATACAAGTACAATGTTGGAAAATGCCGGTTGGTCTCCGGAAGAAAATATTAAACCAGCTATAAATAATGGCTATTTCAATTTTTGCGTACCACTAAAAATGTTGATGGGCTTTGCCGAAGACTTTGATAAAATTATGATAAATTCAAAACATGAGCTTATCTTGCTACGTTCTAGATCAAATGATAAGTCTGTCTATAGTACGGAAGAGAGTGAAAAGGATAACATTAACTTAAAGCTCTTAAATGTTGCTTGGAAGGTTCCCCAAATTCAATTATCCGATGCAGCCAAATTGAAAATCTATACAACTATTAAAGAGGATATTCCTCTACCTATATCATTTCGTAGTTGGGAATGTTACTTTTATCCAGAGCTACCTCAAAGTACAAATCATACATGGAACATAAAAGTAGGAACACAAAGTGAGCTTCCTCGTTTTATTCTTATCGCTTTCGAGAATGGAGAGAAGCTTACAAACTGTAGCTTAACCGATTTAAAAGTACATTTAAACTCTGTTTCATATTAATACGATGACTTAAATTTAAATTTGTGTCGTAATCGATATGCTCTCTTGTATGAAATGTATTCAAGGTTTCTTTCATTCATTCATTCATTTATTAACTGCTTTTAACACATAGGTTTTTAGCAGTGGAGTTCAAAATTGGACAATTTTTTTTCTTTTACTTAATTCTAATCTAAATTGCTAGTATATTCTCGTTATTCAAATTATTCATTTAACAGACTAGATCTTAGTTTCAGACAGTTAACTATGAAGGAGTAAATCATTAGACAGGAATGCTTATCAGTATAATTAATTATAGAGAGAGGGCTTGAATTAAGGGAGCTAACATGTCTTAAGAGGTGACTTATGAAGTGAGTTCTTATTGCGCAATATAGAGGGCATTCCGCCATTAAGTGTTCCAGTGTTTCACGTTCGTGCATGTTACAGAGCATGCATAGTTCAGCTTGATTTATTCTATATACTATGCCTTTTATGCAGAAACGTAGATTATCCTTTGACGATAATCTTAGTTGAATTATTATTTTGGAAGCAAAAAAGTTATTGTTATGGGCAATGTAACTTGCTGCTCTATCCTCCAGGGATCTTAATATTCGACAGTTCATGTATCTTGCGTTATGACAACTTAAAATATCTTTAAACTTTAGATGACGGTCATATCGCTCAAAAACGAAGCGCTCCACAGCTTTCCACTCTTCTACATCCGAGCACTCCAAAATATGTGACATGCGAATTTTCACCAGAAACTGGTTAAACTGGGAGACCCAGTTGTATTTGGGCGTTGTAAGATTATTACAATGAAGGTGTATTAGACGTTTTAGGCAAATTTTTGGCAAGCGATCAGAATTCATACCCAGGATTCTTGTGAAGTAGCCCCATGTTCGCTTAAATATTTTGTAGGATAGTTTCCGTATTCCTAATTCGAGGCGTAAGTGAGCATTAGATGTTGCTTTGGGCAAAGCGAATAATTTTTTGTAAAATGAAGTTTGTACAATCTCTAGTTGGTCTGAATATCTCAAGCCCCAGGCTTGCACTGAATACAAGAGAGAGGACGAGACAACAGTGTCAAACACATGCACCATTCCTTCCCAGGATTCGGCTTTACAGGCTCTCAATATATTTAGGGTAGAGCTCAATGCCACGTACCCTTTTTTTATCGCAGTTTCAGACGCACATTTTCCGAGTGAAGAACTAGAGATGGTGACTCCTAGATAGTTGTATGATTTGACTTGCTCTAGCTTTTGCCCGTTAAAATAAAAGGAATCAGTTGTTGGTCTGCCCCCCTTGCGGAATTGGATAATTTGTGTTTTGCTAGAGTTGACAGCGATCTGATTTTTTTCGCAATAATTTTCGAGATTTCTTATTAGTTTTTTTAAAATAATGGGGGACCTCGCTAGTGCCACAGCATCATCAGCGAAGAGCAATCGAAGTAGATCATTTATACCATCTATATTTATGCCTTCAATGCTATCCTTTCTTAATTCCGCCTCCAAGTCTGCTATCAAAAGGACAAATAATAATGGACTCAGTATTTCCCCTTGCAGTACGCCTTCTGTTACTTCTATTTCGTTAGAAACGGTGTTATCTTGACCAATTACAAAGGATGCATGATCATAGATTGACTTTATGATTTTTATAAATCTGGAGCTTACGCCAATGTGATATAATTTTTGCCAAAGAAGATTATGCGTTATGGAGTCAAAAGCCCTACGGAAGTCAATGAACAACCCAAAACAACTTTTATTGCGGCGTAAATGCAAATGGATAGCTGCTTGTAAAGTGAATATATTGTCTAGGCAGCACCTTCCGTTTCTGAACCCATTTTGGCATTCTGGTATAATGTTATGACCTTCAGCCCAAGTTTTTAGTCTTTCACAGAGAATGGTCGTCAATATTTTGGAGATAACATTACATAAGGCAATGCCTCTATAGTTTGCAGGCTCGTCAGTTGCTCCTTTTTTGTGAGCGAGCACCAGGAAAGTTTGAGACCAACTTCTCGGAATTTCACCTAAATTCAAGGTGTTATTAAAAAGGGCTTTCAAAAAGTCTATCCAGTGACTTGGAAGGTGTTTATAGAAGTCAGAACTTATTCTGTCAGGACCTGGTACCTTGTTACTTTTCATCTTATTTATACCTGCCTCTATTTCTACGCGAGATATTTCTGCATCTAGCATTGGATCGAATATTCCAAAATAGGTGAGGTCTATGTTCGCTCGAACCGGGTATAAGCTTGCATAGAACAATTCCCACTGAGATAAGGGTATAGCGTTTCGAGTCGTTGGTTTACGATTTACCGTTTTGATTAGTTTCCAAAAATCCTTTGAATTTTTTACGTTTGAGAATTTTGTTTTTATACTTTTCCCGTACTCCCTTCTTTTCGTCTGTAAAAGCCTTTTATAGCTATATTTTAGGTTTAAAAAAACTTGTTTGTCGTTTACTTCAAAAGCAGAGTTCCTGCACTTGCGCAACGCCCTATTCAATTCTTTTTTTGCTCTGCGAAGGTCAGAATCGAACCAAGGATTTTTTTGGTGCAAGCCATTTTGGGGTTAAATCGATTTTAACATGTTAAATAGTCTTGCTACTGAGCAAATAGTTTCGGTTATTATCTTGTTTTGGCCTTCTGCAGATTCTTTTGTTGGTCTTTCTGTTATCTGGATGTTAAGTTCTTCTGTGTTTAGGAGACTTCTATAGGCCTCGCTTTTCGATGGGTCCCACCTGAATACAGCTCGAGATTTTTGACTTGGAGAGTGAAGCAAGTTCGTATTTGAGCTTCTTGGTATTGTGAGCTTTACAGTTACCGGGAAGTGATCTGATTCATATATGGTTTGATCAACTTTGAGCTCCCTTACATATGGTACTAAAGGTATGCTTACCCAGACTAGGTCGATTGTGCTCATACCGTTAAAACCAACGAACGTAAAATTACCTACCACATCTCCTGGAGTGCGACCGTTTAGCAAAATATAACCGTTTTTTATCATAAAATCATTTAATTTCACCCCCCGAGGATTTGTTACAGCGTCAAGTGAATTTCTTTTTGGCAGTAGATATGAATTTAAATCAGGAAACGATTCAGAATTTGACTCTGTTCCCACCCGAGCATTGAAATCACCACACAATATAATAGATATGCCTGAATATTGCGCTTCTGTTTCTTCAAGTTGTGTTTCTAATAAGTCTCAAGTAGTGTCGATATCAATATTAGGTTTAATGTAAAAAATGCCTAAAATAATTTTAAAGTTTTTGATAATATTGTATGTAAATATCCATAAAGTAGAAATATCAATTACAGATACAGTAGTGGATGTGTTCGCTAGTTGCAGTATGCCTCCACTTGGTCTTCCTGTCGCTCTCTCTCGTATTGCGTTGGAATAGATTAGTTGGAAAGATTTCCCTAGTGCTTGCATTCGTTGATTATCAGTTTCAAGCCAAGTTTCTGTCAACCCAAAAATATCTGTCTCTTCTGGGATTGCGTTTTGAAGAAAGTTGGATATGCCGTGGACATTCCATATGGTTAAAGTAATATTAGATTGATTAATTTCATTTGTTTGAGTCTGAACGAGCTCCAGGGGGTGAGGTCAAGAAGGGATGGGATGTGGTCGAAATTCGGCTAGGATGGTTGATCGGGATCCTTCGTATTCCCCGCACAAGTCGCGAAGTAAACAAAAAATAGTTCCACTGATAATTCTCTCCTTTTTTATTTAGCCTCTTTATTTCCCACTGGGGCTTAAAGTTTTATATTAATATTATATATTTCACATAAATAGGCGACTCTGCCTTTGTACTTAAAGTTTTATCGAATTCAAAAAAAATAGATGACTCTGTCTTTGTACTTCGACGTTTTAAAACAAGACTCGACTTCCGATTCGTTTCACTGTTCCTGACCGACAGACCATCGATCGAGAGAAAAGACTAGAGAAAAAAAAGGAACAGTGACGTTCAGATGACACGATTTCTTTTTAACGAGTGAGAACGAGACCACCACTGCCTTATTCCGTTCAGGGTGGCTCAAAACAAAATATATCTTAATACTAATAAAGTAAAGTCCGTTCCACACGGAAAATTCACATAAACGTGCGTTCACACGGGTATAAAGAAAGATATAAGGAAATGATTTCTTAACTGCTTAGCCTAATGAATTCGGCGCTGGTCGTGGACGTGTCCAGAGTCTTTACTAGTTTTTTGCTTGCGCGCTTTTAATAAGAGAATCGTAGTTAAAGTCGAACTTGTTGGATTCCTCTCCATACATTTCATTTAGTATTTTGATTCCCTCTCGTTTTCCGCACATCAGTTTCCTTGCACTGCTCCATTTAAACCACTGTTCGCCCACTTTGATGCGATCCCCTCTCACCATGACTTTCCATTTTTTGCTGCTGCTAGTATGCTTTTCTTGAGCATAAGCATGACCCTTTTGTGCTGCTGTCTCTCATGATTCAAATCACGCTCTATGTAGACTTTCGAGCCAGCCAACTTATTTGCGTTTTTTAAAATAGTATCAACAGTATCGTCCGAGTCCAGTTTAACAAGAGCTGTCATTTTACCGCCGCGCTCGAAGAGCTTTCTAGTGGATACAATTTTTGGTGGATTTGACAATTTTAAAATTTGGTTACAGACCGCTTCAACTTCCGTTTTGGGCGAATTACTTGCGTTTAGTTCTTTGAATACCAGATTGTTCTGTTTTAATTCGTCTTCGAGATGATTGATACGCACGCGATCTTTTTGTCGTTCAGATTTTAAAATTTCTATTTCGTTCATCAGGAGTTCATTCTTTTTGCTGACATCCTCGACTGTAACGGCTAAGCTATCCAATTTTTCAACAATTTCCTTGTTGCTGCCTTTAATTATACTTATTAGTTGAGCAACGTCTAAATCGCCAACTTTCTGTCTCCCCGTCTCTCTCGTATTATTTTCTTCCGGAGATGTAGCCAAAATCGGCCTTTTTGATGCATTCATTTGTGGTACGTTGTTTGGAATTTTGGCTGGCGCAAGAAAAGCACTAAGTGTTTTGTTTTTATTCTCTGACATTCTTGCGATTTTGGAAAATTGGTCGATTTTTTATTTTAATTTTTGTTTTTATGCTTATATTAGGGAGAAAAATTATATTTATTTATTTATTTTGGATATTTGGGTATTTGCATACAATTGTTTACTGGGTAAGCAAATTTTTTGGAGTGTGGATGCTGTTTTATAATATATTGATTACTTTTGGAAGTAAGCTGAGCTTAGAGACCGCTTACGTTCCACATACAGCAGGGGCGACAACCTGGAGCTTTCCGCTCTTTTGATTTCAAGTTGGAAGGATACACGACTGTGTTGTTGTTTGGAGTGTCAATATACAAGTCTTCAGATTTTTCTTTTAAGGGAATTTAGTTTTGTTTTTTGGTTTTTAAGGAGGCTTTATTTTAATTTTTGTTTTTATGTTTATATTGGGGAGAAAAATTATATTTATTTATTTATTTGGGTATTTGCATACCATTGTTTACTGGGTAAGCAAAATTTTTTTGGAGTGTGGATGCTGTTTTATAATATATTGATTACTTTTGGAAGTAAGCTGAGCTTAGAGTCCGCTTACTTTCCACATACAGCAGGGGCGACAACCTGAAGCTTTCCGCTCTTTTGATTTCAAGTTGGAAGGTTACACGGCTGTGTTGTTGTTTGGAGTGTCAAAATGCAAGTCTTCAGATTTTTCTTTTAAGGGAATTTGGTTTTGATTTTTTTGGTTTTTAAGGAGGCTTGAGTCACTTTCTAGCACACACTTGTAGGATTTTACTTCTTCCACTAACCGCAGTTCAGATTATCACACATGGAGCTTAAGAACACTGTAATTATAAACTTTCCTACGGAGCGCACTATCTTCCCGTCTTTACGCACTCGTAACCCAGTGAACATCCTATTCAAGGTTTCAACAAAGTTATAACATGATTGAGTCACACCCACTTTAATGCTGCAAAAAGTTTAAATAATGTCCAATAATTGTTATTGACACGTCGCATCAAAGTGAAGAAGTTAAAACAGGTGCTCTCGATATTCGTATAATGTTCAAAACTCTTGAAAACATTTAAGCAAACACTTCGGCATATTGTGTTCTCATACATGATTGTGTCATTACATACAAACCGATGACTGGCGAAATTGTAAAGCACACTTAATATAAAGCATTGATTTGTAGCACATTTTATTTATTTCATCATAAGCCTTTGAGCCAAAAATTTTTTCACGAAAAATAAACCCGGATAAAGGAAAAATGCCTAAATTTGTTGTCTTCGATTGTCAAGGATTCCGACTCACTAATAACCAATTCATTTTTAAGGAAGCCGCTTTTTGCTTCAGTGCAAAAAAATATTTCCATTTTCTTATAAAGTCACCATTTAATTCCAATTAATTGACCGATGGCGAGAAAAAAATCAGCTAATTGGCTCAAAAACAGCTATTATATGCTCGATTGGGACTCTGGTGACTTCACTTTTAGTGAAATGAAGAAATATATAAAATTTCTCCTCAAAGGCTATCAAATACATGTAAAAGGCGAAGAAAAAGCAAGTTGGGCAAATGAACTTTTAGCCGAATGCGCAATTTCTGGCATTAAAGTGTTATGAGTCAAACAGCAGAGCAGCTCATCCTCTAACTTACGCAATACCGCTAGCGACAGCAGACGGCCAAAAACGCAAGCTGGCATTTCGCACCACCTTACAAGCGTGCCAAGTACAACGTTGCGTCATAGCTGACTGACGCAGAATCACCGAATATGCTGAATCGGATATTGGTCATGGAACAAAACGACCAAGATACCCGGAAGTACATCTGCACAGGTCAGCATGCGTCAGCAGGCCCATGACACCGTTCCCGAAGAACACACCAGCGTCTGCAGAGCGCAGACCTAGGTTAAGAATAATAAGTATATAAGCTGTGCATTTGTATACTAAGAGACAGTTGTTAACAGTTGCTGATAGCCGTTTTACAATAAGCAGTTGCGAGTAGTCTTTACAGTCGAATAATAAATAATTATAAATTATAAAAAAACTAAAGAGCGTTTCCTTTAGAAAATTCGGTCCGATACGCGAGTGAAGGATTCCGGAAAATCCTCACAACATTATTGGCGCAGCCGGTTTTTACAACTACTCAAAGTAGTTGACAACCTACGTGTACAACAGCGCGTCCGCGAAAAATTCGTTCGCGAAGTGTGGCACTTTTAGGGACATTAAAAAGACTAATACTCCTTGGTGTTCAATAAAATTCTTCCGCAAGAGTAAGCCTTGTTGCACTATTTAATGTTGCTAACTGTTGGATGTGTGTTCAGGCACTGCTAACAGAGCCCGGGAATTGAGTTCAGGCACCGAGGGTATTGCTATATTTATAGAGCGCATGGTTTTTTCTGTTTGGAGAATAAAGAAGCCTTGGCGAATTAATCTTTTAATGGACTTTGGTGTTTCTGGTTTATCGAGTAAAACATACTTTTCGTCGCGAAAAAGTAATTCGCGAAAATTTATCCGCGAAACAAACTTTTTATTCATCAAAGCCGCCGTATTGGATTAAGAATTTTACTAGCACAGGCATGATGGAGCTGAAGACTGAAGAAAACCCAGAGCAAGCAGATAAAAAGGGTAGATATAACATCAGATACGCAAAGAAAATATGCTGAGTTTAAAAACCAAAAAAAAACAAATTTCGTTCGGCTCAAGCGCGAAGCGGACGCGTTTTTATCCGCAGTTTTCATAAAAAAAAAAAAAAAAGAAAGAAAAACAAACAACAAAAAAAAAAAAACATTACACAAAACAAACACAAAATTAAACATCATAAAATAAAATAAAAATTAAATCAAAATTAAATTAATAATAATAAAAATAAGTACAAAAATCAAATAAAAAATTAGAGACAGCGACTCTTCTAGTGCGCGAAAAGTGCATGTGAAAAAAAACAAAAGAAAGAAGAAAATAAAATAAGTGTTCAACGTTCGCCGCCGTGCGGCCGACGTCGCTCGCACAGTGTTACGGAATCGTTCCAACAACAAAATGCTCTGCTAAACCTTCACTCGGTGACTTCAGGCAAGCTTTCCCGCACACCGCAGCAAACAAATGCAGTAAATGCACTACCCATTCTGCCTACAAGCTCCAATACTCCCTGCTCGATCGCAGTAAGTACGCCAACTAATACTTTTGCTAGTCCTAAGTACACAGCTACAACATCAACGGTTTCTGCTCTTATTGCGAGCCTCACTTCTTCAACGACAACAGCATCACTGCAAAACGAAGAAACAACCGACATACTGACAAACACTTAGTCAAAAGAAGAATACAGCAGACAAAACGAAGCCGAAATTGCTGCTCAAACCGCTGCTCAGAGCTCAGCCGTGCGCTCTGCTCAAGTGAATGCTAGCGCCGCTGCCGCTATAGCAAAAAACGTTGGCGTCCACGAAAAGCAAAAGCTCTCGGCAGTGTAGACAGGCATGGATCGCTACGTGAACATTAAGCGGAAATTGAGTCCCAAAAAAATGCAAGGACAGAAGGCTCTAAAAGTATTGAAACCCAATGCATCAACGAGTACTGCTACTAGCCCAAGCCAAAATAGATTTGCGCTGCTTGCTAGCAAAGATGATAATGATTCATCTACACAAAACCCCATCAAAAAAATTAAGCCTCCCCCAATCTACTTGCGTGAGGAATGTTCCAACGCTCTGGTAGCAACTATCGCTCGTTCCATTGGCAGTAGCAACTTTCACGTTGTTTCCATTAAAAGGGGTAACGTGAAAGAAACTAAAATACAAATTTATACGGAAACCCACTATCGTACCCTGGTGAATCACTTTGATGCACTCAAAAAAAGCTACTATACCTACCAGCTTAAAGCAAGCAAAGGTTTAGTGGTAGTAATAAAAGGCATCGAGCCCTCAGTTGACCCAGCAGAGATCAAAGGCGCTCTGCAAGCTGCAGGTTTTCCAACGAAAACCGTTTTTAATATTAAAAACAAACAAAATATTCCGCAACCCCTATATCGCATTGAGCTTGATCCTTCAGCCAACTCCCAAAAACTAAAAAAGAACGAGGTCCACCCAATATACAAACTGCAATTTTTGCTACACCGCAAAATTACGGTCGAAGAGCCTCATAAGCGGAAAAGGCCGGTTCAATGCTCTAATTGCCAAGAATTTGGTCACACGCAAAACTATTGCACATTGCACCCCGTGTGCGCTACATGTGGAGATCGGCATTCTTCGAACTCTTGTCAAGTTGATCAAGACAACTCTGATGTAAGAAAATGCAGCAACTGTGGTGGTAACCACAAAGCGAGTTATCGTGGATGCCCAATTTACATGGCAATAAAAAAAAAAGACCAACCCAAGCGGAAAACTCATCAAGAAGTTCCGAGCTTCCTCCCGAGCCAGCAAGGGCCAGCATCAGCTGCTCTTCCTCCCACAGCATTTTCATATGCTGACGCAGTAAAGTCTAACACTGCGACCCAAGCTCAAGCATCTCTTGCGACAGCAGCACATCCTGGTCGTACTCCTATGACTATTTCGTACGCTGACGCTGTCAGGTCAAACACTGCGGTACACCCTCAAGGTGCCATATCAAATTTGGAATCAATGATCTCAAATTTGACTAACTGCATGATGCAGTTCACTTCAACTGTGCAGTCAATGCTGCAAGAGATGATGCGTGCTCAAAGCCAACTCATGGAAATTCTAATTGCAAAGAAATGAGTGTCTTAAAAATTTGTCATTGGAATGCTAACGGCATTCGACAACACAAGCTTGAAATTCAAACATTTCTTGAATTACATTCAATTGACGTAATGCTCGTCAGTGAAACCCACCTTACAAGCAAATATAATTTTACTATTAAAAATTATACGTTTTATGGCACTCATCACCCAGATGGAAAGGCACACTGCGGCACCGGTGTTTTGATCAAAACTCGAATAAAACACAGTTTAATGGATGCATTTTCCCAAAATTACTTACAAGCAACCTCTATCTCATTGCATTATGGTAACAGCATTATCGCTCTAAGTGCAGTTTACTGCCCACCGAGATTTTCTGTTACTGGTACACAATTTTTAGAGTACTTCCAAAAGCTTGGCAACAAATTCATAGCAGCTGGGGATTATAATGCTAAGCACCCACACTGGGGCTCTAGATTAATTAACCCCAAAGGGCGACAATTATATTCACTTATAATAAATAGTCGTGGGAATTTTGGGCTGTATTTCAACAGGTCAACCCACTTACTGGCCTTCCGACTTGCAAAAAAAACCCGACCTCATTGATTTTGCAGTCAGCAAAAACTTTGATCGTAGCGAAATACATGCTGAACCCAGCTTCGATCTGTCATCCGATCATTCCCCTATTATAATAAAAATGATGGGCGTGCCCACACTCACTGAAAAACCCGGGAGAATTATAATAAAAAAAACCGACTGGCTCAAGTTTAAAAAATATATTAGCTCTCATTTGAACGAGAACACGATCCTCCGGAGCGAAAGTGATATTGAGGAAGCCATGACAGAACTAAACGATATCATAATATCGGCCGCAGTTCACGCTACCCCAAAATCAATCAGAAACCCAATAATACCTCGAAGATATACTACAAGCGAGATCGAAACCCTTGTTCGAGAAAAAAGACGCCTACGAAGAGAATGGCAGCGTCAACGATCACCCTCCGCAAAGTACAACTTAACACAAGCAACTAAGCGCCTAAGAGAAGCTCTTGATAATGATCTGAGAACTAATTTAGAAAACTTCACACGAAAATTGAGCCCAACAGCCGAAACTAATTACTCTCTATGGAAAGCAAACAAAAAGGTGAAGGCACCCAAAATAAACGTATCACCCCTGCGTACCAACACTGGAAGTTGGGCTAGAAAGGATGAAGAAAAAGCTCATCTTTTTGCTAAGTACCTAGAAAACGTTTTTAAGCCTAATCCACCTACCAACCCTTACCGTTTACCACAAACTCACCCACGTCTAAACGAAAATATACGTTCATTTCAGCATAAAGACGTTCAAACTATCATTAAAGAGCTAAACCCAAAAAAGGCAGCAGGCTTTAATCTTATTACGCCACAGATGATACAACAACTCCCGGCGGCAGCCACAAGACTAATCCTCTTCATATTTAATGCTATATTAAGAATAGGATTTTACCCTCGAGCCTGGAAAATTTCAAACATCATCATGATCCCTAAGCCAGGAAAAGATCCCTCATTGCCATCATCATATAGGCCAATTAGTCTACTGCCTGTGTTCTCAAAAGTTTTTGAAAAATGTCTCTTGGCAAAAATTTTACCGTCCTTGCAAAGCTCCAGAGTAATCCCCGAGCACCAGTTTGGTTTTCGAAAAAGCCATGGTACTATTGAACAAGTAAACAGAGTTACTACCGAAATCAGAAACGCGTTTGAAAAAAAGAAATACTGCTCTGCCATATTTCTGGATATTTCACAAGCCTTTGACAAGGTTTGGCATTCTGGTTTAGTGTTTAAAATAAAACAAACACTACCCAATAATACCCATAAAGTCCTACAATCGTACCTCTCTGAAAGGAAGTTCAAAATTAGATATGGAACTCACACGACGAATGAGTTCCACATCTCAGCAGGCGTACCTCAAGGCAGCGTCCTCGGGCCATTGTTATATTTGATATGCACGGCTGACCTGCCTGTTTCCCCAGAGCTATTCACATCTACATTTGCAGATGACACAGCAATTTTGTATGCACACAGCGACCCTGCGGTCGCCTCTCGAGTTCTTAATAATCATCTTCATATTGTTGAAGACTGGCTTGCGAACTGGAGAATAAAGGTAAATGAAAGCAAATGCACCCACATAACTTTCACGCTGCGTCGCGAGACATGCCCTCCAATTATGCTTAATAGCACACGAGTTCCACAGGCCAATGAAGTGAGATATCTAGGCATTCACTTAGATCGCCGACTCACATGGCGCAAGCATATTGAGGCAAAACGCACCCAAATGAAGCTGAGCGCCTAAAAACTGCACTGGCTACTCAACAGTAAGTCAAGATTGCGGCTCGAACACAAAGTGCTTCTTTATAACGCAACACTTAAGCCTATATGGACTTATGGCTCCCAGCTCTGGGGAAAAGCGAGTAACTCTATAACAGACATTATACAACGCTCACAGTCTAAAATCCTTCGGACTATCACTGGTGCTCCATGGTTCATTAAGAACGAAAACATACAAAAGGACCTTTGTATCCCGTTGGTCAAAAACGAACTTATTTCATTAAGTCGCAAATATAGCACTCGGTTGTCCCAACATCCGAACTCATTAGCCAGAAATTTGTTATTAACAAACAGCTACACACGGCTCAAGAGGCGTGACCTGCCTTCTCTCTATCAGCACTAATTCTCCTATTACCCTCTGTAACAGCCTTGGAGCAATTCAACACACTAAAGGCAGCCTAATCCATGCGTTGGCTTGGACCGGAGGCCAAATAATATAAATACATATACAGTAGAATCTCGCAAAAGTTACCGCTCGAATTAGTTAAACGCTTGGTTAAGTTAATCGAATTTCAGCGCCCACGTAGCATTCTAAAAAGTTAATTTTGGCGTTAACTTTTCTGAGCGTAATTTTTTTTCTTTTCCTTTTTTTCCTTAAATCAACCCTATTTCATGTGTATTACGTGGAATAGCGAAGAAAAACAAAAGAAGACAACGCAAATCATAACGGTAGCACTTAAAAGTGACAAATTCGATCGAAGCGTGCAACCTTATTGTGAAATAGAAGTTGTGCGCGAGTAGATCTTGTGTATGTAAAATAAATATAAATATGGTTTAAATCAAAAGATTTAAATAGAATAAGCATGCTATGTTTGCAAAAATATATTTTTATGCATGTAGTCCCTATTTCTTTAATTTTTTTCGATTTTGAAAAACATTTGGAAAAGTTAATAATTCGGAAAAGTTGATTACCCCTGGGACAAATCGATTAACTTTTGCGAGATTCTACTGTATATATAAATATATATATATATATATATATATTATATTCTAGTATTAAAATTTTTCACTTATTGTTAGTTCATAAGTTTTTTTTTTTTGAAGATACAATAATAAAAATACGTGCAAAAAAAAAAAAAATTTTTTTTTCCTTCGCCCACAGTCCTTACTGTTAGCGATGAGTTTTAATATTTTGGTTAGATGTACTTGGATATTGTATATTCACGTCCGAAAATCACAATAATAATTGCTCAGTTGTTTACACATATTTCTGAAAAAATGAGGAACTTTAAAAATAAACGGCATAAATTTAAAAAACGCTTTTGCTATCACAGTCAAAATGTAGTTCGAAGCGAAAAGCCACTTTTCATATCAATATCAGCACTAATATTATATAAATATTTTCAAGTCGAACTAATAAAAAAAATGTCATTCCTTAAGAATGTAAACAGGGGTAAGATCTTCTTTGAAGATTTAGATAGGCCCGGGATATATAATAGAGTAAAAAATATAGAAAGTGTTGATATAATGAGCGTTTTCATTATATATTTTTTGACTAAAAACAAAAGGTTCAATGGAACTCTTTCATTCCAAATAAAACAATTGCCAATTTTTTATATAATTCGATTGAAGTTTAATATACAAAAAGGGCGCGTGCTCTTTGAATGATTTACAACATCAGACTGTATTCATAGATTTTCATATAAGCGAGCGAAGAGAAAAATAAACTTGAGAGTTTATGCGAATAATAGTGGTATTCAAGCAACAGTGCAAATCGCAGTGTGCAATATTTGCACTGCTTTTTTTGTACGCAATTTGACAAGTGCAAATATTGCACACTGCGTTTGCACTGTTGCTTGAATACCACTAATATGTAAAACAAAAATAGATAAAAAAAAGAATTGCACACATCTTCAACAAAAACAATGCCACGCGTAGGTGGCGTGATTTCTAGTATGTACATCAAATTCTTTCGGCTCCCTTTTATGCGAAACCGGTTTTTCTACACGAAAGCAATTGGCGAAACCTAAATGATTTTGTAAGAGATGTGCGCAATATACAGTGAAGCATCGATAACTCAGTTACTGTTCTGAACATCCCCCCCCGTTGGAAGGATCAGGCTTTCAACCAGATTGTCCTTTATCGGCAGCGGACATAATTTAGAAACTGCTCGCTTGGTAGTGCCCCCATGGTATTAGAGTATGGCGACGCGAGCTACACCATCCTTGCCCTTGACTAGTTCAATAATTCGCGCTAACGGCCACTTCATCGGAGGCAGGTTCTCGTCCTTAAGTAGAACAATTGATCCTTCAGCTAAGTTGATAGTTGCTCGTTGCCATTTGATGCGCTGCTGCAAAAGGGTTAATTAACCCTTAATACTTAAGTATTCACGACTCCAACTTTGCCAGAATGTCTGTTGTTTTTGACACATGTGCTGCCACCGGTCCATTCTGTTTGCGGTCAGATTGGTTACGTCAGGCTCTAGAAATGCAGCAAATGGTCCTCTAATTAGGAAATGGCCTGGCGTTAAAATTTCAATGTCTTCAGGACTATCTGAAAGTAGACATAAAGGGCGCGAATTTATAATTGCTGCAATTTGGTAGACAAGGGTACGCAGTTCTTCAAAGGTAAGGGCTGATGGGCCAATGCTACAAAATTCGTAGCATTATCAGACCATATAGTATTTGGCTTGCCACGAACAGAAATGAATCTCTTTAAAGCAGCAAGAAACGATGCTGTTGATAAATCCGGAACCAATTCTAGGTGGACAGCCTTTGTTGCGAAGCAAATAAACAGCGAAATATAACATTTTACGGGAGGACGATTCCGTACGTCAGCCTTGAAATAAAGCGGTCCACAAAAATCTATTCCGGTTATGGTGAAAGCTCGACCTGGATGTACGCGATCGTTCGGCAGGCTGCCCATAATTTGTTCAGCTAATCGTGGTTGCGCTCTAAAGCAGATAATGCACTTATTAATAACTCTGCGGACAGTCCGCTTACCACCAATAGGCCAATACTGCAACCTTAGTGACGCTGTAAGTGACTGTGCACCGGCATGCAGTAATTTTTGATGAAAATACGTGATAATTGAGTCTGTTAGGGGGTGGTCCTTCGGCAATATTATAGGATGCCGAGCATCAAAGGAAATGTTTGCGTTGTGAAGTCTTCCGCCGACTCGTAGCAACTCAAACGTATAGATGAATGGGTTGAGACTGCGCAATTTACTAGTTCTTTCGATTTCATTTTTAGATGATGTGCATTGATATTCTCGGCAAAAAACTGATTTCTGGACCTTTCGAATCAACACATGGGTTCCATTTTTTAAGTCTTCAGATGTCAGCTCGATACTTCTTGGCAAAGTGCGATCTCTGCAACAAAATCTGTAAACATAAGCGTACGTTTTTTGCATTTTATAGAAAGAATAGATAAATTTGCAATTTAATGAAAAATCTTCCTGTGGAGTAGCGGATGTGACGAGCGATGTCATTTGTGTTGCTTCTTTAGGGTTCGGACATTGAGGCCAAAAATTTTCAGCTTCTTGCAAAAAATAAGGTCCATGTTTCCACAATGGTGAATTAGACAATTCCTTTGGTGATGCACCACGGGATAAAATGTCCGCTGGATTCAGCTCGGAAGGGATGTAATGCCAAATCATACCTTGAGTTACTTTCTGTATCTTCTTGGTTCTATTTGCAACAAACACGTTTGATATGTTGGAGTTCCTTTTGATCCAAGAAAGCACTATAGTCGAATCGCACCATAAATGAATTTCTCCTTTGTAGGTTCCAAGGGATGTAATTTCTGCCATTAGCTCAGCGAGTAGAGCTGCGCCACATAGCTCTAGTTTAGGGATGGTGAGTGCTTTAAGAGGAGCCACTCGGGATCTCGAACATAAAAGGTTGGCGGAGTTAAAACCATCAGCCTGTCCATACACGTATATGCATGCTCCGTATGCAGCAAGACTTGCGTCGCAGAATCCGTGCAGAACGCGCTTAGAGCGAAACGGCAAAACACATCTAGGAAACGAAATCTTGTCAATATTTTGAAGGCTAGTAAAAAGCTCACCCCAAGCCGTCTGTAAATCTTGAGGCAAACTTTCGTCCCATGCAAGCTTTTCCTTCCACAGTTGCTGCAGCAGAATTTTTGCCTTTGTGACGACTGGGCTAATTAATCCGAGCGGGTCGTAAATTCTGGCAGTGATCGACAATGCCTTCCGTTTTGTAATGACCGAAGGTATCTCAGGGAGTTGGATCCAGAATAAAAATTCGTCCATCTTGGGATCCCAATATAATCCTAGGGTTTTTGTGACGTCCTTCCCGTCTTGAAACCTTAGCATTACTTCCCTCTCTGGATCAGGAATATTCTCAAGCACCTTGAGATCATTAGAGCACCACTTACGAATCTTGAAATTGCCTTTAGCGAGAAGAGCAGTTGTTTGCTGTCGAATAGTACAAACCTCAGAAAGCGATTCTCCTCCTGAAATGAGATCATCTACGTAAAAATCTCGATAAATAGTATCGGCTCCTATAGGAAAATGCTGGCGCTCATCGGTGGCTAGTTGCTGCATGACTCGTATTGCAAGGAACGCTGCAGGCTTGGTGCCATAAGTTACGGTGTCGAGGGTGAAGAGTTTAATGGGATCTGAAGGGCTGTCGCGCCATAAGACACATTGAAGCAAGTTATCTGGTGGAGACATCCGTACGCACCGATACATTTTACTTATGTCACCTGTTAAAGCAATTTTTTGCGACCGAAAGCTTAAAAGTGTGCTGAACAGCTTGGGCTGTATGGTGGGACCAGTCATTAGTATGTTGTTCAGCGAGATTCCTGATGAAGAGCGAGCCGAGCCGTCAAAAACAACTCGCAACTTTGTTGTGCTTCTATCCATCTTGAACACACAATGATGAGGCAGATAGAATAATTTGAAATTGCCTTGATTTGGCATGAGAGACATGTGCTCTAATTCCTTGTACTCAGACATAAAGGAAACGTACTCCTGCTTTATATCTGGCTTAAACTGCAGCTTCTTTTCTAAGCTAGTAAATCGAGCAAGGGTGTTATAGTATGAATCGCCAAGTTCTACGGGATCTCTTTGGAGCGGCAGACGAACCGAATATTCACCAGACTCCAAGCGGCTATAATTTTTAACAAAATGTGCTTCGCAAAGATCATCTTCAACGCTAGATTTGGTTTGAGTGAAATCACCTTCAGATTCCCAAAACCGCTGCACCATACTTTCAAGGAATTCATTTGAATCCTCAATAGGTAATGCCGTTACAGCAGAAAGACATGAATTTTCAGTAACATTAGAATTTCTGCCTCCCGCAATGATCCATCCTAGTCTTGTTTTTTGGAGAATAGGTAGATTTTCACCGAGACCGATTTGACCTACACATAAAAGTTTGTAGAATAAGGCGCCACCTATCAGCACATCAACACGCCTTGACTCAAAGAATTTTGGATCGGCCAGAGGTAAGTTTGATGGGATTCTCCAGTTTGAAATATCGATGGTCTTATTGGGTTGGCTATCAGTGATCTGTGGCGTAACGATTGCTTCAATTATTGCATTGAAGTTTCCTATACGAGATTGCATGAAAATGTCTACGGTGTTCTCAAATGTCATATTAGATTGGCCTATGCCCGAAACAAATGTCGTTGCTTTATTCTTTTTTAATTGTAGTTGGTTAGCGAATCGTGCTGATATGAAATGAAGCTGGGAGCAAGAATCGAGAATAGCTCTACAAGGAATCATCGCCCCATGCTTATTTTTAATAAGCACTTGAGCTGTTGCAAGTATGACTGTACCAACAGGCAAGGAAGCTTGGTGATCGTTTTCAGTAACCGCCTTTGTTGAACGAGAAGATATAAGAGCTGATTTTTTATCAGCGGTAACTGAATCCTCACTGGTGCTTGCCCTTTCAACTGTGCTTGAGGCTCCTTGGTTAGCGCTTGGAATTGAGCCGCCATTGGCACCGACATGAAGAAGTGTATGATGTGATGCGGAACAATATCTACAACCTGAAGATTTGCAACCTTTAATCATATGCCCTTTCTTTAAACAATTAAGGCAAAGCTGCAGCCTTCTACACTCTTTATATCGTGCATCGGGAGTTAGGCTTTCAAAGGAATTGCATGTATATATTTTATGATCGCTTGCATCACAAAATGAACAACTACTGCCTTGTTTAGAAGATGCTAATAGAGCCTTACTATTTTGATTGTTATTTTTTTAATTTCCTTTCACCTGGTTTGAGACTGGGCCTGATGTCATTGCGTTATCAATGCTCTCCGTTGCCAAGCAGCGCTTCTCCAAAAAGGACTGGAATGAGGTTAGCGTTGGCAATTCACTGACTGATGCTCCTTCTTTCCATTTCATTATCGATACGGGATCCAATTTTGCGGAGATTAAGTGAATGATTAGGCTGTCCGCCAATTGCTCCTTGTTACCCATTGTTAGAAGAGCGCGAATGTGAGAGTTCAGTTTGTCACTCAGATGACGCAATTTTTCTGCGGTGCCTTTTTCGACCTTTTCCAAACCAAATACTTCTTGATATGAGCCTGAAAGGTAAGACGTTTTTTTATTAAAACGATTTTCCAAAATGTACATAGCTTTATTGTAATTTCCGTCATTGATTTCTAATGAGCGGATGGCTTTCAGCGCTGCATCCCTTAAACTTGAGCGAAGATGTTGGAATTTCTCAATAGTTGTCAGCTGTGTGTACGCTCCATTAAATTGGGGAAAATGTAATATAGGCAAGCGACGCCTTGGCTGTGCAAGTACAAAGGTAGGAACCTCCTCAGCTCCTTATGTGTGGCGGGCAGTCGATGAATGCGCATTTTCGATGGAGCGCCTACAATTCATCTCCCTGCATAGTGAAGATTTAACTGCGATGTATGTTGCTGTAAAATTGGTGCGTGCAGGCGTCCCAATTTCATCAAAATCCTCTTCTTCTAATTTCGATTGCATTTCGTTGAAGTTTAACTGCAGTTCCTCGACGATCTCAAGGCGCACGGAAATTTCTTCATCACCTAAATCCCTCATGTTGCTTGCGTTAAGCATCGATTGCATTTGGAGGAGCTCATGTTGAATGGACTCGACTTTCCTTTTCGAGTAAATAGCTCTGGAGTGCATTGGAGGCGACGCACCAGGCTCAATGTCTATGTTGGATGGCATGCTTGTGTGCCCTTTCTACTACCACGTGGATTCGAACGACAAAAAAAAAGGTAATGCGATACGCGACTATGACAAAATTTACAATACTCGTGCAAATTAACAATTGCGGAATAAAAAACTCGCGATCACGTCGGGGTCACCATGTTGATATAATGAGCGTTTTCATTATACATTTTTTGACTAAAAACAAAAGGTTCAATGGAACTCTTTCATTCCAAATATTCCATTTAATTCGATTGAAGTTTAATATACAAAAAGGGCGCGTGCTATTTCAATGATTTACAACATCAGACTGAATTCATAGATTTTCATATAAGCGAGTGAAGAGAAAAATAAACTTGAGAGTTTATGCGAATAATATGTAAAACAAAAATAGATAAAAAAAAAAGAATTGCACACATCTTCAACAAAAACAATGCAACGCGTAGGTGGCGTGATTTCTAGTATGTACATCAAATTCTTTCGGCTACCTTTTATGCGAAACCGGTTTTTCTACACGAAAGCAATTGGCGAAACCTAAATGATTTTGTTAGAGATGTGCGCAATATATAGTGAAGCATCGATAACTCAGTTACTGTTCTGAACAGAAAGTAAAAAGGAAAATTTTTTGAAAATTAAGAAAGATTTTGGAATCGAAGATGAAATTAACTTAGAGTTTGTAAATAAATTAAAGAATATTGACAATAAAAAGAAAATTTATTGAAGTTCAGGAAAAGTAGGAACTTGCATGAAGAGGAAAGGGCTTACGAGTATAAGCCTCCCTCAAAAAGAGATGAAAAAGTTCATCTTATAACTTATTTTCATTCCAAAAATATTGAATTATTATATGAGAAAAATGAAGAAAGACAATACATTCAAGATGATGAATGCAGTAAAGACGAAGATGAAACCAGCGTCGTTGAATTTTTATGGGTTTCCATGATAAATTTATTTACTATCTTTATTAAACAGATAGCCGTTTGGTTTTATCGGTTTCACGAATAAAACAGAAGTCAAGAAGTAGTAATCAGACTTAGAAAACTAAATGATCTTGAGACAATGCTCAATACAAACAAATCAGATTCAATGTCATACGATGCATTAAGTCCGTTAGTTGACACTAGAGGTGATACAGAATTTATTTTAGAAAGAAAAACAATGGAATTACATTTAAATAGAAAATTGAGTAGGTCAGAGTCAATTAAGAAGAGAAAGCTGCTGAAAGACCCAAAACAAAAGCACTTTGACAGTTCAACAAATTCTTAAACCATAGATGAGGCATGTGTGGACAAACTAAAAATGATAAATTAACTCTACTTATCGATACAGGGGCAGATACTAGTTTGCTCAAATCTGAAGTCTTAAAAGAAGAAGTTGAAGTTGACAGGTCAGAGGTTAAGCAATTAGGGGGAGCATTTGGTGGTAGTATTAATACATAGGGAGCTGTAAGGATATCGCACCAAGATAACAAAGCATTAAATTTTAATATGCACGTTCTTCCATTTGGTAGCAAAATACCAGCAGACGGACTTTTGGGTAGAGATGAACTGTGGACCCGTTCGGTTACGAATGGAGTAAATAAGACGATTTCATTTTTTGCAAATAGCAAGGAAATCGCTAGATTACCACTTTGTTCAGAGCAAGCGACTTGAAGGATATGCGTAGTTGAGTCAATTACTATAAACGCTGAACTTCAAAAGTCATTGAAATAACATTGCAGAAAAACTTAATAAAGGACAAGTTTGACTATAGTGCAGCAGAGAATGCAATTACATATGATGTTTGGATCGAATTACCCTGCAATAAGGCTATCGATGGTAACATTGTATTTCGTTTGATTGATTCAGGAGCAGAAACGTTTTTGTTTGAAGGTATGGCGGACGCCGCCAAGCCTATAAAATTTTTAAAGAAAGTATTAAATGAGCAGTACAATAAGTTTACCGATAGAATTGACGGAAACCGAGTTAAAATATTAGGACGAGGGCACAGGATTCGTACAGAAAAGACTGTAACAGTTCCACCCTCTGAGACGAGAGTAATCCCGAACGATTATGGGCTATTCGAGCAGAAAAAAACCGTAAATATAAATATGGAAATAGGAGTCTGTAAGAGTGCAAAAAAGAAGAGTGATCTGAATAAAACACATTATAGGAAACACGGCATCTATAGAGATTTTCTGAGCAGCAAAATTTTTGAATGGAATGAGGTCCACCACAAAATTAGATCTTACATTAGCGCATGCAATTTTTATACTTCAATTCTAAGGAAAGTATTTGCGCACAATTTCTTTGTACCTTAGAGTATTTTCTAAGTAAAATATAAAAAAAAAAAAAATTAGCAAAATCATATGCCGTTAAGATTCAAATAACTTTGATTTTCAGGACAAGATTTTTTTTTAAATTTATTTGAAAGAAAATAAAAAGAACATGAAGGTACGGGAAATAGTAAACCAAATACGAACACAAAGGGCGCAAGCAATTTCAAACGTCACACAATACATATTTTGTTACCAGGCCCTTAACGTACTAAATGAAAAAATTATAGAATAAATTCATTCTTTGCTTCAAACTGGCACTACCAGAAATTAAGCTCCACCACGCGACAATTACATATCTTAAAAATAAATAAAAAAAAATTAACAATTTTCTGTTCAAGACAAAAGTGCTCGCATATCAAAACGAGCGAAGACACAATAAAAGCTAAATAATTTTTTAAAATTTCTGAACAGTAGAAGCTAGCCGCGAAGTAAATTTTGATGAGCAAACACAATTTTTTTTATATAGTGCACTTGAAATTGCAATATTGGAAAAAATAAGAAAATAATAATTGAACTCAAACAAACAAAAGACAGTCGAAAGGAAAATAGGCCAAGTTCAAAAGTAGTTATGCAAAAATTAAAAACTGTCAAGTTTAATTTGAACAGCCGAAATAAAGGCAGGGCCACGAGAAGAGTTGTAGCACAGGTAGGGAATAATTTCATGTTGTCTTTTTCTTTTCAGGAAGACCAATGAGGTTTAACGATGGATACCAGACGTAAAATTTCTCTTCTAAATTTGGAAACTCAATTGAAAGTGTTGAAGTTCCTAAGTTCAATTTAGATTCCAAACTAAGAAGAGGGGAAGAGTGATTGGTAAGAAAAACAAAAGAGAGAAAAAAAATTAAAAAGAGAAAAATTGGAGATATACAAATAAAAAAAAAAAATAAATAAAAAAAAAAAAATTGTTACTTATCACTTCATGTCAAAGAAAAAAGACTATTTTCCTGTCTAATATTATTTTAAACTTTTAAACTTTTATTTTTCCTTCTTTTTTACATTTGTATTTTTCCGTTAGACTCCGAGTCATTTGCTTATTGTTGCCACACAGATTTTTTCTCCCTAGCGTTGCCAGGCCGTTAAAAATGGGTAGATTTCATACGTTAGTAGATTTTGCTGCGACATGTTCTCCCCCCTAGTGCTGATCTCCGAGATCTTCAGCACGATACTCCGTCGCTGCTTTGGATGCCTATTTTGCATAATCGATTGACGGGCCGACGATACGTATTTTTTGCCGTTCGCAGGTCTACCACTCGAACTACTCCATCTGGTCCGGGATAAATTTTTGTGACTAGTCCCAAAGGTCATTCTCCCCTCGGAACATTTTCTTTAATGATCACTATGTCTCCTTCTTGTATGCTTTCAACGTTTCTTACCCACTTGGAACGGTTGATGAGCGTCGGACAAAGTCCAATGTCGTCTTCCGGATGATCGGCTTCCAGGATATATGGCCGAGAGTTGACCAAGTGCTCTGCTTCGCAAAAAATGGTGCGCAGTGTTTCGTCATTAGGGTTGGAATCGACTGCTAATACAGCTTCTATTGCCCTTTTAAAGCAGCCAACGAGCCTCTCCCAACAACCGCCGAAATTCGGTGCATTTGCGGGAATGAATTTCCACGTGATCCCTTCGGCCGAAAGTTTACCTTTTATTGTTGCTTCGTCGACCGTTTCGCTTAATAACATTGCGCATTGTGCTGCTGGCAGAAGCAGTGTGACTGGGAAGAAATTACGAGATTTTTTGAGAGACTTTTTTAATAGCGATGTGGGATCACTACCCTGGCAGAATAGAACTGCAGGTATTACACAGCTTTAAAGTTAATTAAAATAACAATTGTTGTGAGTCTCTCCCAAACTCACATGTGGTCACCTTAAAAACCGAAAGCAAAAGGCAGTGACCTACATTTATGAATTTCTACTTCAAGGTGATTCCATGCTACTCAAAAGCACTGTCCATCGTTATTTGCTGACGAATGCAAACAAGCAGTCGGCCGCCGGTAACAACAACATTACCGGCACAGTATAAGCACGATTGACCAACATCAGCGCTGGCGCAGCGAATGCACAATTGCAATCCGATCGCTGGCAATAACAACAACAACACACGTCAAGAGTTTTTATGTAAAAGCAACAACAACTACAAAAGAAGAACTAAGAACATCGGAATAGCTGTATGTAGTAACAATATGGCATGTTGGTACAATTGCGGGTGAAGGTCGCGGTCAAAATTATGCAATATGATCGGGAAGAATCGACGATGATCGCGGAACATGGGAATATTCAATATTGCAAGATCAGCAATATTGATCTATATAAACGGAGCTTCGATGACTGGAAGACGACTTCTGCGAGCGTACTCACCAAAGGGCCACGACGGAGAATTTAATAGAGTAATCACATTAAATAATCACGGCAAAACTTGTATTAAATTTGAATTAATAAAAGGATAGTTAATTGAAATCCTTTGTGTTCCTTTTTATTTGTTTGAAGGACCCCGTTATATCCTACGGTGTACTTGCCTGACGTGCGTACCTTCCCAAGTGCCACGGCGTTAGGTAATTGCACCGTAGGATACAACATTTATGGCGCAGCCGGTATTCGACTGACTTTCAGTTGGATCGAAATCAGTTCTCTAAAAGTTTTTTTTTTAATTATTGATCGTTGTGCGGTTTAATTTATGACGCTATTCAGCTAAATTGGGACTGTGACAGTCTTAAACAGTAATTAGTAGAGCTTCTAAAAATTGTTAACCAAGATCAGTAAAAATTGTTGTTAAATTGTTAAAAAAAAATAGACGAAAATTGCTAGAAAAATTGTTAAATTCAAATAATTTTTTGGTGCAGATTTCAGCTAGATATTTAGATCCAATGTGGAAAAAATATAAACTCCAAAAAATTTTTATTTTTGAACATTTATTAAAAAATTTAAAAAAAGTACTTAAAAACTTCGTTCTGAAGGAAAACTAAACAACAACTTATAAATATATTTTTCATATATTTTTTAAACGTTTAAAAAATTTCGGGCGCTTTTAGCTTAAAACTACATAAAAACCTCATTCTAAAGGGGGGAAAAATAATTAACATTCTGCTTCTACGCGTCATGGATCAAATTGTTGAACTGTATGACATTAAGCATACATATATTAGATTCTGTTAATGAATGGCGTCTAAATAGCTCAGTTTAAGTGAGGGGAATCCGGGGATCAGCCGAGTAATTCAAAAAAGAGGCAAAAAGGTAATTGGCAAGATATCTTTATTAATTCCAGTAAATATTCGATGATCTTACGTTTGTTAGGTGATCCGCAAAGGTTAGTTGATGATGGCGTAGATGAGATGAGATGCGATGAGGTGGAATATATAAGTTCACAAATGTGTGCGATTGTGTATATATAGAATGGTAACGCGGGAGAGAGTAATATGTTTCGTAAGGTAGCTGTAAGACAACTGACTGAGCAAGACAATGCTTGGCGCCATGACTTTCGCTTTAAATGCAACATGTTGCGAAAGTCACGGTTGCATCTTTCGATGGTCAAGTGTTATACCGAAAGAGAAGGGTTAATTGGCAGTCCACATTAACATTCTGCTCCCCTTGCAGTGCTACTGCGAAATATCATCAACCAACCTTGGCAGGAGGATTCATGTAAATTGATTCTAGAAAGAGATGAGAGATTTTACAATTCATTTACAATTCAATTGGTGGTAAGTTTTGAGAAAAGTGACAAAAAGAATGATAATAAGATAGATTCAATTCAATTTACAAATTTTTTTTTTTTAAATTTTATAGGATTTATAGGATTTTCCTTGTTTCGTTATTTGTTCACGATGCCGGTCAGAACATAGCCAAAGATCGTGAGTTGTCCCAGAGGGCGACCGTATTGACCTTCCAAGAGTCCCGGGCGCATAATTTGGGCATATACATCCGCGCCCAGGATCAGATCAACATCCGCTGCTTGATAGAATTTAGGGTCGGCCAATTTGATCCCCATGAATAGTGCCGTGACTCTTTCATCTATGGTGGTTTGAGGAGTGATAAGTTCGAGCTTTTTCACGTGAGCCTGGATTTCGATTTGGATGTTGAGGTCCATTCTGGCTCGCAGTTGCAGAACGCATACTTTTTCGCCGTTAATTGTATTATAAGGCGGCTTTATTTTTCGAGCGCACCTCTCAGATAGCAGCGACCCCACAGAGTTAGGGTCTAGCAATGCTCGGAGATAAACGAGACTCCCGTGAACGACAACTTTCACCATTGCCGTGGGCCTCAGTAGGACCCCCGTCGACGGTACAACAGTGAGCCCGGACGAGCGAGGTCCGTCACTGCTGCGCTCCTTGGACTGAGGTGTCCGGTCTTGAGGGAGCCGAGACGAACGAGGTCCTACATCACGCCGTTGACCCAACCGTGCTGCTATAGACCTGGATGGCTTCATGGTAGCTTTTGTGGCATCATGCAGTAGAGTATGATGCTGCTCTTTACAACGGAAACAGGTATTTTTGCTCGTACAGTTTCTGCGTATGTGAGTATGAGCCAGGCAGTTCGAACAATAACGATGGAGTAGCACGAATCGTAGTCGACCTTCCAAGGATTGTCTCAAAAACATTGGGCAGTGCCGCAAAGCATGCTGCTTCTTGCACACTCGGCAATCTAGATTTATTCCCTTTTCAACGATGGTGGAGGTGACGGTGACTGTGGAACCTTTGGAAGCCATATTGCTATAAAATGAGAATTGGAATACGAACAACAGGTAAACATAAGAGAAAGAGATGAGATGTTGAAACCATTATGAAGATGGGAGCAAAACTAATTTAGCGATAGGCCGCTTGATAATACCCTTAGCCGTTTTGATGTTTGCCACGCGTACTTTATGATCACTGCCGCGATGTACACTTTCGATCCTACCTAAGCGCCATTCATTTGGAGGGAGATTTTCGTCTTGGATGACTACTAAATCGTGAACTTCTACATCTTTTTGGGGAAATTTCCATTTATTTCGTTTATGTAGTTCTTTCAAATATTCTGATTTCCATCGTGTACAAAAGTGTTGGTATATCGCTTTCATCTTCTGACAGCGATTAATTATAGAAATGGGATTCCCTTCAATTTCAGTTTCAGGGAGAGAGAGAAGTGGACACCCAATAAGAAAGTGTCCTGGCGTCAACGGTTCTATATCTGAAGGATCGTCTGAGATAGGACTTAAAGGTCGGGAGTTGAGACATGCTTCAATTCTTTGAATAATCGTGCTAAATTCTTCAAAGGTGAATTTAAGATTTCCTGCGAATCGCCGAAAGTGAAATTTAAAAGATTTAACACCTGCTTCCCAAAGTCCTCCCATATGAGGAGCCCCAGGGGGAATGAATTTCCATTCAATTGCTTGATTTGAGTAATTTCGTTCAACTTCTGCTTTCGTGGCCTTTAGATATTCTTTAAATTCCTTCTTCAGTACTCGAGAAGCCCCAACAAAATTTGTGCCATTATCCGAAAAGATTCTTGCTGGACAGCCCCGCCGGGCTACAAATCGAGCAAGGGCCGCTAAAAAAGTGGGCGTCGTGAGGTCACTCACTGCTTCGAGATGTATTGCTTTCGTAGCAAAACAAACGAACAGACAAACATAACCTTTTGTGATACTGCATCCTCGACCTCTGTAACTCTTTATGTCAAAAGGGCCACAGAAATCGATTCCAGTCGACGTAAACGGCCTAGCAATCGTTATTCGATCTGGGGGCAAGGCAGCCATAATTTGGCTTTGAGCTTTCTTCTTGTGTACCAGGCAGATCTTACAAGAATGAATGGTTGTTCTAATTAAATTCTTGGCCTTCGGAATCCAAAATTGTTGACGCATCAAACGTAACATAAGCTGATTTCCTCCATGCATACTCATGTCATGAGTAAAACGAACAAACAAGCGGGTGAATTGAGCTGAATATGGGAGAATGATCGGAAATTTTTCATTATAACGTAGGGAGGTGGAACGCGCTAACCTACTTCCCACACGGAGCAACCCATCAGGATCGAGGAATGGGTTTAGAGTACCTAGTTTGCTTTTAGAATCAATGGGGAGGGATTTCGAAAGAAGAAAATATTCACTTGCGAAATAAGCCTTTTGCGCTATTTGAATCAAGTCATTTTGAGTTGATTTAATTTCGGGGATTGTGACGCCCTTAGTGAATGGGACCGCAGATTGACTTCGTCGCTTTGTGAAACGAAACACGTAAGAAAAAACACGTAAGGCACGAGCGAAGTTTGAAAACCTATCCATCAGGTCTTCAAAATTGTTGAAAAACGCATAATTAACTTTAATGGCTTTTTCTTCTAAATTGGTGACTAACGAGCACGAGGGATTCAATTTGGGCCATGCGGATGCTTCTAATTTTAACCATGAAGGCCCTGTCCACCATAATTGATTATCAACGAGATCTTGACTGTTAATCCCTCTGCTGATCATATCCGCTGGGTTGTCATGCGAATCAACGTGAAACCAATTGTCGCGATTAGTTTTTTCGACAATTTTTGAGACCCTATTCGCCACAAATGCATTCCATGCACACGGTGGCTTTTGAAGCCATGCGAGAACAATTGTTGAATCCGTCCAACAAAATAGCGACCTTTTATTTATTTTTAGCTCTTCTATTAATGCTTCAATCATTTCAGCTAATAGTGTGGCACCACAAAGCTCTAATCGCGGGAGGGAAACGGATTTTACGGGTGCTACACGGGATTTTGCGAAGATAAGATGAGTGCTAACACATTGGCTATTCTCAACTCGAATATATACACACGCTCCGAACGCCTTCTCGGATGCGTCACAAAACGCATGATACTGTACCATTGAGGAAGGAGCATAGTCCACCCATCGTGGAATGCGAATCTTTTCGATATTTTTATGGCTTTCCATGAATGCTTTCCATACTTTTATTTGGTCTGCGGGAATTTCATCATCCCATTCTATTTGTTGCAGCCATAGACTCTGCATAAAAATTTTTGCGACTATTACGATCGGCGAGAGCCATCCTGCGGGATCAAACAATTTCGCAATCATGGAGAGAACTTCTCTCTTTGTGTATGAAGGTTTTTCCGAGAACTTAGAAACCGTAAAGAAAAACCTATCAGAGTTGGCATTCCAATGAATACCTAACGTCTTGGTGGAACTACAATCTTCAATCTTGAGAAAATCTTCATTTAAAAGATCTTTTACTGGGAGTACATTTAAAACTTCCTTGCAGTTGGAAGTCCATTTCCTCATAGTAAATCCAGCAGAATTGGTGGCCTGAATTAGCTGATCTAAAGCTTCGAGAGTTTCATTGAGAGTATGGGCACCTGCAAGAGCATCATCGACATACATCATATTTTTCAAAATACTTGCTGCTAAAGGGAGTGAATTTTCAACGTCGTTGGCTAATTGAATTAGAGTTCTAATTGCCAAGTAAGGTGCGCAGTTGACCCCAAAGGTAACTGTTTTTAGTTCATATTCCTGCAGGGCATCGGAGGGGGATTGACGAAAGATTAGTCGCTGAAAGAGAGTGTGGGATTCATGCACTCGTATTTGACGATACATTTTCTCTAAATCGCCATTGAATACGAATCGAAATAATCGCCATTTTACAATTAATATAGTGAGATCTTGTTGTAGAGAGGGACCTACATAGAGAATGTCGTTGAGACTTTTACCATTTGCCGTTTTACATGAGGCATTGAAAACTACACGAACTTTTGTTGTCGTGCTTTCTGGCTTAAAAACAGCGTGATGAGGCAAATAATAATGTGGAAATTGATCAGGCGTCGAGACCTTTTCCATATGACCTAACTCCAAGTATTCCATGACGACTTTGTCATATTGGGCCTTTACATCGGGAGATTTTAATAAACGAACCTCATTGCGCAGAAACTGTCTCTTGGCGATTTCTCTTGACGAACCGATGCTTTTATTGAGTGATTTAAATGGAAGATGAACAACATATCTACCATCAGAATCACGGGAAGTGGTGTTTACAAATAAATTTTCACACATTCTTTCTTCTTCAGTGAGAAACGGCTTTTTTGGAAGATCCTCAATTTCCCAAAATCTAGTCATTTGGTCGTTTAGTGAAATTTCATTTATTGACGACAAAAATACTCGAATATTGTTAGACTTCTGGAGCCCCACTGGCCCTAAAAAGATCCATCCGAAAACTGTATTTTGTGCCATGAGAGAGCCACATGCGTTTTTCCTAATACCATTGAGGAGAATGAAAGGATAAATATCGGCACCAATTAAAATATCAATTTCGTTGCTTTTCCAAAACTGATTGTCAGCGAGTTTGAGATCAGCGGGAATTTGGATTTGAGTAATATCCAGGGAATAGGTAGGAATATGTTCCGTTAAATAGGGAAGAACGAGTCCTGAAACTTCAATTTGAATGGCAGAATTATTGGGAGATCCTAAAACAAACTCAACTGATTTTATTGTACGGAGACAGTTCTATTGATTCCTGAAACTTGTGCATTCACCTTTTTTTCAGGCAGTTTCAATAATTTTTGAAGGCGTTCAGTAATGAAAGTGCCTTCCGATCCAGGATCGATTAATGCTCGGGCTGTATATGCAACGCCGTGATGATAAATATGAACCATCGCTGTGCCAAGCAAAACTTGACGCGAAGAAATGGCCACATGAGACTGAACATTGACAGTGTTCTCTGCTGCAGCACTACTTGAAGCAGTGGCAGCTTCAGATGAATTTTGAAAATTCGTCGTTACTTGTGTAGGATGAGCTTGTCGAGAAAGAGATGCATTTTGAGTAGCATTAAAGGAATTATGTTGAAAAGGTGCATTGTCACGATGCAGAAGAGTATGATGCCTTTTATGGCATTTAGAACAATTATGAGCACTGGTACAATTTTTAAAAGAATGAGAATTAGCGAGACAATTAATGCACAAATTATTCTGTTTCACTTTATTGAAACGCTCCTGAACGCTAAGTGCTAGAAATTTAGAACAACTTTTTGTTGCATGCTCCCGAGATGAACACACACAACAACCTGATTTATTTGTTTTTGCTTGATATGCATTAACTCTATTGGTTTTAGGCGCTTCCGATTGGTTACCTTTCGAGGGAGGTGGAGCTTGACATTTAGAATTCGATGCAGAGTCTGACTTGTCACGAAAATCGGACACGGATTCTAATGTATAAAAACGATTGGTGAGAAACGCATCTAAATCCTTCCATTTTGGGATTTCAGTTTTATTAGTGAGAGTCTGTTCCCAAAGAGCTAAACTGAGAGTTGGCAATTTGGACGAACATAGATACGTGAAAATAGCATCCCAGCTTTCAACATCTATTTTGTACATTTCCAACGTAGAAATACAATTATTAATGTCGCGTTGTAAGCTTTTAATAGCCGAACTAGATTCAATTGCCACTGGTTTGAGATTGAATAAAACCTTGAGCTGACTATTGACAAGAATGCGCCTATTATCATATCGCTCAACTAAATTTGTCCATGCTACGATAAATCCTTCGTTAGTCAAGGGACATTTCTTCACAATTTCATTTGCTTCGCCGCGCGTTTTCTGAATTAAATGATACAATTTTTCAACAGGCGACAATCGTGTATTAGAGATATAAATAGCCGTGAACAAATCCCGAAAAGTAGGCCATGAGAGATAATCCCCTTCGAATATAGTGGTATCACACGGAGGTAATTTTAATTGCGAATGAAATTGTGAAGAATCATTAGGAAGATTAAAACCGTGAAACCCAATAGTATCCGATATGTTCAGCGATTTCGACGAGAACTCATCCATTTCCGCGACGCACTTCAAAAAAGCGGCATAACTTTCTTTATATTGATTTTTTAAAGCGGAAATCTCTTCGCTAGTCTTGCCCTTTTTCGTTGCATTTTGGAGTGTGGAGTGGTACTCTCGCTTGAGTAAATCCCATAAAGCTTGGATTTCTTTTTTTTGAATTTCAAGAGTGAAAGTAGTATGAGCGGCATTTGGGAGTTCATTGAAAGCGTCGACGAAATCAATTAATTGGACACACAAAGTTGCGAACGACATTTCTATTTTATTTAATTGTAATTGTAATTGGTTTAAATAGTTATATTCTGTGAGAAAAGATGAAGGGGAATTCGAGTGAAAGTCGTGCAAAGATTATAAAAATTTTTATTCGCGAAATGAGAAAACTGTGCCCACTGTTCTGAGCACCGGCTGATTTGAAAATTTCACTTGACTTTCTTTCGAAATAGTTCAATGCACTTGTCCGTGCAATCAAATTGAAGCAAAACCGAAACGAAAGACACTTTAGCTCTTTCACACTAACAAAGGAGCGGTTTTTTTGATATTCTTCTTTGCACGATTTTCTCACGATTGGCGCTTAGGCTTTGTAGGATACGAACAGTGGCGCGTAAGCACAATAGAAACAAAAAAAAACAGCGAGCACTTCTGTTATATGAAGAGAATGCAAGCAGTGGCGGGCTTTGGGTGCGTTGTTCGTATGAATATATGTAATGTATATATTAGGTGTAGTAAAAAGAAATCCATTATTTTTGCATTAAATTGAGGGCTTTATTTAAGATAGTTAGAATGACCCGATTTAGGTCAAATATGCGCCGTTTTGTTCGATAACTTGTTGCCATTTTAAAGGTAATTTCATTATGCCTCTCTCATAGGAGCCCTCGTTCCTATTAGCAAAAAATTGAGACAGTCGAATTTCAGAAGCCTCTCTTGAAGCGAATGTTTCACCAGCAAAATTGTTCGCCATGGACAGGAACAGATGGTAATCACTTGGTGCCAGGTCCGGACTATAAGCTGGATGCAGAAGAACCTCCCAACCAAACTCCCGGAGCTTCTGGCGAGTCACTATCGATGTGTGTGGCCTGGCGTTGTCCTGATGGAACACAATTCTTCTCCTATTGGCCAAAGCTGGCCGCTTATGGGCGATTGCTTCCTTCAGACGGTCCAATTGTTGACAGTAGATTTCCGAGTTAAGAGTTTTGCCGTATGGGAGCAGCTCATAGTAGATAATTCCCTGCCAATCCCACCAAACACACAGCAAAACCTTCCTGGCCGTCAATCCTGGCTTGGCCACCGTTTCCGCCGGTTCACCGTGTTTCGACCACGACCGTTTTCGCTTGACGTTGTCGTAAGTGACCCACTTTTCATCACCAGTCACCAACCGCTTCAGAAATGGGTCGATTTTGTTGCGGTTCAGCAGCGATTCGCAGATGGAAATTCGGTCTATGAGGTTTTTTTGCGTTAACTCGTGTGGCACCCATACATCGAGCTTCTTTGTGTATCCAGCCTTATTCAAATGGTTCCAAACGGTTTTTTGTGCAATCTTTAGCTCTTTTGCAATCGAAACAGTGCTTACATGACGGTCGGACTCGATAATTTCCATGATTTTATCGACAATTTCGACAATTGGCCTTCCAGTGCGTGGTGCATCCTTGACATCGAAGTTACCGGAACGGAATCGACGAAACCAAAATTGCGCATGATTGGCTGTTACAGTATCAGGTCCATAAACGCTATTCACATTTTCAGCCGCCTGGCTTGCGTTTTCTCCCTTATCGAAGAAAAACTGTAAAATGTAGCGAATTTTCTCTTTGCTGATGTCCATCTTTGACAAGCTCTCAAACAAAACTGAATCAATCAATCAAAAAAGTGTCAAAAAAGCTTTTTTTAGTAGGAACTGTCATCTTTCTAATGCCCCCTAGCGTAACACGATCGGACTTATACAACGCGAGATGCAGATAAATAACGCCATCTATTGGAAAAATAATGGATTTCTTGTTACTACACCTAATATATAATTACCGAATTTTCGCGGGTTTCCTCGTAACGGAAAAATACCGATATAATGAGAGAGAGAGAGAGAAATTTCCTTTTTTTTTTTTTTTTTTTTTTTTTTTTTTTTTTTTTTTTTTTTTTTTTTTGTATATAAGGATTTAATTTTCTAACGGGAGTTAAAAAAACGGCACTTTTTTCTCGTTTAAAATTGTCGATTTTGAATTTTTGATTGGAGAGGGAATTATCAAAAAGAACACCAAGAAAATTAAAAAGTCACGCACCTGGAATTCGATGAAATTATAGTGATATTGAAAATATGCTGTATGTGATGTGTGTGATGTGTGTGAGAAATGTGATGTGTGTGGTGTGTGTGAGAAATCCTCTCTGTGCAGCGGTGATCGTTTGGCACGTTTGTTAGGTGATCCGCAAAGGTTAGTTGATGATGGCGTAGATGAGATGAGATGCGATGAGGTGGAATATATAAGTTCACAAATGTGTGCGATTGTGTATATATAGAATGGTAACGCGGGAGAGAGTAATATGTTTCGTAAGGTAGCTGTAAGACAACTGACTGAGCAAGACAATGCTTGGCGCCATGACTTTCGCTTTAAATGCAACATGTTGCGAAAGTCACGGTTGCATCTTTCGATGGCCAAGTGTTATACCGAAAGAGAAGGGTTAATTGGCAGTCCACATTAACAGCGTCTGTCGGATAAAATATATTAATAGGTTGAAAAAGAGCGCTCCACATCAACCGATGTCATTGGAACGTATTCACATTTAATCTTCTCATCAACTGACATTTTTTCGAAAAAATTCAAATCAGGATTTTTCGTGAAAACTTTGTTTAATTTCTGCAAATAAACACTGTTCAATTTTTCTTTTACAAATCTCAATATGTTCCATTGTTCCGATACAGTCATTCCTTGTTTTTCTAAACTTGTAATAGCTAAAGTCAGAAATTTGAATTTGTGCACTTCGTATAACGATGCTTCAAGATTCTCTTGTAGAAGTACTTCTTTTAATTTTGTAACGATCTTCGAGTCCTGATCTTCCAAAGCAGAGCAAAATGCTTTAATAGCAGAGAAATTTTCTGCATAAAAGTATGCAGCATTCAACCACGTATTCCAACGAATTTCAATGACATTTGGTGGAAACGGCAAGTTACATAATTCCTTGTAAAGTTTTCGGCGTTCGCCCGATTTCAATAAGACAGCTTTCATGCCAGCGATTAGTTTGTTGACGATTTCGTTGTTTTCTTTGATAAGCGCACATACTCTGTTTAAAGCATGTATCAAACAGGTCAAATGTTTTAAATTAGGAAACACTTCCTTCATTCCTTTACCAGCTTTTACCATATAGGGTGCCTGATCCGTAATAATAAACCATACCTTTTGGTAAGGTATATCAGATCCGTACAGAGTGATACATGCTTTGAGTATGCCCTGCTGAACAGTCGAGTTATTCGTGCCTTCCAAGAAAACAGTGCTGAGCAAAAGCGGCTTTGAAGGTGCTCCATCGAGTTTACCTACTTAAACATTTAACACACAACGTGAGCATGAATCCGATGTTTCGTCGACAATAAAATATATTGGATGTTGGCCAATATAATCTTTTACATTTCGTAGTGTATCTTCATAGATTACTTGAATTTTGTTATACAATGTACATACAGAAGGCAAAACTTTCTGATGTTCTGACAAAAAAAACTTTTTAATGCTCGGATGCTTTAACTTGTAAATGGGAATACCAGCTTCTAGGAACGCCTTTGCCAATCCTAGGGCATATGAAGCATTTGTACAGTCTTTAGCCTTTAGATTGGTAACAGCAGTTGATATCGATGGTTGCATACCGTTGTTTGCGATGGCTTTTTTATGTTTGTTTGATTTCAAGTGCGATCGATATTGCGTATTCAAATGAACTGCATCAATTTTGAATGAAGCTGGACAAGACCTGCAAAAAATCACAACATCGGAAGATTCCGCCTTAACTTCAAACAAATTGCTTTTTCCGATTAGCTTTTTTGCGCGGACGACTAAATTTTCTTTATCTTTACCAATGCTGACGTTAAAATTATTTTAGAGACATTGACAGCTAGGCATGCGCTTAAAGCATCGATAAATCGATATTTTATAAATCGTTGATATGTAATTACTTGAAGGGTGTGCAATGCTTAAACGATTTTTGAGGTCTTTAAAGACAATTTTATTATAAATTGTTAATATTTATAAAAAGTTCAAAAAATTGTTGTTTTTCCCAAAATTGATTTAAAATTGTTAAAATTGTTGTTTTAACAACTTTAACAATTTTTAGAAGCTCTAGTAATCAATAAACTTGTTCCCGATATATGTGTTTCATAAGGTTTAAGTTGACGCTTTGAATATCCCAAAAGCGATCCAATGCTTCTCTCTATCAAAAAAAATTAAATCTTTTTCAGAGAAGACTTCAGCTTTTAATGTATTATTATTGGCCTTTATACTTAATGTAGCACCAGCTGCTGCTGCTTCTTGATTTTCGTATGCATCTAAAATATAGTTCACAATATCGTCGAACTCATATGACCCGATAGAAAGCTCGATAACATGCTTGCCAATGTGAAAAAGGTTTTTTTTTTTCATCAATATTCGGTATTGAGTAATATGTATGAAAATCAATCAGTCCACAAACATATTCCTTTTTAAGCTCTATGAGAGGAAAATAATTTTCTGTAAGAATTGAGGAATCTCCAGTCAAAGTCAATGTTCTTGACATCTTGAGGGGTTGAGATAGTAAAGTAAACTGAATCAATCAAAGAAATGAAACTTCTTTTTATAAAATTTTTTCATAGTATATCATATTTATTTATCCAAGATTTGTGACTTTCTGAAAACCCCAACCATTTTACATACACTTTATCACCCCGCTTCTTTATACCTTTCTCAACTAAATACATGTGAGGAAAACGTGATTTTTGCAATTCTTGTGTAAAGAAAGCACCCTTAATTACATTTCCCTGATAGTCTTCTAGATTATAAGTACATGGACTGGTATTTTGAATCTGTTTTATCTTGAAGATTTCCGTTGTCCAATTGGGTGTGTAACCTTTCTCAAAAACATGTTTATATTTGCTTATTCGAACGTAATCGTTTACATGAAATTTGGGCTTATTATAGACTTTCAGACGGTTGTAAATCGTTTTAAAGAATTGTTGCTACATTTAAAGAATTCACTTTATCGGGTGCCATTTTTATTGTTCTGTGCACTTTCCCATTGTACTCTGTGATGACTCACATGTTATTGATTAATGCGGGGTTGCAGTTTTTTCTTTAATTAAGCTTTTTTTTTTTTTGGTTTAATAAATGTTTAACCTCTAAAATGTGCAATCGTGTGGACGTCGACAATGCACGGTGTGACGCACCTCTAAAATGCGCCAGGCAAAGTGATCGATATCAGCAGAAGGAATTATCGGACAATACATCGAACAAAGGAACTCATCGCTAGCTCGAAAAAAGAGGATAAAAGCGCGAGCAGCACAGAAATCGCTCTCTTTTTCCAGTAATCTCCACGAAGTGAACAACGCCCGAAGGAATACGCAACATTCGCAGCTATCGAGAAGTTTTAGTCCACGTGTTGAAGATAGCAACGCCAACCGATAAGACATTTCGGAACGTTTTGAAACGTATGTAAGTATACTTGGTACACAGTATACGTGGGTAAGCGTTTCGCCGAAACGTAAATAGTGACGATCGTAGTTAGTGATTGTGTCTGAAGGGGGATAGTGTTGAAATTGTCGTGCGTAACTCAGTGAGCGTGTCCGTGTGGATTAAGCGTTTGTACCTGTTCCACACATCCACGTTTCCCTGTCGTTGCCGTGACCCATTGCTAACGCACGTGTGGATTAAGCGTTTGTACCTGTTCCACGCGTGCATGCGTCAACTTTCTCGACGGACATTTCACGGGCCTTTATTCTTCATACGAGTGCATTCTAGGTCAGACGAACGTACGGCGGTTCGAGTACGGTTGGAATTGTCGTGCGTAACTCAGTGAGCGTGTCCGTGTGGATTAAGCGTTTGTACCTATTCCACACATCCACGTTTTCCTGTCGTTGCCGTGACCCATTGCTCACGCACGCGTGGATTAAGCGTTTGTACCTGTTCCACTCGTGCATGCGTCAACTTTCTCGACGGACATTTCACGGACCTTAATTCTTCATACGAGTGCATTTTAGGTCGGACGAACGTACGGCGGTTCGAGTACGGTTAAAATTGTCGTGCGTAACTCAGTGAGCGTTTCCGTGTGGATTAAGCGTTTGTACCTGTTCCACACATCCACGTTTCCCTGTCGTTGCCATGACCCATTGCTCACGCACGTGTGGATTAAGCGTTTGTACCTGTTTCACTCGTGCATGCGTCAACTTTCTCGACGGACATTTCGCGGACATTTATTCTTCATACGAGTGCATTCTAGGTCAGACGAACGTACGGCGGTTCGAGTACGGTTGGAATTGTCGTGCGTAACTCAGTGAGCGTGTCCGTGTGGATTAAGCGTTTGTACCTGTTCCACACATCCACGTTTCCCTGTCGTTGCCGTGACCCATTACTCACGCACGTGTGGATTAAGCGTTTATACCTGTTCCACTCGTGCATGCGTCAACTTTCTCGACGGACATTTCACGGACATTTATTCTTCATACGAGTGCATTCTAGGTCGGACGAACGTACGGCGGTTCGAGTACGGTTGGAATTGTCGTGCGTAACTCAGTGAGCGTGTCCGTGTGGATTAAGCGTTTGTACCTGTTCCACACATCCACGTTTCCCTGTCGTTGCCGTGACCCATTGCTCACGCACGTGTGGATTAAGCGTTTGTACCTGTTCCACTCGTGCATGCATCAACTTTCTCGACGGAAATTTCACGGACATTTATTCTTCATACGAGTGCATTCTAGGTCAGACGAACGTACGGCGGATCGCGTACGGTTGGAATTGTCGTGCGTAACTCAGTGGGCGTGTCCGTGTGGATAAAGTGTTTGTACCTGTTCCGCACGTCCACGCGTCAATGGCGCTGCCGTGACTCTTTGCTCACGCACGTGCCGATTAAGCGTTTGTACCTGTTCTACGCGTGCGTGCGTCAAATTCTGGGTAGACAATCGGCCGAGGTTTAACTCTAATTATACGGTGGAGTTCTGGAGGGACGTTAGGCGGTAGTTTATACCGACATCTCGCTACATACTGAGACGACGTCGTTGCGCCGTACACCTGCGCTGAGAGAACATCATCATCGCTGGAGCCCAACACCTGCACTCAGCGACGGGCAGTAATACACCTATTTGATTGTATTTTATTTAAGGACGGCCTTAAAGAAGCAGGTCCCTCTCATTTAATAAACATCTTTTCTTACACGTCTAGTTTGTGTGTCTCCTCCAAGTATAAATTATTGTAACAGACTGGAGTCTGGTTACTCGGCTGAGTACATACCCCGGCTACGAAAAAAAGAGTTCATTACAATGGCGCCCGAGCAGGGACTCACAACAGACGAAATTCAAGAGAGTGGTAAAGTACAGCAAATTGGTGGTGCAGCGCAGTTCGGCTTGGATTCAACGGGTACGGTGGAAAAACTAAGGCAACGCTTTACGACTTACATTAGCGACACGGAACACGACGCAGCATCGTTCAGCTGTTTGTTGGCGATGCAGGCGCGATATTCCCGATGTAACTCAACCATCCCATCTCTGGCCCCGCTTTCGACCGCCACCATAGTGCCAAGAGAGGAACCACCACTGCCACCACTAGTCGTATCCAACGCAGGCCCACCTCCACGCCGGACGACCAGTCAGGCTGCAGTCATAGACCAAGTAAGGAAGTGGGCCGTAAAATTTGAGGGCTGCAGTGAACCTCTAGATTTTCTGGAGCGCGTGGAAGAGCTTGCGGAGGCATACGATATACACGGCGATGCGTTAGTGAAAGCTGTGCCTGAATTGTTGACGGGAAAAGCCCTAATGTGGTACCGAAGCTGCGATCGTTTTACTCATTGGGAGGCGTTCAAAGGGGATCTCCTCACTATATTTATGCCACGACGTTTTTTTTTCACTCACTCGAAGACAGGATTAAGAATCGTAAGCAAGGAAAAATTCGCCGACTATGCCATCGCATTGCGGCATCTCATGAAATTGACTCCATGGTCCGAAGAAGAGAAACTAGACCGAATCTACGACAACAGCCTAGCTAGCTTACGGCTCTATGTAAAACGACATGAAACCAGCACTATCACACAGTTCATCCAGCTAGCGGGAGACTGGGAAGGAGTTCAGGAAGATATTCCACCTAGTGGACCCACGGCACAACTATCGCCGACACCGCCGCGAAAGCACGTGACCTTCAAGCAATTGGAGGCTGAGGAAACCACTAAGGTAGACGTGAAGACTGCATGCTGGAAATGTGGACAAAAGGGGCATGCCCGCAGAGACTGCACGAATGCTCCCTATCTTTTCTGTTGGGTGTGTGGTACACGAGGCGTACGTACTATCGACTGCTGCAAATCGGGAAACGGGGGCGGTCGCCCGCACAGCCGAGGCCAGCGAAGCGACCAAAGACCGGCCTCCCCTTCGACAACAAACTAGGACTACTGACATCAGACGGCCGTCATATACAAGCAACTATATACATTGATGGCCACTTAGCGACGGCGGTAATCGATACCGGTGCGACCCGAAGTTTCATCCAGTCTTCCATGGCAGACCTCCTACGCAAGCCGGAGAACTCAACCCCTGCAAACGTCGCCGTGCGACTCTCAGACAAATCCCCGACTAGAGTGAGAGAGGCCCTGCAAGTTCGAGTCAAGCTTGGCGACAGGACCACCCAGATTAAAATTCTGGTCATGCCAGAGGCCATGGACGAAATAATTCTGGGAATGGACTTCCTCTCGGCGGTGGGTGCAACACTAGTGGTAGGAACTCAACGGTTGTGCTTAGAAACCAGACGTACCGTACCACATGAACAACTTGGAAGAATGGAACTACAAGGCAGCGCGGCAAAGGTGGCATCGGTCGAAGAATTCCTACAGTTCGAACTGGACCAGTTTAAGCAGTAGCCGAGTGTCTCGACGATAGCGACTCACAGAATTTTTATGAAGGACGAACAACCTCTGAAGCAACGGTATTATACCTACAACCCCGCCAAACAAAAGGTTATCAACGAAGAAATTGACGAACTACTCAACAAAGGCTGCATCGAACCATCGAAGAGTCCGTATAGTTCTCCCGTCGTCTTAGTACCGAAGAAGACTGGATCGTGGAGGCTCTGTATCGACTTCAGAAAGATAAATGCGCACTCAGTCCCAGACGCCTACCAACTCCCTCGGATACCGTCATCGGGCCAGAACTGGACTCCTTTGCGTTTGCCTACTTGGACGATATAGTCGTTATCGGTACATCGCTTGAAGACCATATGCGGAATCTCAAAGAAGTGTTCAGGCACCTGCGTGAAGCCAATCTTCGCCTGAATATCGACAAATGCGCGTTCTGTCAGAAGGAGCTGAAGTATTTGGGGCACGTCGTCTGCGAGGAGGGTATCCATACGGATCCCGAAAAGGTGGAAGCCATTCGAGCACTCAGTCCACCGAAGAACGTCCGCGAGGTCCGGCAGTACTTAGGGATAGCTTCGTGGTATCGTCGCTTTGTACCGAACTTTTCAACCGTAGTACAACCGTTAACCACTTTGCTCAAAAAAGGTAAAAAGTGGCAGTGGTGCGTGGAGCAACAGCAGGCTTTTGAAACCCTGAAAACGAATCTCACCGAGGCTCCAGTGCTGACCTGCCCCAATTTTGAGGAAAAGTTTTATCTACAGACGGATGCGAGTGATTATGGATTAGGCGCTGTGCTAACGCAATTTCCCGGAGGACAAGAGAAGGTCATCGCTTACGCCAGCCGCGGCCTGAACCCAGCAGAAAGGAACTATTCTGCCACGGAAAAGGAATGCCTGGCGATTGTCTGCGCGATCAGGAAGATGAGGGCCTATCTAGAAGGCTATCATTTCGTTGTCATCACCGACCACCTCGCTTTGAAATGGCTAAACTCCATCGAAAGTCCGTCTGGCCGAATCGCAAGGTGGGCCCTCGAACTGCAGCAATACCAGTTTGAGGTGCAGTATCGGAAAGGTAGGCTTAATGTCGTGGCGGACACACTTTCGCGCCAACCACTCGAATTCCTTGGCTCTACGACTACGGAAGACGTCCAAGACTGCCCTTGGATACAGCGGCAGAAGGAGAGGGTACAAAACTACCCCGAGAAGTACCCCGAATATTGTGTCGTAGAAGAAAACTTGTACCGACGTGAACCGACGCTGGAAGACAAGGGGACAACGTCTCCGTGGAAATTTTGCGGGCCAGAACCTCAGAGAGCACGCGTGCTCCGGGAAAATCATGACGATGCGACCGCGGGACATCTAGGCATACAGAAAACCATAGCTAGGATCCGGATGCATTACTATTGGCCGGGTATGTACCGCGACATTCGACGATACGTACGACGTTGTCAAAGCTGCCAACGTTACAAACCAAGCCAACAGGCTCCGTCGGGGAAGATGCACACGATCCAGTCGGAAGGCCCATGGGATGTAGTGAGCGCGGACTTCATTGGCCCGTTACCACGTTCACGCAAAGGCCACAACATACTTCTCGTGTTTTGCGACAAGTTCACGAAATGGATCCTATGATTGGGGTATTGAGCACCGTCTGACAGCGCCGTATACCCCGCAGGAGAACCCGACCGAGCGAACGAACCGTGTGGTGAAGACAATGATCTCTCAGCTCGGGGACAACGATCAACAACAATGGGATGCTCATTTACCCGAAGTAATGCTAGCACTGAACAGCAGCGTGGCAAGCTCCACCGGATATAGCCCCGCTTATCTATGTCAGGGACGGGAATTGAGGCTCCCTAGAACCCTATTCGACGAAAAAGGGGTGTCAATCGACGAAACCCCCATGACTCCGGACGAACGCACTAGTCATCTGGCGGAGGTCTTTGGTGAAGTCAAAGACAACCTCGCAGCAGCGCAGCAAACACAGGCCAAACACTACGATCTAAGGCGAAGAGCCTGGAAACCACGTATTGGCGACCTGGTATTGGCCAAAGTACACCAGCTCTCGAACGCGGCAGAGCGGTTCAATGCAAAGCTTGGTCCCCGATATGAAGGACCTTACCGGGTGAAGACGTTTCCATCACCAGTCATAGCTCAACTTCAATTGGAAGGATCCACCAAGACCCGAAGGGCACACACCGGCGAACTTAAGGCGTACCACGGTGTACCCGATGACCCTGGCGAGAATTAAAAGGCTTAAGCTTTCGCATGCATTCCCTCGGAAATAAACATCTCTTATGTGTCATGTCGTGTTGTCGTAGTTTAGAAATTTGTACCATTTCGTACCGCTGTTACACCGAGCTGATTATGTCTCCTTTTATAGAGCTCCCAGATGCCGCGGCGACCACGCTCTGAACCGGACGAGCAGGCTGATAGGGGAAGGCCCCCGAAGAACACACGCATTGATCCCGAGGTCATCATAATCTCGGATGCTAGCTCAGAGTCGATCGAAAGCAGCGGTGAAGCCTTTCTACGCCGCATTTCGGTGTCTGCGTCACTACGACTCGAACAAGGGTCGGACCAAGAGGCGGTGGAATGTATTGGGTCATCGGGCGAGAGCTCGACCTACGAAGAGATCTCCCTATCCGGCGAATCTAGTGAGGCAAACAGTCGTCGAGCAATAAGTGACCCCGAATACGTAGAGCCGGCCCGATTTGTGCTCCGAAAACAGGGCACGATTAACAGCGTCGTCCTAGACCGCACTCCAGACCAAATCGTTCGGGCCGAAGTGAGTACCACCCACACCTACACCGTCACCGACGAAGCGTGGACACTCAATGACGGACTCCCAACCGGCTCGAGCGCTCCAGTAGTGCCTTATTCCGCAAACCGGGTGCAAGAATGGGCGGACAACGTCGAAAACAGAGCTCCGTCGAGAGGGACTGATAACGAAGCCTCCTCCGTAAGCCCAATCGATATGGACCCTTCGGAATGGGAGCAGGACCTGGAAGACACGGTCGACGATCTATTTGGGTCACCTGCAGAGATCGAGTCCTTTTTGGAACAATTCTGGGCAGATCCGGAAAACCGCGTGGCCGAAACAACCGCGAGCACGCCAGACACTCCGGAGTGGGACTAGACCACGTGCCACAACCGATCCGCGACGAATTCCGGGAGATCCAGTCGCGCTGGACGCCCGGACAAAGAATCCAAAGTCCACGTTGGATGGGTGAGGAGCGCTATTTCCTTACCATCTCCGCCCAGGGCGAAGTCAAAATAAGTCGCGCAAAGAAAAGGGGGGGGGGGGGTGTGATGCCTCACATATTATTGATTAACGCGGGGTTGCAGTTTTTCGTTTAATTATGCTTTTTTTCTTTGGTTTAATAAATGTTTAACCTCTAAAATGTGCAATCGTGTGGACGTCGACAATTCACCGTGTGACGCACCTCTAAAATGCGCCAGGCAAAGTGATCGATATCAGCTGAAGGAATTATCGGACAATACATCGAACTAAGGAACTCATCGCTAGCTCGAAAAAAGAGGATAAAAGCGCGAGCAGCACAGAAATCGCTCTCTTTTTCCAGTAATCTCCACGAAGTGAACAACGCCCGAAGGAAGACGCAACATTCGCATCTAACGAGAAGTTTCAGTCCAAGTGTTGAAGATAGCAACGCCAACCGATAAGACATTTCGGAACGTTTTGAAACGTATGTAAGTATACTTGGTACACAGTATACGTGGGTTAGCGTTTCGCCGAAACGTAAATAGTGACGATCGTAGTTAGTGATTGTGTCTGAAGGGGGATAGTGTTGAAATTGTCGTGCGTAACTCAGTGAGCGTGTCCGTGTGGATTAAGCGTTTGTGCCTGTTCCACACATCCACGTTTCCCTGTCGTTGCCGTGACCCATTGCTCACGCACGTGTGGATTAAGCGTTTGTACCTGTTCCACGCGTGCATGCGTCAACTTTCTGGACGAAAATTTCACGGACCTTTATTCTTCATACGAGTGCATTCTAGGTCGGACGAACGTACGGCGGTTCGAGTACGGTTGGAATTGTCGTGCGTAACTCAGTGAGCGTGTCCGTGTGGATTAAGCGTTTGTACCTGTTCCACACATCCACGTTTCCCTGTCGTTGCCGTGACCCATTGCTCACGCACGTGTGGATAAAGCGTTTGTACCTGTTCCACTCGTGCATGCGTCAACTTTCTCGACGGACATTTCACGGACATTTATTCTTCATACGAGTGCATTCTAGGTCGGACGAACGTACGGCGGATCGCGTACGGTTGGAATTTTCGTGCGTAACTCAGTGGGCGTGTCCGTGTGGATTAAGTGTTTGTACCTGTTCCGGACGTCCACGCGTCAATGACGCTGCCGTGACTCTTTGCTCACGCACGTGCGGATTAAGCGTTTGTACCTGTTCTACGCGTGCGTGCGTCAAATTCTGGGCAGACATTCGGCCGAGGTTTAACTCTAATAATACGGTGGAGTTCTGGAGGGACGTTAGGCGGTAGTTTATACCGACATCTCGCTACATACTGAGACGACGTCGTTGCGCCGTACACCTACGCTGAGAGAACATCTTCATCGCTGGAGCCCAACACCTGCACTCAGCGACGGGCAGTATTACACCTATTTGATTGTATTTTATTTTGGGACGGCCTTAAAGAAGCAGGTCGCTCTCTTTTAATAAACATCTTTTCTTACACGTCTAGTTTGTGTGTCTCCTCCAAGTATAAATTTTTGTAAGGGACTGGAGTCTGGTTGCTCGGCTGAGTAAATACCCCGGCTACGAAAAAAAGAGTTCATTGCAACTCTTTTGTCAATTTTTGATATTCATCAATCCAATTGTAAGAACCGCGACTACTGAAGCCCTTCCACATCATATTTTTCAAAGTGCGATTAAATCGTTCAATTATCGATGCTTTCATTACACTATAGGTAGAGTAGTGATTTATTTTGTTTTGTTTCATTAAAAGTTGAAACACTTTATTGAAGAATTCCTTCCCATCATCTGTTTGCAAATTTTCAGGTTTCCGACCGCATTTAAATACACTTTTCGTTGCTTTGGTAACATCAGGAGCTGTTTTCGACTTTAACGCAACGGTCCAGGCATATTTGGAGAAAGTCACAATGATTGTGAGTTGGTAGCGATACCTTTTGTTGAATGTAGAGTAATTACCCATTTCCACTAAATCAGCTTGCCGAAGATCATCAATATCTTTGGTTATAACAGCTCTTCGTCTAAAATTTCGTCGTGTCTGTCGATGGAGCTCCTCAACTATTTGATATCGACTCATCTTGAAGATGGTATTGTGTGGTTTTGGTTTGGTTCTTGAATAATGTTTTGATTAGAAATCTTTGAAAACAAAACATTTTCTGTACCTTCAAAACGCTTCTCAACATATTCCACGTACACCTTAAACCTCTCATCAATATCGCGTTCAATAGATTTAATTTTTTCATAAACGGTTTCAATTTCTTTATTACAGTGACTTTCATAAGCTTTAATTGAATCCTGAAATTCAGTTCGATACGCATCAAGACTTAGAATTACAAAATTTTTCGTTGCAGCGTCCCCCTTTACTATTTGATCTTTAAGATTTCTGATGCGTGTAAAATGAGCGTTGAAACTGTGATCTCTGCTATCGCTTAGAGTCAATTCCGTATTAAAACTTTTTGAGTTGGATGTATTGTTATTATATCGACCGAATTTGTCCACGCTCATCTTTTTATTTTTCGTCGAGTTTTCATTTAATTATTTCACCATACCACGAGATGTATAGCCACGTCTATAGGCATTAATTTTAATAGAATTTTCTTATACAATTTTAAATCCGGTTCAGTATATTCGATAGGATTTTTTGTAAACATTAACTGAAAACGTCCTGGTGTCATTTTAAATGTTTCATCACCAATTTGAACTTCATAAGAACTTTTGAATTATATTTTTGAGTCTACAAATATTAATTGTTTTTCCGAATTGTAATTGAATCCAAATATTCTATCTAGACTGTTTTGCTTTTCTAGAAGATCAAAATTCGGTTCATTTAACAAATTACTGACTCCCCTTCTTCTTCTTCCATGGCTTCAATAGTGTTTCATTTATTATCATTATCATCATCGTCATCATCATTGCTATAAAGTTGATCATTGCTTTCTTCATCATCATCATCACCATCATAATCTTAAACATAATCAACACTATTACACCATTTTGGTGTACTAACTAGTACACAATTTTTGGTAGTTTATTAATGTTTTTCCTCCTTCTTTCTTTTTTCATCGGTCTTTTGAATAAACTTTTTTTGCCGAAAGTAGAAATATTTGCTTTAGAGTTTTCAGCCAAATCATTTAATATTTAATTTTTAACTTTAGTTTCTGTAAGCAAATCCTTAATTGGAGCTGTAATTGGCAGAAAAGTTTTTTCCAGACTTTCTGCTGCGCTTAAATCATTAATTTTAATGGCTTTGAACTTATCCCTCTAACCTTTCCTCATCTGAATAATTTTGGAAAGCAATTCATCATCCATGACTTTGCTGTTGCTACTGGTAACGCTCTCAATGAACTGTTTGCATTAATGGTTAAAATATAAATAATATCATTAAAGTGTCCATGACATCTTTTATATTATAAATTTTCCTCAATTCAATTGTCACCTTCCGTGGCGTAGTGGTTTGGAGTATGTCGTCGTCATACATCTATAGGCTCAAAGCGAGATGTTTTACTCTCGACACAGGTAGAAACTTTAGAAAATCCCAATTGTTCTCTCTCTCTCTCTCTTTCACTGTAACTTCTTCATTGTAGCTAAAAGGGAAATAAGTGATAAAATATAACTCTCTCTCTCTCTCTCTCTCGAATAGAGAAAAGAAAAAATAAAATTGTATACAGTTTTAAAAAATATATTTTATTAGTTTTCAATCGGGTACAGTAGCTTGCAGTTGTAATAATGCATTGACCATATGTGAAACTGTATATATATCGTTTTGAATAACATATTTGCTACTGCATCGTGGATATACTATTGCTTTAAGGCGTAGAATAAGTCGTGATATTTGCCATATTGCATTCAACTTATCTTGATGAATAGTATGATTGTTGGTATGACTAAAGCATATTAATGGACAATTAGGCGACCAGCGTATATGTTCTGCTAGAGGATCATCATTTATTTTCTATTTACAAATTTGCACTGTGCAAAAGTAACATTTTGCAATATCTTCAATGCCAGTGTAAAACATTCCAAATTATGCAGGCCTTCTTGTATCCATCCATCGCAAAGGCTAATTTTCGAAAGTTTTTAGGCGCTCGCTCTCATAGCACATTCGATCGGTCATACCCAAAGGTTCAACATTCTTTACACACTGGATTGATGGTAGCCAAAACGAGTCTATTCCTCGATGAAAAGGTATGTTTATTGTTGTTGCTGTTGAACAGATCTGCTTATGGAACAGGTCTGTTCCATAATAAACAGGGCTGTTTGCTGTCGATGAAGAAGAAGAAGGATGACTATTGAACTGATCAGATTATTGCTTGACTCCAAACATTGTTGTTGAACTGCTTGATCAGTTTTTGAAACTGAATATTTTGTTGTGCATACACTCTGCTTTAATAGATGAATAAATATATTGAACCCTTTTCTAAATCATCCACTATTTAATGAATCATATTTGCTAATGACGAGAAATCCATATCTATCCTTCCAACATTCAGTACAAATTTAAAAAAAATCTTGAAATGACATATCAGTACCAACATGATCATTATAAATATGTTTTATGTTCGTTTCATCTTGTTTAAACATGGTAATTAAGTTTGCATTGTCACGAATCAGATGTTTTGGTATTCGAGTATAAGTTTGGCATAGATAAAAGCTATCAATATTATTGTGCCGACCCATACAGAAATAATTTCGTATATTGTTCTGTTTTTCACATGCAACATCACCGAAGATAAAAATAGAATCTGACTTTGCTTTTTCTGGAGCTAGAACTTCTTCATTATCTGAGAAGGTGTAAAAGCCCATTCCTTTTATTGGTTTTTTAAGTTGTTGAAGATATTGATATTTCGATTAATGCAATGACTTTGAATACAAGTATACATTTTTAAATCTAAGACCATTGGGACTTTCAATAAGACTCAACATAATGTTGGTTTATCCACAATTCGATGGTCTGACAATTAGTGTAAGTATTGTGTTTGGTAGCAATGAACTATGATGTATTTGTGACAATTTATCATTTAAAAGCGTTTTTAGGTCAAAATTTTTCACCGAAATATTCATTTGTTGTCTTATGAAACGCATTTTACTCTTTTAACTAACAACAATGATATTAAAGCGATTCCTTTTATACTTTTTTGCTCAGAATGCTTTTGACCGTTGGTTTGTGTGCTATAGAAACAAGCAAAAATTTAAAAATGTTTGTTAGCAGCAAAAAACTATTTAGTCGTAAACGTAAAGCCGTTGGACAAGGATTAATTAATAACCTTATTAACAGGGCTAATCAAAATATTTAAGAAAAAACTTCAAAATATTTATTTAATATTTAAGAAAAAACACTCAAAATATTTGCGATAAATATTTACGATAAAAATTTATTTCAAAGGTATTTTCCATATATTATTGCAATAAATTATGAGATGTTTTCGAAGATTTTCAAAAATGAATAAACGTCGGCTATTGTCTAAGACTCGTTTATAATCAGAGAAAGATCTTTCAACATCACAGCTGACGACTGGTGCGTATTTAAATGCTTGCAACTCGTTTGGCGTTAATTCATCAATATATTTATCTGGCTCATTGAATTTATGACCACTTAATATCATTGAAATTTTTCGCAACGTAGCAAATCCAGTATTTTTGTGGCCTACTCTAAATTCAAAGACTTACCTAATCACCGCCGATAAGATTTTAGTTGAGAGAGCTTGGGAGAGAGTAAAAGCTCCAGATTCGAGTGTCGCAGACAAGGCAAACGCTTAGTTTGTTACAAACGCAATGAAAGCCAAACTGAAGATAGGTGGTAGTCTTCGAAAAAACAATAATCGACAACAGAAGACTGTGAAGAACAAAAAGAAGAAATTCTGTACTAAAATTTTCACTACTGCAATAAAAAATGCTACAAAAGTTTTAAAAAATGCAAAACCAATTGATATGAATGATGCTATGCAAACTGCTGAGAAATCTTTATCATCTACTCTTAGAAAAAAAATCGTAAAGTTCTTCCTCGCATAATCCCTGTACCAAAAATGGGTGGATTTTTACCATTAATACCAATGTTAGCGGGTATTGCAAAACTTGGAGGAATAGTATCGGGAGGCATGTCGATTGCAAATATGATAAAAAAAATATAATTTCTGCAAAGGATAAAAAGCCCAAGGAACCTGTTGCCATTGGAAATGGGCTTTATTTAAAACCCTATAGAAATGGATGTGGTTTCTATCTTCATCCTTATTCAAAAAACTAATTAGCACTCTACCCAAAAGAGCCCTAATTGAGGTCAACCTAAGAAAATATGCCGCAAATTTGAAATCTTTCAGAGGAGTTCTTATGCGAAATACTTTACCAAGACGACCTCATCAGATTAAATGTGGAATAATTAATCTGGATTCATCAGATGGAGATGGTACTCATTGGGTAGCATATTTTAAAAATAATACTGTTACGGAATATTTTGATAGTTTTGGTAACCTTCCACCACCGAAAGAAGTTGTCAAATATCTCGGTGCAAATAATTTAAGATACAACTATAAGCAACATCAGATATACAATTCATATAACTGTGGTCATTTGTGTTTAAAGTTTTTGTATTCACAATCATGCAACAATTAAATAAAATATCAGTTTTAAATACACAAAAAGTTTCTTTTATTTATAATTGGATAATATCTGATAATAATAAACCATTACATATATTCCATTAATTCAATATCTTTAACAATACTCCTGAGTTCGTTATCATTTACAGCATTCTTATAGTGTCCCCAAGCATAAGTATTTTTTTATCCTCTTTAACAAATCTTTTATCATCATTGTTATTTAAAACTAATTTCCTAAATAATTGTGTATAAATTTTATGAAATTTTGATTTTAAAACATACATATCGCGAACATAATATTTATCTTCTAATAAACATCATTTATAATCATTTATACTCAATTTATTGAGTACGCATCTTTTAACACATTTCCACTTTTTTATTTCTTTCGTATCTGTTATATCTAAGGAATACATTTTGGGACGTAGACCCACAAATTCTCTAATTATTTTTCCATTAGTTTCGTCTTTCATCATTCTTAAATTTTTTTTATTTTTTAAAGGTAAATTATATGGATTTTTGGGAGGATATTCGGACGTATTAAAACGCAAATCAATATCTTTGGATATATCTGAATAATAGTCATCTGTCTTTATTGTGTATATTAAGGAATCCGTATCCATATAATTTCGTAAAACGTTTTCATTATATTTGGTTTTCATTTAGTCGTGATGGAAATCATACATTAGAAATTTCGATAATTCGAGTACTATAAAACCTAAATATAACGGTTTATCATATGTAACATGATCCCGATCTAATTGAATTGCTATCATAGAGTCGCTGAAATCTTTTGCGCTGCGAAATATTGGATGTGGTATAAGAGCACGAGCACCTAAATGTCGTCCTCTACTTTCCCATTCACTCACAATTTTTTATGTTTTTCCTGTTATCTACATTTTCCATAGTTTTACCGTAATCCGAATTGTTGAGTAATTTAAAAAAATTCTTCTCAAAATCACTCTTAGAAAGCGTTCTTTGATGAGTATTTAAGTCAATGTAGCTCTTTAACCAAGGTGACTGTTTAAACTTTAAAACTCTATGGACTTTTATTAGTTTCATTCCATTCTTAATACATTGATGTAGCACTCTATAGTGAATGATATAACTTCGTTTATCTGTTAAGTCTGTTATTAGTTTCGATGTTCTTGAACCATTAACTTTTTTATTTTCCGCACAAAGGGAAAACCATTATGATAATCATGAATTCCTAGGGTATAATCTAAATCTACTTCTAAAATATACCCATATGAAGCTTCTGAATCTATTTCAAATATATTAAAACTTTCAATGTCTTCTATCTATTCGAATTCTCCAGTAGGTAGGTACTGAGACATTTCCCAACCATATAAGTTGTTCGCATCTAAGAATACAATATATTCAGATAGTTTGGTGGAATCAAAATCAGGCATAAATTTGTTGTTGGCTTTAGAATATCGTTTTGAACATTGGACAATACCACCTCTGATTCCTTTTTTAACGAAATCATACATACTTAGATCTGTAAATAGTTTGAGTTCTATTTTTGTTGATTTCAACATTGCATCCCGAGATAAGCTCGAAATAGTTATGTATTGACAAGGATCCAAATCATAGATACTTTTACATATTTTTCGAAAACTTTCTAAGATAGCGGTTAGGAGAAATACATCTGTTTTTAAATAGAGAATCATGTAGTCTTTCAATGATTGACAATTTAAAGTATTCCATACATTAACAGCATGACTATAGTCCTCAATAGAACACTCACTATAATTTAGTATATTGAAAAATTTCTAACGGGGAGGTAGTTGATTTTCTTCAAGACGTTCAATTGAATCTTTATATTCATAGGGAAAGACAACCTTTCTTTTAAGTAAAAAAAACTGTTCAGTGTTGGGATACATTGATCTGAGTACGTGAAAATCTTCAGATCGCAAGTTTTGAGCTAAGCTTTCTAGGCTTGCTGTCATGAATCTATAGGAATCTACAAAACGAATTTCCATGCGTTCATTCTTGAGATTATCCCCCATTGAAATGTATTTCGATAGTGAAATGTAAAGCTCTTTATTGAGTGGAATTACTCTTATGTATCCGGGAATGGAAGTGAGTTCTTTTACAAACAAATGACAGTCGTAGTCGGAAAAATTATGAAAGAAAACTGGAATAAATTTCGATATCTGATATTTCAAATTACATTCTGAATGAGCTGCTCCACGAAAATCTCCAGTAAAATGACAGTGATCTACAACTCGATCATTAATAAGATCTTCATTACAGATATGACATACTTAACTCTCCGCTAAGTTTTTCATTTGCTCTTTTGTAAGAGAATTCATTGGTTTACAGAGTCTTAAACAGTTGCTATAAAGAAATTTAGTCATTTACTTATTTCTTTGTAAACACTTCAACACATTCCTCTCCTGTAAAGATCCTTAACTTATTCAAACTTTCATCAAATTAAGATTTAATAAAATAAGCGAATGCCATTGGCTTATGATGCTTAGTGCTTACTACTTTCTTCGAATCTTTAATATTTATATTTTCCAAAATGCACTCAAAATCGGCGTAAATAACAAAAGTTGCTTTTTTTGAGCACGAAACTTTAAAATTTTATTGTCATCGTGTTACGACATGATTACATACCAATTTATGAGCTTCCAATCGTTTCTTAGATGTATTGAAGACAGCCATGACAGAGATGTTTCATTCTGTGATTTGCAGAAAGTTGAGAGCTGATTAATCTACAAGAATAAAACAAAAAAATAATAATAAAAATAATAAAAAATATTTTTAATACATATATAATGCGTTTGATTGTTTTCCTTCTCGAAAAACAAGAGATTTATATGCTTCTGCTGTTCTCCTCTAGTAAAATAATACGGTCCAACAATCGCTTTACTCTCCTCATTCAATCCAAGAACATTTATACTTATTTCTGGATTATTCTCCTCAAAAATTTTAATTTGATCCAATGTCAATGGAAATGATAAGAAGGAGAAATTAATCAACGTTCCATCTGGGGTAGTAATGTGATCCAATTCTATATTTAGCTTATAATTTCAGCATTTTTTTCAGATGTTGACCTGTTTGAAAGGACGACACCACTGCCCATTTGAAGCAGTTCTGATCTTCATTTTTAACATTTATACAAGCATGTTTCTTCTGAATCCATAATGGAAGCACTATATGACTCGATCCTCTCATGGGTCTATATTGGTTAATGTTCACTTCCAAGTGAACAATTCGTAAAAGAGACCATCCACTATCCCTTTCTTGAAAAACATTCATTTTTTCCAAAATATCTTTGCATTTCTTGGAAAAGTCCTCATTTATATCTGATGACTCCGTTAATATAGTCATTTTAACTGAGAAAGATTTTATCATTATTTTTGTTTCTTCTTCATTTTGCTTGATTAGCAAATATTCGCAAAATAGATCTATGTTAGATTTTATCGATGTATGCTTTAGAATAAGGTTGCTCAATGCGTCCAGAACTTCTGTTTTTCCAGCTGCAAAGAACTGTTCTGGAATGAGTATACTTTCATCGTTATTCACATAAACTAGAGTTTCCATTTTTTCGTTAAAAGCATGATTTATCCTCTTGAGGTTCTCACAAAAGTCAACCATGCTATTCTTTTTATGTTGATTGGTTCGTAGATGATAAGACCAATCTGTTATAATAACATCTACTTCACATGCTTCACATTTCATCATGACAAGGTTTTCATCAGACATGTTTTGATCTTGGATTTGAAATTCCGTACCATGAAGAGTCTCATAATGACTTTTTATAGCAAAACGGTTTTTAAATCTAATACCGCAATATTCGCACAGAATATCAGAATCGTTTTGGTCTTGGTTTGGAAATTCCATACTATGAGTTGTCTCATAATGTCGTTTGAGAGTAAAATGATTCTTTAAAATAACACCGCAATATTCGCATAAAAAATTGTTGTTTAAATGCATTGCCCTTTTATGGCGTTTCATACCCGTTTCCGAAGAAAACTCCTTTAAACAAATTTCGCAAGCCTTATTCATTTTGATTGTTAATTTTTATATTCTAGAAACAAAAACGCAAAATATTATATTAAATTCAACCCTACGTTCCCAGTAGGAATGAAAGGAACAAATATACATATAAAATAAATTAATTTAAATAAAAATATTAAATGCTACGTGCACACTTCAGAAAAGGATGCAAAGGCTCACATACCTGGGGGTTTGACGGCGGAATTGTCTGCGATCGTCTTTGAGTGTAAACTTTGATGATGGACGTTAGTCTCTATCAATACGAGGATCACGATACGGATTAGACAATTCCACGGGTTTTTATACACTTAAAGACGACACAACTTTCGAAACCGACGCTCACGATCGATTTTTTCGTTTTTAATTTGAAGAAAGTACCAATACGAGAATCACGATACGGATTGGACAAGTCCACGGGGATTTTATACACTTAAAGACGACACTACTTTCGAAACCGACGCTCACGATCGATTTTTCGATAAATTTAAACTGAACTGTTTGATTTCACTTTAAAGAATGACAACGTCAAAGGAGAAAATCTGATTTTATGCACACTTCGCTTCACAATTTTGCTCAAGTTGTACAATTCTTATCCATAAATTTTTTTTAAGAAATTAACGGGATGCAACTGTTTGTTTTTCTTGTCCAAAAAATTTTAATATTCCCCTGATTGAACTGAATTTGAACTTGAAAAATTTTTTAATAAACATCCAATGAGGCAAGCTTCAACTTGTTTTGGCTAAAAAATCATGCCTTATCTTCATCCCAATGACTTCAGTAGCGATAAGTCAACTCCAGCTCTAGCCCACTGTTTACATATTGAACTATATATGCTCTCCTACCGCACAGTTTCTCACCACCACACCTCTTCAATGAGGCTCAATGCGAACCATCTCATATAAACCTCCAAAAATTTCCAAAGACCTAAATGTATGTCACCTCATACAAACTTCCTAAATTTCCAAAGACCTAAATGTATGTCATCTCATATAAACCTCCAAAAATTTCCAAAGACCTAAACGTATGTCATCTCATACAAACTTCCTAAATTTCCAAAGACCTAAATGTATGTCATCTCATATAAACCAACCAAAATTTTCTAGGACTTAAATGTGCGTCATCTCATACAAATCAACCAAAATTTTCTATGTCTTCAATGTGCGTCTTTTCATACAAATCAACCAAAATTTTCTAGGTGTTCAATGTGCGTCTTTTTTCGATTTTTCATACAAAAAAAGTTGCACACCCAGAACGAACATATCCCCCCAACTGCTTTTCTTTTGAATCTTCGCTTGTATTTGCAGATAGTAGAGCAAAGCGGTTGTTCGCTTTTTGGAAACAGGATTTTCCATTTTATTAACTTTGGCCTTATTGTCGTTTTTTCCGGCAGGGCTTCTCTTTCTCTTAGTAATTTTAACGTATCGATGCATACCGATTAGCACCGCCTGCTGTTCGTTATTATTTTTCAATATATTTTGTTTGGGCGAATTCGCTTCAGTAGAAGCGCTTGCTAAAGTGGCTACAGCGGAGTCAGATATTTTGGTCTTAGAAGTGCTGTTAGGGCTATTCTCTTTAACTGTATAAGTAATTCCACTGACGGAGAGTGATTTTTTTCTCTCAAATTGGCTTTTTAAGTTTGAAAACTGGTTTGTACCTGGTTGGTGACTGGTAGACTGGTCCATGTTCTCAACATCTTGAACAATTTTCCTACCGGGATGTTTTGTAACTTGGGTTGTTACTCCATATAACTTATGGCTGTTGTCTAAACTAATCGATGGAGGCGATCTATCGATGGGCATCACTTTTAGCCAGAGAAGCTGACAGCTTTAACAGCTGTATAGACCAGCTGTCTCTGTCTAGAGAGTGCCTGGAAATTAGACAACAAAATATAACTATACACGTATATATGTATGTTTATCCACAATACTTATATTTGTTTATGTTCTTAAATCCACAAATTGTGAGTGGAGTGACGCAGCAAAAGGTGGCGAGCCTTATCGTGGTCCATACTTGAGCACTTTCTAGAGTTTTTGGTGCTCTGTTTGGTTTCTAGTTACTTTTTTTACGAGTTTTACGGAGCTCGAAAACAATTGACGTTAGTATTCGACTAGGGATGCCGAAGTTGTCTTGATAAAAACAATGAGATGTCCAATGTGTTATGAGTCAAACAGCAGAGCAGCTCATCTTGTAGCTTACGAAATACCGCTAGCGACGGCAGACGGCCAAAAATGCAAGCTGGCATTTTGGACCTTCATACAAGCGTGCCAAGTGGAACTTTACAACATAGGTGACCTTACGCAGAATCGCCGAGCATGCGAATTATGCGAATATGAGAATCGAATGTTCGTGGGAACAAAACGACCAACAAACCCGGAAGCACACCTGCACAGATCAGCATGCGTCAGCAGGCCCATGACACCGTTCCCGAAGAACAAATCAGCGTCTGCAGAGCGCAGACTTAGGTTTAAATATATAGAATAATTAGTATATAAGCTTTTGTATTCTAAACTAAGAATCAGTTGAAATCAGTTGCTAAATATAAGTTGCAGTTAACAGTTGTAGATAATCGTTTAATAAATAATGATAAATTATAAAACTAAAGAGCGTTTCCTTTAGAAAATTCGGTCCGATAGGAGAGTGAGGGATTTCGGAAAAATCCTCACAACATTATTGGCGCAGCCGGTTTTTACAACTATCCAAAGTAGTTGACGTCCTACGAGTACAACATCGCTTCCGCGAAGTATTGCACCTTTAGGGACATTAAAAAGAGAAATAGTCCTTGGTATTCAATCAATATTCTTTTGCAAGAGTAAGCCTTGTTGCACTATTAAATGTTGCTAACTGTTGGATGTGTGTTCAGGCACTGCTAACAGAGCCCGGGAATTGTGTTCAGGCACCGAGGGTATTGCTATATTTATAGAGCGCTTGGTTTTCCCTGTTTGGAGAATAAAGAATCCTTGGCGAATTAATCTTTAAATGGACTTTTGTTTTTATATTAAAGAGTAAAACGTACTTTTCGTCGCGAAAAAAAAATATATAATCCACGAAAATAATCCGCGAAAAATTGTACGCGAAAAATTATCCGCGAAATAAACTTTTTATTCATCAAAGCCGCCGCATCGGACATAGAATTGAACTATCACAAGCACGATGGTAAGTACATGAAAAACCATATTAATTTATTGAAATTCAAATGGAAGGAAATAGCGCAATTATAGAAAATTTAAAGCAAGAAGTATTCACTTATGAACGTTTAACTGCTAGTTATTTTAGACAATTGTGGGAAGTCCTAGAGTCAGTTAATAAGAAAAGATCATTTTTAAATTCAGTTCGCAGTGAAATAGAAGGTAAAACTCAAGAAGAGAAATTTGACATAGTACTTGAACATATAAGGGAAAGCGCAAGTGATAAAAAGAGTAAAGCTTTTGAAAAAGAATTAGAAAAATTACAGCTTAGTAATAAATTATTGAAATCACAGAACAAAAAATTAAAGGACGCGTTAGCGGGTTCAGATACATCCTTGGAAGAACAAAAACTAGAAAACGACAGACTAAGGGAACTTTTATTAAAAGAAAATTTTAGCGCAGGACAGTTAAACCTATTTGAAAAAAGTAGACAAACGATCGTTGAACAAAAAGCAGAAATAGAGCATTTGAAGGAGAGATTACGTTGTGCCAACCACGAAAATAGTAACATTGGTCGTCCTCAAATGTCTAACAATAACGAATTAACAGTACATAACGAAGCGACCGGTAACTTAACACCATTATCAAAAGAATTATCAGAAGCTGGTATCGAAATCTCAAAACTGACTCCAAGTCAAATAGAATATTCACGGGAACATTCATTAAGTCCTTCGTTGACTCCACAGCCAACACCCACACAAATACCACCACCCCCGCCTCCACCCTCAGCAGGTCAATCACATCAGTTAAGACCGAAAACTGATATGATGCAGAACAAACATACCAAATCAGATTCAAATTTTTCACCCGCGAGAGCTAATTTAGAACATTTCTTTCAATTTGGTGCCAACCAAAGAAATGACAATAGTTTGAGAGATAACAGTCCACAAGAGAGAGTTTCAAACTTCGGTAACATTCCAAAAGTAAATGAGCCCATCGCAGTCAGAGAATATAATCGTCCGAGCCACATACACGTGTCTTCAATGAGAACATTAGTCAGTGAAATGAAAAAGGTAGTTGACATGCTAGTGCCAATCTTTTCAGGAACATCTTGCCCAGAGCTTAAAATAGAAGTAGATAAATTTATACAAGGGTTTCAATTGTTGAAGAGAGAAGTCTCACCTGGGGACACAGAGCTCGCAATAGAATGCATAAAGCTGAGATTGTTTGGAAAGGCGCATAAGCGGGTTGGGGAGAAAAAATTTTCATCAATAGACGAATTTTGCGAATTTATAAAACAAAATTATGCTAAAGCAAGGACTTTAGACCAAATAAGGGCTGATTTAGATAACATTAGGCAAGGCCCAAGTGAGCCAGTGGTCCTTTTTGGTAGCAGGATAGAGGAATTATTAAAAGAAGCGAATGAATTCGTAAAAGAAACCTATGGATTAGATAATATGGAGGTCTTTTTAAGGATCTTGGGGTAAATGCCTTTATTAAAGGATTGCGAGATCGATCACTTGAGCAAATGTTAGCCGGAAGGGAAAACGATTCCATTGGTCAGTTAGTAGATTTTGTCGAAAGAATCCAGTCACGAATAGGCTGCAAAGTAAACGAAATCAATTTAGTAGAGGATCTGCTCAAAGAGGATAGCGTTTGTAGTTTTTGCAAAAAATCAGGACATTTTTATGCACACTGTAAGACAAGATTAAATACTCCTTTTTGCGAAAAATGTAGCATTTACGGTCATGAAAGAGGAACGCAATGCGGCCAAGAGGAACGCCAGAAATTAAGTTGTACTTTTTGTAAAAAACAAGGCCATTTAGCCGAAAATTGTCTAGTAAAGTTGAGAGAAATGTATTGCCACATATGTCGTATTGGCGGGCACCTATCTAATAAATTTTGCAGTATGAAGGCGAATAATTTTCAAACACAGAATCCAAGTAGAGAGAATAGCAATCAAACACAAAGCCAAAACACTACTACGTACGACAATAGAGGACAAAGCAGGTTTAACGATCGTCAAAATGTACCCAAAAATGGTCAAGGGGCTCTTAGAATTGATAATAGGCAGTGCTACAAATGCAAACAGTTTGGCCATATTTCACCGCAACTCAGAGTCAGGGAAACTATTAACGGCCCGGTCAAGGCCAGTAGACCGGAAAGCCGATAATAGATTAGAAAAATGAAGGCCTATTCCAGTACCCGGTGGCGGCAATGTGCAGAAAAATGAACTAAAGAAAATAGAATTAAAAATTTTAAAAAGAAGCACAGAGGAAAAATCAAACTTATCTTGTCAGTCACAGTCGCTATTAGAACTGGATATAAATAAAATTGAAGTCGAAGACTGCACTATTAAAATAAACAAAAGTCAGCCACTCTGTAGCAGTGAGCAGATGAAGGAGAATGAAAAAACATACGTTAGGCTAAGCGAGCCTATATGTTCCGTTAGAAAGCAAAAAGAAACTAATAAGAAGGTTACATTTTCTGAACAAGTTGTTGAGTATACCTATCCAAGAGATGTTTATGAAATATCATATTCTAGTGATTCATGTGTAAAGCAATTTTTCACCAAGGGATGGATCATACTATTAAGTATGTTGATTATTTTGTGTACTAGTCTACAAGAGTCGCTTTCAAAGGGCTTAGTTGTTTTAGAAAGAAAAACAATGGAATTGCATTTAAACAGAAAATTTAGTAAGTCAGAGTCAATTAAGAAGAAAAGGCTGCTCAAAGACCTAAAACTAAACAACTTTGACAGTTCAACAAATTCTTAACCATAGATGAGGGATGTCGATCAGATGATGCATTTATAGTATTTCCGTGTGGACAAGCTAAAAATGATAAATTAACTCTGCTTATCGATACAGGGGCAGACACTAGTTTGCTCAAATCTGAAGTCTTAAAAGAAGAAGTTGAAGTTGACAGGTCAGAGGTTAAGCAATTAGGTGGAGCATTTGGTGGTAGTAGTAGTACAGAGGGAGCTGTAAGGATATCTCACCAAGAAAACAAAGCATTAAATTTTAATATGCACGTACTTCCATTTGGTAGCAAAGTACCAGCAGATGGACTTTTGGGTAGAGATGAACTGTGGACCCATTCGGTTACGAATGGAGTTAATAAGACGATTTCATTTTTCGCAAATAGCAAGGAAATCGCAAGATTACCACTTTGTTCAGAGCAAGAGACTAGAAGAATATGCGTAGTTGAATCAATTACGATAAACGCTAGAACTTCAAAAATAATTCCAATTAAGGTTAATATTGAATCAGGAGATATAGTGGTACATAAGCAGGAAATTTTGCAAGGAGTATACGTTGGAAATGTAATAACAAGAATCAAAAAGGGAAAGGGATTTGTACCAGTTCTGAATGCAAGTAGAAAAAATGTAAAATTTGGACAGCTAAAGGAGCTAAATTACACTCTTCTTAGGGATTATGAGGAGTTAGGAAAAACAGGGATAAATTTTGTCAAAAAGGATGAGAAAATGAATGATCGTTTTCAATTGATTATGGAAACAGTACGTTTAGATAATAATTTAAACGAAGAAGAATTAAATTCTATAAAGAGCGTATTCAGAGAATATTCTGATATTTTTCATTTGAGTGAGGATAAGCTTTCATATACGACAGTTCTTAAACACGAAATTGCAACAGAGCCAGGGCAGCCACCAGTTAATATTAGGCAATATAGACTACCAGAAGTGCATAAAACAGAAATAACCTCACAGGTTGACAAAATGCTTAAAGATGGCATTATTTCTCCAAGCAAGTCTCCTTGGAATTCTCCGATATTGTTAGTACCGAAAAAGGCCGGTGCCGATGGGAAAAAGAAATGGCGACTTGTGGTAGATTTCAGAAAATTAAACGATATTACCATTAAACAAGTTTTTCCAATTCCTAGAATAGATCAAATTCTCGATCAGTTGGGTTGCAGTAGGTATTTTTCAACTTTAGATTTAGCCAGCGGTTACCATCAAGTGCTTATCGAAGAAAAAGATAAAGAGAAAACAGCATTTAGCACGGGAATGGGACATTTTGAATTTACCAGAATGCCTTTTGGGCTCACGGGAGCACCTGCAACCTTTCAACGCATAATGAATAGCATTCTCACTGGTTTGCAGGGAATTGATTGTTTTGTTTATCTTGATGATATCGTTATTTATGCTAGGAATTTAGAAGAGCATGAAGAAAGATTATGTAAGGTTTTTGAAGTCTTAAGACATAACAGTTTAAAACTTCAAACAGAGAAATGTCAATTTCTTAAAAAAGAAGTTATATATTTAGGGCATAAATGTTCGGAATCAGGCGTGCTGCCAGATCCACTAAAGGTAGAAAGTGTACAAAAAATATCACCACCTAGAAATGTAAAAGAGTTACAAGCTTTCCTTGGATTAATCAATTATTATCGCAAATTTATACCAAATGCCGCAAAAATTTCAGTTCCACTAAACAAATTATTAAGAAAAAACGTTAAGTTTGAATGGAACAATGCTTGTCAGAAGGCCATGGAACAGCTTAAAGCTGCGGTAACCTCACCTCCTTTACTTCAATATCCAGATTTTTCGAAAACTTTTATTCTAACAACAGACGCTAGTAATGAAGCCTTAGGAGCTGTTCTCTCGCAAGGAGAACCAGGGGAAGATTTGCCTATTTATTTTGCCAGCAGAGCGTTAAGTGAAACTGAGAAACGATATTCTACAATTGAGAAAGAATTTTTGGCAATAGTTTGGGCTGTGAAAAAATTTAGGACCTATTTATTGGGGAGACCTTTCAAAATATACACCGATCATAAGCCATTAAAAGGTATAGCCAATTTAAAGGAACAAGATTCGAGACTAGGTCGTTTCCGCCTTAAACTTTTAGAGTACGATTTTGAAATTTTTTATAAGCCGGGAAAAAATAATCAAAACGCTGACGCTTTGAGTAGAATTCCACATATCGACAGCACAATATCTGTAGTAACAAGAGCTCAGGCTAAAGAAAACACTGATGAAATAACTGATGAAAATATTGAAGAAGACATGGCACAAGTTTTAACTGACCCAAAGGAGATTGTAAAGGTCCTTAAAACATTTCATGATTCACCCATAGGAGGTCATAAAGGGACAATGAAGACGTTTTTGCGAATTAGAAAACAATTTAAGTGGCAAGGCATGCAAAAACAAATAAAAGATTACGTGAAAACATGTGAACTTTGTCAGAAAAATAAAAGTTTAAAGGTCGAGAAAATGCCGATGGTTCTCACAAAGATATCCCAACGTCCTTTTGATAAGATATATATGGACATGGTGGGTCCCCTACCAGTCACTTCAAGCGGTAATAAATATATTCTTACATTTTTAGATGATTTTTCAAAATTTTTCATATGTACAGGCATTCCCGATGCAGAATCGTCGACAGTAGCAAAAGCGTTCTTTAACGAAGTAATTTCAAAATTCAATATTCCACGAATTCTTGTCACTGACAATGGCACAAACTTCACTTCAAAACTTTTTAAGGAAGTATGCAAGCTAATGGGAATTAAGAAAATAGAAACTTCTCCATATCATCCGCAAGCCAATGGTGCTTTAGAAAGAAGCCATAGACCATTAGCCGAATTTTTAAGAACTTTTGCGAAAGAAGACGCTACAAATTGGGATGATTGGCTTCATCATGCCATGCATGTGCACAATAATACTGTACACAGCACTACGAAACAAACGCCTAGCAAAACACTTTTTGGTTTCGATTTTGATGTACCTGTTAATCTAAAAAGGAAGCCCGCTCCTCTATACAATATTGATGATTATTCAAAAATATTAAAGTACCAGATTCAAAGAACGCATGAATTAGTTCGACAAAATCAAGAAAAAGGAAAGCAAAATTCGAAAATATACTATGATAATGGATCGAAAAATAGAGAATTTAAGGTAGGAGATAAGGTCTGGCTGAGAAACCAAACCAGAAAGAATAAATTTTCGCCTATTTGGGAGGGACCTTATAGAGTTGTTTCACTTCCCACTTCTGTAAATGCTAGAATTTTAATCAAGGGCAAAGAAAAAACCTTCCACTGAAATTTGTTAAAAGTCAATCAGGAAAAAGCGAACATTCAATACATAAAAACAGGGATAGAGGCAGAAGATATTAATCGCAAGCTAACCGAAGAGCATGCACAATTGATTCGAATTCCAGTCAAGGGATCTTTTAAACATTTTCTAAGAAATTCAGAAAAAAATCGCTTTAGGAACGTGCCTTGTTTTGACCACAGTCGTGTAAAAATATCACAACAACACGAGAACATGTCAGGATATATTCATGCTTGTTTTGTGGATGGATACAAAAAGACGAAGTCATATATAGCTACGCAGGGACCTCTCGAAAATTCCATACAAGACTTCTTTCAAATGGTATGGGAACAAAATTGTAATACCATAGTTATGCTCACGAAGTCGAGAGAGTGTGCTAGATACTGGGAAGCTGACGTAAATTCCACCAAAATATTTTCCCAATTTCGCGTTAAAACGCTCAATAAAAATGAAAACAAGAATTTTGTTTGTACGGAATTAGAACTCTACGATCAAAAATCAGAAACTTCTAGAACAATTTACCATTGGCAATTTAGGTGTTGGGCCGATCAAGGCATACCAAATGCTAAATTATTATGGCAATTTATAAGATTAGTTAAGGAAAATCAAAAGAGGTTAACTACTAATATAACAAATCCGCCGCCGATGATAGCTCATTGCGCTGCAGGCAAAGGTAGAACATGCGTTTTTATAGCTTTAAATATCGCCTTAGATTTGAAAGAAAATAAAAAGAACATCAAGGTACGGGAAATAGTAACCAAAATACGTGCACAAAGGGCGCAAGCAATTCCAAACGCCACACAATACATATTTTGTTACCAGGCCCTTAAAGTACTACTTAAATGAAAATTTATAGAATAAATTCATTCTTTGCTTTTTCTTATTTTCGAAGCGATCCTATTTTAAACTGGCGCTACCAGAAATTAAGCTCCACCACGCGACAATTACATATCTTAAAAAAATAAAAAATTAACAATTTTCTGTTCAAGACAAAAGTGCTCGCATATCAAAACAAGCGAAGACACAATAAAAGCAAAATAATTTTTTTTTTAATTTTTGAATAGTAGAAGCTAGCCGCGAACTAAATCTTGATGAACAAACACAATTTTTTTTATAGTGCACTTGACATTGCAATATTGGAAAAAATAAGAAAATAATAATTGAACTCAAACCAATAAAAGACAGTCAAAAGGAAATAGGTCAAGTTCGAAAGCAGTTATGCAAAAATTCAAAATTGTCAAGTTCAATTTGGACAGCCGAAATAAAGGCAGGGACACGAGAATAGTTGTAGCACAGGTAGGGAATAATTTCATGTTTTCTTTTTCTTTTCAGGAAGACCAATAAGGCTTAACGATGGATATCAGACGTAAAATTTTCCTTCTAAAATTTGGAAACTCAATTGAAAGTGTTGAAATTCCTAAATTCAATTTAGATTCCAAACTAAGAAGAGGGGAAGAGTGTTTGGTAAGAAAATAAAAAAAAAAATAATAATAATAATAATAAAAAAAAAAAACAAATCAAGTATCTAAATTAACAAAATTTGACATTACACTTCACATAAAAAAAAGGAGTAATTTCCCACTAGTTGCACTTCAAAGTTTAAAGAAAAGAAAAGCGAATTATTCAAAAAATTATAAATATAAAATATATAAAATCATTCAAAATTATTTAAAAAAAAAAAACTATATATATATATATATACCTACATATTTGAATGGAAATATATTCTGAGGAAAAAACAAAATTTAAAATTCAAAATGTTCGAAATCATGAAATTTAAATAGATCATACTAATAGTAAAAGACTAAAATTTCGATAACATATATGTATATAGTTGTAAGAAAAATCGAAAAATTAGTAGCTTAAAACTGAATTATATAATTAAGAATATTATACAATTATTATATTATAAAATTAAAATATAGATTATAATCTGTAAGTCAAATTTTTGTAAATTACAGGTGGGAGACAGTTGAAACAAAGAAAATATTTAATGAAAAAAAAAAAGAAAGAAAAATAATAAATAAATTGAACATGAGAAACCCATAATTAAAAAAAAAAAATAAAAAAAATAACAAGTATGAAAAAAAAAAAAAATTATAAAAAAAAAAAAAAAATCAAATTAAATAATAAAAAAAAATAAAAATAAAAATTGTGATAAAAACACACTCCAACTGTCTCAATCGAATCTATAGCAGAATGACGCAGGAGAGGACATCGATGGGATGCTGACCATGCTGACCACAAGCTTCGTAATTAACCAATATGGTGTAAGGTCGTCACCTACCAGAACCAGAAACAAGAAAACTCGAAACGTTAGTCGGAAGTTCGAGCAGTTCCAGAGTTGCACCAACAAAAAATATGAAAGTTAAACCACTTAAAATTTTGGGACCAAATAAATAGTTTTCCTGTCGGATCCCAACAAGCAGCCAATCTTCCTATAACAGATGGCTCAAAACACTAAGATGGCAATCCTTACAATAGCAATGACAAACTTACCTTCCACCGTTAATTTGAATGCCAAAACGGGGAGGGATGTTATGAGTCAAACAGCAGAGCAGCTCATCTTGTAGCTTACGAAATACCGCTAGCGACGGCAGACGGCCAAAAATGCAAGCTGGCATTTTGGACCTTCATACAAGCGTGCCAAGTGCAACTTTACAACATAGGTGACCTTACGCAGAATCGCCGAGCATGCGAATTATGCGAATACGAGAATCGAATGTTCGTGGGAACAAAACGACCAACAAACCCGGAAGCACACCTGCACAGATCAGCATGCGTCAGCAGGCCCATGACACCGTTCCCGAAGAACAAATCAGCGTCTGCAGAGCGCAGACTTAGGTTTAAATATATAGAATAATTAGTATATAAGCTTTTGTATTCTAAACTAAGAATCAGTTGAAATCAGTTGCTAAATATAAGTTGCAGTTAACAGTTGTAGATAATCGTTTAATAAATAATGATAAATTATAAAACTAAAGAGCGTTTCCTTTAGAAAATTCGGTCCGAAAGGCGAGTGAGGGATTTCGGAAAAATCCTCACAACAAATGTAACACTTTGCAACAAGCAGTTAAAAGGTGAAATGACTCATCGTAATAGATCATTGTGTAATTAACATATTTAAATAGAAAATTTATATTTCTTCGATAGATCGACCAAACGCAGAAAATATTGCATCGGCAATAGAAGTTGTTTTAGCCGAGTGGGACATATCTGAAAAAACGCAGTCAATTTTGAGAAGCAATCTTAATACATTAAATGTCAATTGTGAGCAAGTAAGCAGCGTTGAAACGACTGATATGGATTTTCTATTCGATTGCGAAAACCCAACAAATAGTGTTATGGCCCAACTAGATTTATATATGGCTGAGCCTCAAATTGGGCATAATGTTAACCTATTGACATGGTGAAAAAATCACAGTGACATTTACCCAGATCTTAACCATTTCGCTTAGTCGGCTTCTACATTGAACGATTATCGACGCGATTTTCACAACGATTTTTTCAAATTCCCTTTTGAAATTGTCTTCTGTCGGTGTTCGCTTCTACACTACACGATTTGCAAGCAACCGATTTATACTTTGTTGTGTTTTTCTTATGACATTCGTTTATTGGATTTATGCGAATTAAGTAAGTAAGTAATAAAATAAGTGGTTGTGACGCATTTTAAAATATATAAATTAAATTAGAATGGATTCAGACACTTCATAAAAAATTATTCGAACAATTCTTTGAAACTGTTTTCCGTTCTACGAACGGCGGGAAAGGCAACTGTCAAAAATCGGCATGGAAATCGACGACATGGCTAGTACAAACGATTTTGACCGCTTCACTTTCGTCTCTCCTCCCTTGCGTACAAACGCAAAAAATCGGTGAGTGCTGTTGGCCGACAATCGTCCAATGTAAAAGTAGACTTAGCGATATCTTAGCATACCAGCTACATCGGCGGAATCCGAACGGACTAATTCGATAGCAGGAAACATAGTTTCACCTCGCAGAAATTGCTTATTACCTCAGAATGGTAGCCTTCTTACATTTCTGTATAACAACAAGCGCTTTTTGAAATAAAAATAAATTTAAAACAAAAAAAGAAACTTAAATAAATTTGCTCGGATCTGATGGTAAACATTATTTTCGTCGATCCAGAAGCTGTGTGTTAGAAAATTTCACCTTTTGTTCTATGTAGTTGTCGGACAAAAACGGTGCTATTTATCCGGGCCTACCTTCCAGACCAACTTCTTGAAGCAAAGCAAAAGGGCGTTTTTCGAAAATTGTCTCCTGCGCCTGAAATCCAAATGGGACTTGAACGAAAGTTGGCATGTATACTTCCTCACAATTCGTTAATATCCTCCTAAAAAATTTTCTTGATCGGTCCATTATTAAGAGTACCTCCAGTATGCTCAGTCTCTCCTGACTATAACGCCCTTACTCGTTTCCTCATGTTTCTAGTTGTTGTGTTCCGTGGCCAATATAGCTTCTCGACAGCTATCCCTTATTAGGTATTATGATAAAATGATTTGTTTTAAAATATGGTTCTTACTAATCGACCAATAATTGCTTACTTAACTGCTTAACACTGCTAATTATCTTTTTATCACAATAAATTGATCGCATCTCTATTATTTATCCCAACTTAAAACGTGTGTTGCGTAGCAAAACAAGATACTAAGTGGTTATGCTAGCAATTACTGGTAAAAACTCAAGTTATGCAGAATCCCGTTTCAGTAACATTGGGTAATGGCAAAAATGAAGAATTAAATACACAACCTCGCCTTTTTCAACAATAAATATAGTTATAGCACTAAAACGTTCGAATAGTCAGTAACAACTATTCGAATAGTTGCTTTCTTCCGACTATTCGAGTATTCGACGGAGAACGAATATTCGAATACAAAAAATCGAACTTATCTATTCGAATAAAATCGTGCTCAAATAAATCGAACATTCGCATGTCCGAATATTAAGAGCTCTAGTTTTTATACTCAAAAATAATGCAGTAATAAATCGGTCATTTGTATAATTCTTTTATACTTTTCTCAGACTCTTATTTGTGAGGACTTTAAAATCAGTGTAAATTAATACTCTTTTTAGACTCTAAAATTTTCAGACTCAAAAAAAATTTAAGCGGGAAGAGTCGTGCCTTGCACCACCAAATCGCGCACTAACCCCCAAAACTAAATAGTCGGCATCACATATAACACTAGCTTACAAAATTAAAAAAAATAAATGTACAGTTGATCCCGCTCTACTTTTTTCCAAAGATTTTAGGTCCCTGAATCCGAAAACCCCATCGAAAATTTTTTGAATGGATTGGTTTTTGAGATATGACCATTTGAAATTTTGGCTCTTTTTTTTTTCAAAAGTACTTTCATTTGATGGATTATATCTCGAGATAGAAACAAACTACCTAGTTAAATGATGTACTAACTTAAAGAATATAAAATTTTTAATCAAAATATGTCCCTTTTTTATGATATTATGGTACAGTGCCAAATATAATCTCCCATCATTCTTTCGTTCCAAAATACCTGGTAGCCGTCTTTCGATAGTCTTCATTTCTTGATGGAATCTTTCACCGTGCTCGTCGCTGACATCACCAAGACTCTCAGGAAAAAAGTCCAAGTGGGAGTGTAAAAAATTGATCATTTTTGCATAATTCTCTAACAAATTTTATTGTTTGTTAGTATTTTGGAACGAAAGAATGATGGGAGATTATATTTGGTTTCTTATACGCGAATCAAATAGCGAAGAGAACAAAAGACAAAAGAAAACATCAAACTATTTCTAACTATCATTTTCTTCATTGATTTTGATAGCTTAAAAAATGTAAAGCATACTTCATTGAGTAAAATAAATAAAGAGACTTTCATAATTTTAAAAATGTTAAAGCATACTCGTTGGTGTAAACGAAAGAAGCACTTTGAAAGTTGCACATAAATGGTCATAACTTCAATATTAACCCATAGATTTTATTCGTTGGTATCATGTTTTCTTCAGAAGGGTTCATTTTATACGTGTGGTTTTTCAAAAAAAATACAGTCTTAGGATTTGTATTTTTTTTAAATTTAAACATGATTTTTTTTTCTTAATTTTGAATAGAAAAAAATATTTTTTTGAACTTTTGGCTTATGTTACATTGACACTGTACCATAATATCATAAAAAAGGGACATATTTTGATTAAAAATTTTATATTCTTTAAGTTAGTACATCATTGAACTAGGTAGTTTGTTTCTATCTTGAGATATGAGCCATCAAATTAAAGTACTTTTGAAAAAAAAGAGCCAAAATTTCAAATGGTCATATCTCAAAAACCAATCCATTCAAAAAATTTTTGATGAGGTTTTCGGATTCAGGGACCCAAAATCTATAAGAAAAGTAGAGTGGTGTTTCCTGTACAAAATGGCTGTAAACTAGTGTAATCTGCACATTCTTAGAGTACCCTCCTTTTCGGCATATATATACATGTTCAACACTACGAGGAGGAAAAAACGCGCGATTTTTCCTGAAAATTTTTCATTTTGAAGAAAATCGCGCAATACGTTACTGTTTAAGTAAGTTTTTTCAATGTTTACGATGTGTTGGAATCTAAGGCAGCAAAGCGATCAGACGGGGTCGAGCGTATACACGTTACTTTATTCCAATGGTGAGATATAGGAAACCATATAGCGTATTATAGTCCCTTTATTTCCAGCTCGTTAAAGTGAGCCGCACCTTTTTTTTGGAAAAATTTTTGTCTTAAAGTCATGGCCTTTCACGGCTTATAAGCGACATGAGGAGAATTTTTGGTGGCCATGAATAAATATATTAAACATTTTTCTAAATCATCCACTATTTAATGAATCATCTTTGCTAATGACGAGAAATCCATATCTATCCTTCCAACATTCAGTACAAATTTTAAAAAAAATCTTGAAATGACATATCAGTACCAACATGATCATTATAAATATGTCTTATGTTCGTTTCATCTTGTTTAAACATGGTAATTAAGTTTGCATTGTCACGAATCAGATGTTTTGGTATTCGAGTATAAGTTTGGCATAGATAAAAGCTATCAATATTATTGTGCCGACCCATACAGAAATAATTTCGTGTATTGTTCTGTTTTTCACATGCAACATCACCGAAGATAAAAATAGAATCTGACTTTGCTTCTTCTGGAGCTAGAACTTCTTCATTATCTGAGAAGGTGTAAAAGCGCATTCCTTTTATTGGTTTTATAAGTTGTTGAAGATATTGATATTTCGGTTAATGCAATGACTTTGAATACAAGTATACATTTTTAAATCTAAGACCATTGGGACTTTCAATAAGACTCAACATAAGGTTGGTTTATCCACAATTCGATGGTCTGACAATTAGTGTACGTATTGTGTTTGGTAGCAATGAACTGTGATGTATTTGTGACAATTTATCATTTAAAAGCGTTTTTAGGTCAAAATTTTTCACCGAAATATTCATTTGTTGTCTTATGAAACGCATTTTACTCTTTTAACTAACAACAATGATATTAAAGCGATTCCTTTTATACTTTTTTGCTCAGAATGCTTTTGACCGTTGGTTTGTGCGCTATACAAACAAGCAAAAATTTAAAAATGTTTGTTAGCAGCAAAAAACTATTTAGTCGTAAACGTAAATCCGTTGGACAAGGATTAATTAATAACCTTATTAATAAACTGTCAATTGAACTTCATTTACCAGGCAATCGGTTTAGTGGACCGGGAACTAAACTCGAAAAACGTTTAGCAAAAGGAGACCAGGGTATCAATCTTTTGGATTCTGCATGTAGAGAACACGATATTGCCTACTCTAAATTCAAAGACTTACCTAATCGCCGCCGATAAGATTTTAGTTGAGAGAGCTTGGGAGAGAGTAAAAGCTCCAGATTCGAGTGTCGCAGACAAGGCAAACGCTTGGTTTGTTACAAACGCAATGAAAGCCAAACTGAAGATAGGTGGTAGTCTTCGAAAAAACAATAATCGACAACAGAAGACTGTGAAGAACAAAAAGAAGAAATTCTGTACTAAAATTTTCACTACTGCAATAAAAAATGCTACAAAAGTTTTAAAAAAATGCAAAACCAATTGATATGAATGATGCTATGCAAACTGCTGAGAAATCTTTATCATCTACTCTTAGAAAAAAAATCGTAAAGTTCTTCCTCGCATAATCCCTGTACCAAAAAAGGGTAGATTTTTACCATTAATACCAATTTTAGCGGGTATTGCAAAACTTGGAGGAATAGTATCGGGAGGCATGTCGATTGCAAATATGATAAAAAAATTTAATTTCTGCAAAGGATAAAAAGCCCAAGGAACCTGTTGCCATTGGAAATGGGCTTTATTTAAAACCCTATAGAAATGGATATGGTTTCTATCTTCATCCTTATTCAAAAAACTAATTAGCACTCTACCCAAAAGAGCCCTAATTGAGGTCAACCTAAGAAAATATGCCGCAAATTTGAAATCTTTCAGAGCAGTTCTTATGCGAAATACTTTACCAAGACGACCTCATAAGATTAAATGTGGAATAATTAATCTGGATTCATCAGATGGAGATGGTACTCATTGGGTAGCATATTTTAATAATAATACTGTTAAGGAATATTTTGATACTTTTGGTAACCGTCCACCACCGAAAAAAGTTGCCAAATTTCTCGGTGCAAATAATTTAAGATAAAACTATAAACAACATCAGCTATACAATTCATATAACTGTGGTCATTTGTGTTTAAAGTTTTTGTATTCACAATCATGCAACAATTAAATAAAATATCAATTTTAAATACACAAAAAGTTTCTTTTATTTATAATTTGATAATATCTGATAATAATAAACCATTACATGTATTCCATTAATTCAATATCTTTAACAATACTCCTGAGTTCGTCATCATTTACAGCATTTTTATAGTGTCCCCAAGCATAAGTATTTTTTTATCCTCTTTAACAAATCTTTTATCATCATTGTTATTTAAAACTAATTTCCTAAATAACTTTGTATAAATTTTATGAAATTTTGATTTAAAAACATACATATCGCGAACATAATATTTATCTTTTAATAAACATAATTTATAATCATTTATACTCAATTTATTGAGTACGCATCTTTTAACACCTTTCCACTTTTTTATTTCTTTCGTATCTGTTATATCTAAGGAATACATTTTGGGACGTAGACCCACAAATTCTCTAATTATTTTTCTATTAGCTTCGTCTTTCATCATTCTTAATATTTTTTTATTTTTGAAAGGTAAATAATATGGATTTTTGGGAGGATATTCGGACGTATTAAAACGCAAATCAATATCTTTGGATATACCTGAATAATAGTCATCCGTCTTTATTGTGTATATAAAGGAATCCGTATCCATATAATTTCGTAGAACGTTTTCATTATATTTGGTTTTCATTTAGTCGTAATGGAAATCATACATTAGAAATTTCGATGATTCGAGTACTATAAAACATAAATATAACGGTTTATCATATGTAACATGATCCCGATCTAATTGAATTGCTATCATAGAGTCGCTGAAATCTTTTACGCTGCGAAATATTGGATGTGGTATAAGAGCACGAGCACCTAAATGTCGTCCTCTACTTTCCCATTCACTCACAATTTTTTATGCTTTTCCTGTTATCTATATTTTCCAAAGTTTTACCGTAATCCGAATTGTTGAGTAATTTAAAAAAATTCTTCTCAAAATCACTCTTAGAAAGCGTTCTTTGATGAGTATTTAAGTCAATGTAGCTCTTTAACTAAGGTGACTGTTTAAACTTTAAAACTCTATGGACTTTTATTAGTTTCATTTCATTCTTAATACATTGTTGTAGCACTCTATAGTGAATGATATAACTTCGTTTATCTGTTAAGTCTGTTATTAGTTTCGATGTTTTTGAACCATTAACTTTTTTATTTTCCGCACAAAAGGAAAACCATTATGATAATCATGAATTCCTAGGGGATAATCTAAATCTACTTCTAAAATATACCCATATGAAGCTTCTGAATCTATTTCAAATATATTAAAACTTTCAATGTCTTCTACCTCTTCGAATTCTCCAGTAGGTAGGTACTGAGACATTTCCCAACCATATAAGTTGTTCGCATCTAAGTATACAATATATTCAGATAGTTTGGTGGAATCAAAATCAGGCATAAATTTGTTGTTGGCTTTAGAATATCGTTTTGAACATTGGACAATACCACCTCTGATTCCTTTTTTAACGAAATCATACATACTTAGATCTGTAAATAGTTTGAGTTCTATTTTTGTTGATTTCAACATTGCATCCCGAGATAAGCTCGGAATAGTTATGTATTGACAAGGATCCAAATCATAGATACTTTTACATATTTTTCGAAAACTTTCTAAGATAGCGGTTAGGAGAAATGCATCTGTTTTTAAATAGAGAATCATGTAGTCTTTCAATGATTGACAATTTAAAGTATTCCATACATTAACAGCATGACTAGAGTCCTCAATAGAACACTCACTATAATTTAGTATATTGAAAAATTTCTAACGGGGAGGTAGTTTATTTTCTTCAAGACGTTCAATTGAATCTTTATATTCATAGGGAAAGACAACCTTTCTTTTAAGTAAAAAAAACTGTTCAGTGTTGGGATACATTGATCTGAGTACGTGAAAATCTTCAGATCACAAGTTTTGAGCTAAGCTTTCTAGGCTTGCTGTCATGAATCTATAGGAATCTACAAAACGAATTTCCATGCGTTCATTCTTGAGATTATCCCCCATTGAAATGTATTTCGATAGTGAAATGTAAAGCTCTTTATTGAGTGGAATTACTCTTATGTATCCGGGAATGGAAGTGAGTTCTTTTACAAACAAATGACAGTCGTAGTCGGAAAAATTATGAAAGAAAACTGGAATAAATTTCGATATCTGATATTTCAAATTACATTCTGAATGAGCTGCTCCACGAAAATCTCCAGTAAAATGACAGTGATCTGCAACTCGATCATTAATTAGATCTTCATTACAGATATGACATACTTAACTCTCCGCTAAGTTTTTCATTTGTTCTTTTGTAAGAGAATTCATTGGTTTACAGAGTCTTAAACAGTTGCTATAAAGAAATTTACATTCATTTACTTATTTCTTTGTAAACACTTCAACACATTCCTCTCCTGTAAAGATCCTTAACTTATTCAAACTTTCATCAAATTAAGATTTAATAAAATAAGCGAATGCCATTGGCTTATGATGCTTAGTGCTTACAACTTTCTTCGAATCTTTAATATTTATATTTTCCAAAATGCACTCAAAATCGGCGTAAATAACAAAAGTTGCTTTTTTTGAGCACGAAACTTTAAAATTTTATTGTCATCGTGTTACGACATGATTAAATACCAATTTATGAGCTTCCAATCGTTTCTTAGATGTATTGAAGACAGCCATGACAGAGATGTTTCATTCTGTGATTTGCAGAAAGTTGAGAGCTGATTAATCTACAAGAATAAAACAAAAAAATAATAATAAAAATAATAAAAAATATTTTTAATACATATATAATGCGTTTGATTGTTTTCCTTCTCGAAAAACAAGAGATTTATATGCTTCTGCTGTTCTCCTCTAGTAAAATAATACGGTCCAACAATCGCTTTACTCTCCTCATTCAATCCAAGAACATTTATACTTATTTCTGGATTATTCTCCTCAAAAATTTTGATTTGATCCAATGTCAATGGAAATGATAAGTAGGAGAAATTATTCAACGTTCCATCTGGGGAGGTAATGTGATCCAATTCTATATTTAGCTTATAATTTAAGCATTTTTTTCAGATGTTGACCTGTTTGAAAGGACGACACCACTGCCCATTTGAAGCAGTTCTGATCTTTATTTTTAACATTTATACAAGCATGTTTCTTCTGAATCCATAATGGAAGCACTATATGACTAGATCCTCTCATGGCTCTATATTGGTAAATGTGAACATTTCGTAAAAGAGACCATCCACTATCCCTTTCTTGAAAAACATTCATTTTTTCCAAAATATCTTTGCATTTCTTGGAAAAGTCCTCATTTATATCTGATGACTCCGTTAATATAGTCATTTTAACTGAGAAAGATTTTATCATTATTTTTGTTTCTTCCTCATTTTGCTTGATTAGCAAATATTCGCAAAATAGATCTATGTAAGATTTTATCGATGTATGCTTTAGAATAAGGTTGCTCAATGCGTCCAGAACTTCTGTTTTTCCAGCTGTAAAGAACTGTTCTGGAATGAGTATACTTTCATCGTTATTCACATAAACTAGAGTTTCCATTTTTTCGTTAAAAGCATGATTTATCCTCTTGAGGTTCTCACTAAAGTCAACCATGCTATTCTTTTTATGTTGATTGGTTCGTAGATGATAAGACCAATCTGTTATAATAACATCTACTTCACATGCTTCACATTTCATCATGACAAGGTTTTCATCAGACATGTTTTGATCTTGGATTTGAAATTCCGTACCATGAAGTGTCTCATAATGACTTTTTATAGCAAAACGGTTTTTAAATCTAATACCGCAATATTCGCACAGAATATCAGAATCGTTTTGGTCTTGGTTTGGAAATTCCATACTATGAGTTGTCTCATAATGTCGTTTGAGAGTAAAATGATTCTTTAAAATAACACCGCAATATTCGCATAAAAAATTGTTGTTTAAATGCATTGCCCTTTTATGGCGTTTCATACCCGTTTCCGAAGAAAACTCCTTTAAACAAATTTCGCAAGCCTTATTCATTTTGATTGTTAATTTTTATATTCTAGAAACAAAAACGCAAAATATGATATTAAATTCAACCCTACGTTCCCAGTAGGAATGAAAGGAACAAATATACATATAAAATAAATTAATTTAAATAAAAATATTAAATGCTACGTGCACACTTCAGAAAAGGATGCAAAGGCTCACATACCTGGGGGTTTGACGGCGGAATTGTCTGCGATCTTCTTTGAGTGTAAACTTTGATGATGGACGTTAGTCTCTATCAATACGAGGATCACGATACGGATTGGACAAGTCCACGGGTTTTTATACACTTAAAGACGACACTACTTTCGAAACCGACGCTCACGATCGATTTTTTCGTTTTTAATTTGAAGAAAGTACCAATACGAGGATCACGATACGGATTGGACAAGTCCACGGGGATTTTATACACTTAAAGACGACACTACTTTCGAAACCGACGCTCACGATCGATTTTTCGATAAATTTAAACTGAACTGTTTGATTTCACTTTAAAGAATGGCAACGTCAAAGGAGAAAATCTGATTTTATGCACACTTCGCTTCACAATTTTGCTCACGTTGTACAATTCTTATCCATAAATTTTTTTTAAGAAATGAACGGGATGCAACTGTTTGTTTTTCTTGTCCAAAAAATTTTAATATTCCCCTGATTGAACTGAATTTGAGCTTTGAAAAATTTTTTAATAAACATCCAATGAGGCAAGCTTCAACTTGTTCTGGCTAAAAAATCATGCCTTATTTTCATCTCAATGACTTCAGTAGCGATAAGTCAATTCCAGCTCTAGCCCACTGTTTACATATTGAACTATATATGCTCCCCCACCGCACAGTTTCTCACCACCACACCTCTTCAATGAGGCTCAATGCGTACCTTCTCATATAAGCCTCCAAAAATTTCCAAAGACCTAAATGTATGTCACCTCATACAAACTTCCTAAATTTCCAAAGACCTAAATGTATGTCATCTCATATAAACCTCCAAAAATTTCCAAAGACCTAAACGTATGTCATCTCATACAAACTTCCTAAATTTCCAAAGACCTAAATGTATGTCATCTCATATAAACCAACCAAAATTTTCTAGGACTTAAATGTGCGTCATCTCATACAAATCAACCAAAATTTTCTATGTCTTCAATGTGCGTCTTTTCATACAAATCAACTAAAATTTTCTAGGTCTTCAATGTGCGTCTTTTCATACAAATCAACAAAAATTTTCTAGGACTTCAATGTGCGTGTTTAGCAAATGCTCCTTTGCACTGCTTGAAGAATAGCAATAACAGCACATAAACTGAATTGCTTTAGGAATAGCGATAACAGCACTTAAACTGAATCGCATATATGTTTAGCAGAACGCTTCTTTGCGCTGCTTGATGAATGGCAATAACAGCACTTAAACTGAATTGCCGATATTTTGTTGTTTGTTTGACAATCGGCACTTTAACCGAGTCAGTCTCTTTTCAATAAATGGTCACAGATTGATTGCTATTGAAAGAGTGAATTTTTTTTCATATTACATTGTTTTTATACAAATATTAAGCTAATTTGGCACAATTGGAATTTGAAATTTATTGATTGGAAAATGCTTATTAATACTTTCATATATTTGATTTTGGTGGAATTTGAGCTATGACAAAAAGAAAGAAATATGAAATTTTGTACTGTCAGCATAATTCAAAGCTAATGATCGACATTCAGTTTTGCTTTTTTCTTTTGTTTACGTAAGCTGAGTTCAAAGACTTAAAGCTACAAATATGTGAATCTATATATATTTTTATGTAGATATGAACATGCTCGCCTCGTTGAGCTAAGCTCAACATCTGAGTAGTGATGATGTTTTGTGGCTTGAGCTGCACTGCTGTTGCTTGCGTTGGAATTCGCTGAGAAGGCATTCTTTGGTATCAGGCTCTTGTTTTCGTTGAAATTGGTCGCTAAATGTGAACTGTGAAATCAGTTGTTTCTAGTTGATTTCTCGGACCTGGTGTTGGAGGATTTCTAACCTTTTGTTTACATTTGAGGTAAAGCAGAATGCAAGCGATGAGAATCAATGAAGAGTATCCGATCGTCATATGATGAAAATTTTGATGTTCGATTTTATTTGGAAGCTGTGACCATTCTTGCGTTGCTAAAGAGGTTTGTAGTTCGGTTAAGTTTTTTATTTGTGAGAGATACTGCTTTGTGTTGATTTCATCTAATAGTGGTTTTACAAGCGACACGTGGACCTTTGCTGTGACCTTTACCAAGCTGGTATAAGACGCTTGCCGCGAGCTGGATACTATTCGCTGTGCTTGAATGGAAACGAAGTTGTGTTTGAGAATGCATTCTGGTTCCAAGATAAGTAAACCTGAACCTTCAAGCGTTAGTTGTGTGATTTCTTGGTTACGTACGACTGTTGCAGGAATTGGAACTAGCATTGAATATAAATATTGGTTCTGATGACGTAACGGAATCCATGCCACTGTGAAGCTCGTTTTTCTCAGTGGACATTTGGTTTGTGTTTTCTTGTGAAATAAATTGATTTCGCAAGCGCATACTGTTGAACCTTCTTCGTATTGAATATGACCGCTGGAACAAATATATGAGTCAGCTGTAACTATTGTGCATGAATCAAATTCGGTATTACTGATGGATATATATTGTTTGTTTTGACTATTGATGGCCAAAATGTCGGAACATGTATTTATGGAGATCATGGTCTCATTTATCCAGCTTGGAATGGCAACTAGATTAAATAATTCAAGTCTTTCAGGTTCAACTAAAGGTAACGTAATACTAAAATGACGGCATTTTTTGTCAGTCCGCGTTTCACTTTCATAAGTTTGTACAACTGTAACATATCTTCCTTGTTTACAGGTAACTCCAGATTCTTCGGTAAATGAAATTTTATCTTTTCTACTTCATGTTGTAGCTGGCTGGGAGTAAGGATTAATGGACTTATAATGCCATGGTGAGTGTTTGTAAGTACATCTAGTATTGATGCCTGTGTCCGCTCTAGTTTTGCTGCGATAGTTGTTAGTTGAATGCAAAGTGTTGTAAGAATGCGCTGTAATTTTTCTTCTCGCTGGTCTTTATTTTCAGTTTTTATTCTATTGAAAATTTGGGATATCTGATGATCCATGTGATCAAATTTTGCCTTCACACTTTCTTGATCCGCCTTGATAATATTTATTGTAGTGTCCACAATAGATTTTTGGTTTTTTAATAAATTGAGTACGTGACCTTCGTTTTCCTTAATTTGTGTGATCGTGTTTGCCATCTGCTTTGCATACTCGGTATCCAATACTCCAAACAAAGAATGTGCGATGTTTCCCACAAGATCTAGCGCTGCTCTTCTGAGTCTTCGTCCAGAAAGTAATGTGCTATCCATCAACAGTTCGGCCTCCCTGCTTTTAAAATGTTTTTCGAGATTTAGGCATGTTCCATTGTCTTTTAGCTCTGCACATAATTGGTTGAGATCGCTGGTCCCATTAGGAAAGATGGCAAGTTCCGTCCAGAATCCTTCTAAGTCGTAAAAGATAAGCAGCTGCCATTGGGTGGGTGAGACCATCGCCGATCCGATTCCTTCAAAGTGCATGCCCAATTGATTTTCAAAGTGGGTATTTTGAAATTTCGAGCATAGCACTAGGGGTATCAACATGAGTGTAATTATTGCTGTCATTAAGGTATACTGGTTGGAAGTCCGTCTTCTTTTCCTTGGCACTCCTGGGGTGTCGTTCAATTTAGCGTAGTCTTGTTTCCTGAAAATTGTTTCAACATTTTCGATTTTCTCCAATGGAATACTGATAATTAGAGAGCTTGGAGGGTGTTCTTTTTTGTCAGATGTGCGGTTGTTTGAACTTTCTTCTGGTTCTTGGTTATTGACTGGTAATGGTGCTAATCTGTCAATTGGTCTCTTGCAAATGCTGTTTGCCGTTTTAATATCAACAACTCTTACGATTCCGTCATCGCCTGGATGTGTTTTTATAATCCTTCCTAAGGGCCATTGTAGCGGAGATGTATTTTCTTCCTTGAGGATGACCATGTCGCCTTGCTTAAGATTGCTCTGATGTGTTTTCCATTTATTACGGTATTGTAGCTCACACAAATACTCCCGTGACCATCGTCTCCAAAATTCTTGTTTAAGATGAGTCACCAATTTCCACCTGGTTAACAGCCCGGTATTTGCTGGTGTTGAGCTTGCATCTACCTGTGCGTTAAGTGGCTCTCCTATTAAAAGGTGTCCAGGAGTTAAGGCTGCTAAATCATTAGGGTTGTCTGAGAGTGGACAAAGTGGTCTTAAATTTAAAATGGCCTCGATTTCGATGACAACTGTATCCAATTCTTCGTAGGTCAATGATGCAGTAGCCACACTTCTCACCAACAAATGCTTTGCAGACTTTACGGCAGCCTCCCATAATCCTCCAAAATGAGGTGCTCTTGGCGGGATGAAGTTAAAATTTATACCTCTGTTTATGCATTCTTTGTTGATTTTTTCACTGGACGTACTTGAGTAAATGGACTCTGCAAGCTCGCTGAGTTTATTTTTCGCACCAACGAAGTTAGTGGCATTGTCGCAGTAGAGGTTTTGACAATGACCCCTTCTGCTTAGAAACCGTTTTAATGATCCGATGAACGCCTCGGTCGTAAGGTCACTAACCAGCTCAAGGTGTACTGCTTTTGTCGCAAAACAGCAAAATATTGCGATGTACGCCTGTTGTGGTCTTTTTCCTCGTACCTTAAAGTGGATCCAGAATGGCCCACAGAAGTCGACCCCAGAGGTGATGAATTGGCGTGCTGGTGATATCCGTGCTGAGGGTAAGTTTCCCATGACTTGGTTAAGCAATTTCGGTCTTGCTCTAGAGCATCGTACGCAATTTTGAACGATCGATCTAGCAAGCGTTTTTCCTTTTATTGGCCAGAATCTTTGTCGTACGTGTGAGAGAAGTGCTTGAGGTCCACAATGCCGATTCATTTCGTGTATTCCCTGCATTAACAGTTTAGTTATTGGATCGTTGTACGGTATAAGCATTTGATGCTTCGCGTCGAATGACAGTCCAGCAGCCTCCAATCTTCCACCTACTCGTATGATGTTGGTTTTGTCTAAGAATGGAGACAGGTTGCTAAGCTGACTGCTTTTCTGTACTACATTATGCCTTTTTAGATGTTTCAGGTCGTCTTCAAAGTCTGATTGTTGGATAGTACGAATTATGACAATAAGAGCTTCTTCTAATTCGTGAACTGTTAAATTCACGCCAGTTGCTTGTTTTAACTTCTTGATGCGGTTGATGAATCTTATTCCATATCCTATAATCCTTTGAAGGGTGTGAAACGATCCTCGATGATTGATGTTGTAAATGATGTTTGATAAGTCCTCAGCAGACGTTGTTACTGGAATTGAGACTATCTTCTTTTGCTCCATTTGTGCAATGTTTTTAATTATTGCGTTGAGATTTTGCTTTTGTTGGAGCCAGAGTTCCTCATTTCCGTGCAGAAACAAGGGTCCATAAAACCAGAGATTGCATCCTGCTAATTTTTTAGGAGATATTCCTCTTGACTGAATGTATGCAGGATTCTCCTTTGAGTCGATGTGTCGCCATTGTTGTGGTATTGTTAATTCTGGTATGTTAGATACTCGATTGGCCACAAAGGTATGATATGATGATGATTGGGAATTGATCCAAGCTAAAACAATCGCCGAATCTGTCCACAAATGTGCTGTTGTGTTATCAAGGTTCAAGTCGTTCATTACCCGCACTGTCAGTTGAGCGCACAATAGAGCCGCACATAGTTCGAGGCGTGGGAGTGTTTGCCTTTTTAATGGTGCCACTCGTGATTTCGCGCACAGTAGTCTTACTTTTATGAGTCCTTCCTTATATATCGATCTTATATATAGCTGCTCCGTATGCCTTTTCTGATGCGTCTGCAAAGCCGTGCACTTGTATTTTAAGAGGGACTTGTCCATCGTATACGTGCCGCGGGAACTTCATGTTATTGATAGATTCCAGTTCTTGTCGGAAGATCATCCATCTTGTATGTGATTCTGCAGGTAATGCTTCATCCCAGTCCAATTTCAATTTCCATAATTCTTGTATCAGTATTTTCGCCGTGACAACGATTGGACCCAATACTCCCAAGGGGTCAAACAATCTCGCCAAATCTGAGCTTACTGTTCTCTTGGTAATGTAGTTGGTGTCTGTAAGATTAACCTTGACACAGAATTTGTCGCACCCAGGCATCCATGTTAAGCCCAATGTTTTAGTTGTTTCACCCTTGCTGTTGGTAAAATCAATATTAACTTCGTCTTCCTCTGTTGCTACGTTTCGCAATAATTGTTCATGATTTGCCCTCCATTTTTGAAGCTTAAGACCATGTTTATTTAAAATATGTTGTAGCTCTCGTTGAATCGTGAGTGCTGTGTTCAAACTGTCTGCTCCTCCGATCCCATCATCCACGTAAAAATTGTTAAGAAGAAATTGAGCTCCATAAGGATACTGCATCATGTGCTCCTTGGCTATTTTTTTCTAAACATTTTGTTGCTAGATAAGGTGCTGCTCTGGTTCCATACGTGATCGTATTCAGCTGGTAGTATTTTATTGGCTGGTCGGGGTCGTTTCTCCAGATGATTAGTTGGAATTTTCTATCTTCAGGGTGTATCAGCATCTGCCGATACATTTTTGTTACATCTGTGGTGAAAACGAAACGAGGCATACGAAAACGGAGTAAGATGGAGAACAGCTCGCTTTGCACCGTGGGCCCAATGTGCATTAAGTCATTCAGTGACAGGCCCGTCGTAGTTTTGGCTGAAGCGTCGAATACCACTCGCAACTTTGTTGTCAGGCTTTCTGGTCTCAGGATGGAGTGATGAGGGATGAAATATTTCGGATCAGTTAGTGAGGTGACCTCGATTTGAGTCATGTGTCCCAATGCTTCGTATTCTTCCATGAAACTGACGTACTGACTTTTGATTTTGGGATTTTTCATCAGTCGGCGCTCCAGAGATAGAAAACGGTTGAAGGCTATTCCATGAGATTCGCCTAGTGCATCAGGGTTTTCACAAAATGGCAGTCTTACAACGTACCTCCCATCTTCATTCACCGTATGGTTATGAGCAAAGTGCGCTTCACATTGTTTTTCTGGAATTGAAAGAGGTTTTTGGGTGGCTGTCACATCTTCTAATTCCCATAGTCTGGCAATGGCGTCTTCTAAACTGATGTTTTCATCGATACATATGCCGCATGTTGCTGTTGATAAGAGCGCGTGTTCCACTTTTCCTCCTATGATCCATCCGAATACCGTATTTTGTAGAGTTGGAAGGCCGTGTGCTAATTTGATCTGACCAATTGACAAGAGTTGATGATAAAATTCGGCACCTAATAAAATATCAATTTTATCAGGGCGATTAAATGCTGGATCTGCCAATTCGATGTTTTTGGGGATCGGCCAATCTTTGATGTCCAAAGGTTTTGATGGTTGCGGTGAGATTATGTGTGGCAATACTGCAGCTTCTAGCCTTGTATTGAACTTGTTGATTCTAGAATGGATTGCCACATTAACTCTGTGCTGAACCTTTGCATTACTTGACCCAATTCCGTTGATTGATATTAAAGTGGGTTGTGCAGTAATCCCAAGACGTTTGATCAGCCGTTCTGTGATAAAACTGAGTTGTGAGCCAGAGTCGAGTATTGCTCGACATTTGACTTCAGCGCCTTTAGCTCGAACGATTATCATTGCAGTGCTGAGAAAAACGTAATTGTTTGCTGCAGAATGTTTTGGTGTGGTCAGTGACGTTGCTTCTCTAGCATTTTGTGTTGCTTCCACGACAGCTGATGAATTGATTTCTGTCTGTTTTTCCGGCCTGCTTGATGCCGTTCCAGATTTATTCGTGTTCTGCGCTGCATTTTCCAGATGAAGCAGCGTGTTGTGTTTTTTGTTGCATTTCATGCAACTTCTTAAAGTGCAGCTTTTTGTGCGGTGTCCAGCTTTCATGCAGTTGCAGCACAGTTTATTCTTCTGAACAAACTGCAGTCGTTTTGGTGGTGTTAACTGCAAGAATGTTTTGCATGAAAACAATGGATGCTTCCCATTTTTACAAACTGCACACGAACTATCAACTGAAGTCACGGATGTGCAAACTTTCGCCTTTGAATTTCCTGATCTGTCTTTTTCACCTATTGCTTCCAATGATCGGAAATGCCTCTCCAGAAATTGTAAGAAATCTTCTATTGTTGGAACTTCTCTTGGATTTGAAAGACATTGATCATATCGAAGGCGTGTTGCGTGATCAAATTTTTTTAATAGCACATGTAGTAGTAATGGATCCCAGGTTGAGGTGTCGATCTTCAGATTTTTAAGTGCTAATAGACATTCTTGTGTTCTGTCATGTAGCTCCTTAAAATGGTCGCTGGATGCCTTTGTTGGGGTGTCGACCAATTCTTGAATTAGTTTTCCAACAAGTATTCTTTTGTTGTTATATCGATCTACCACCATTGTCCATGCTGCATCAAAGTTTTCTCCAGTGGCCGCAAAGTGCTTTATTAGATTCGAAGCCTCCCCCACCAAGTGTTTTTTGAGGTACCAAATTTTCTGAACCTTTGGCATTGGTTGGATCACTATCAGTGAGGTGAATAAATCGTGAAATTCTTGCCATTTGATGTGGTTACCATCAAATTTCGAGATCGTTAGTTTTGGCATTGGAATTGATTCCTGAGACCTTACTTCTTTTGAGCTTTCTTGTACTGCTGAGCCGATGTTAACAGTTTTGAACATGTTTCTCACCATATTTTCTAACCATAAAAACTCATCTGTGTTGTAACCTTGTGTGGCTGGGTCATCATACATTTCGTATAATTGAAAATGAATATTTTCAACGTTTTCCCATAATTTTTTGGCGATTAGGATGTCTTCCTTTGAAAAATTTTCTTTCAGTAAACGTGTTAGCGATGACATTATTACTTTTTGTCTGCGGAGAAGCTTAATAATTTCACCGGGAACTACTTGTTGTACTTCACCCACTGCTTGGTCCTGTTGCTTTGTTGAGTTTTGTTGCTGAGCTTTCCCGTCACTCTCCATTAGTGTTTCTTTCTGGATGGCTGCCTTGAATACTTCTGTATATTGCTGCACTATGTTTAGTATTGAGCTGTAGTAATCTCTGGTGAAATATTCGTGGTTTAACGGTAGATTTTCCAACAATCGTATTTGGTTGTCTTTTGTTTCGAATTTAGACCATTCTTCGTCTAACCGTCTTAGGCGTTCCCTGAGGTAATTGGTATCTTTTCTTCCGGCTGAATCTTTCTTGAAGTTTCTGATAATAGCTTCAATGTTAGTACCGGTTTCCTTTTGTTTTTCTATAAGTTGATTAAACGCATCCATTGCGTTGTTTCGAACTATGCAAGTTGAATTCAATGGTGTCCTCTAGTCCACGTCGACTTGAGTAAGATAGCTGATGTTCCTTTCCAAGGGTTGGTTGTTCCTCCTCCGGAATTACAATTTGCGTGTTGCGATGAAGTCTCGTGCCAAATACAAGACTTGGGGTTACCAATAAGTTTAGCAAATGCTCCTTTGCACTGCTTGAAGAATAGCAATAACAGCACCTAAACTGAATTGCTTTAGGAATAGCGATAACAGCACTTAAACTGAATCGCATATATGTTTAGCAGAACGCTTCTTTGCGCTGCTTGATGAATGGCAATAACAGCACTTAAACTGAATTGCCGATATTTTGTTGTTTGTTTGACAATCGGTACTTTAACCGAGTCAGTCTCTTTTTAATAAATGGTCACAGATTGATTGCTATTGAAAGAGTGAATTTATTTTCGTATTACATTGTTTTTATACAAATATTAAGCTAATTTGGCACAATTGGAATTTGAAATTTATTGATTGGAAAATGCTTATTAATACTTTCATATATTTGATTTTGGTGGAATTTGAGCTATGACAAAAAGAAAGAAATATGAAATTTTGTACTGTCAGCATAATTCAAAGCTAATGATCGACATTCAGTTTTGCTTTTTTCTTTTGTTTGCGTAAGCTGAGTTCAAAGACTTAAAGCTACAAATATGTGAATATATATATATAATATATATTTTTATGTAGATATGAACAGTGCGTCTTTTTTCGATTTTTCACACAAAAAAAGTTGCACACCCAGAACGAACATATCCCCCCAACTGCTTTTTTTTTGAATCTTCGCTTGTATTTGCAGATAGTAGAGCAAAGCGGTTGCTCGCTTTTTGGAAACAGGATTTTCCATTTGATTAACTTTGGCCCTATTGTCTTTTTTTCCGGCAGGGCTTCTCTTTCTCTTAGACGCCGGTCACACATATATGAAACATGTTTTGAAACATTTGGTTCGTCGGTAAGGGACGTAAGAGGCAAAGAGAGGGGTTTTTGTTTGCCGTTCTTCTGAGGCACGCTTTGTGCTGTCCTTCGCAATTTAAAACTAATATGGCTGCGTTGTGGTTTTTGACATTTGCTTTTATTCGTTTTCGTTCGTTCTTTAGTTCATTGGTATCGACCGCGTGGTAAGCAAAATTAAAAATCATGGAGTACAAATGGACAAGGAGTGATGCTGAAAGCTTAGTAATTTTAATAGAGCAAACTCCTTGTGTGTATAGCGTCAGGTCGAAAGATTATAAAGACCGCGTTAAAAAATCTTTTGCATTCAGTGATATTTGGAAAAAACTTGAACCTTCGATGGTTGGCCTTGCGTTGGACGACGTTAAAAAAAAATGGAGAAGTCTTCGTTCCCAATACCTACGGGAATTGCGGTTTGTGCAAGGCTCGAAGAAAAGCGGAAGTGGTAGGAGCGAAATTTATCAACCGAAGTTGTGGTGCTTTGACCAGCTCCATTTCTTGGAAACGCACAGCGTCAAAAGACCGAGCCGAGACAATACTGAGGTAATAATTATGATTATTTAAACCTTCTTTAAATGTTATTAAATTTTGATTTCTTTTTCGTCTACAGAAGGAAAATATGGAGCCAGAATGCGAAGACAATCCAGATCTAGCTGGTTCAATTAAGGACGAAAACCCAAAACCCAACGACGAAAAGAGAGCCAAAAGTTCAAAGGTGGTGTCAAATATCAATTTTAAAAAAAATTTTAACAACGATTTCTATAGGGAAACCAGTTTTATGAGATGCGGAAGGATTTTACAAAATTCCGAGAGATGCTGGAGGCAAAAAAAAGTTTGAAGTTTTCTTGGTTGGGCTCATTGGTGTCACACCAAATGGTGGGGATCAGCCCGGAGCTTCAACAGAGCGCTGCTTGGGAGATCCAAGCATTATTGAAGAAATATATTTTAAAGTCTAGCCAGCAAAAAGAGCAAGTATCTGAAGACGATACGGATCTGGTGGTTTACTCGCCAATCGAGGAAACCGATGTGTTGAAAATGTCGATGGACGGCGTATTTGACGAAAGTGATTTCGAGTAATATTTTTTATTAACTACGTCAGCTGGAGAGCATCGTAGCAACATAGTCTGCTTTCAAGTTTTTTTCTTTAATTTTATCATACAAAAAAATGTGACCTGAAGTCTATTTATTTTAACTTTTTATTGTTTTGTTTTGTTTTTTATATTTAAGAAATATGGGAAGTATAACTAAGTTTTTTTTGTTTTAGAATAAGATGCGACATGAGTCTGATTTTTTTGAAAATAAATAATACGGAAAGATATTTTCAGTAGTTTCCTTATTTGTCTGTGTGGATGAGAACAAAATTGCATTCGCTGTGATGATGCACAAATAGTTCACACCAATGTCCCTCAAGATCTGTTTTTCACGTTCAGCTGCATTAAGGGCCGAACTGAAAAAAATAAAAACAAAAATTGATAAACAAAATTATGTATTTTGCATCGTTATCGCTCCCCGTCTCTCCTTTTCTCCATCACGCGGCTTCTCTCCCTCTTTCTTCCCCTCTCACCCTATCTCCATCCATCACCCAACCCAAAAAGAATTTTTCAATTCGATCCAGCAGTTCCTGAGATTAGCGCGTTCCCACAAGAAATCTTTACATATTAGTTAAGATAATATTATTAAGCTTTTTATGCATGCAAAAATGGTTTTATATTTAGGAGTTGTATAATTTCTTGTTTCACACGATCAGATTCGGTTAAATATGTGTATGAGAATACATTGCTCTCGATAAGGGGTGGAATTATTTGCATCTCTAAGATGTCACGAACGTTGCGATAAAAGTACAATTGATGCAACAATGAGTATCCATTGCGACGCTATAGGCCAGAGTGAACCTGAAAGCACAAGAGAGGGAAAACGAAACATTTTTAGATTTAATCTTTATCTTAATCAAAGTGCATTCATAAAAACTTTTAACTTACTTGTACCGTTGAAATTGGAAATAATGGAATGATATTTAATACTGCTTAAAAAACTAGATTGGGTTCACCCAATCCAGCTTTCCTTCGCGGTTAAAATACTCCAAATATTGGCGACGAATATTTTCCGCCTCGCCTCGTCGTGGATTGTATGGGTTCTCAGAAGGATCCGAATCGAAGATGGTAGAAACTTCCACAGTTTCAAAACTGTCTACAAGGGTTTCGCCCGCTTCCGTTAAATAGTTGTGCAGAACACAACACGCCAACGTTATTTTTTCCACTGTTTCCACCTCTTGAAGCATAGGAGCCTAGAAAACCCTGAATCGGCTTGCTAATATACCAAACGCATGCTCGACAACTTGCCTTGCTCGGGAGAGACGCTTATTATATATTTGCTTTTCTCCACAATGCGAATGGTAGGGGTAAGGTTTCATCAAATGCTTCTGTAGCGGAAAAGCATCGTCGCCGACGATGACATACGGAAGGTTACGGCCGTTTCCAATGGAGCATGCGAGAGATAAATTCGTTTCCTCTTGTAAGATATCGTTCAGCGTGCTCTGCAGTAACACTCCGGCATCGTTGCACCGGCCATTGCTACCAACATCAATATAAATAAATCGACAATTTGCGTCCACGAGAGCCAATAGGATGATGCTGTTCATTCCTTTATAGTTATAATAATAGGCTCCGTCTTTGCGACATGGACGAAAACTGATATGTTTCCCGTCCAACGCCCCTATGCAGTTTGGAAACTGCCATCTGACCGCAAATTCTTTGGCAATGGACTCCCACTCTAAATGGTTGTTCGGAAACTATAATTTTAATTATATTAATTATGGAATAGTCAAATTCTCAATATGAAAAAATGTACCTTCAAGTATGTGGACTTAAGTCGCATGAATAGAGCATTGCACACCTCTGGCACTATTTTTACGATTGCCGCTTTCGAGAGCCTTGTCTGGTAATCCAAACTGATATAGGATTCTCCTAATGAATACTCCGCTTGTATTAAAAATATCACGGCATGATTTCTTTAAACTTACCAGTGGCAAGAAAACGTAGCGTCATTGCTAGCTTTTCTGCTGGTGAAATCGCAGCTCTCATGGGAGTGTCCCTTCGGCAAATATCATATTTTATTAATGATAATAAAAAATCGAAATTGGTTTTGGGCATGCGAATGTAATTTCGAAAAATTTCCTCGTCATGGACAAGCAATTCTCTACATAAGAATGCAAAGGAACCGCGATCTTCTCTGCGTTTCCTATATTCTTTGATCCATTTTCGTTTGCACCTTCTAGTTGGCAATTTGCAGACCCTCTCACCTAAATTCGCCAATCCTAATATAAAAATGTATTAAAATTCTGCTTGGATATTTTCATTTAAGTTACATATTTACCTAAAAGTATTGTTTCCTTGTCACTGTCGTCAGAATCTAGTTCGGAGGCTTGGCCTATGCACTGCCAAACATTTTGAATCAAAGCAGTTTTATCCGCAGTACTCATTTTTAAAATTATGCGTTTTTTAACCCAAAACTTGAAATGAAATACAGCCAAATATATACCAAATTACATTAGGACCCAAGTAAAGTCTGAGCTGCTGTTTGTGACGTCATCTTAGACATCAGGCTATAGTTTTTGTTCTATTGTGTTAAATATATTGAAGTAATTTCGTTCAAAATCCAAATACGTAAAATTTTTTGAATATTTAACAACCTTTTTTACCTGTATTTTAAGATTTGTCTGGTACTAGCGAACTGTTTGCTATTACCAGTTGGTTCACTCGTTCTTATCATTTAAATTGGCATAAATAAAAAGAAAAGTCTATACAATTTTTTTTAAACATCTACCTAACTCGTTAAGAAGAGAAATTAACTAATTGTTTCTCAGTTTTCTCTGAAAAATAAAAAAAATATTGAACTTTCAGTTACAAAAGAGGTGGGATGACGTCATTGAATTTGAACATGTGCGTGCTGTAAGTGAATGTCGTTCTTTGGTTTTCTGCGAAAAAACCAAATGTCAAAATAAGCAAACAAAGAAACGAATGTTTCAGATTGTTTCAGAAAAAGTTTTTCGCTGTGTGACTGCAAATGAAACTTCAAAGGAGAATTGCAAATGTTTCAAAACATGTTTCATATATGTGTGACTGGCGTCTTAGTAATTTTAACGTATCGATGCATACCGATTAGCACCGCCTGCTGTTCGTTATTATTTTTCAATTTATTTTGTTTGGGCGAATTCGCTTCAGTAGAAGCGCTTGCTAAAGTGGCTAAAGCGGAGTCAGATATTTTGGTCTTAAAAGTGCTGTTAGGGCTATTCTCTTTAACTGTTTAAGTAATTCCACTGACAGAGAGTAATTTTTTTCTTTCAAATTGGCTTTTTAAGTTTGAAAACTGGTTTGTACCTGGTTGGTGACTGGTAGACTGGTCCATGTTCTCAACATCTTGAACAATTTTCCTACCGGGATGTTTTGTAACTTGGGTTGTTACTCCATATAACTTATGGCTGTTGTCTAAACTAATCGATGGAGGCGATCTATCGATGGGCATCACTTTTAGCCAGAGAAGCTGACAGCTGTAACAGCTGTATAGACCAGGTGTCTCTGTCTAGAGAGTGCCTGGAAATTAGACAACAAAATATAACTATACACGTATATATGTATGTTTATCCACAATACTTATCTTTGTTTATGTTCTTAAATTCACAAATTGTGAGTGGAGTGACGCAGCAAAAGGTGGCGAGCCTTATCCTGGTCCATACTTGAGCACTTTCTAGAGCTTTTGGTGCTCTGTTTGGTTTCTAGTTACTTTTTTTTACGAGTTTTACGGAGCTCGAAAACAATTGACGTTAGTATTCGACTAGGGTTGCCGAAGTTGTCTTGATAAAAACAATGAGATGTCCAATGTAACACTTTGCAACAAGCAGTTAGAAGGTGAAATGACTCATCGTAATAGATCATTGTGTAATTAACATATTTAAATAGAAAATTTATATTTTTTCGATAGATCGACCAAACGCAGAAAATATTGCATCGGCAATAGAAGTTGTTTTAGCCGAGTGGAACATATCTGAAAAAACGCAGTCAATTTTGAGAAGCAATCTTAATACATTAAATGTCAATTGCGAGCAAGTAAGCAGCGTTGAAACGACTGATATGGATTTTCGATTCGAACCAGAAGCTGTGTCTTAGAAAATTTCAACTTTTGTTCTATGTAGTTGTCGGACAAAAACGGTGCTATTTATCCGGGCCTACCTTCCAGACCAACTTCTTGAAGCAAAGCAAAAGGGCGTTTTTCGAAAATTGTCTCCTCCGCCTGAAATCCAAATGGGACTTGAACGAAAGTTGGCATGTATACTTCCTCACAATTCGTTAATATCCTCCTAAAAAATTGTCTTGAACGGTCCATTATTAAGAATACCTCCAGTATGCTCAGTCTCGCCTGACTATAACGCCCTTTCTCGTTTCCTCATGTTTCTAGTTGTTGTGTTCCGTGGCCAATATAGCTTCTCGACAGCTATCCCTTATTAGGTATTATGATAAAATGATTTGTTTTAAAATATGGTTCTTACTAATCGACCAATAATTGCTTACTTAACTGCTTAACACTGCTAATTATCTTTTTATCACAATAAATTGATCGCATCTCTATTATTTATCCCAACTTAAAACGTGTGTTGCTTAGCAAAACAAGATACTAAGTGGTTATGCTAGCAATTACTGGTAAAAACTCAAGTTATGCAGAATCCCGTTTCAGTAACATTGGGTAATAGCAAAAATGAAGAATTAAATACACAACCTCGCCTTTTTCAACAATAAATATAGTTATAGCACTAAAACGTTCGAATAGTCAGTAGCAACTATTCGAATAGTTGCTTTCTTCCGACTATTCGAATATTCGACGGAGAACGAATATTCGAATACAGAAAATCGAACTTATCTATTCGAATAAAATCGTGCTCAAATAAATCGAACATTCGAATGTCCGAATATTAAGAGCTCTAGTTTTTATACTCAAAAATAATGCAGTAATAAATCGGTCATTTGTATAATTCTTTTATACTTTTCTCAGACTCTTATTTGTGAGGACTTTAAAATCAGTGTAAATTAATACTCTTTTTAGACTCTAAAATTTTCAGACTCAAAAAAAATTTAAGCGGGAAGAGTCGCACAGTGTGCCGAGTGCGGCCAAAAATAGTAAAAATAAAAGTGCAGATTTTGAATAATTTTTTTTATGGATTCTTAAAGAATACATTGAATTAGAAATTCCCAAATTTTCTTGCCGATATCTTTAGTTTTGCGATCACAACACGCCTTTGAAGTTGTCTTATGCAAAATGTGAACTTTTGTTGTTTTGCACAATTATTGCATATGCGCGGGTTCAAATCGAATAAAGAGTAAGTATACAACTATAAATACCCAAGTATCATATATCAAATTGAAGTGTAGCTTATTTACAATCATAAAAAAGTATTCGTGTATATAAATTATTATTATATACAAAATATTATTACTGTTAAAAAAATATGTGAAATACTGAAAAATTGAACATTTCACAGAATTTCAAAATTGAAAAAAAAAATTATGCGAAATATGACCTCTGTTGGGATACGGGGATTAAAAGGTATGACGCCGTGGCACTTTGATAGGTACGCACGTCATACAATCCTGTATTCCTTTAAATAAAAGATGAGATTGTCAGTTTACAATCCTTTTATTTAATAAATATCAATCCTTATGTCTAACAAGGTTTCTTATGTATCCTAGCTCCTTTTAATTACTCGAAAAACTTCCCTATTCTTACTATTTAACTCCAATCGTCGTGGCTTCTTGGTAAGTACGTGCGATGAAGTGAGACATCTTCGTAATTAACGTAAAGATCAATCTGCCTTTCCATGGATTCGAGCTCTGCTTTTATACGAACATAATGCTGATCTGGTGCTTTCTCAGCGACCCTTTGACTTAATGCACTTTCTTCTGTCGCTTGAATGTTGTCGTAGGTCCGTTTCCGATATTACCTCAGAACATTCGACCTACATAATAATGTTGAGTTGCATATTACCGCGACTGGTGCTGTTGACTTTAGTATTCGCTCGTGGCTGCAATTCTGCTTACTCGATCATTTCTCGGTTATTGCGTTAGTGCTTGTTCTTTGTTGTTGTTATTTACTTGCGCAATTTCACTGTTGGTTTTCAATGTACAGCGGCGGAGGCAAGAGGGGACACGTAAGGGGAAATGTTTGAGCATAACTCACAACATCCCTCCCCCTTTGAAGAAATCGTGCCCATCGTGGTGATAAGGAATATGATGATGGCACGTATGTGTTGGTGACATTGTTGGCTTGCCGATGTTTTAATTGTTGATTTTATTACTTCTTTGCAGCAAGATTGGTGTCATTATTTTTCTGCTGCTTGAAATTAACGCTATGTCAAATGCGTCTTGTTGAAGGAAAGGTGTTGCATTGCATCAGAAATTTTTGAAATGTTGTCTTCGAAATTGCCATTTGCTCGTCCGATGAAATGAAGTTGTATATGATTTCGACTCTGCGCCGAAGTAGCTTTGTTGTTTGCTGTTGTTCTGTTCAGAAAGCATTTTCGTTGTTGATGTTGTTATGTAGACGATTTCGTCGTCCCCTCCCTTATCCAAGAGGAGTGGTGATCGAATTCTTATGACTTGTCCTTGTGCTGAAGCTCATGTTAAGAACTCTGCTACCCGAGGCCCGATGACTTATGATTACTTAGTTCTAATTAATTTTTCTACTATTATTGTTTCTCTTATGCTTCAAAACATTTTAATATTTTAGTCTATATTTTGTCGTTAATATTTATTTTTTCTTGCGTAAAAGCTCTCGCTGACAATTATATATATATATTTAAATTTTTTTGTTTTTTTTTTTTTAATTTAATATTTTCTGCCTATGTATTCTTTCGCAATCCATTTAAAATCATTTTTCTACATACTTTTCTTAATTTTTTGTTAAAATTTTTTACTTTTATCGGTACTTTTACTTTTTATCGGTACAATTTGGTTTTTGTTTTTTCTTCAATTTTTCCAATTTTTTTTTATATTTTTCTCAAAATTTTTTTTTCTTTTTTTTATGCTCTTGATTTTTCAATATTTTTGAAGGTGGATATTATTTTTTTACTCTATATTTATAAACATATTTAGTTCTAATTCATCCATTTTTCAAAATTTAGTATAGGTAATAGTAAAAAATTATTTTCTCCATTTATTTTTATTTTTTATTTTTTTTTTATTTAATAAAAATTGTTTTTTTTTTCTTTTTAAAATGGTTTATAGTATTTTCATAATGGCAAAAATACCTATTTTTTCAAGGTATTGTCTTTAATGTACTTTCTCTTGAATATATACAGATATTTAGTAAATCTCTGTATATACTTGTTAATACTTACCAACTTATTATCCGTTTTTTGTTATCATTCTTCCCTCTTGTTCTTTTGGTCAGGCCAGTTTTATTTCCACCAAATATCATCTTGTGCCTAAGTTTGTCTTGAAAAAAAAATTAAAAAATATACAAATTACGGTCCTCGAGTCCCTACTGCAACTCAGTTCTTTTGATTTCATTTTCTGCTCAAAGACTTTAGTTAAATCAAAATGATTACCGGGGTTTGTTCAAATAATTCGTGACTTTAAGACTTTAAAATATTTTTCAAGATATTTTTTTTATTTTTTTTTTTTAAGTTTTTTATACATAGCCTTAAACGATGTAAGAAAGAAATTCCTAGTCATAATTAAGTTTAAAAACAGTAAGACCAAAAGTGATAAAAATCTTTGTTTTTCGATTGATTTTTTGCTTTAGAGAACTCTTTACGGCACTTTAAAATTGTACGCAAATATTTTGTTTAGAGGATTCTTTTTTAAAGTTGAAATTTCGCTGTCGCTTGTATTTGATTTTACGTTACGGTTTACGCCATCCCATTTAAAAATTGTTTGCATAAGAACAACTGTTTTTAAAAAACTCTTATAGACTGCGTTCACTGTATCAAAAGACTTTTTTAATACTTCTCTAATTATGTTTGGATTATTGAAAATAAATGACCTGTCACTAAAATCTAATTTTTTAATTAAATTTATCGTCTCATGGTATTTTACTCTTTCTTTATTTTCCTGCGAGGGTAAAATCGGTGCTTTTATTGCGGAATTATGTAGCCTACTCAGTGGGTTGTCTTTAAAAATATCATTTGAATTTTCTTCTTTAATTGAAACATCATCTCTCTTGTTCATCAAACTACCATAACGATTTCTATCGACTTCCTCGTCGAATTTATAATCTTCTTTACCTGACTCTCTATTAGCTTCAACCTCACTGCTGTTAAAAATAGTTACAACTCCTTTTCTTCCAATAATCTTAGGCGATTTCCTTACCAAATCTGACATAATTTCCTTTTTATAGACAACTATTTCTCCTATCGAGTTATTTGCGAAAAAGTTTACCTCTTTACTGGCTCTAGCTGGGATACTGACTGTCTCTGTCGTAAAAATCCTGTCGCTTTTGGCACCAATAAATGGTAAACACGCTATTTGCTTTCCGTTATCGAAAAGCGAAATATTTTTCTTGATAAGGTTAACAACAGCTCTATTTTGAAATATATCTCGGCCTACTAAGCCATCTGCTGGAATTTTTGACCCCTCCGGCAAAACATGGAATTTCCATTTTAATTTAGCGTCTTTTGAATTAGTCAATGTTATTGTACCTTTAGTACATATAGAGCCTCCGAATGCTCCTGAAATATTTCTTGTCTCTGATTCATCAATGCTCGATTGATCTTTTAATGATTCAATTCTAACTAAACTCGTTTCTGCCCCAGTGTCTACCAACAATGTAATATCTGCATTAACCGCTTGTTGACTATGAAACACTACAAACGCTTCGTCTGACAATTCTTCCTTTTTATTTATCACCAGTTCCTCGGTTTTTTCTGGCTTCTTGTGTTTAATCGCTCGACAGTGCGAAATGACACTTTCCTTAATACTCGACGTATTGTTATTAACATTTTCATTATTTTGAGACGTTACGCTTCCGTCTTCATTAAAATAATCTACGGTATCTCTAAATGTAACATTTTTCCTCTCTCTTTTAAGTAAAAGTTCTTTTTTACTTTCTATTTTTTTAACTTTTTTGTTATTCTTCTCTTCAACTGCATCGTCTAACAAAACTTTTGATAAGTCTAGCTCCTCTAGTTCATATCTGTTCTGACTAATTTCGTTTAATTTAATATCTTTATCGCAGGAGACTAGACTTGGCCTTTGAACTTTGACATTTAATTGGGCATTCCGGTCTATTGGCCTTGACCGGGCCGCTTGGAGTTTCCCTGACTACTATTTTCTTGCTGTTGCGCCCTACAAAATCTTGCTTTATGCCCAAATTGAAAGCATTTGTAGCACTGTATATCGGTGTGGCTATTTCCTGGGAAATTATTTATGAAACTCTTCGACCCACTATGTGGTGAAAATTGATGATTGTAAGAATGGTTGTGATTAAAATTTTCTGTCCTATTTTCAATAGCGTCTCTTCTAAACGGTGCTATATTCAGGAGTTGAATTTCTTGCATATTATTTTCATCTTGCCAACTTTTACAAAATTTGTTACTTTCGTGGCCTTTCATTTGACATATATTGCAAAAAAAATTTCTAAGCCGGCTAAAACATTTAATTTCCAAATGCCCTGCTTTTCCGCAATAATTGAATGTAATATGATACTTCGCTTGCTGCGAGCTGTTTCGTTTGCAAACGACGCTAGTGTCATGTCCGTATTGCTCACAATATTCACAGTACGGTGTGTTTTTTCTTAACTGACAAACGTCTCTCGTGTGTCCGTCTATGTTACAAAAAGAGCAGCTAATTTGAATCGAAGATTTGGATGCGTATGCATTAAGTTCTTCTGATTCTTCTACTACTTTTATCAGCTCTGCTATAGGTCGGTTCTTATAGAACTCTAAACGATGTCTCATTAAAGGATCTCTGATTCCTAAAACAAATCTCCTTGTGGCTAAACACCTGTATTCACTAAGTGCGGATACCGCTTCGCTTTGGCTCCATAATTTTTCAATCACTTCTTCTGCCTCTCTAAGCAAGGACTCTATCTTTCTTCCAAATGTAGATGTTGATTCATTTAAGTTCTGTTCTGAATTCGCTAACTCCGTTCTAATAATTTCAAGATTTCGACGTGGTAATCATTCTTTTTTAATAAAATCGGCTAATTGGTCGATACTATTGAATTTAAGTTGATTAGCTTTTATAAAAATTTTTCCTGTCAATCTCTGTTTAATGCAAAGTAAAATAGTCTCAGAGTCTACGTTATTTAAAGCTTTTTTGACCAATTCTAACCCTGTAATAAATTTTAAAGCTTCTGCACTTATATCTGTGTTCGTGTTTTCTGCAAAATATGGTACCAAGCGATTAACTTTGTCCATTACTTCGTCTATTTGTAGTTGGTACGTAATATTGATACTAATTGTTGGTACTTGGATTTGTTTGTAACTGAAAATTCTCGATGTCTGTGTTCGTCGTTTATTGTTAAATGGGACTCAAAGCGACTTAAAAAATGATTATCGTACTCACCAGTTTCATCATTTTGCTCCGTAAATTTTCTTATCCTTTTTTTTTTTCTTTTGGGCTGCTTATCTTCTCTGCTACCGTTGTTTATTTACTTTCCGTTTTATTAACATGAATACCTGTTTGACAAAAGGATATGGAAAAAAAAAATATTCTACCAGCGTTTTATCATACAATCTTGCATACGAATATTTATTCGGCTTGTCTTGGTAATAACTAATTACTTTTTAAGACTGTCACAGCCCCAATTCAAGGCGAATTTTCGTAGCCGCTCATGTATGTACACTTTTGATATAAAATTTCAATTTTCTTTCAAGCTTTTTGCTCAGTTATATTGGCAAGCGAACCTTGTCGATATAAACTTTGCTTAAAAATTATAATCGCTAATGCAGTTCAATTTGACGAGCTTTTCTGCAGGTTTGGTAATAACTAATTACTGTTTAAGACTGTCACAGTCCCAATTTAGCTGAATAGCGTCATAAATCAAACCGCACAACGATCAATAATTTAAAAAACTTTTAGAGAACTGAGTTCGATCCAACTGAAAGTCAGTCGAATACCGGCTGCGCCAATTATGTTGGGATACGGGGATTAAAAGGTATGACGCCGTGGCACTTTGATAGGTACGCACGTCATACAATCCTGTATTCCTTTAAATAAAAGATGAGATTGTCAGTTTACAATCCTTTTATTTAATAAATATCAATCCTTATGTCTAACAAGGTTTCTTATGTATCCTAGCTCCTTTTAATTACTCGAAAAACTTCCCTATTCTTACTATTTAACTCCAATCGTCGTGGCTTCTTGGTAAGTACGTGCGATGAAGTGAGACATCTTCGTAATTAACGTAAAGATCAATCTGCCTTTCCATGGATTCGAGCTCTGCTTTTATACGAACATAATGCTGATCTGGTGCTTTCTCAGCGACCCTTTGACTTAATGCACTTTCTTCTGTCGCTTGAATGTTGTCGTAGGTCCGTTTCCGATATTACCTCAGAACATTCGACCTACATAATAATGTTGAGTTGCATATTACCGCGACTGGTGCTGTTGACTTTAGTATTCGCTCGTGGCTGCAATTCTGCTTACTCGATCATTTCTCGGTTATTGCGTTAGTGCTTGTTCTTTGTTGTTGTTATTTACTTGCGCAATTTCACTGTTGGTTTTCAATGTACAGCGGCGGAGGCAAGAGGGGACACGTAAGGGGAAATGTTTGAGCATAACTCACAACACCTCTCTAATTTTTTTATATGTTATTAAGTAATAGGCGCTTATCATAAAAAAAAGGTAAAATTTAACAAATTTGTTGCGATTTCGGATTTATGTTCCATGTTATGGAGCACTAAAATTAGGTTATAAAAATATTAATTGCACATACAAACAAATATCAGGAAATTGTGCAAATAAGTTTATACAAAATATTATATATATTGTATGAAAGAAAAAACCCTAAAATTTAATAATTTATATTGTTTTTGTTAATGTTTCTATTGAACAATGTAAAAATATGCATGTGAAATAGGTAAAAATATTGAGAAAAATGCAAAAACTATGCAAATTTCAAAAGATTTTTAAAAAATTTAAAAAAAAATGACCTCCTCAGATTTTTGATATTTTATTGCCTATGATATCTTCTAAAAATAAAAAAAAAATTATATTAGAATTCGTTGCGATTTCGGAGTTATACAAGTTTTCGTAAAGGTCCAAAATACAGGCGGAAATGCACTTATTACCAACAATTGAACACAGTTCGAAAGCGTATATTCAAACACAACGGCTAAAATGTTGAAGTTTAACTTATTTAACATTATTAGTTATAATTTAAGGTGGTTGTCAACACTAAATATAATTAAGTATTTAGCAATATATAAACTATGGCAGAATATGGTATAAAAACAAAACGCAAAAAGAGTAAAATTTGTAGTCTATTCAGATCTGAGTTGGGCTTGATTGTGGATAAAGTCAGAACAGGATATGGAACCTCAAATGACGGAAATACAGCAAGAAAATTTTTCAATAACGCTGAAATTTCTTCCAAAATTACAGATATTGATATTAATTTAATAAAAAATTTCGCTTCAATTTTAAAAGTGTTGTCATGTGGTGCAGCTATAAATATTGAAACATTTAGTATTTTGCTAAACAATACATATAGTTTGTATATCACACTGTATGACTGGTACTATATGCCAGTTACAGTGCATAAAGTTCTGTGTCATGGCATTTACATTATAAAACATTTTCCCCTCCCAATCGGTATGCTGTCGGAAGATGCACTAGAGGCTCGGCATAAGGAATTCAGATATGCTAGATTGCAAAAAGCCCGTAAATGTTCCAGAGAGGCAGCTCGTTTTAAAAAATTTACTGTTGTCTTCGGAGCCACTTATTTCAAAATATAGAAAATTGAAGCAAAAAGGAAAGATCTCCAATGAAGAAATTAAAGCATATATTTTGGTAGAACAAAAAGATGAAACGGATTCGGATTCTTCTTTAGAAATAGATTTGGAAGACTTTTTATCGAAGATTCTAACTGCAGCTCTTCAGATGATTAAATCTTAGAATAAATTTAAATAAAAATGTATATGTATACATAGCTGCACTTAAAAAAGCATAAGTAAAAATTTAATATCTCTTAAAAAAAAACCAATAGAATAAACTCAACTTAATTACCTTTCAAATAATACTTTGTTCTTTAATTTAGATGATATATGCATTATAACTACAAGTTTTATATGGCTTAATAAGCTATATATCTTTTTACTACACCTTATATGAACGTTAAAAACGCAAAGAAATTTAATTGTGAGTTATTCCTTTGAAATTTATCAAATAAAAAAGCTCTACAATTCAAGAATAACGTAAGCGTCAGTATCAAATATATGGGGTTTATACATTGAAATTCACTGTTTTTTCCACCTCGCTTTTTTTTCTTTGGCAAGGCTGGGCTGGTCTTTTTAAATTTTTCTATTGAAAACATGTTTGAATTTTACAATTAAATTGAAATTCATCAATTTTTATAAAAATTTTATACGATTTGCAGGGGGTTCATTACCCCTGTATCTCCCAACTTTGAGTAGGCGTAGCACAAAAAGTGGGCGTGGCAGCCCACCCAAGTTAAATTTTTCCAATTTTAGAGCATGAATTTAAGCTCTGCTCTAAATTTCAAGTCTGTAGGACTAAAATTGCGGAATTTGATTCCCCCTTTACATGGGGGGTGGGGGTTGGGGTGGTCGGATTCTTACAATTTTTTCAAAATTTCTTAATTTTATAAAAATAAACCTCCATGCCAAATTTCATTGCTCTACGACAACTCCTTCTATTTTTGGCCAAGCAATGTATGGAGTCGGCACACTGTGAGTCGTGCCTTGCACCACCAAATCGCGCACTAACCCCCAAAACTAATTAGTCGGCATCACATATAATCTGCACATTCTTAGAGTACCCTCCTTTTCGGCATATATAAGTTATGTGCTGCTCTTCTTTTTATTTAAGGAACACAACACTTTACAATTTAATTAATCATAAAATCGATCTCCGAAGCACTATGTGCTTTTCCTTGGAGTTGTTTCTTACGACTAACAAAGTTGTTCTTAAAATATAAAAATGCCTTTTTTCAATTTTAGCATAACTCAGAGCTGCGGACACAACGTTGTTACAAAGCCAAAAAAGAATACAAAAAAAACTGGGATAGCTTTAAAATGCGATAAGCAAAAGCGGTTTCAAATTCGAAGTTCATGCATGGGAATCGGCAATTCAGCTAAAATGTGCGTTGGCTATTTGAGTGCAAGAAAAGGAAAAAATTCAATTGCAAAAGGCAAAGGCAATTTTGAATATCAACAAAGAAAGAGCGGCTCCGCAGAGCGATAAACAAATCACGGTTTCGAGTGTTCTGTCCCGGGCATGGGAACATGCAATTAAGCAGAAATGATGAGGCACGTTGGCTGTCATGTTAACTTTAAGGCGAAGGGGTGAAACCGTCATGCGGCTCAATCGTGTGCAGTGTTAACTTATATACATGTTCAACATTACGAGGAGGAAAAAACGCGCGATTTTTCCTGAAAATTTTTCATTTTGAAGAAAATCGCGCAATACTTTACTGTTTAAGTAAGTTTTTTCAATGTTTACGATGTGTTGGAATCCAAGGCAGCAAAGCGATCAGACGGGGTCGAGCGTATACACGTTACTTTATTCCAATGGTGAGATATAGGAAACCATATAGCGTAGTATAGTCCCTTTAATTCCAGCTCGTTAAAGTGAGCCGCACCTTTTTTTTTGGAAAAATGTTTGTCCTAAAGTCATGGCCTTTCACGGCTTATAAGCGACATGAGGAGAATTTTTGATGGCCATCTGAACAAATCAATTTTAAATTCATTTCATGAAAAAATGTAATTTTAGGAATTTTTCAATTTTTGATATTTTTTTCATATAACAGCAACCTTTTTGTGTGAGCATGTTTATATGCATATGAGCAAAGAGGGCATGTTGCAATGAGGATATGTTGCAGAGAGCGTGTTGCAAAGAAATGGGAGAGCGTACAAATAGAATGTACAAAAAGTAGCAGGGCTCCCACACTCAGAAGTGTTTTTGTGGTAGATTAAAGACAAATGGTGTGGTATATTTCACAAATATATGGTAGATAGGACACACTAGGCCATAGCGTCAAATGTGTTTGAATTCAAACGCGTTTACTTTTCTAAGCATACTCTACTTAATGCTTAATAAAAGGGAAGAGAAAAGCCAGTAGGTGCAAACGCAGAACGAAAACAAATCCAAAACCACTTCTGCTTGTCTTTGAGAGGATTTATATTTACTTGGATTTGTGCAAAGTAAAGAGAGCAAATTTAATGTAAAGCAAACAAACAACGTAAAGACTATTTGGAGTCTTCTTGAAATTGTAGCCATATATGTAGCTATGAATAGCTATGAATGGCTATGGACATCTATAAATAGCTATATATGTAGCTATAAATAGCTTTATACCGTATATTCTGCTTAGCTGCTTACGCACTTTAGCGCACATGTAAGTTACCTGCACAAAAATATGCTACGCCAGCATTTTTGTCTATATTTGTATGATCATTTCTCTTTTAGCTGCATTTACCTTAGGCGCACATTCCCTTTAAAAGCATCCGATTTTTGGTTTTTTAAATATATTTTCATAGTAAAATGTTCATTTAGCATCCCTGTTGAAAATTTTGATACACAATTAATAAACCTAGTTTAAACTCACATGGCGACTATCATTTGAAAGTTTAAACCTTCAAAAAGTTTAAACTAGGTTGAAGACTATAAGCCTTAATTTATTTTCATTTCATTTTATTGAATTTTATTATTTCTAGTCATGCTTATGAAAGAATTTTCCTTATGTTACAAAAGTTAAATTTATTTTTTGTTTATAAAATTAATATTTTGACGGCGTTCCATTAAGCGCCTGACATGTGTTGTTAAAGAAATTTGGATATGTGCTCCAAAAATGCAGCTAAAAAAATCGAGCAGGTGCATTTTTTGCGTAAATCCCCACAATTGTCTGGAAAATAATTGAATGCAGCTAAGCAGAATATACTGTATGTAGCGATGATCAGCTATGAATAGAAACAAACTCAACAAAGTATAAGCAAATGGCTCAAACACCAGCAACAATAAATGAGAGAGTTTGTATTTACTTTGTCTTATGCTGATCTTATGTCGGAGTTTATTGGATTTGTTTTGCGTTTACATTTGCGTTTTATTGTGTTGTGAGTGGAAACGGCATAAAGCACATTGACGAGAAATGAGAGGGTAACTTCAAGAGTTTGTAATGTGTATTTATGCTATGGCCTAGTACACACATTGAACATAAAAGTTTGGGCATACAAATTTTATTTTATTTCCAATAGCGCAGCAATTCCAGCAAATATTCAAAGTATACAAGTATATGAAGCGAGCTTAAATCAAAATCACAGTTTTTTGAATCTGATTCGATGTGGTTTCATGTGTTGAACATATGCAGAAATTGCTGGAATTCCATGGCTATTGAAAATCAGGCACTAGTCTATCCTTTATATGTTAAATATATAAAAATTTGTTCAAGGAAATCTAAGAAAATTATATTGCAAAATTTTATTAATAAGGGGAATTTATGAATTTGACAATTGTTTCAAAATCTATCACAAAACAATGGTGAACAAGTTTAAACGTCAGATTTTTTAACATGAAAATAATTTTTTGAATAATATTTAACATTTTTACGTCAATCCTTTTTGATGAAAACTATGAAATGTGTAAATCGACAAAATATTAGAAATTTAATTTAAGGGGCCCTTTCCAGTTCTGTCAAAAATGAAAAGCTTCATATAAAAAAACAATTCAGAAAATTTCTGCTTCATTTCTGAAGCGTTTTTTTATGAAGTTTTTCATTTCTGACAGAGCTGGAGGAGCCCCTTAAATTTGAATTGTAAAATTGAAAAAAGCATCTTAAGTCAGAAGCACAGTTAATTTTTTTGAAATCAATTATTTTGGTTCTGCGACGAACAATTTATTTGAACACACCTACAAGCATTCTTATGTTCATCCATACAAAATTCCCTTTCCCCTCCACCGTCCTTCCGGGAAGGAATTTCGCTACAGTGGTCGTCCAGTAGTATGGTACTAATGGTTCTACGAATTTCCAATAGTGCGAAAGGTAAATTTTAAGTTGGCTATTCTATAGTACGAATAAAAAGAATTTTTCCTATTCAATAATACGAATGACTATATTCTTTTAAAGCATTTGTTTGCATTTTCTAAAAATTAATGTGAATATTTATAATTTTTTATTTTTATATAGTTTTATATGAAAAATAACATTAAACTAAACTAACAGGTTGGCTGATAAGTCCCCGGTCTAACAAAGAAAAACACATTTTTTTTGGCAAATTTCGTTTTTATTATTCAACCTTCAAGAGCGATACAACGATTATAACGACCTTCCAATTTTTTGATACCATTTTGGTAGTACACCTTCGGTTTTGCCTCAAAAACGGCCTCAGTTTCGGCGATCACCTCTTCATTGCAGCCAAATTTTTTCCTGCGAGCATCCTTTTGAGGTCTGAGAACAAGAAAAAGTCGCTGGGGGCCAGATCTGGAGAATACGGTGGGTGGGGAAGCAATTCGAAGCCTAATTCATAAATTTTTGCCATCATTCTCAATGACTTGTGTCACGGTGCGTTGTCTTGGTGGAACAACACTTTGTTCTTCTTCATATGGGGCCGTTTTGCCGCGATTTCGACCTTCAAACGCTCCAATAACGACATATAATAGTCACTGTTGATGGTTTTTCCATTCTCAAGATAATCGATAAAAATTATTCCATGCCCATCCCAAAAAACAGAGGCCATTACTTTGCCAGCGGACTTTTGAGTCTTTCCACGCTTCGGAGACGGTTCACCGATCGCTGTCCACTCAGCCGACTGTCGATTGGACTCAGGAGTGTAGTGATAGAGCCATCTTTCATCCATTGTCACATATCGACGCAAAAACTCGGGTGTATTGCGAGTTAACAGCTGCAAACACTGCTCAGAATCATTAACACGTTGTTGTTTTTGGTCAAATGTGAGCTCGCGCGGCACCCATTTTGCACAGAGCTTTTTCATATCCAAATATTGATGAATGATATGACCAACACGTTCCTTTGATATCTTTAAGGCCTCTGCTATCTCGATCAACTTCATTTTATGGTCATTCAAAATCATTTTGTGAATTTTTTTGATGTTTTCGTCGGTAACCACCTCTTTCGGGCGTCCACTGCGTTCACCGTCCTCCGTGCTCATTTCACCACGCTTGAATTTTGCAAACCAATCAATTATTGTTGATTTTCCTGGGGCAGAGTCCGGAAACTCATTATCAAGCCAAGTTTTTGCTTCCACTGTATTTTTTCCCTTCAGAAAACAGTATTTTATCAAAACACGAAATTCCTTTTTTTCCATTTTTTTTCACTATAACAAAAGTTGCTTCACAAAAGACGCTCTATATCACAAACTAATTGACTTACAGACGTCAAATTTTGACACGAATCATTTGAAGGTTGCCACTATATAAAAAAAATATGCATTTAATACTAGCAACGCCATCTATGTGTCAGACCGGGGACTTATCAGCCAACCTGTTACATGCATATATGTATGGTTTATTCATCAAAAAGGAAGACAAATGTGATATAATATAACTCATACTATGGGAAAACCAATGTACTTCCAATCAATCTTACTAAAAAAAAATTCCATAAGCATGATGCAGTGCAAATATAGATTCTCTTTCTTCCATTTTATTAAAAATTATTCATTGGTTACTGTTGTGGAAATATTTGAATAAAATAACGCATGTATTTTATTAATATTCAATTTTATTTTGTACAGCTGCGTTGTTGCATGCTGTTCTTTTATCTTTTTCTTAGTGATGATTTTTTACAGAGCGTTAAATTCAATCCCTGGTACTCGTTACTCGCGAATTGTTGCCAGCTGATTCGAATGAAAATTAACGCAAACATAATGTGAGATGAAATAAAGCAATCACGGTGACGTCACGTGGTTCGTCTCGATGGGAATTGAGTTTCCCCCAACATCCTCCACCCGTTGATGCGCAGGTATCAATTAAACGTTGCCAATTGGGAGTGGAGCTATTTTGCTAATAGGTCGCCTAAATGACCCTTTAGCGGTGTTGAGATCGACTACTCTCACCTTGCCGTCTTTGCCAGGTATTGCTGCTGATATCATGGCCATAGGCCAATGTTGAGGCGGCGTATTGTCCTCATGCACCAAAACAAGTTGACCCACTTCGATGTTTGTCTGAGGTGAGAACCATTTAGTCCGAGCTTGAAGTTGATGCAAATAGTCACGCCTCCATATTTGCCAAAATTGATTTTTAAGGAACGTAACTCTTTGCCATCTGGATAAGTATGACAATTTACTTTCATCAGTAACGTGAATGATATCGTCGGGAGGTGCCAGTAATGGTGAGCCGATTAGTAAGTGCGCAGGTGTTAGCACTTCACCATCATTGGGATCCTCAGATGTACATAAAGGACGCGAATTAAGCATAGCTTCGACTTCGGTTAATAAAGTGAACAGCTCCTCGAATGTTAGGTTAGCATGTGCGATGTTTTTTACCAGCAGCGTTTTCGCAGATTTCACTGCAGCCTCCCAGAGCCCCCCGAAGTGTGGCGCTCGGGGGGGGATGAAACAGAAATCTATGCCGATGGAAGCGCAGTGTGTGTAAATGCTGTCAACATTTTCAGAATTGAGGAATTTTTGCTGGAATTCCGATAATTTTGCCTGAGCTCCAACAAAATTTGTGGCATTATCGCAAAAGATGCGTTTCGGTATACCACGGCGACTGATGAATCTCTTTATGCATAATAAAAACGCATTCGTCGAAAGTTCTGTGACTGGCTCGATGTGAATCGCTTTGGAAGCGAAGCAGATGAACACAGCGACGTAGGTTTTATAAGGCGGCTTTCCTCTGATTTTGTATGACGTGTAGAACGGCCCGCAGAAGTCAACACCTGAAACTATAAATGGCCTTGCAGAACGTAGACGATTTGCCGGCAGGTTTCCCATTATTTGCGTCAGTAGCCTTGGTTTGTAATGGAAACAATGTGTGCAGCTACGGACCACCTTTCGCACTAGATACCGCAAATTGACAACCCACAACTTCTCACGCACCAGAGCAATTAATACCCTTTGTCCTGCGTGAAGATGTATTCTATGCAGATATTCCACGTACAATAAGATAAAGCGATGATTTCGAGGCACAATTGCAGGAAATTTGGCCTCAAACGGCATCTCTGAATTCTCGAGTCGACCTCCTACCCTTAGCACACACACTGTCTTGTTTTGAAGCTTCATTTCGTGTATAAACGGTGACAGTTTTTGAAAAATTCGTGATACGGACTTGCTTGATTGAAGCCGTTCGATTTCGGACTTATATTCGGAATGTTGAATGACGGAAATGATATGCCAAAACGTATTGTTTAATTCTGCGGCGTTTACTCGACCAATTCGATGTGCTTTTAATCCGTGAATTGGCGGAACTCCATTTGTGCAGCGGAACATGAAACTGAATATACGAACGATTTTGTAATATGATGAATACCTTTCGATGATGTTATTTAAGAAGTCATCGTCGAGCCTGTTGACGTAGACTACTCGTTTTCGCACTTCAATAGGTTCAGTTATAGGCTTAAGTTGAGATGGCCAACGATCTTGACTAAATTTCAAAAATTCTGGTCCTGACGCCCACATTGTATGTGGCATGTCGTTTGCGCTGACTCCGCGTGACACAATATCAGCGGGATTGCTTTTTGTCGGAACGTGTCTCCAAGTGCCACCGTCACTATTGCTTTGCAATTCTGAAATACGATTAGCTACAAAACAATTTAGTTGTGAGGAATGCATTTCAATCCACTGGAGCACAATGTTCGAGTCGGTCCAAAAATGTACCGTCGTTAACCGGGATTCAATCGTGGGTCGAATTTTCTTCCAAATTCGGGATAACATCAAAGCGCCGCAAAGCTCAAGTCTTGGTAAAGATTGGGCCTTGATGGGTGCAACCTTAGCTTTGGCCATAATGAGAGCTGTTTTTACGTTGCCATCCACTTCAGTTCTTGTATATAGGCAGCATCCATATGCTCTCTCGGACGCATCCGAAAAACCATGTAATTGTGTATTGCCACCAATTACCGTAAAAATGTACCTAGGCACCTCGATGGCGTTAATATTTGGAAGGTCTTCGTAGATCAGACGCCAAGCGTTCTGGAGGTCGTCTGGCAGCTTCTCGTCCCATCCAAGTTTTCGCAGCCACGTTTCTTGAATTAAAATCTTGCATTTGATAGTAACTGGACTTAATATTCCCAATAGATCGTATATTCGAGCAGTTTGGGACAGCACTGACCGCTTAGTGTATTCAATGGGACGGGAAACGTCAATCTGAAAACTAAATGTATCGCTTTTAGGGCTCCATAACATTCCCAATGCCTTGGCGACGTCCATCTCGTTGCTTTTGATTGCAAATTTGTCGCTTGAATGATCAACAACCTGTGTTGTATTAGAGTTAAATTTAGCCAGTTGCAGCCCAGCTCGGCTAAGTATTTTTGTGATTTCATTCATTTTTAAATTTAATTCTTCAATTGTGTCAGCACCGGTGAGAACGTCATCAACGTACAGATCAGTTGTAAGTACTTGAGCGCCAACTGGAAATTCAGATTTATGTTGTTCGGCTATATAAAACAAACTGCGTATAGCTAGAAAAGGTGCAGCAGACAGACCATAAGTTACCGTGTTCAAGCGATAGGTGCGCAAAGGCTCATTGGAAGTTGGTCTCCAAAGAATCAGTTGGAATTGTCTGTCAGCTTCATCGATCAAAAATTGTCGGTACATCTTTACGATATCGGCAGTAAGTGCAAATGCGTGCAGTCTAAAGGAAAATAGTGTAGTGATAAGGTCTTGTTGAATTGTTGGCCCAACCATCAGCAAATCGTTCAGTGAGAAGTTGGAAGACGTTTTTGCAGACCCATCAAAAACTACTCGTAATTTTGTAGAGGTGCTAGTCGGGCGAAGCACACAATGATGTGGGATATAAAAATGTGGGTTTGATTTGTCTATATACTCTATAAGCGACATGTGACCTAAATTTAGGTATTCGTCCATGAACTTAGCATATAGCTGGTTGAGTTCTTGATTTCTTGCCAACCTTCGCTCTACGGCTAAGAATCTCCGGATGGCAGTGTTATGTGAATTACCCAGTTTATGAGGATTGTGCTTAAACGGCAATTTTACCTGTACTCGACCCTCAGGTGTAGTGGATACAGTTTTCAAAAAGTGTTGCTCGCATTCGTTTTCTTCATCAGTGAAGACTTGCTTTGCCATTTCATAATTTTCGATTTCCCAAAAACGTTGCACAATGCTGTCAAGCGGTGAACTTTCTTGTAATATATTGCAATGCACAATAGTGGTGGAATCGGGTGATTCGAATTTGCCGCCAACAACCCACCCGAAGACAGTGTTAAACAATGTTGGCATTTGTGCACCCAATGAGATTTTTCCATTCAACAACAAGTCAAAAAATATTTCAGCACTGATAAGCAAATCTATCTTGGAAGGTTTGAAAAATGTCGGATCAGCAAGCTGAACGCCTTCTGGAATGATCCATGATGATTTGTCGATAAATTCATTGGGTTGAGTCAACGAAATTGACTTGATTACTGAAAATGTAGCTGACCAGCTGAATTCGGTGATGCGCGACTTTATTGTAGCGGAAACAGTGTGCTTAATGCGTGTTGAAGAGTTAGAAATGCCTGCTACTTGTTGTGTTATAGGTTTACGTTCAAGCCGTAGCATTTTGGCAACTTCTTCAGAAATAAGATTTACTTCAGAGCACGAATCTAGTAGTGCACGAACTGGCTGCCATTGACCAAATTTGTCGTTTACTAAGACAATAGCAGTTGGCAAAAGTGCGCGTTGATGAGAACTAGTAAAAAATGATTTATGTGGTCGATCATTTTGTAGCGGCTCTGATGAGCTTTCCGAAACTGTTGTGATCGTCGGACTAGTGCCTGATATTGAAGAATTTCGGTGTAAAAGTGTATGATGTAACTGTTTACAGTTACGACATCGTGCACTTGAACTGCATTTTGCTGCAATATGCCCTTTTCGCAAACAATTAAGGCACAGTCCTGATGTCTTTGCATGCTCAATTCGTTTGGGGATTTCGGCTGCATTGAACTCAGGACAATTTCGAATTACGTGTTCCACAGAATTGCAAAATTGGCATGTCTCATTTGTCGTTAGAAATGTCTTATTATTCCCTTTTGCTGTTTGCTTTGATGCATCTTTTTTGCCAGTTGAATTGTCAGAATTTGTGGCCGGCGAATTGACCTCCAAATTTTGGCATCGACGTTCTAATATTTTGTAGCAATTATCCCAAGAAGGAAGACTTACGTATTCTTGTTTTTCATTGTAATGTTTTTTGCTTTCCGAGTCGAGCTTTGATAATACAATATGCACTATGAGTGAATTCATAACATCCATTTCGTTTCCAAGTGTGAGCAATGAACTTCGGAGAGCTGCTACGGTGTCAATAAGTTTGCGTAGTTCTTGTGCGTTTGCCTTGGTGAGTGCTGATATATTGAACAATTGAACAATATGCTCCTGAAAAATAAGTACACTATTGTCGTATCGCTCTTTCAATCGCTGCAATGCCAGCGGATAATTTTCAGCCGTAACTTGGAATGATTCGACTACAGTAAGTGCGGGTCCGGATAGACAGTTTAACAGATAATTGAATTTATCCACTGCGGATAAAGACGAATCATTGTGCACCAAATGTGCAAACGAAGCATAAAAACGTTTGTATTCAGCGTACTTTCCATCGAAACGAGGTAGCTTCAACGTTGGTAAGCGACTGTGTGGGATTTGCATGTTTGCTGAACTTGCATTTAGTAAACTCATTTCATGTTGGGGTGAACGGTGAGTCATAAACGATATGATTTTAGCCTTTGTTGTGACGTATACTTCTTCAAGATCACCTCTTGCGTTATCGGATGGGGAAAATTTCTCAATTTCATTCTGCACATACATCATCTGTTTGAAGTATGACTCTACAATTTGTAGTCGACATTCCAAGATCGTTGGATCGGTTTGAGCACCATCACGCTCTACCTTGGTTTTCATGTTGCTGATGTTCCGTTTCATATTACCTCGTTGTTGTTTGAGCGATGCGAGCTCTGCCTCTGCATTTCTGTTGCTTCCATCTTGAGGTGTACTTGTCCCTTGAGGATCGGGCATAATGTCAAATTTGAACACTATATCAGATGCTAATGGTGGCTCAACACAAGTGGAGAAGTATAAGACACTTGGATGTATGAAAATTTGTATACAATCGACGATGAACACGACGACGATGCGAAGACAGCGTGTGTGCTAAAAGTCGCGCGATTGTTCCGTTGAGGTTATGAGTGAAAAAACAAAATGGTTAGGATGTGTGTTTGTGTATGTGAGATGTTTTACATATACAATCTAAAGCTATACTTGCTGCGAAGAATGCCAGAGAGCTACAAATGGGACCCAAGTCAAATGGCTGTTCGAATTCCACGTTTCCAATTCACTGCTGAGATTAGTTGACTTAACTTCTTGCGGTAACGGCACAATTGACCATGTGCGGCTTCTTGCAATTACGAATCCGGGTTTACTTGATAAAGTTAATGATAACTTTCCAATGACAAAGTCCTGTCACGATCGCCATTAAATGTTGTGGAAATATTTGAATAAAATAACGCATGTATTTTATTAATATTCAATTTTATTTTGTACAGCTGCGTTGTTGCATGCTGTTCTTTTATCTTTTTCTTAGTGATGATTTTTTACAGAGCGTTAAATTCAATCCCTGGTACTCGTTACTCGCGAATTGTTGCCAGCTGATTCGAATGAAAATTAACGCAAACATAATGTGAGATGAAATAAAGCAATCACGGTGACGTCACGTGGTTCGTCTCGATGGGAATTGAGTTTCCCCCAACAGTTACAAACGAAAATAAGAAATTTTTAAGAATTTCAAATAAAATTCAAACAATTTTGCAATTCTCGTTTGTTTTTAGAAGAATTGGCAATTAGAGCCCCAAAGAATGAGTCCGGATAATTGGGTGTTCGGATAGTCGGGATTCTTATTTATTTTTTTTGAAATTTTGTTACAGAAGTGTTGCAAAAAATCTTTTTCTTCTTCATACTAAGCTACGAAATGACAGGTTTCGTCTGCATACTAAGCTAAAACCAATGCGACCGCAATGCATACCAGAACAAGTAAGCATGCGGGGTAGGCACATGTTGAAGTGTAGCGAAAAAGTGAAAAACGTATAGCACAGAAGTATAAGGGAGTTTTCATAGAATCTCATCTAAAACTCCCAACAGCCTTTTCGCTGTACTTCAACATGTGATCGTTTGAAAACTAGTACACCGATCGAGGTCAATTTTAGAACTTTAGATTAGAAAAGGTATCCTTTATTCTTAAACAGCCAAATTTTTTGATATTTTGTTGTTGCAGTAGTTTTTGTTGGCATTTTCCTTAGAAGAAAGCAATAAATTGTTAACCCTCTAGTTCCTATGACCGCCTGTAGACGGGTTCACTTCTTCGTGCCCGTACACGCATCTGTTTTCGCATTATGCTTTTTTTCTTAGGAAACATTTTCAGAAAATTCCTGGAATTCAATTTGATCACATATCCAGCGAGAATTTTTGCGCACATTAGCTTCTGGAGCCATTTGAGTTTGAAAGTTCGTGAAATTCGGACGGAATAATTATTGAGTGCGAAGCGACAAAAACAAAAGATAAAAATATAAATAAAACGTGCTAGCAGGTGAAAATAAAAATTATTTGTCAGTTGTTGATTGCATTGTTTCGTCAAAAAGTGTGTTGTTAAAAAAAAAAATTCCACTGTGATTTATTGGCTTTGAACGGTGGACCGTCTAGAGGCGGTTATAGGACAACTAGCGAAGAAAAATTTTTAAAGTAAGTTGAAAATCAGAATTTTTTAACATATATTTTGTGCTAATATTTATTTTATATTTATCTTTAAAAGAAATGAAACGTGGACAAACTTTTAAATTGTCATCACTTTCTGATCAAGACATAGCTAAAGTCCTAGAATGCTTGAACTTTAATGGCAATACAGATGGAGAAGATGATAAAGAAGATGATGTTGAAGAAAGTAAGTGCGGGTCGGATTTTTCAGTGTACGATGGGGTCGACATTGAGATTGATCAAGCAATAAATATGTCAGAACCAAGGCTGATTGGTGAAATTTGTCGAAATGAAAATACAGTGTCCTTATTGTCTCCATCAACTTCGATTGCGTCCTGTACTCCTCCAACGAAAAACCATAAACGCCGCCCTCTTACCAGCATTCAAATTGAAATCAATACCATGGATAATGCAGAAAGCGTAACTGATCTGGTCTTACCAGGTAAACCAATTAATGGTCCAAATGGGGATAACACTTCATTGTTACCTGGAACACCTTTATGTACACCGCCAGGACCAAGCCGCAAACGTCGTCTCTTTGCTCAACAAAATACCCTTTTGCCTGATAATACGAATGCAAGTAAAGCTGGAGAATTTATTGGATCCGCTTTGGAAATAGATCCAAAATCGAAGGATTTGAAAAATATTCTATGGCGTCAAAAAAATCTAGTTCTGGATGAGTCGGAAATTGGATTTTATGTTGCCGAGCTCGAAGATTTCAAAAATTTTGATACACCATTTAAATGCTTCCAGTACTTTTTGGATGGCGATATTATAAAGCACATCGCTGAACAGACAAACCCCTATGCTGCTCAAAAGGACATATCGAAATCGTTTACAACAAATGATATAGAGATGCGCAAATTCATTGGTATTCTCTTTTTCATGTCTGTTTATCAATATCCAAACGTCCATTCTTATTGGAGTGAATATGCATTCCAAATTATTGAAAACATAATGTCAAGGTGCCGATTTGATGAGATTCGAAGCAATTTGCATTTTAATGACAACAGTGAATTGCCTGCCAGAAACTCAGTGAATCATGACCCTTTATATGAAATTCGTCCTTTAATAAAACACTTCAGGCAAAAATTTGGATCTGTGCCGATGAATCAGCGTGTGTGTGTTGATGAGCAAATGTGCGCTACTAAAATGAAGTCTTTCCTCCGGCAATACATGCCAGACAAACCGCATAAATGGGGAGTCAAACTTTTTGTTTTGTGCGACTCATCTGGTTTTTGCTATAATTTTGAAGTGCATTGTGGTGCAGGAGACAATTTGGTGCAACCTGGAGCACCAGACCTTGGAGCATCGGCAAATGTAGTAGTTCGGCTCTCTAGCATCGTACCAGAATTTAAAAATCACATTTTATATTGTGATAATTATTATACTTCACTACCATTACTCTTATACCTCCAATCTCGTGGAATTTACTCCTTGGGGACAATTCGTTCAAATCGAATCCCGAATAGCAAGCTGCCTACGGATAATGAATTAAAAAAACAACCGAGTGGGTACTCCACTGAATCTTCTGGCACCGTTTCTGGTGTTGACCTATCATTGACAGTTTGGAAAGACAACAAAGCAGTCCGGCTGGCATCAACCTATGTAGGTACGCAGCCTTTTCAGAATCAAAAATCTGAAGACAATAAAGTTAAACGTTTCCTACGTTCTGAAAAAAAATTTATTGAAGTCGACTGCCCTTAAATAATAAGAGAATACAATGGTCATATAGGGGGGGTGTTGATTTAATAGATGAACTCATTGGTCGATACAGAATTCCATTGACGAGCAACAAATACACCAATAGAATTTTTACACATTTGCTTGACATGGCCATGGTGAATGCCTATATTTTGTTCCATAGAATTAACAAGCCTGACGTCAACGTTAAGCAATACCAACTCCCATATTTTCGAACACAAATTGCACACGTTCTTTGTGCCATTCAAGATCCTTCAGTACCTAGGGCTGCTGGACGACCCCGCCGTTGAATGCAGGAAAAAAACAATAGAGGCAAAAAGTCCTTTTTACCCTCCGTTGAGGTTCGATTCGATAAAATGGGTCATTTTCCACAATTTTTGCGACGTTCTGGTAAAAAGACATGCAAATTTCCAGGATGCACTTCCGAAACTCAAGTGATATGCCGAAAGTGTAACTTAACATAAATCTATGTTTTAGCCAGCAAAAATACTTTTTTTTTGAATTTCACATCTAGCTTTTAATTTTTTTTGTTATTATCAAAGTTTTTACGATTTTGAACTATGTACTAAAGACTTTATTCGACTTTCAGAAAGAATTTTTTTGTTAATTTTTTAAGTAACTTTTGTTTGTTAAAAGTTTTCTTAATTTTCTTTCATTGCTTCGTGAAAAAAAAAACGAATTAAGACTTTATGTAACATATATACTAGTCAACTGTTACGGAAAACCCGGCGCAATAAAAATATGTTTTGGTTCATCTTTTTTTGGCCTTATTTCCTAAGACCGCCTCGAGGCGGGGTACATACATCACCCTTTAAAACTCGATCCTGGTGCCATAATAATTTTTTTTCTTCGAAATCGTCATATTTTAAACAAAAGAAACCCAAAAATAATTTTTTCGTCAAAAAAAAAAATTCAGGAACTAGAGGGTTAAATGTTTCGTAGTTTGCACGTACTTTTTGAACAAACTAGGTAACCGGTAAGTGTGAAAATTTTCCAAGTGATCGATGGAATTACTATTAACTGAGAAACATACAAAAATTGTTTTATTTTTATAGATATCTACTTTTTTGAAATTATTTTTTAAAACATGTCCCAACCCGCCATTAAACGATGCCTCTACAGCCTTAAGTTAAATTTAGTTAAAAAATATCAATATCGTATAACTTGAGAATGTTTACGAAAATGATTTTTTAGCAGTTATATAGCCAAAGCATTTTTGTAAGACTGGCAGCACTCACCCGTGAGGATGTTGGCAACCCTTTTAAGCGAGAACATCAAGTAAAAGTAAGCTCTGTGGAAAAACGATATTTCGAAGCTTAAACGGTATAAAGTCAAAAAAAGATTGTGATAAAGTGAAGGCTCTAATCGACTGGCATAACGGAGAGGACAAGTGCAGAGAAAAATAATCAAATTGCATTGCAAATTATGAAATTGAATATGCAAAATTATTGAACCGTGAAAAACAAAAACAAATATGTTATTGTGACGGCTGTCAAAATTACTCGCATTGGTTTAAAGTCTCTCAATATCAGTGGTGAAGAGTATTATTTGAAAATTTAAACTGTACGAAAACCTTTTTGGGACAAAGCTCTTATTTACGATCTGAAAGCTCGATAAAAGCGCCACCTATAGTAGACGATTCAAACTCGCTGAGACGGAACAGCCTAAAAGTACACAACAGTTAATGGAAGAGCTTAATAAAACTAAAGCACTAGCAACACCTGCAAGCAATTGGACAGCACATACACCTACAACTAAACGCATGCGAAGCAGTCCAGGAGAGCAACAAGAAGACATAATGAATGTACAAGAATTGAGGACGATGATGGCCCAGCTGCTAGATGATCAAATTAAGAATCTAGCAACTAAAACCGACATTGAAAGCATAAAGCATCAGCTGGCCGAAAATGCGTTTCAAATTCAAAGTCTTAGGCAAGAAAATGTAGAACTCAAGGAAGAAATGCAACAAATTAAAGCAACAAGAGAAGCAGACCAACGCCGACTAGCGTACTTAGAGGGTCAGATTAAGAGGAAAAATATCGTGATCAGAGGACTTGTGTGTGATCCGGACCAACAGCCGCTCAATGCCGTAGGAAAACTATGTAATGAAATCTTAAAGATCCCAAATACACTTAAAATAGTATCAACTAGGAAGATCAGCATGGTTAATGGAAAAATGAACGTCGTGGTGGAAATGGATTCAGTAAATGCCGTGGAAGAAATGTTTGAAAGAAGCAGAAATTTAGAAGGTACACAAATAAGCATGGAACGAGATCTCGAGTCCGGCAAACTTCTGCAAAAAAAAATAATGTTGATCTTAAAGCAAAAAATACTGTCTGTAAGCAAAATTCATAGGGTGAGTGTGAGAAACGAAAAGCTGAAAATTGGGGATAAATGGTTTAGATGGAACAATAAAAAGGAATTAGTTTGTAATGATCAAAAAGGAGAAACGGTTTTAAAAACTTTATACAATAATTTAGTCTCGGAAATAGACTTCAAATACGATTATCTTGTCAAAGGTATAGTATAGGTCGAGCATAGGAATACGCCGTCGGAGGAGAGAGGCAGCGTGAAAAGGAAAGCACGAGTAATATAGTATATAATTTCAAAAACATAAGAATTTTATCCTATAATATAAATGGTTTAAAAAATAAAATTCTCTTTCAGGATTTCCTCGATTTCGTTAAAGACCACGAAATATTTTGTTTATTAGAAACTCATGTGGAAGAAAAAGATTTTGAAAAATATAAAAAATATTTCGCGGGCTTTGATTTGCACTTCCGAAAAGCCATTAGAGTAAGTCAGTTTGGACGAGCCAGTGGTGGTGAAATATACGGAATCAAAAAAGACTTCAGAAATGCTGGAATAACACATACTTTCGAACGAACAAATAATCTTAATATTATTACATTAAAAACAAAATCCATTGAATTTTAAATCATTCCATTGTACTTAAATTGTAACAACTGGGGAAATAATTTTCAATTATTAGTAAATAACTTCCTCGATCAAAATAGAGAAAAGGCAATTTTAATTGGTGATCTTGATATCAGAATTGGAACTATGCAACAAAACATTGAGCAAATTTTTGCAGAAGGATTTAGAGCAGACACTGGAGTCAGACTATCAAAAGATATTGTCGTCAACAAAAGAGGAAGACAGTTTGTGGAATTTTGTAATGATTACGGTCAAATAGTGCTAAATGGAAGAACATTAGGAGATAGGGAAGGCCACATTACTTATATTAGCCAAAACGGGGCAGCGGTAAACGATTTTTGTACAGTTGCTCAAGAGATGTTGCCGTGTGTTGAAAGTTTCACTGTGGAAGAGAAAACTTGGTCAGATCATATGCCATTAATTTTAGATTTAAAGGTTCAATGCGAAACGCAGCACAGCGCAACACGAAGATTGATACCAGCTCTCAAATGGGAGGCAGCCTATAAATCTCAATACAATAATAACCTCAAAGAAAATGTAAGAGATAAACTGCAAAATAAAAGTCGCTTGGATACTTATAGCTGATGTGACTGAGGTAATACTTGCTTCTATGCCAAAAAGACAAGACAATAGGAATTTTTTTATCAAGAAAGCAAAATGGTTTAATTTTCGATGCTATTCAGCCAAAAGAAAAGTGAATCATTTTTTGAACAAATACAGGAAAATGGAAAGCACTTGCAACAGAGAAAAGTATCTTAGGGCGAATAAAAGATATAAAATTATATGTGAACAGAGTAAAAGGGAAAATTTCTCAAATCTAGAAATACGTATCAATAGCATCAAGGATAGCAAAGAGTGGTGGAAATCGGTTAAAGAGTTAAGAAATAATTCTACAGTAGAGAAGGTGCATATTGCACCAGATGATTTTAAAATATATTTTGAGCAGCTTTAAAACCATCAACAAACTGCGAAAGATTTTCAATATGCCGCCAACATGGTAAACATAGAAGAGCTAGATAAGCCAATAGGTAGTGAGGAAATATTAAGAGTTCTAAAAAAAGCTGCAGACGGAAAAGCCCCAGGTATCGATAGAATTACATACGAATTTTATAAAAATGCAAATATAGAATTTGTACAAGAACTGCCAAAAACATATACTTACATGTATAACTCTGCACTTGTAGATTCAAGTTTTGAAACAAGCATAATTTTCCCAATCTACAAAAAAGGAGATAGCTCGGTTGTTTCTAATTATAGAGGAGTGTCTTTTATGAACACAAATGCGAAAATACTAATGGGAGTGTTAAATGAAAGGTTGTCGCAATGGATTGAAAACAATAATGTTATGGCAGAATATCAGGCTGGGTTTCGTAAGAACTACTCTACGGTCGACAACTTGTATAATTTAGCTTCTATTGTGCAATACAAGTTCTTTGAGAAAAAGAAAGTTTATGCGCTATTCATAGACTTTAAAGCTGCTTTCGATAAAATCCCCAGGAGATTGTTAATGTACAAGCTGCGCAATATGGGCTTATTGAGTAAACTGGTAGATTTTATTGAGCAACTATATAATGTAACAAAATCGGTAGTGTGGAACGGAAAAGAATTATCCGATACCTTTGAGACAGTTTCGGGAGTAAAGCAAGGTTGTTTGCTTTCGCCGTTATTATTCTCTTTGTACTTAAATGATATCCATGAACACTTAGGAGGAGGAATTCAAATAGAAGAGATCAACATAACAGTTTTGCTTTACGCAGTTGATATAGTCATTTTGGCCGATGAAGTTGAAACGTTACAGAATATGGTAAAAAATCTGAAAATATATTGCGATAGATGGAATCTCGAAGTAAACTTAGATAAATCCGCGGTTATGGTGTTCAGAAGAGGGGGCAGACTTTCTAATAGGGAAAAGTGGACATATAAGTGAGAAGAAATTCAAATCGTGTCTGAATATACGTACTTAGGAGTCACGCTTACACCAAAGATGGTATTTAAAAAACATTTAGAGAATAGGAACATATCTGGAAAAGCAAGCATAAATGCTGCATGGAAAATCTATTTAGACAACAACAGAATCTCAATTAGGGCAAAATGGAAAATGTTTAACGTGATTTGTAGAGCAATACAAGGTTACGCAGCGCAAGTTTGGGGCATGGATATGTTTCCTGAGGTGGATAAATTACAATTGTACTTTTTCAAAAGGATCTATAGATTACCAAGCTGCACCCCAACTTACGCAATAATGCTAGAGTCAAAAATGGAAAACGGGCATTTGTATACACTGGACTTGCATCTCAGGTATGTTTACAAAACACTCTTTGTATATGAGGAAAATAGGCTGCCAAGAAAACTGTCAGAAAAGATTTTGCGAAGAAAAATATTTTGGGCTCAAAAAATTAATGCATTGGGAAATGAGTTTAATTTAGTCTGGAATGAAACAACATTGAGCAGAGCGTGGAAAAGTAATAATGATAAACTTTTGAGTCACTTAAAAGATAAATATGAAACGAATATGTGGCGGAAAGCAATAAGTAGCGAGACGAGAATTTACAAACATATAGACCATAATCTCGGACATCAGTATTTTAAAGAAAGCTAGAGTAGGACCGATACAATGTGGATTTTCAAAGCGAGATGTGACTTAATTTACCTGGAGAGTGTCTACAATAGAAACTGCACACTATGCAATTGTAATGAAACGGAAAACATTCAGCATTTCTTAGGTCGTTGTCCGATTCTGAAGCCATTTTGAAGAGCGAGTTTTGAGAGAGAATTTTTAGAGGCTGAAGATGTTATAAACATTCTCAATGGGGTAAACGATCCGGATTGGAAAAAACTTATAAACTATATTACTAGTGCTTTAAAATATAGAAAATTGATAATGAACGAGTTTAACTTTGATTAACTCTTACATATAATAGGTACACCAAGCTAGCAATCTTATTGAAATTATGCAAATAAGCAAGAAGTTTTTTGTAGCAAATTAGATTCTTTATTTTTTTTAAACCAACACCTCCGACAGACGACTAAAAAGTCATTGTCGTATTCTTGATTTCTTAGAGTTTTTGCAATACATTAATTTTTAAATTAAAATGAAAATTTGTATTAGTCATAAGAGAAGTTTTTTGTAAAAATTTTTTGAAAATAAAGAAGTCTATCTATCTATCTATCTATCACTCACCCGTGAACAAATGATTACAGGCAGCTTGGTTGCGGCGCTGCTACTCACTTAGTTTTTTCTGTAGCCAAATTAGAATCAAATCTAGCTGCAAAGTATCCAAATGTCCGCCTGTAATCATTTGTTCACGGGTGAGTGCTGCCAGTCTTAAGTTTAAACGAAAGCTAGATCTAATGGGCAAAAGACGCGTTGAATACCGCGCCCCACGCGCCAAGCCCGCGAGTAGGTCATTAAGTATGGGCATTCCCGCCCAATGGTCAACCATGGCCGAAATCGAAAACGTTGAAAATAATAGTATTTTATTGTGTAAAACTATAAAATAAATGACTCAATATATATAATACAACGCTTTCATAACATATCTGACTTCTGTTCATGAGGAATACGGTCTGAAAACTTAAAAATGTTATTCTTCACTTTTTCACTACTTTTAAAGACATTGTTATGAAGACAAAAACAAACTCGCCCAGTGGCGACGAAAACAAAACCAACCTACTGAACAAAATATGCCGATGCAGCAGTACGTCATGGTCACGACGTTGGGCTATTGACTTCACTTAAATTTGCTGAAACTGATGAAGTTGTTTAAATGCTTTCTTTTAATTTATTTTTGTCAATTTTTCATTTATTTAATTTCCAAATTTCTGTGATCTGGCACTTTTATTTTAAACCAATTTTGTATTGATAAACAAATTATTAGTATATAAGAAATCAATTAAATAAAGAATTTTTAGTGGCTTTCACAATCAACAACTGTAAAGTCATTGCAAACGGAATTTCTTGATATAATATCAGAAATTTGTACAACGCAGACTGCAAGTTTTATTCAGGTCTAAACCGAATCAAACACCAAACGCAGTTCTAAACATTTGGTGACCCCGACGTGATCCTCCAATCAACGAGACGAATAGCAAGGACGATGGAGTCATTCACGGATTTGGTAAAATCACAAAACAACGTTGGAGAAGGAATCCAACATATCATATGAAACTTCAAAAAGGATGCAAAGGATCGAAAGACGGCTGCGTACTATCGGGAAAGACTCGAAAGGTTAAACAACGCTTGGACAAAGTTTGAAGCGACCGATCTGCAGATTAGATCGTCAGTTGATGTAGACCGCAACCACTCTAATTTCGCTGAAGATTATTTTGGAAAAATTGAAGAGATAGCAAACGATTACCGCTCCATTTTTGAAGATGGCATGATAAACACTCCAGGACTACCCAATCCTGTTGGAGAGGGTACCACAAAGCAGCCAGTGGCACCATCAGTCACAATCGAAAATAATCAACCTGACCCAACATTAAGAACAAACGCCGATAGCAACATCGGAGCAGTACGAAAGGTAGCGGCTTTAATGGAAGCACTCAACAGACAGTTGAAAGCCATTGAAAGCTACCAAGGACAAAAAACACGTCAATATGCTACCGTTAAAATCAACACAATAAATGAAGCATGGAAAACGCTGGAAACAAGCAGTTTGTCCTTATGGGAGGTTCTGGATGATCCGGCTGATTCAGGGTTCGATTTGGGAAAGTACGTTGATCTTGAAACACGGATACAACAAGCCCTTATCGAATTAGAACCGTATCGACAAGAAGCAGTCCTGCCAACAGGAATGAGATCCAACGTTCCTACTTCGGACATACCATTGCCAAAAGTAAATCTTCCAAAATTTTCTGGAGATTATACCAAATGGCATCAGTTTCATGACGTATTTTGTCAAATCATCCATAATCAGCCCATTTCAAACGCTCAGAAGATGTGGTACTTGAAGTCGAATCTGGAAGGTGAAGCAGAAAGAATAATTTTACATCTGGCAGTGTCAAACAACAATTATGACACGGCATGGAATTTATTAAAAAATCGGTATGAAAATAAGCGAGTGATAGCGGACAACTTGGTACATCGTTTGATAGACCAACCACAAACAGCATCAACATCAGCAGCAATGAAAGAATTTCATGATATCACTCAGGAGTGTTTGCAGGCACTTAAAAATTTGGATCTCAACATAGGCGCATGGGATGCTTTGTTGATGCCAATTTTGATCAGAAAATTGGACCGTCAAAACAGATTCATGTATGAAAAATTCATTTTAAATCCAAGAGAAATTCAGAATTTAGACGATTTTTTACATTTTTTGGAAACCAGATTCCAATCACTGGACGCTGTTGGATCAAAGGAGAAATCCAACTCAAGCAAGGCTCTTACTACAACAGTGGAAAGCACATGCAAATGTTGTAAACAATCAAACCATCCTTTGTATTCTTGCTCGAAATTTAAGCAAACACCAGTGAAGGAGCGAGTCAGTTTTGTGATTAAAAATGGAATATGCATCAATTGTTTAAAATCAGGACATCGAGCTAACACATGTTCTATGCGCAGTTGCACCAAGTGCTCAAAAAGGCACAATACGTTGCTTCACATCAACACTGAGGATTCAAAGAAGGACAGCACAAGTTTAAAGCCACAACCTTCATCGCAACAAAATCCACCAAAGACCCAATCGGAACAGTTGCCAAATACTGTATCATTGATGTCTACTGGCAACTCAAATAATGCATATGTTCTATTGGGTACAGCAGTCATTAACATTGTGAATCAACAGGCAAAAAGAGTGGAATGCCGAGCGTTATTGGATTCTGGATCACAAATAAACTTAATAACAGAAGGACTTGCAAGAAAATTACAATTACAATTCCAACCAGCATCAATCAAAATAGAGGGAATCGGTAAAGGCAGCAAAGGTTCACAATTTTTCATTCAAACACAACTCCAGTCAAAATGGTCAGATTTTTCAGCGCCTCTTACCGCGTATGTCCTACCACATATTACATCAAAACAGCCATCTCAAACAATGGACGTTTCGAAATGGTCGCTGCCATCAGATCTCCGGCTTGCAGATCCACAATTTGGTCGCCCCAGTAATGTAGATGTTCTGCTCGGTGCAGAATTTTACTATCACTTACTAAAACCCCAACAACGAAGATTGGCACCTCATTTGCCAATTTTACAAGACACAGTTCTGGGATGGATTGTTACTGGCAAGATTGCACCAGTCCCACAAACTAAGGCATTTTGTGGAGTTTATACTGAAGAGGACCAGTCAATGGATGACATGCTGACACGGCTCTGGAAAATGGACGAACTTGATTCTGAAAATCAAACATTATCGGTTGCAGAGCAACAATGTGAAAATCAATTTTGTCAAACAGTACAACGCTCAAGAGAAGGACGTTTCATTGTTCAACTACCATATCAGGTAGAAGCAACAGTCTTAGGGCAGTCGCTACAAATGGCCACAAACCGATTTCTCGCCCTAGAATGAAGGTTAGCTAGAAACCCAGAAGTACAGAAGCAATACGTTGACTTCATGATGGAATATGAAAGGCTTGGACATATGAGCGAAATTGACTCAGAGGATGTACTAACACCACATTACTTTATTCCGCATCACTGTGTTCTACGTCCGGAAAGCAGTTCCACCAAGTTGCGAGTGGTGTTTGACGCATCAGCAAAAACATCATCAAAAATCTCATTGAATGACATTTTGTTAAAGGGACCAACGGTACAAAGCACACTATTTTCAATTCTATTGCGATTTAGAATGCCGCGCTTTGTATTTATAACAGATATAGAGAAAATATACCGCCAGATTCAAGTGCACCCAAAGGATCAGCAACTCCAGTTGGTTGTATGGCGGCATGAACCCACTCAAAATATTAAATACTACAGACTTCAGACTGCCACTTACGGTACAAGATCAGCACCATACCTTGCAACAAGATGTCTTAAGCAATTGGCGGTTGAGAACCAGTCTAACTTTCCTCTTGGATCAAAGGCACTCGAGAGGGATTTCTACGTAGATGATGCGTTAAGCGGTTCTGATAGTTTGGTCGAAGCTCGTGAGATCCAACAACAGCTCCAAACTATTCTTGGCGACGCAGGCTTTAAGCTACGAAAATGATGTGCCAATCACCCACAACTTTTGTGTGAAATCCCCCAAGAAGACAAGGAGATAAATTTGGAACTTTCATCCGACATCGAAAAATCAACTAAAACATTAGGACTGGTCTGGACTCGAAAAACAGACAGCATTCGTATCAGAACAAACATTCCCGGCGCTCAAAGCATATCAAAAAGAGCAGTGGCATCCGATCTGGCAAAAATATATGATCCACTTGGGTTAGTAAGTCCAGTAGTAGTCAAAGCAAAAATATTTGTCCAACAGCTCTGGACCCTAAAACACGGTTGGGATGATCAACTATCACCGCAGCATCAGCAAGAATGGGCAGGGTTTCGAAAGGATATTGAATCATTAAACGACACTTCAATACCAAGGCACGTATTCAACAAAAATATTCCCAAAGAAATTCAAGTTCATTGTTTTACTGACGCTTCGGAGAAGGCATATGGTGCTGCTATATACATCCGATCAGTAAATAAGGATGGTACGATAAGCACAAATTTGCTATGTTCCAAATCAAGAGTGGCTCCCATCAAAACCCAGACAATTCCAAGGCTTGAATTATTAGCAGCGCAAATTGGAGCACAATTGACAAATCAAGTACAAAAGGATTTGAATTTCAAAGGACATATCTTTTTCTGGACCGACTCCCAAATTGTACTATGTTGGATCAACTCACACGCATCAGCCTTTCAAACCTTTGTATCTCATCGAGTGGCCAACATACAACGTTTGACCTGTCCTGAACAATGGCGATATGTCAACACCAAGGACAATCCAGCGGACGTACTCTCTCGTGGTTTGATGCCGAAAGAGCTTCCAAAATGCAATATATGGTTCTATGCTCCACTATTTTTATATAGTAAGGAGACAACCTGGCCAAAGGCAGTTATCAAAGGTCACCTTATTCATACTGACACTGAGAGAAAGGCTGAGAAAGCCACCTTAACCACAACTGTTATCACAACAACAATGGAATCATTCATCTACGAATTAAATACAAGAAATTCATTTTATCGAATGCAACGAGTGCTTGGGTACATTGTGCGCTTCATCAACAAATGCCGGCGCAAGTCTCGAGAAGATCCAAATTCAAGCGAAGGTGCTGTTCTAAGTCCCAACGAACTAGAAGACTCGCTGGCAATAATCATCAAAGCTATACAACATGCAGCATTCAAGGTGGAAATATCTAAGCTTAGAGTTGAAAGGTCATTACCGAATTCACACTCGTTGAGCAGCTTGACCCCTTTTCTAGACGAGAAAGGCATTGTGAGAGTTGGAGGGCGATTATCAAATTCAAGTCTCCCGTATGAAACAAAACATCAAATTCTTCTTCCATACAACGACGTTCTTGTGAAGTTACTTCTGACGGAAATGCATATTAAGAATAAACACTGCGGGCCTCAAGCGCTGCTTTATCAATCAAGACAACGGTTTTGGATAATCAAAGGTATCGCAATGGCTAAGTCTGCAGTCAATCATTGTGTACGCTGCACAAGAACCAGGCCTACTCTATATCAACAAGTCATGGGAAATTTACCGCTCCCGAGAGTGCAAGCAGCTCGACCATTTATAAATGCTGGCGTGGACTTCTGTGGACCACTCACTGTGCACTATAAAATTAGAGGAAAACGTCCGACAAAGGTGTACATTGCAATATATTGCTGCTTTGCAACCAAAGCAGTACACTTGGAGCTCGTAGGTGATCTAACAACGGAAGCATTCATCGGATCATTGAAACGATTCATTGCAAAGCGGGGTACCTGCGAAAATTTATATTGCGACAATGCTACAAATTTTGTGGGTGCAAGAAATCGATTACCGGAACTCAAGGACATAATATACTCAGACAAGGCACAAAAAAGCATTGGACAACAGTGCAGCAGCTCTGGAATAAATTTCAGTTTTGTACCACCTCGAGCACCGCATTTTGGAGGCCTCTGGGAGGCTGCTGTGAAATCGGCGAAACATCTACTAATAAGAAGTGTTGGTGCCACTTCACTGACCTTTGAAGAATTAAACACGGTCATACATGAAATTGAGGCCATCTTAAATTCGAGGCCTATTACTCCAATGTCCAGCAACCCTAATGACCTCATCGCCCTTACACCAGGACACTTCCTCATCGGACAACCTCTCACGTCAATGCCAGAACATACAAGCAGTACACAGCAACCCAATTTACTAACAAGATGGGAACAAGTGTCATATATAATATTAAAGGACAATTTTGGAAGAGATGGAGCTCCGAATACCTATCAGGGCTTCAACAGAGACATAAATGGAAACAACCAACCCGAAATGTGGAAGTCGGGACATTGGTCATCCTTAAAGAGGATAACAGCCCACCATTAAAATGGCCATTGGGCCGCATCGTCAAGGTATATCAAGGTGATGATCAAAGAGTCAGAGTTGTGGATGTAAAAACAAATACAGGAGTATGCAAGAGAGCAATACATCGACTTGCACCACTGTTTCGAGAGGAAGAGTCATCACCGACCGTCAATTCAGACAAAATGTCAACGGAGGTACCTGCAAAAAGGAGACGCACGTCTGTGAATTCGAATTTACTAACACTCATCGTATCATTATTGATACTTCCAATAATTCTGGGAGCACAGATTGAAAATAAGGTATTTGGATCAAAATTAGGCGTTCACTTTGAAAATATTGGGATTACGACGATTTCGGCTACAGAATGGAATCTCCTAATTTACTATGACTTGGAAGCGTTTTGGAATGAGCTTTCAATGCTCTCCAATGGAACAAAGGCGTTAAAGCATTTATGTGATGAAATGACACTAAAAAACGCTTGCGATACGCTCATATTACATTTCGAACACATTGAAGATGAATTAAAAATGGAAAGTGTACTTCTAGCCAGGCAAAGATCCCGACGAGGAGCGATTAATATGGTTGGCAACGTTGCGAATTCACTTTTTGGAATACTTGACTCCGAATACGCAGAAAATATGAGCCACACCATTGCTCAAATAAAGGAAAATGAGAATCACTTAATCCATTTGTTAAAAAATCAAACCTCGATAGTTGACTCCACTATCAATATACTAAAACATGATCAAACGGCGGTTAAGACAAAATTCGATCAACTAGACAATCAAATTCAGTTAATTCTCAACAGCGTACGAAGCAACGATGAAGAGCGATACCAAGAGAAGATGTACCAGACCTTTACTACATTGGCTATGCAGCTTACAATTATTGCAACGAATTTGCAGCGAATGCAATCATCAATGTTGGACGTACTCACGAACGCTCATCATGGAAAAATAAGCCCGCTGTTCCTTTCACCCAATTAGCTGCAACAGGAGGTTGCTAAAGTTAAAATGCACTTGCCTAGTTCGCTTGAGTTACCTGTAAATCAAGACGAATTATTAAAACTGTACACAATCATGAGAGTCAAAGGAGGACTGACAAAAGACAAGGTCGTCTTCAGCATAACTTTACCCTTAGTGAGTCATGAGCGCTTTGAGCTTTTTCATCTCATTTCAATTCCAATCTGGACCAACAACACGATGATAGCGATTGACATTTGCTCTCAATACTTAGCGATCAACAATCACATCGACCAGTATTTTCCAATGAGCAGCTCCGAACTTAAATCCTGTATCATCATCAAAGACGGAAGTTACATGTGTTCCAAGCTTCAAGTTAGATATAACCATGGCTCCACAGTATGCAAATGCGAGCTTAACCTCTTTAATAACTTCACCCAGTCCGATTGCCACTTGCGACGAATGTCTGAAGAATTCACGTGGATTTCACTGCAGCACAGAAATCAATGGATCTACGCAACGAAAAAGGAATCACGCGCAACAGTTGTATGTGGCAGAGAAATTACACAAATCATTTTAAAAAACTCCGGGATACTTACTCTTCAACCAGAATGTATGGTCAAGCACAATTTCATGGCCATTCAAGCTCATCAACAAGTGTCCAGCACCCTTATGGCATCCTATACCAGCCTAGGAAATTTAACTGAAGTATCGCGTATTGAACAATTGAAACCAATAGTAATGGAGGCAAATCCAAATAAGTACACGCCACAAATTGCTAATCTCAGTTTGTTGCAGTCTTCATTAGCAACAGAAGAATTACTTCAACTACCAAATAAAATGGAAAATCAGAATTATCACCACATCGTAGTTGGTTACACTGCACTATTTGCAGCTCTACTTATCTTGATGTATCTCAAGTGCAAAAGAAAACAAAATTTTCTTCCAACTCCACGGCCTCGTCAACAGCAAAACGAAACTGATTTCACTGTTCACATTTAGGAACATCAAACAGCTTACAAATCCCGAATCAGCAAATAATTCAACGGCTAAGTTGAGGAATGCTCAACGGGGGGAGTATGTTATGAAGACAAAAACAAACTCGCTGCCCAGTGGCGACGAAAACAAAACCAACCTACTGAACAAAATATGCCGATGCAGCAGTACGTCATGGTCACGACGTTGGGCTATTGACTTCACTTAAATTTGCTGAAACTGATGAAGTTGTTTAAATGCTTTCTTTTAATTTAATTTTGTCAATTTTTCATTTATTTAATTTCCGAATTTCTGTGATCTGGCACTTTTATTTTAAACCAATTTTGTATTGATAAACAAATTATTAGTATATAAGAAATCAATTTAATAAAGAATTATTAGTGGCTTTCACAATCAACAACTGTAAAGGCATTGCAAACGGAATTTCTTGATATAATATCAGAAATTTGTACAACGCAGACTGCAAGTTTTATTCAGGTCTAAACCGAATCAAACACCAAACGCAGTTCTAAACAGACATTTTTATATATATTTTACACGAAAAACATATGTTATGTTTGCACTCATGCACATGGAATTTTTTTTTAGTAAGATTGATTGGAAATACAGTGGTCGGCTAGTAGCATGAGTTATATTATATCAAATATGTCTTCCTTTTTTATGAATAAACCATACATATATGCATGTAGTTTAGTTTAATGTTATTTTTCATATAAAACTATATAAAAATAAAAAATTATAAATATTCACATTAATTTTTAGAAAATGCAAACAAATGCTTTAAAAAAATATAGTCATTCGTATTATCGAATAGGAAAAATTATTTTTATTCGTACTATAGAATAGCCAACTTAAAATTTACCATTCGCACTATTGGAAATTCGTAGAACCATTAGTACCATACTACTGGACGACCACTGTAGCGAAATTCCTTCGCGGAAGGACGGTGGAGGGGAAAGGGAATTTTGTATGGATGAACATAAGAATGCTTGTAGGTGTGTTCAAATAAATTGTTCGTCGCAGAACCAAAATAATTGATTTCAAAAAAATTAACTGTGCTTCTGACTTGAGATGCTTTTTTCAATTTTACAATTCAAATTTAAGGGGCTCCTCCAGCTCTGTCAGAAATGAAAAACTTCATTAAAAAACGCTTCAGAAATGAAGCAGAAATTTTCTGAATTGTTTTTTTATATGAAGCTTTTCATTTTTGACAGAACTGGAAAGGGCCCCTTAAATTAAATTTCTAATATTTTGTCGATTTACACATTTCATAGTTTTCATCAAAAAGGATTGACGTAAAAATGTTAAATATTATTCAAAAAATTATTTTCATGTTAAAAAATCTGACGTTTAAACTTGTTCACCATTGTTTTGTGATAGATTTTGAAACAATTGTCAAATTCATAAATTCCCCTTATTAATAAAATTTTGCAATATAATTTTCTTAGATTTCCTTGAACAAATTTTTATATATTTAACATATAAAGGATAGACAAGTGCCTGATTTTCAATAGCCATGGAATTCCAGCAATTTCTGCATATGTTCAACACATGAAACCACATCGAATCAGATTCAAAAAACTGTGATTTTGATTTAAGCTCGCTTCATATACTTGTATACTTTGAATATTTGCTGGAATTGCTGCGCTATTGGAAATAAAATAAAATTTGTATACCCAAACTTTTACGTTCAATGTGTGTACTAGGCCATAGCATAAATACACATTACAAACTCTTGAAGTTACCCTCTCATTTCTCGTCAATGTGCTTTATGCCGTTTCCACTCACAACACAATAAAACGCAAATGTAAACGCAAAACAAATCCAATAAACTCCGACATAAGATCAGCATAAGACAAAGTAAATACAAACTCTCTCATTTATTGTTGCTGGTGTTTGAGCCATTTGCTTATACTTTGTTGAGTTTGTTTCTATTCATAGCTGATCATCGCTACATACAGTATATTCTGCTTAGCTGCATTCAATTATTTTCCAGACAATTGTGGGGATTTACGCAAAAAATGCACCTGCTCGATTTTTTTAGCTGCATTTTTGAAGCACATATCCAAATTTCTTTAACAACACATGTCAGGCGCTTAATGGAACGCCGTCAAAATATTAATTTTATAAACAAAAAATAAATTTAACTTTTGTAACATAAGGAAAATTCTTTCATAAGCATGACTAGAAATAATAAAATTCAATAAAATGAAATGAAAATAAATTAAGGCTTATAGTCTTCAACCTAGTTTAAACTTTTTGAAGGTTTAAACTTTCAAATGATAGTCGCCATGTGAGTTTAAACTAGGTTTATTAATTGTGTATCAAAATTTTCAACAGGGATGCTAAATGAACATTTTACTATGAAAATATATTTAAAAAACCAAAAATAGGATGCTTTTAAAGCAAATGTGCACCTAATGTAAATGCAGCTAAAAGAGAAATGATCATACAAATATAGACAAAAATGCTGGCGTAGCATATTTTTGTGCAGGTAACTTACATGTGCGCTAAAGTGCGTAAGCAGCTAAGCAGAATATACGGTATATAGCTATTTATAGCTACATATATAGCTATTTATAGATGTCCATAGCCATTCATAGCTATTCATAGCTACATATATGGCTACAATTTCAAGAAGACTCCAAATAGTCTTTACGTTGTTTGTTTACTTTACATTAAATTTGCTCTCTTTACTTTGCACAAATCCAAGTAAATATAAATCCTCTCAAAGACAAGCAGAAGTGGTTTTGGATTTGTTTTCGTTCTGCGTTTGCACCTACTGGCTTTTCTCTTCCCTTGTATTTAGCATTAAGCAGAGTATGTTTAGAAAAGTAAACGCGTTTGAATTCAAACACATTTGACGCTATGGCCTAGTGTGTACCTATATATATATAAGGATATAAAAATCTACCACATTTTTGTGAAATTTACCACACCATTTGTCTTTAATCTACCACAAAAGCATTTCTGAGTGTGGGAGCACTGCTACTTTTTGTACATTCTATTTGTACGCTCTCCCATTTCTTTGCAACACGCTCTCTGCAACATATCCTCATTGCAACATGCCCTCTTTGCTCATATGCATATAAACATGCGCACACAAAAAGGTTGCTGTTATATGGAAAAAAATATCAAACTTTTGAAAAATTCCCAAAATTACATTTTTTCATGAAATGAATTTAAAATTAATTTTTTTAGAAGGCCAATGAAAACTCAACAATACAAAAATAGTCTTATATTCATTTGTAAAGTGGCTTCGTAGTTTGCTAACTTAAGCTTAAGCTATCAGTACTCACTAAGACTCGCGTTTTCTGGAGAAACTATGGGTGGCCACTAAAAATTCTCTTCATGTCGCTTATAAGCCGTGAAAGGCCATGACTTTGGGACAAAAAATTTTCAAAAAAAAAAAAAGAAGGTGCGGCTCATTTTAGCGAGCTTTTATTTCCTTTTAAATAAAATATTGTACCTAAGGTTTAATCCATTTATTTAATGTTTTGGAATCATTCTTTCTAAACAGAATTACTATATCCTAACTTGAAACGGCCCTATGCTTCCGACGTCGTGGCTTGTGGGTGACTACGCTCGCAGAAGTCCTCTTCCAGTCGTCGAAGCTCCGTTTAAATAGATCAATATTGCTGATCTTGCAATATTGAATATTCCCATGGTCCGCGATCGTCGTCCATTCTCCCGAACATATTGCATAAGCTTGACCGCAACCTTCACCTGCAATTGTACCTACATTTCCATACTGTTGTTTTTGCTTTTACTTCCGTTAACTTAGTGTTGTTGTTGTTGTTGCTGCCAGCGATCGGATTTCAATGGTGCATTCGCTGTACTAGTGCTGATGTTTGTCAATCGTCCTTATACTGAGAATCACAACATATCCCGCGCCCCCCTCCGACAACCCCTCTTCCTCCCTTTAAAGAAAGCCGCAACAAGGCGACGCTAAAAAAAACTCCGAACTGAGTACTTCTTGTCATGCATCAGTTCGATTAAATTGTGGCGGTTGAGATTTTACTGGATGATTTTCATGGTAATGTTGCGGTAATATTGGTAGAGGTAAAAATTCTTGCGTCTTTTCTGTTTTCATAAGGCTTGGTGCAAAGAGACGTGCATCTGCTTACCACTCGACCTTGTTACATTATTTCAAAGGTGTATTTTGTTGCTGTTTTATTTTGAAAGGGTCTGGCCGTCTGCAGGTTGGAGTAAAACATCATCTTCGGTTGACAGTTAAGGGCTGCAGTTCTAAGTGATGACTTATTGCTAACTTATTGCGTAATTTAGACGTAAATGTAAATGTGAACAAATTTTTTCTTTTACAATTTTGGTTTGTGCTCTACATCTTTCTTAATTAACATTTTGTTTTGTTCGGGTTTTAAAAGATTTTTAATAAAATTTGTTCTGTAATCGAGATACCTTCCCCCTCTTTCAGGAAGGTTTGAAATTTACTCTTTTTATAATTTCTTTCTTCTATAAAATCTTGTATAATGAAAAAAAATTTTTTTTATTATTTTTTCTTCTTATTTGATATAATTTAATGAAAAACTTGCATTATATACATTTTTCTTCACATAAAAAGTTAAACATTTATAAAGTTTAGGAACACTTATTCCAGAAAAAAAAATTTTTTCTCTCATTCTTTCTCTTTTAAATTTTTAACATGGTTCGATTTTTTATTGAATGAAGTTTTAATTCACTGATCTTAGGTTTAAATTATTGTCTTTTTTATTTTTCGATGGTATGGATTGTGTTTTTTACTAATTTAAGTATAATATCTTTTTTTATATATATATGGGTATTTATGTTACTCTCTCAAAAAGAAATTTTTCTTTATATTCTTTTTGTACAAATAGTAAAAAGTGTTATTTAAGCGCAAAAATACCTATGTTTTCAATGTATTGAATTTGAATTAAACGTTCTTTTTGAGTATCTTAATTAATTTTTGAATATCTGTATACACTTGTTTATATTTTATTGCTTTGCTTGCTCTACCGGATCACTGTCGGTTTTGTGGTCGGACTCCTGGGTTAACCTAAAAATAATAAAAATACATATTATGTGCCCTGAGTCCTTCCTGGTTCTTTCAAAGGCATGGTGCTCTTTACCCATAAAGGTACCCTTACAATAATAATGATATAAACAGTCGTTTATGAAAAAATATTTTTAATTATGAATCAGACTACGGCACATTGTAGTTATTGGCGAAAAATTAGTCTAGATCTTTTAAATCTCTTGTATGTTTTATCGTCGTTTGCAAGAATTTTAATTTTGAATTGCTTTGTTTGAGAATAGATTCCTTTACAATGGAGAAAAGCTTTTGAATTGATATTTGCATTACATTCGGACTTTTGACATACTCGTACAACGTCAGCTCTCTTACCTCTGATTCTTCATTTAGGTTAACATTTTCAACTGATAACTTCTGATGGGGATTTCTATCTATCTGGTGGCTTTCCTTTCAAAATATCTTCAACTACGTCTTTATTACCATTAGTACCACCTCTTTTAGTACCACAAGAACTATTCTCGACCTCCTTGTTCAATTCAACTTCTTTATTACTATTTTTACCACAAATATTACCCTCGAACTCCTCGTCGAACTCGTACTCCAATACATTCGACTTTTTTTTCACAGCATCCACACCACTAGATAGTCCCCTTATTATCATTAATTTCTTTTTTCTGAAATTCCTTACCGTCCAACACTAATTTCTCGCAAATCGGTGTCACTTTCGCTTCCCTCCCTTTGATCGTAACTACAATCCAAATGTACATTTTCCTGAATCAGTTCCTATTTTCAACACATCTGACTTCTTCAAACTTTTATCCGGCCCAGTGTCCACTAACAAGGCTACCTCATCGTTTATAGCTTGTCCACTAGGAAATGCTATAAACGCGTCGTCTGACACTGAACTTAAACATTGCGTATTAAAGATTTGGGGGCTATATCTAATCCGGTTCCTACAGGGGTGTTTCTTTTGTTCATTTAGCCATACCAAAGTTTCATTGCGCAGAATAATAAATTTTTGGTTTATGGCTGCTAAAACAGGTAATACAAATAATAAAAAAAATTTCCAAAATTGACTTCTATCTTCGGTTTTCCTTTTTTTTTATCTTCAACCGTTTTTCCTGATTCTTCATTTTTAGTTGGCATTTGACTCTAGTAAAAATGAAAACTTTAATTTTCGTAAAAATGCACTCTTCGCATTTTCTTTGCATTATTCTTTAATAAAATTTCTTTTTTACTTAATATTCTTGAACTCATTATTCTTTTTTCTCTGAATTATTACAATTTACATTTATACCTCCTTGACGGACTACCATCTTGACGCGATAAGGAAGATCAGTAGAGCGCAATGATCCAGACGGCGATGCCGACGGTATGATTTATCTGCCGGAAGGGACACCCATGTCGGCAAGGCCGAAGGTGAGCGACTCGAAGCTAAGAGTAGTCTACGCATAGGGCACGCTGAACAGCTATTGTTCGGCGTGACGAGCATAACTCACTCGCGTACTCTAGTGTCTGGGAGTGCCACGGAGGATAGTAAACTGTCAGCTGTGTATGATTCCAGACTGACACGGCTTACCCGAACATCGAGTAGGAATACCTTTCGGACTAGACGAACTTGGGCTGGCTGCTCTGGCATTCTGGGACCTCAGTATAGTCGAATGACATCGACTAGAAATGGCTCCTGTGCTAATGTCAGGGCGTCGCCGTCCCGCTAAAATCTGGCAAATCTTAAGATACGTTCGAAGTCTGTCGCCATTAAGTTGGTGGCTGTAGTGTAGTTGACTTAGTCCTACTTAATCACTGGATCTGGCTCTGAGTGTGTGACCCCATAAGGGCGCACACCAACCATAGCGTGACCTCCCTGCACTTGTGCATAGACAGCCACGGGATCCAATATGGGATACAGCAAACAGATGGAGATAGCGGTCTTAAGTTGGGACCCAACAACATGGACAAATTGACAACAACAACAACAACAGCAGAAAACGAGAACGGACAATCCGTTCCTATCATACAGCCTGAGGCTGTAACCACTGCGGAAGGTAGCTGCAGAGCACAGCCTCCCCGAAGCAGAACGAGCACTGAATGCCCGTCGATTTCGGCTGCCACCGAAACAACTTTCATGACGGTGCAAAGGACCTCCGAAGATGGCGTTCCTTCACTCGAGTCAGCTGCGCAAGGCCTGACTATTAAGAAAAAGCGGCTAACGACTTCTCAAAAGAAAAGGCTGAGGAGGCTGATGGGGTCAGGAAGACCATATGAAGAGGCCCTGAAGACTGTTCTGGAAGAAGGGCCGGAACGTCCGGCTCCAGATAACGGAGCATCGAAAAGGCAAGGGGAGCCGGTAAGGAAACCTGAGCCGAAAAGGACAAAACCGTCCTATGCTGAAACTGCCAGCTCGATAAGAGTTGGCCTACTACCGCTGAACTTCCCATGAGCTGAGCCTCGAGGAGCAGAAGGAACTGGAGGGGCAAATATGCAAGGAACTACTAAAGATCCCTGCTGACGGCCTTCAAGTCAGATTCCTGGGTTGCTCTTTTTAACTCGGATGGGTAACTTTTAATTGCGCTGACGCTGAGACAAAGCAGTGGCTTAGCTCGTTGGTAGTCAGCTTAAACCGGGAGGGAAACAGCTGACGCTGGTAGAAGGGGATGACATCCCCAAGCCATCCATCGCTGTTGCCCATTTCCCGGGCTAACTACCAACAACGGAGACTCTGCAATTAGTTCAGAGTCAGAACAGAACGCTTCCGGTAAGCAACTGGAAGGTGTTGAGCAGATCGGACGCTCAACAGGGCTACACGCTAACCATTGCAGTGGATGACAGAACTGTCAAGCTCTTGGCAACAAAGAGTCATCCAAGGCAGTGGAGAGCGAGAAAAGGGAGCCAACTCGTGAGGAGACTGTGAGAGCCTCCGAAAGTGAGACTCCCATGGTCGTCGATGAGGTTGGACCGTCGACGAGCAGGCAAGCCAGAGAGAGGAGGATCGCTAAGCAGACAGCCAATGTCAAGGCAACAGCTCATCCGATCTCGAGGAGGAAAAACGTGGAAACACGCTCCAAGCCCATAACCAGTTCAACGGCTCGAGCGGCAGCTCTTAGCAGCCGCAGGAGCAGTACGGGTCTAACTTCCAATAGGCAGATAGTCACTGTCAGTCAAAAGAAGAAGGAAAAGGGCAAAGAGGAGAAGAAGAGCGAGGCGAAGCCCAATCCGCCTCGGAGCAGCCACTAATGGTGGAGGTTGTTCAGATCAACCTTCACCGGGCGAAAGCAGCATCTGCTGCACTAACTAGGACCAGCGTGACGATTGGTCCTAATATCTTGCTCGTACAGGAACCCTGGACCAGCACGAGCAACAAAATTCTGGGACTGTCCCAAGCAGGTAATGTACTTTACTGCCCAGGTGACAGTAGACCTAGAACCTGCATTGTCTTTAATAATATATCCTTCTTTCCGATAACAGATTTAGTAACACCAGATCTGTGTGCGGCAAAGATAATAATCGACTGCAAGGAAGCAATAGTAGCTTCCGCCTATTTCCCGGGAGACTCGAACTTATGTCCTCCTAATGAAGTGGAACAGCTCATTGGGTACGCCAGGAGGAACAAGCTAGAGGTGATCCTAGGCTGTGATGCAAATGCCCACCACACCACATGGGGCAGCTCCGACATAAATTCAAGAGGTGAGTTACTGCTAAACAGTATTTTATCTCTAGATCTTAATATCTGAAATGAGGGGAACAGTCAAACATTTGTGACGCAAGCAAGGTCCTAGATCTTTCTCTCACAACCTCCTTTGCAAATACCCTTCTCAGCAAGTGGCGAGTTTCTTCTGAGCCTTCATGCGCAGACCAAAGGCATATCAGGTTCAAGCTAAGAACTCAAGCCAAAACCACAATATCATTTAGACCTAAGAGACAGACTGACTGGGACAGTTACTGTACCGAACTCAGTCTCAAACTTAACGAATATTCAATAGAAACGATAGACTCCATAGGCAGCATGGAACACGCTACTAATATCGTAACCGAATCCATAATTGATGCCTATGAAAATAACTGCCCACTGAAGACAAAGACTCTTCCAAGGCAGACACCGTGGTGGAACCGAAACTCAGAAAAGCTAAGGAGAGAGGTGAGGAGACTGTTCAACAGGGCCAAGCAAGAGAATGACTGGCCGTCCTACTCTTGGGCTCTCACCAACCACAACAAAGAAATCAAGAAGGCGAAAAAAGAGTCATTCAAAAGGTTCTGCGAATCAATCTCGGATGCTGGATGCAGAATCATAAAATCCAGACTGAGAAGTACGGAAATAACAGCTACCACAGCCAGAAGCTGCCCACATGGAGGGGTTCTGTCCCCCCTGTTGTGGTCTCTAGTGGTAGACGATTTTCTCTGCTCCCTGGAGCAGAAGGGATTCCAAACAATAGCCTATGCCGGTGATCTAGCAGTAATTGTGAGAGGCAAGTACGGGAACATCTTATCGGATCTAATGAAAAGGAAATATCACCTTAAACAACTAATGATTTGTGGAAAAACATACAATACACAGATGAGGTTAAATACCTTGGGATTACACTAGACAGCAAACTGAACTGGGGTTCCCATATTGACAGGCTGACGAAAAGAGCGACTAATGAACTTTGGACCAGCAAAAGACTCTGTGCCAGGAATTGGGGAGTGCAACCGAAATGGTTGCTCAAACTATACTCCCTGATCATATTGCTACTAATCACCTACGAAGCACTCGTCTGGTGGGTGAAGACGGAAGAGAAAGCAACAGTCACTAAGTTGGGTAGAGTTCAAAGACTGGCCAACTGCAGCATAACAGGATGTCTGAAGACCACTCCCTCGGCAGCATTGAACACCATGTTACATATGATGCCGCTGGAGCTGGAAGTACAGAAAACTGCAATGCTGGCCCTGCACAGACTGTGTCATTTGGGCGGAGTGAAGCTCAAAAAGACTTCCAAGGGCCATCTGTCTTTATTAGAGAAGAGGATGAATAATAAACTCTTCATGATGCCATTGGACAAAATCCTCACAAAACACTCTCTGGACAAGAGATACATCATCGTGATTCCGGAAAGGGACAGATGGAGTGTAAATAGAGTCACTCCTCCTGACGATGCAAAAGTCTGGTATACCGACGGATCCAAAACCGATACCGGAGCAGGAGCGGGAATACATAGCTCGGGGTATGGAGAAGTATCAGCCTAGGAGAATATGCAACAGTTTTCCAAGCAGAGACCTTACAAACCTAAATATGGATGGAAAAACCATATACATAATGACAGACGGTGACGAAGTAAACGAAGAAGCGGACAGACTGGCGAAGGAGGGAGCAGCAAGGCCTCCCTATGGTGCCGAGCCACAATACTTAGTGTCAGCAGATCGCAATTCATACGGACCACATACTTGGAGTTTTTGGACAAACCGGATTTGGTCCCGTACGGCTGGTCAAACATGTACCAAACTATTCTTTCCTAGATACATGGAAAAGAAATCCGAATATCTACTTTGTTTAAGCAGATCTGAACTGAGAACAATGGTAGCTGTTTTCAGCGGGCACGCCCTTCTACATAAACATAAAAAGCGACTGGAACTATCCAACAGCGATAAGTGTAGATTCTGCCTGGAAGAGGAGGAAACCTCAGTGCATATTCTGGCAGAATGTCTTGCGCTGCATAGACAAAGGAGATCTATACTGGGCAGGGAAATCATCCAACAGACAGAACTGGTGAATTGGAAATAGGAAGAGTGAAAATCTTTCTAGACATTACCGGAGTAGATAAAATGATCTAGAGCAGCAACGTGTTTGGCACAATAGTCTGGGAAGACGCAGTGCCACGGACGGAAAACGCTCGTACCCTCCACCAATAATTATATACTGATCGTTTTTCGTCAACATCATTTGAAAAAAATTTTATTTATATCTAGCTCCTTTAATTCGTCATTATATTTTGGTTTTTCCGAATTTCGAATTTGACTTGGCCTCTGAGACTCTTGTTTGATGTTGGCATGCTGGTCTATTGGCCGAGACCGAGCCGCGAAGGGTTTCCCCGACTATTCGGACAATATCTCACAATATGACCCGGTTGCGAGCATTTAAAACATTGAATAGGTATACTCAGTGTTGGGGCGTTTCGATTGTTATTAGTACTTTGGTCGCTATTTCTCGTTTGCGAATTTTGATTGTTCCGATCAGCCTGCCTGTTTTTTGCCCCTGCCTTCAGTAAGGATTTGTTTCGTGACCCTTTAACTGACAGACGTTACAAAATAAATTTTTTATTTTAGCGTAGCAATTTTTGTCGGAGTGTCACGTTTTTCCGCAAAAACCGCAAATTTGTATATTTTCATTCATAGAAATATTGCTTTTGTTGCATCGTGCATAAGTTGTGTGTCCATATTGAGCACAACTACCACAGTAAGCCGTGTTTTTTCTTTAGACACAAACATCCGAAGTATGACCTTCTACGTTACAAAACGAACACCGAGCTTGATGTGTGGCTACTGGGGTCGATTTATTAACGAAATAATCAGAATATCCTATTTTACTGTTTTCCCCATGACGTTCTTCCGTAGTCTGTGCTTATTTTATAAGAGCAAATAGTGATTCCATTTCTGCGCCCTCGAGTCTGATTTGTAAGAAGGAGTCCTTAATAAGAAAAATAAGTTTATTTTTTGCTAACTTCTGGTAGTCGTGCAGCAATGTTACTGCTTCAGTATGGTTCCAAGATTCCCTTAGAAGCTCTTCGGCTTCACGCTATCACGATTCTATCTTCCTACCAAACTCCGAAACCTTTTCAGCACTCTGCTGTTTTGCGGAAGCAATTTCATATCTGATTGTCTCTAAGCTTCGTTTCTTCAAAAATTTTGTTTTTATGACATCATTTAACTCATCCAGCACTTTTGGCAAAAATATGAGTGTCCTCAGAAATTGTGCCTGGAATTCCAAAGGGTTTGCCAAGCATAAACTGGAAATGCAAAATTTTTTTAGACAGAAAGAAGTAGACGTCATGCTTCTCTCCGAAACTCACCTAACAAATAAAAATTTCTTCTCAATATCTGGTTATAGCTTCTATCAAGCCAACCACCCAGATGGAAAGGCGCATGGAGGCACTGGAATACTTATTCGAAAAAGACTACAGCACTTTGCTCTAGAGGCTTATAGCTATGAATTTATTCATGCAACAACACTTTGCGTTAAAGTCGGAAACAAAATTTTCGTCTTATCGGCGATATACTGCCCTCCTCGCTTGAGCATAACAGAAAGAATGTTCATAGATTTCTTTAACACATTAGGCGATACGTTTCTAGCAGCAGGAGACTATAATGCTAAGCATACTTTCTGGGGTTCTAGAACTTGCAGTCCGAAGGTCCAGCAATTAAACAAGGCAATTTTAGATAAAAAAAATTTCCCTTAACGTTATATCTTCACGGCAGCCAACTTATTGGCCAACGGATCTCCAGAAAATTCCTGACCTCTTATATTTCGAAATCACTAAGGGTATAGAGAGAAAACTTATTTCTGCAAAAGCTACAACTGACCTCTCCTCAGATAATTCGCCCGTTGTATTCCTATTACACAAGTATCCGCATGTAGCTGATTAACCAATCCAAGGACTAACTGGTTGAGGTATAAAAAGTACATAGGTTCCCACATACACACAAACTATAAAATTTAAAGCAATGAATATATTGATGACGCCGTTACTATTTTTAGTTCCATTTTAACTTCAGCAGCTGAAAATTCGACTCCTCACACTAAAAATAGAACAGGTAAAAACCGGACAAATAGAGAAATTGAAAATCTCGTTGCCGAAAAACGTAGATGAAGGCGCAAATGGCAACGAACCCGTTCACCATTGGCCAAACTTAAACTTAAGGAAGCCGGAAAAAAGCTAAGAGTAGCCCTATCCTGGGAAAAAGAGAAAGAACAAAACATTTTTTTACAAAACCTTACACCCAGAGGCTCAAATCATGAGTCTTTATGGTTAGCGAGCCGCGGTTTGAAGACCCCCGTGCACCGTGAGTCACCTATTCGGCGACCAAACTATGGCTGGGCACGCTCTGACGAAGAGAAAGCGATGACCTTTGCATTGCACCTGAGTAAAGTTTTCCAACCAAATCTCAGTACAATCGAATATACTCTCCTAGTTCAACCTGAAAACACATGTAGGATTCGCGTTAATATCACTCAAAGTGAAGTTAATAATACAAATAAAAATGAATAAGTATGTTAAAAAGCTCCAGGGCATGTTCTTATCACTTCAAAAATGTTGAAAAATATACCTTTAGTAGCAGTAGCATTTTTAACAATCCTTTTTAATTATATCATAAGGTACGGTTACTTTCCGAAGGATTGGAAACGGTCGGTAATTAAAATGGTTCCTAAGCCAGGAAAATATCCCACACAAACTTCCTCGTATAGACCTATTAGCCTGCTCCCTAGCCTGTCAAAATTATTCGAAAAACTACTATCCAAATTAACAAAATACCTACAAGAATATCATGTTATTCCCTCCTATCAGTTCAGTTTTAGAAAACAACATGGTACTTTTGAACAAGTAAGTCGTATTACAAATAAAATTCGACTTGCGTATGAGAATCGAGAGTACTGCTCAGCAGTATTCTTGGACGTGCAACAAGCGTTCGATAAAGTCTGGCATGAAGGCTTCCTATACAAAATCCGAAGTTTACTTCCTTTAAATTTCCACGCGATCTCTGAGTCATACCTAAAACATAGAACGTTCCAACTGAAACATAATACGTTTACAACAAAAAGTTTTCAAATTAATGCAGGAGTCCCTCAAGGAAGTGTTGTAGGGCCTTTTCTTTATCTCTTGTATACTGCAGATATTCCTATTAGTGATCGAATAACAGTTTCAACATTCGCTGATGACACAGCGATATTAAGCCGACACAAGGATATAAGAGTCCCTACTTCCAAGCTCCAAAATCATCTCAACGAAATCCAAGACTGGCTGTCTAAATGGCGACTTAAAATAAATGAGCTTAAATGTCGGCATATAACATTCACGCTTAACAGAAAATCTTCTCCGGACATTTTCCTTAATAGCACACGCGTCCCTCAAAGTGAACAAGTTACTTACCTCGGAATTCACTTGGATAAGCGATTGACATGGCGCAAGCATATCGATGCCAAGAGAACCCAAATGAAACTTAAAGCCAATAGCTTGCAATGGTTAATTAATAGTCGCTCTCCTCTTAAACCTATAAAATCCTCCTATACAAACAAGTCATAAAACCAATATGGACGTATGGTTTGCAATTGTATGGAAATGCAAGCAATTCGAACATAGATATCCTGCAAAAAGCTCTGGCCAAAATCCTAAGGACTATAACCGGAGCTCCTTGGTTTATTTCAAATGAAAGAATACATAGAGAACTTAACGTAGAACTGGTTAGAATGGAATTCGCCAAAGTCAAAGAAAAGTATTTTTGTAAACTGCAAGCACACGTGAATCCACTCGCGCGTAGACTATCAAATCCATCTCTCCATTCGAGGCTTAAAAGAAATGATCGGCCAGCGGCTCCAAGTCGTACTCAACAACAGGTGCAATCCATGCACATTCATCAACACAGTTTTCCTAGCTGATCGTGAACTCGGTGGGTGCACTCCATGCACCCTTGCAATCCACGCACACTCTAACTCCTTAAAATCGTCGTTTCGGCAAACAAAACCGTCAATACTACATGTGCTTCTTCACAAATCAGAAATTCCCGCGTACAATCCACTGATTTGCCATTTCATCATGCTTTCTATGCTCTCCAACATCGACTCAATTACATGTGATCCTACACACACATCATAAAAGCCCAGTCTTCTTAAACCGAGGCCCGTAATTATGCATAAATCACATTCATAAACATTTCTATAAGTTGGAATATGCTCTGTGACATGTAATTGTGTTAAATTAGGTGTAAGATTTTAAAAAATTATTGGTAGACTCCTATCCTAAAGGAGTGATCCAATAAATAATACATAAAGTTTAAAAAAAAAATTTTTTAATTTAACTCATCCAAATTGCGTTATTCTCGTATTATTCTTGATTGATTCTTTTCGAGACAATTTCGTAAGCTTTGCCTGCTAGTCTGTTTTTTATGCAACCTAATATGTCGCTTATATTACTGTGCCCTACTACGCTTTCCAATAATCCAATTCCATTAACAAATCTATCAACTTCTAAATATAAATCAACATTGTTAGTTCTTAATATTAAGAAGATTCAATATAAAAATAACCACCAAAAAAAAAACATTGTTTGTGCCTGAAAAATATGAAACGAGGTTATGTACTTTTCGCATCAATTCGTCTACCTGCATTGTGCTGGTCATATTTATACTTATTGTAGGTATTGTAGATGGGAAGGATGTTGGGACAGTGAGATTATCGGTGCTTTTGCTAATTGACCTGATTGTAGGTGTAATATGTTGTGCAGTGCCCACAACCACTAAGTTAAAGACTTTTCGGTAAGTGAACCTAAGTATTGGATTGTTGGGAGAACGAGATTATCTGGCTTTTTTACTGTTTCTGCTAATTTGTTACCGACGGCCTTACTTAGTGACTCTCTTAGTTCTTGGTTATCCCTTTCAGATTCGTCAATCAAATTATTAAGTATGTCAATCTGTGCTCTTAATTTTTTGCACTCTCTTGTTAAACCCTGTATTGATTCTTCTAGTATATGAATATTTTTCTCTGTGGCATGTTCCGAAACACTTACTGAATTTTTGATTTGATTAATGAAAAACGTAGCTTCCCCTTATTTTGAAAATTGACCTAGAAAATTGATGCTTTACTAATTTCGAAATTCCCTTGCTCAAAATTGATTTTCGTGCTAATTCCCTTGTTTCTCTAAGAACTTCTTCGGAATCAGTTGCGAGTAATTTTAAATATCTTGGCCTTGGTAACAGCTTCCGTTGAGTCTTGTAAACCAAATATTATTGTAATACTTCTGCCCAGACGCCATGATTCCCAAAAAAAAATATATTGACATGCGTTTTACCATACAATCGTTCTAATGAATTGATCGGCTGTTCTTGGTAGCAACTAGTTGCTAATTAAAATTGACACAATTCCAATTCCAGGCGAAATTCGTATATAGCCGTTCATGTATGCACACTTTGAATATTAAATTATATCTTCAATCTCTCTTCTAAGCATTTTGCCCAGATATATTGGCAAGTGATCCTTCACAATATAAAATAATTTGACCTTTTTTTTACTGTATTATTTTTCAGCATCAATAACTCTAAAAAAATAAAACAGTAAAAAAAGTTCATATATATGTAATGTTAACTGGCTTCACGTACGGCGAAATAAAGTTCGAGCCAGCTAAGTTTAAGAATTTATTCAGTGCAATAACAAAGATATATCATTTAAGTATTATTTTCATTAAGCTAATTTCAATTCAAGTTCAATATAATATATGTAGTTTTCACTTTAAGTATTATAGTTTAAGTTTACGACCATGGACTACGCGAGTGCGACTTTACAGCTTACCGATCTCCAACTGACTGTTCTTTCTTTTCTCTTTTACTACCTTAAGTCCTTGCCCACACTTTAGTTGTACGGCCGATTACTATGTCACCTCGTTTACACTCCAGTTGTACAACCGATCGCTATGTAACCTCGTTTACACTCGGCCATCCTCATCGTCATCGGTCCCCGATGATAAATCATCATTGTTGCTCGTGTACCTCCAAAGCTTCATATTGTCGCTGCTAGACATGGTTTTGTTTGGACCGTCGAATACTGCTGCTTTTTCTACGTCGTAACGCCCGTTCCTCTTTACCTTGGTCACCTTATACGGTCCCAAAAACTCGCTCGATAGTTTCTTACCAGCCACAAATTGTGTGCGCTTTATAGCGACTAGATCGTTCAATTGATAAATGAAATCTTTCTTACGACGTTTATCATAATAAGCTTTGTAGATGTCTTGTGCCCGTTGTATTTGTTGTTTTGCTCGTTCCCGAATTTCTTGACGGTCTGCTTCGAAGGATTCTACCCATTCCTGTTGTAACTTCTGCAGTATGTCGTTGTTCACGTTTAACTTCATTTTGACTCCAAACATTAGCTCAAATGGTGTACGTTTTGTTGAGCTATGAATGCTTGAGTTGATGGCTTTTTGCACTTGGCTAACAAATTTGTACCACTTCGTCGAGTCTTCTGTTGACAGTTTCGACAAAACCGATAGAATTACACGATTCGCCCTTTCTATCTGGCCGTTACCTCTTGGAACCCCTGTTGTAACTAGAATGTGGTTTATGTCGTTTTGCTGACAAAAATCTTTAAAAGCTTGCGACGTATACGCAGTGCCTCTGTCGCTTACGATTTGGTTTGGAGACCCGAAAATGTCTGACCAAAGCGTTAATTTCTGTACTATTTCCTCTGCTGCTGTGGTTTTTGTTGCAAATAGCCAAACGAACTTTGTGAATCCGTCAATCATTGAAAAAATGTATTTATATTTTTTCGTAGTCATGTCCATTGGCCCGATGTGGTCGACATGCAGTGTTTGTAATGGTTGGTCCCCTTTTCCGATACAATGTAGTTCACCCTCAAGTTTTCCCAACTTTTTGTTATGGATAATACATGTAACACAGTTGTTGACAAAACTTCGCACTTTATGCTCTACATGTGGAATGTAATAATTTTGTTGTATCGTATGTAACGTCTTTTGGACCGAAAAATGTCCTACATTGTGTGCTTCTCGCATTATCTCTGACTCCATAGATTTTGGTACTAATAATAAGTCGTTTCCGTTCACATGCTTGTATACCAGATCGCCCTTAATTTTGAAGTCTTTGTACGCAGTTGTTTTCAAAAGATCAGAGACTGCTGCTGCATGTTCATCTTGTTCTTGTGCTCTTTTCATGCGCGCTGTTAGCTCAGTACTTATGACTAGAACGTCCTGTGGGTATCGGCTTAGAAAATCGGCGTGCTTCAAGGAATCGCCACTTCTGTGCATGATTTCAAAATTATAATCCTGCATCGAAAAAATCCACTGAGCAACTTCTCGTGGAACCTCTTTTTTCGTAGTAGTTTGTTTGAAAGCAGCACAATCAGTTACAAGTGTAAATTTAATACCTAGCAGGTAATGACGAAATTTTTGCATTGCTAAGTACGCTGCTTTAACTTCTAAGTAGTAACTATGCTTTTTCGATTCAGCTGGTGACGTGCTTTTGCTCCAATAGTAGATCGGGTGTAGTTTGTTATTACATTGTTGCATGAGTACTGCGCCAAAACCGTACTGCGACGCATCCGTATGCAGCTCAGTTTCTCTATGCCGATTATACAACTGTAAAACTGGTGATTGTGTTAGAATTGACTTTAACTGTTCCAACGCTTGAACTTGTTCAGCTTTCATTGAAAATTCAACATTTTTCCTCAACATATCCGTCAAAGGACGTGCTATATGGGCATATCCCTTTATAAATTTTCTAAAGTATCCTGTCATTCCCAATACAGATTGTAGTGCTCTCAGATTTTTGGGTATTGGTACATTGCTGATGGCTTTAACTTTTTTCCCGTCAGGCCTGATGGTACCATTTTCCACTGTGTATCCCAAAAAATCGATTTGCTGCTTCAAAAAAGAACATTTCTTCAACTTAATTTTTAATCCGTAGTTTGCCGCTTTTTTTAAAACCATTTCCAGCTTCTTCAACCCTTCTTCGATTGTTCTGCTAAATATGACTATGTCGTCTACATATAATTCCATAATATTTTCGTTAATTAGATCTTGAAATATACACGATACAAACCGGATGAACGCTGCCGGTGAGTTGCAAAATCCAAACGGGGCACGATTAAATTCATAAATCCCGCTTTTTACGACGAATGCTGTATACTTTTTACTGTGTTCTTCGACAGGAACGTGGAAGAATCCGTTCTCCAGATCTAGCACCGTGTAAAATTTTCCTCCTTGCAGCTTCTCCACCACTTCGTCTATCAATGGTACTGGAAAAGCGTCTTTTAGCATCATCGAGTTTAATTTGCGATAGTCGATGCATATGCGATATGAACCATCTTTTTTCGAAACCACTACGACCCGACTTGCGTAATCTGATGTTGACTTTCTTATGATGCCCTCTTTAAGCCATTCTTGCACCTGATTCTCCACTACAGCTTGGTGAGGTTGTGGTAATCTGCTAGGCGACTGTCGAAATGGGACTGCATTGTCTGGTGTTATTTTAAGTTCAATCGGACAGTCACATTGTTTCCGCGTTTCTTTATACGTTACTAGCATTTCTTGTATGTACCTTTTGTCTTTATTTGTAATTTCGCCACAGTCTATTTCGTTTTCTTTTATTTGGTACACACTTAAAAATGGTTCATCATTCATTATGCGCAAGAAAGTATAACCGTTTTCGTTCGACATGTACTCAAATTTGTCCATGAAGTTATTTCCAAGCAAAACGGAATGCTTTAAAACACCATTTGCCACCACAAGAAACTTTATTTCTATTTCAAGATCGTCCACTTTTACACTTGCGTTGAAGCACCCTTTTGTTTTTGTCGGTTTGTTTCCTAGTCCATATAACATTGTTGAAACGCCTTCAACTGTTACATTTTTGAAATTTGATTTCATACAACCTTCTTGCACGATGCTCACATCCGACCCGGTGTCAATAAAAGCAAACAACTCTTGTTCGTTCACAAAAATTTTTTTGTAACGTTTTTCTTGTTTTATTAAATTCACTTGTTGATTATTTTTTGTACATGCTGTTGCTATATGACCAAAGGAGTTGCATTTAAAACACTTAACGTCTTGGGTGCACTGAGCTCTTTTATGATCACTGGAACCACAATTGAAACAATGAACTTTTTTCACTTTCGTTTCACTTGAACCAGAATTCGAGTTTGAATTGGTGTTCCAATTGGGTCTGTCTTTTTTATTTTCTGCGTTTTTGTTTTGATTATTTTTTTCGTTACTTTTTAGAGCTTCGTATATGTCAAATTTTTCTTTCAGTTCCTTAATAGTTTTTGATTCATAAAACGAGTATTTGATTTCATTTCGTACTTTTAGTCCATCTACGATATAACGAATTACCGACTTTTCATCAATATTGCCGATCGCGGCCAACTTTTTAATTTGCAAAACGTATTCGTGAAACGTTTCCTGTTCGTTTTTCTTTCTTTCGCACAGTTTTTTATGCAATTCGGCACTGTTATACTCCTTATGAAACTCAGCTGTTAGTTCTGCTTTAAAGTTATCGTAATCGTTTATCGAAACTGACTCCAAGAACAATTTAGCCGTTTTCGACATTTTGTTGCGTGCATGCACATACATTTGTTGCTTGTTCAGATTATACACTTCGGCGTTTTTTTCGAAGTTGTCAAACCATAATTTTACTGGTGTCGTTTCACCATCAAAGTCATTAATCACTTTACTAAACGAATCAAACGACACAGAGCTGTTCGGTCGATCCAATTTAATCGCCAGTAATCGCAGCACTTCCGTTAAATTGTCGCAGTTCAGTGCTTGTGTGTTTGTTTTATTTTCTGTGGCCATGTTTCTTTCTATTTCTACTCTTGATTCGTTTATATTTGCCAAGTTGTCTACTGTTTCTTCTCGTACTTTTTCTTTTAATTGCTTTTCAACTGTTTTTTCACCGTTTTGTTCGGCCGACTGATCCACGCTTTTTTCAACTTTTCTTTCACCTTTTCTGAATCTTCTTTCAACTTCACTTTTTCTTACGCCTTTTTCTCTTGATGTTCGCAAATTTTTTATAACTGTTCTTTGCTCAGAATCTACGTTTTCAACCGAACTTTCCGACGACGTTGACTTGACACGTTTTCGCTTTATGTAATTTTCGTATCTTTTTTCTCTTTCGCTTAACAGTTCTTTTTGACTTTGCATGCTCCGACAACAACAACACTACTCATATTAACCGGACTGTACTTCGCGCTTTTTTTTTTTTTTTTTTTTTTTGGTTAATTTTTCTGTTCAAAATGCTTTTACTATTGGATAATTTATTTCTTCTTCAAATTGCACATTAACTTATGAAAAACGACGGTTGAGCCCCCAAATGTAATGTTAACTGGCTTCACGTACGGCGAAATAAAGTTCGAGCCAGCTAAGTTTAAGAATTTATTCAGTGCAATAACAAAGATATATCATTTAAGTATTATTTTCATTAAGCTAATTTCAATTCAAGTTCAATATAATATATGTAGTTTTCACTTTAAGTATTATAGTTTAAGTTTACGACCATGGACTACGCGAGTGCGACTTTACAGCTTACCGATCTCCAACTGACTGTTCTTTCTTTTCTCTTTTACTACCTTAAGTCCTTGCCCACACTTTAGTTGTACGGCCGATTACTATGTCACCTCGTTTACACTCCAGTTGTACAACCGATCGCTATGTAACCTCGTTTACATATATAATTCTTTTATACTTTTTTTAGACTCTTATTTCTGAGGAATTTAAAATAAGTAAAAATTAATACTCTTTTTAGACTCTAAAATTTTCAGACTCAAAAAAGCGGAAAATGTGTATATTCAACCTGAGTAAACTCTCTAACTCGGTTTTAAAGAGCGTTTATTCCAGGGGGTTGAATTGACTTGAGTTAAATATACCTGGGTTAAAATGATGCATAAACGTAGTAATTACAACTTAAAGTGTGTATGGAAACACAACGTAAACGTTGAAAAAAATTACAGTAAAGTATTGCGCGATTTTCTTCAAGACGAAAAATGTTCAGGAAAGATCTCGCGTCTTTTCTCCTCGTAATGTTGAAGATGTATATCTTTGCCAAAAAAGAGGGTACTATAAAAATGTACAGTTTATATGTGATGCCGACTTTTTAATTTTGGGGGTTAGTGCCCGATTTGGTCGGGGATGGAGAGATGTTGTGAGTCTCAGTAAAAGCACGATTGACAAACATCAGCACTAGTACAGCGAATGCACAATTGCAATCCGATCGCTGGCAACAACAACAACAACTACACTAATTTAACGGAAATAAAAGCAACAACAACAGTATGGCAATGTAGGTACAATTGCAGGTGAAGGTTGCGGTCAAGCTTATGCAATATGTTCGGGAAGAATGGACGACGATTGCGGACCATGGGAATATTCAATATTGCAAGATCAGCAATATTGATCTATACAAACGGAGCTTCGACGACTGGAAGAGGGCTTCTGCGAGCGTAGTCACCCTTAAGCCACGACGTCGGAAGCATAGGGGTGTTTCAAGTTCGGATATTGTAATTCTGTTTAGACCGAATGATTCAAAAACATTAAATAAATGGATTAAACCTTAGGTACAATCTCTTGTTTAAAAGGAAATATAGGGACTATAATACGCTCGACACTGTCTGAGCGCTTGGTTTCCTATATCTCATCATTGGAATAAAGGCAAGTGTATACGCTCGACCCCGTCTGAGCGTTTTGCTTCCTTAGATTCCAACACATCGGGAACATTGATGCCTCAGTAAAAAGAGGGCGTTGTTTTACAGCTCAAAAAAGGTCACATACATAATAAACGCTTGCATGGTGCTGTATAGGATAATACAGATCCCGAACCTACAAATGAATCAGGAGATGTTTTTGAAGAAATCAAAGAAAATATCGTATTCGGGCTGGTAGAGATCGGAGAGAAAAAATTGTCCGAGATTGTCGTACGCATTAAGTTCTTTTTCCGACAAAATAAGATTAAAATTTTAAAAATATTTATAAAATGACAATAACCTGCAACAAAATCCTCCTTTTCAGAATTTAAGTTCTTCTATATCTTTTTGTCCACGAAAAGATTGAAAAATATTAAACGAAAATCCATCAAGTCCGAATTATATAATTAGGAGTAAATCGGGTTTGAAATTTTTTATACCATTGGCAACATTCATGGAACTACTACTGAAGCTTAACAGCGGAAAATAGAATTTGAATTTTGAATGGCTGTTAATTAAAAAATTTTTTAACAAATTAAATTTTCTATATATTAAAATGGACACTCTGGCAACACTTCGCCGCGGTCAGCTGTGTTTTTCAAGCGCACAAATTCAAAGTTTTAAAATTCAAATTTACAAGTAATCGACTAGACAGAAAACCTACGCGCTAGGTCGTTTTCTCGTCGCGAGTGGCTGAGTGGTGTTATCCAGCCAGTTACCTACTTGTGGGCAGTGATCTGAAGAGTTGAAATAAGAAATTTCCTCTAGATAAGTATTAATAATCTCGAAAATATTCGAAATAATATTTTTCCGAAGATTGACACCGATTCTTGAAGAGAAAAAGATAATTCCTGAACATCAGTTTGGCTTTCGCCAGAACCATGGGACGCCTGAACAATGCCATCGAATAATAAAAGCAATAAGAGATGCACTTGAGCGTAAGAAATATTGTAGTGCGGTGTTTCTCGATGTACAACAAGCCTTCGATCGCGTGTGGCATAAAGGGCTCCTATACAAACTAAAGAAACTTCTACCAGCTCCCTTTTATCTTGTACTAAAATCTTATCTTGAAAATCGTAGTTTCTATGTTAGATACAATTCAGAAGAGTCGGACTTATGTGAAATCAATGCAGGAATCCCACAAGGTAGTGTGTTAGGTCCCATATTGTATACAATATACACGTCGGACATGCCAGTCGATGACGAAATCATAACAGCAACATATGCCGATGATACGGTACTTGTAGCATCTGATAAATCATTAACGGAAGTTTCAAAAAGCCTGCAAAATAATGTGAATAAAATTGAAGAATGGTTAAACAAATGGAATATTAAAGTTAACGCATCAAAATCGGCGAATGTTACATTTGCACTGAAGAATGGGGAATGCGAAAAATTGTCCTTAAACGACACAGAAATACCACAAAGCAATACCGTAAAATATCTTGGTATGCATTTAGACAAAAGACTGACATGGAAAACACATATTCAAGCCAAAAGAAAGCAATTAACGCTTAAATCAAAGCAAATGTCCTGGTTAATAGGACCCAAGTCATCACTTAGCTTGGAAAACAAAGTCCTATTGTACAAAGCAATACTCAAGCCTATATGGACGTACGGAATCCAACTATGGGGAACAGCCAGCAATTCAAACCTAGAAATTCTCCAACGATATCAATCGAAAACACTTAGAATGATATGCAAAGCTCCCTGGTTTGTGACCAATAAGGTAATTCAAAGAGACTTAATAGTTCCAACAGTCAAAGAAGAAGTAAATAATAACAGCTCAAGGTACCTAGACAGATTAAGCAACCATACCAATATACTAGCCATAAACCTGTTAGATGATAGTGAAGAAATTAAACGGCTGAAAAGATTCCATATTTTAGACTTACCTTATAGAAAATAGTATGTAATATTGTTAAGAAAATATAAATAAGTATTGTATTAGCCTTAATGAAGACTAATCTATGTGAATTTTACGCTTCTTATCTTATTTGCTTATTATTATACTTAGATTTAATAGATTGCAAATAAATTGTTAAATAACAAAAAAAAAAAAAAAAAAAAAAAAAGATAAGTATTTCATATTCCAAGTCATTCCTATTTGATACAAAAACACTTTTATAGAAAGAAAGCTGCTTGCCGCAGCTGACTCAGCTGTCAGCTGATGCCAATTGGCAATTCACCAAAAAGCTCTTCGAAAAGCTCTGCTAAATGCTCTAGTAGCGTCGACACAAACCATGGTATGGTATTTGTCGAAGATGATGAAGATCAAGTTCCAAAAGTTGTGCAACTACCCAGCAAGCAGTTTCTTCACAAAAACGAAACTTCCGTCCAGTCCGAATCGATCAGCCAGTTTTCAATGCTGAGAAGCCAGTTCCAAAGGCAACGCTCCAACTCCACCAGTGCAATAAATCCGAATTCAACAGAGAAAAACATCTCAAGTAAATTATATCAAGCTGAGGACACAGCATCTCCTATTTCAACCGCTACAATAACAAAAAACGCAATGAACTCAGGTAATGCGGTTATTAAGTCGAACAATATTGTAAAAAAAACAAAGCGAACAGCAAGCGGTACTAATTGGCATGCATCGCTACGTCAATATAATTAAAAGAAAAAGAAGCCCAACTGCAAACAATGCCAACAGGGCTAAACTTAATAAAACGGAAACCGTATCCACTCCGCCTAATACTCTATCGTTTAACCGCTTTGCTCTTTTATCAGAAAATCTAAATGATAAATCATCTAAAGCTTAAAAGTAGCAAAGGTATTTCAGTCGTGATTAAAGGTATTGAAGGAGACGTTAATCCGAACGATATAAAAAATGCTCTCGGCGAACAGGGCTTTCATGCTAGAGCAGTAATAAATATAATAAACAAAGAAAAAATACCGCAGTCAATGTTTAGAGTTGACCTTCTTCCAGACAACTTAAAGCTTAAAAAAAATGAAAGCCATCCCATTTATAACTTGATGTACTTATTACATCGTAAAATTACCGTGGAAGACCCTCACAAACGAAATGGGCCAGTACAATGCAATAATTGCCAAGAGTTTGGTCATACCAAAACTTACTGCACTCTGCGTACAGTGTGTGTAATATGTGGTGAACTTCATCACAGTTCCGTGTGTAGTAAAAAATCGCAAAACGACCGCAATTTAGTAAAATGTAGCAACTGCCAAGGTAATCATACTGCAAATTACCGAGGCTGTATAGTTTACAAAAATCTTAAGCAGCGTCTTGATATCCGAAAGCAAATGTCTCGAAATCCAGTTAAAAATACATTTGTTCCTTTAACCGCGCCATCCTCGAATATAGCTAGTGTTGCTTTTACTCCAGGTGTTTCCTATGCAAATGCATTGAAGGCAGGCATTCCATCAAATCAGTTCACACCTTCCAACTCAAATAGCAATCTTGAATTAATGATATCAACTCTTACTCAAAGTATTTCTAACTTTATGCAGGCGATGCAAAAATCAGTCGACACAATTGTGGAAATGCAGACTAAGTTAATGACAGCTCTTCTTTCGAAAATATGAGCAGTTTAAGAATGTGTGCATGGAATTCAAACGGTTTAAGCCGGCATAAGCTAGAAATCCAAAATTTTTTAATTCGTGCATCCGTTGATGTATTGCTTCTCTCAGAAACTCACTTAACTAATAAATGCTTCTTCGCAATTCCTGGATATATATTTTACAAAACCAATCATCCAGATGGTAAAGCACACGGTGGTACAGGCATTCTTATTCGTAAGAGAATTAGGCACTTTCTAATGGAATCGTATGCAACTACTTTTATACAAGCAACAACAATAAGTATTTGGGCTAATAGCAAAAGCATGTCAGTCTCGGCGGTATACTGCCCACCACGTCACACTATTTCAGAAAAAATGTATATAGATTTCTTCAAAACCCTCGGTGATAAATTCATCGCAGCTGGAGATTATAATGCAAAGCACACCCTCTGGGGTTCCCGTCTTTGTAATCCTTAAGGTGCTCAACTAACAGGTTGGCTGATAAGTCCCCGGTCTGACACATAGATGGCGTCGCTAGTATTAAATGCATATTATTTTTATATAGTGGCAACCTTCAAATGATTCGTGTCAAAATTTGACGACTGTAAGTCAATTAGTTTGTGAGATAGAGCGTCTTTTGTGAAGCAACTTTTGTTATTGTGAAAAAAATGGAAAAAAAAGGAATTTCGTGTTTGAATAAAGTACTGTTTTCTGAAGGGAAAAAATACAGTGGAAGCAAAAACTTGGCTTGATAATGAGTTTCAGGACTCTGCCCCAGGAAAATCAACAATAATTGATTGGTATGCAAAATTCAAGCGTGGTGAAATGAGCACGGAGGACGGTGAACGCAGTGGACGCCCGAAAGAGGTGGTTATCGACGAAAACATCAAAAAAGTTCACAAAATGATTTCGAATGACCGTAAAATGAAGTTGATCGAGATAGCAGAGGCCTTAAAGATATCAAAGGAACGTGTTGGTCATATCACTCATCAATATTTGGATATGAAAAAGCTCTGTGCAAAATGGGTGCCGCGCGAGCTCACATTTGACCAAAAACAACAACGTGTTAATGATTCTGAGCGGTGTTTGCAGCTGTTAACTCGCAATACACCCGAGTTTTTGCGTCGATATGTGACAATGGATGAAACATGGCTCTATCACTACACTCCTGAGTCCAATCGACAGTCGGCTGAGTGGACAGCGATCGGTGAACCGTCTCCGAAGCGTGGAAAGACTCAAAAGTCCGCTGGCAAAGTAATGGCCTCCGTTTTTTGGGATGGGCATGGAATAATTTTTATCGATTATCTTGAGAAGGGAAAAACCATCAACAGTGACTATTATATGTCGTTATTGGAGCGTTTGAAGGTCGAAATCGCAGCAAAACGGCCCCATATGAAGAAGAAAAAAGTGTTGTTCCACCAAGACAACGCACCGTGCCACAATTCATTGAGAACGATGGCAAAAATTCATGAATTAGGCTTCGAATTGCTTCCCCACCCACCGTATTCTCCAGATCTGGCCCCCAGCGACTTTTTCTTGTTTTCAGACCTCAAAAGGATGCTCGCAGGGAAAAAATTTGGCTGCAATGAAGAGGTGATCGCCGAAACTGAGGCCTATTTTGAGGCAAAACCGAAGGAGTACTACCAAAATAGTATCAAAAAATTGGAAGGTCGATATAATCGTTGTATCGCTCTTGAAGGGAACTATGTTGAATAATAAAAACGAATTTTGACAAAAAAATTTGTTTTTCTTTGTTAGACCGGGGACTTATCAGCCAACCTGTTATATAGGGCAATTATGAATAAAAATAACAATCTCGACTTTGTTTCTCCTAGGAAACCTACTTATTGGCCAGCGGACCCAAATAAATTACCAGATCTTATAGATTTTGGGATTATAAAAGGGATTAAAAGAGAATTCATATCAACATATACAACGTTTGATCTGTCTTCAGATCATTCTCCAGTGTTATTCCTATTGAACGAAAGACCAAAACAAGTTGATATTCCCCACAGATTAACAAATTTCAATACCAATTGGCTTAAATACAAAAAGTATGTAAGCTCACATATACACACCAATTACAAAATCGAAAGTAAAGAGCATATTGATGACGCCGTGACAGTTCTTACTTCTATGTTGACTTCAGCAGCAGAGAACTCTACGCCTAAGTCCATTAAAACGGAAAAGGTGTCCTTTACAAATACTGAAATAGAAAATCTGGTGGCCTGTAAAAGAAGGTGCAGGAGGGAATGGCAACAAACCCGATCACCAGCAGCTAAATGTAGATTGAAAGAAGCGGAAAATAAGCTCAAAGCAGCCCTTTCGAGGGAGAAACGATTTGAACAACATAAATTTGTGCAAAACCTTACTCCGAAAGGCAAAAATCAAAAATGCTTATGGCAATCAATACGTGGGTTCAAGACTCCGGTCGAAAGTGAATTCCCTATTAGAGTTCCTAACGGTGGGTGGGCGCGTAACGACGAAGAGAAGGCTAACGTGTTTGCTTTGCACCTTAGTAAGGTATTTCAACCAAATCCAGGTAGCTTTGTTCACCCTGTTACACAAAGTTCTGAAAACACTCAACAATTGCACTACGAAATAACTCCCAGTCAAATCATTGACGTCATCAAGAATAAATTAGTCTGCAAAACAGCTCCAGGGTATGATTTGATTACTCCGAAAATGTTGAAAAACTTACCCCTTATTGCAGTGGTGTTTATAACAAACCTTTTTAATGCAATAATAAAGTATGGTCATTTTCCACATGACTGGAAGAGATCGGTCATAATTATGGTACGGAAACCAGGTAAAGATCCTTCTCAAGCCTCATCCTACAGGCCGATTAGTCTTCTTCCTTGTCTCTCGAAACTATTTGAAAAACTACTTATTCCGAAATTGTCGTCATTCTTACTAGAACGAAACATTATTCCCTCTCATCAGTTTGGATTTAGGGAAAAACACGGTACAATCGAGCAAGTTAATCGAATTACAAACGAAATAAGAATCGCATACGAAAAAAAGAAGAATACTGCTCGGCGGTATTTTTAGATATTCAACAAGCATTCGACAAAGTTTGGCATGATGGGCTGAAATTTAAAATCAGGCAATTGCTCCCTAAAAATGTTCATGCAGTCTTAAATTCTTATCTGAGTAATAGAAAATTCCAAGTAAAACAAAATTCATATATAACAAAAGACTTTGTAATTAATGCCGGAGTTCCGCAAGGGAGCATTGTTGGTCCTTTTTTATACCTTTTATTTACAGCTGACATTCCTATTAGTGGTCAAATTTTCACATCGACGTTTGCTGATGATACAGCATTTCTAAGTAGACACAAAAACGTGGTGGTGGCAACCAACGAGCTCCAAGCGCATTTAAATAATATCCAAAACTGGTTATCCCGTTGGCGTATTAAAGTTAACGAACAAAAATCGCGTCACATTATATTCACACTTAATAGAGGCGTCTCTCCTGACGCATTCCTAAATAACATTCGAATCCCTCAAGTTGAAGAAATAACATACCTCGGAGTTCATTTAGATAGAAGGCTGACCTGGCGCAAGCATATCGAAGCGAAGCGGACTCAGATGAAACTTAAAGCAATTAGCTTGCACTGGCTAATGAATAGTCGTTGCCCCCTAAAACTTGATTATAAAATCCTGTTATATAATCAAGTTATAAAACCGATATGGACGTACGGTTTACAACTCTACGGAAACGCAAGTGCTTCAAATATAGATATTCTGCAAAGAGCTCAGTCCAAAATCCTGAGATCAATTACAGGAGCTCCATGGTTCATTAAAAATGAACACATCCATAGAGATCTAAAGGTAGAGACGGTTAAATCAGAATTTATGAAGATCAAGCAAAAATATCGCCAAAAATTGCAATCTCATGTAAATCTCCTCGCCAGAGAACTCGCAACTACGTCCTCTCTTTCGCGATTAAAAAGAAAGGACCGACCGACTATCCAATTCGATCCTTAGAATTCCACTTAAACATATTGCATTCCACTGCACGACCGCGGTTCCTGATTGCGCTTGTGCTTCCTTGCACTTCGGTAAAATAATACTCATGCATTCCATTGCACGAACGTGATTCCTAACTACGTTTGTGCTTACTTGCACTACGCTTGTGCTTCCTTGCACTACGGTATAATAATACTCAAGCATTCCATTGCACGAACGCGATTCCTAACTACGTTTGTGCTTCTTTGCACTCTTCCGGTAAAATAATACGCAAAATCTCCAAGTCTATGCAGACTCAACAGGCCATTTCACGGTCGGATCTTTGATCGAATTAGTCACATGTGTCGGTGAAAGGTAGAGTCCGTGTGCACATAGACTTTAGTTTTCACAAGCACGGTTGAAGGGTTCGTTCAGGGATCTGACAGTGAATTGGCCATTTTACGCCCAGGTTTCCTTATCTGAGGCTCTCATGCAAATATTAATTACATTTATATGCATATTAATTATAATAATGCTACATATCATGTAATTAATTCCAAACTAAACTTAAGGTTTTCCTTCTTATTGATGGATTCATGTAAAATGAGTGATACAATAAATAAATTAAAAGTTGAAAAAAAAAAAATTTATTAATATATCACTCTTTTTCAAAACTGAAGTTTAGACTTCATGTCATAAGAGTAGTATAAATTTTTTACACATTTTTACCAAATTATTTGCTAAATAATGGATTAAATATGCCTTTTGAGCCTCAGAGTCGTTGCCGCTTCGTACCTGTTTTTCCATCGCGAAATAAAAACTTATTGAAAAATTCTCGGTGTTAAAATGAATCGACTAGTGAGTTATTTATGACAGGTTTTATCACCACTTCACGAAACGAGATTCGCGTTTGTCGTGAAGCGGTGAAAAAAAACTCATTCTCACCACTTCCTATTTTGCAAATCCCCAGCAAATCACGTTTTTGGTAAATTTTCTGGGAATTTTTCCAGGAAGGTCTCTTGGTAAAGCTTAACGGGCATCGGGAACTTTATTTGCAAACTTTTGTGTACATGTAGCATTCAAGAATGGTAGAATATAAGATTACGACAGGCGCAGATTTTACTTTTATTCGAGCACTTGTGACGTTTTTGTTCATGCTGCCAGAAAGTTCTATAAATTGAAAAAAAATATAAAAATTTTTTTTCAGTTTTACTATCAATTTAAGTTATTAACTGTTTTTTTTTTATTGGTTATTTTACAAGAATCTCTTGTTTTAAGGACGATGTAAGTATGTAAAAACCAGGTTTTGTGAAGTTTAGTTTAGTTTTTTTGCCTTGAAAATTTTCGTCTACAAAATTTTTTTAAGAATTTCAACTAATCAGAATTATTTTAACGCTACGTCAGTCTGGTTGTCGTAACCTTATAATCTTTCATTCTTGGTAGGAACTGTCCATCTCTTGCACGTTGGAAATGGCATATATGTGAGTGAACATCAAAATACTTGCATGTGTTCGTAACATTTCGAAGCAGATTTTGCTATGTCGTACCCCAGGAGGTCATTTTACATAAGGCCACAACAACAAAATCACAGACACACCCGTAATATTCCATTCAGACGAGTATCGAAATCCCGGGATTTCGTGAAATCCAAATAGAAATCCAAGCGTTCACACTAGAGCACTGCATGAATGTATTCTGTTTACAATTCCACTCATTCTCTCATTGTACCAGTACCCATGTTCGAGTTGCTGTGAGGGATGAAATGAATTGATAAATGCTCTCATGCTCTTGCAGCGAATGTTGTATTGATCTCTGCTCTCTCAGCTTCTCTGTTGTCTCGCTCAAAACTTCTCAGTACAATGTTGTAGTTGTTCGGCGTCCGGGAATTTTCGGGTATTTTGGGTATTTCAGAAAAAGCATTAGCGTGCAAAACAATAAACCGGTTTTTACATACGGCGAATTGTTCTCTTGCATTTGAATCGTTGCAGTTACAAACTGTTGTGTGTGAGTTTGCAACGTTTGAATGGAAAATATCGAAACTATGGAAATCGATGGGGAAGGTAGATTGAAACGATTTCTTGAATTTATTGAAACAATTTGATGAATTTATTGAATTGTGACTTATTTTAGGATTTGAACGAGTCCCGCGACGCCAGCCATATTTTGTCCCAAATTTCAAAAAATTTCAATAATATGAGAGAAGGAAATTAGTTTTGTTTAATTTTTATCCTACGGAAGGCTTTAATTTTCTTATTAGTTGAAATCATTAATAACATGATATATGTATAATTTCACGCCTGGAAACAAAAACCATTTCACTTTTATTTTTGATAACTGAACATCTGTACGTATATAAATGTATGTATGTATGTCTTGAAATTGAGCATTTTCAATGGGCTCGAACTTAACACTGCAATAATAAAATTTAACTCGATCGAGCAACTTGAGATACTCGAATAGTTTTACTCATATTCGAATATGCGCGTCTCACTCGTACAACTATCCTCTGCTCCCGTTTTCATTCTCTTTCACACTCTTTGCTTCACGCAAACGAGTGGCAATGCTTACTGTGTTCATGTCGCTTGAATTAGTACAATGACGTTTTCGTAAACATGTGAATGTATTCGAATACGCGAAAAGGCATACCCATGCAGGGCTCTAGTTCACACGACAATATCGCATTCGAGAGGATTTGGTTTGACAGCCATTCATCTGTTTGCAGTGCTGCCAAATGTAGGGAATTTTCCTTTAAAAGTTTTACGGATTTTTTTTAAAACAAAAAATGACTTGTAGGGACAAATGGACAGGTTTCTTAAAATCGGGAAATGTACGGAATTTGTGATGTATGCCAAAATATTTAGTAAATTTTGTATACATTTGGTTGTCAAAAAATTAGAAAGACAAAATAAAAGCTATGCCAACCTGTGTTTATGTGAAAAAGTTCGGTAGAAGCTATCGTTATGCTATGTTCTCACTAGGCCGGGTTAGGGTTATCGGCGAAACCCAGGGTTTCAAATGTCAAAACGCATATAAAAAAATCATCTAACCCGAAAATAAACCCCGGGTTATCATTTAACTCTGAGGTCAGCGCAGAGTTGCATTTTAAATTTTCAGTTACATTTGCTAACACCGAGTACAAACACCGGGTAAAAATTTAATACGACACTGGCAGGAAGCTTTCACGTGCCGAAAATAAGTGTGGAAGGATGCACGTATTTGGATATGTAAATTTTGATCACAGGTCTTGGAACATTTTGTAATGCCGCTTTCATCATTAGCTCCATTAATCTATTTTTGTTCCTGCGGATACTGCAATGCTCTTCTAATATTATGGCTTCCAAAAATCCCTTTGCTTTTTCAGCTTCTTTAAACATATCTAATAAAGCAAGTTCCATTTTTATTTGCAATTTCTCGATGATATAGTATATCAGATATACCTTGCGCATTTTTTATATTTCAAACTCCTAAGCCGGACATTATCGCATGCATGTAATGAAAACAGCGGCCATCTCCCAACAAACTTCATTAACAGTAAGGGTTAGTAATGCGAGTAGCCGCAGTTTGAATTTTCACCACTGCGGAAGTAGTGCAGAAGTAGTCAACTTTCCGGCTGGATCTATGACGTTAGTAAACCCTAACTCGCTAGAAGCTGATATGAACGCTTTGAGTTAAAGTATCGGGTTAAGAACTTAACCCCTATAGTGAGAACATAGCATTAAGCGTTCTCAAAAATATTTGCCTACCATATTCATGGCCAGTCGTACAATTTTGTAGGCAGGAGGAAATATATATAAAAAAAAATATAATGATATATATTAGCACTGACAGACATAGGTATTTTACACCATGATGGTGTGAAGTCTAGGTGACACACATAGGTATTTCTCAAAAGTCTACCTTAGCCAACATAGACTTTTTATAGACTTCAGAGTACATTGAAAGGGAGGATTTATTGTGGACTTCTTAGATTGATATGGCAGCGCTGCACAAAATTAAACGAAATATCGATTATTTTATCGGAAACCAGATGTTTGAATTTCTAATTTCAAGTATTTTATGCGAAATGCATGAAATTAATTCCATCGTATGGATTTATATAACAAACAAACGGTATTTTCATGGATTCGTTTGAGATAAAATCGAGTCTTAATGCTACCAAAATGTTTTTATTGTTTTTGTTGTTGTTTTAATTTTCAATTATCAGCTGTTTTAAAGAAGTCCACAATAGAAATCCACATTCAATTGCATTGTGTCACCCCAACATAGACTTTTTCCATTGTAGTGTGAAGTCTATAGACTTTACACCATATATCTGTCAATGCTATATGATAGGGAAAAACGTAAAGAATTGTAGGGATTTTTTTTAGTTTGTAGGGAATTTTTTCTTTGCGTGTGGCAACATTGCCTATTTGTTTACTTTGGTTTTTATTAAAATTTGACAGTAGAGTTGCAGCACTTCATCGATACTTATCGAAAAACCCAGAGTTGCATTCAGTTTGTTTCGGATTACCCTTGGGACTTCGTTGAAATCTAATATATGGGCGGATTTCATTGACATTTATTTCTATGGGAAAAGCCCTTGGATTTTGACTGGATATCGACTTAAATCCTCAAAAGTGCCGAAATCCCGGGATTTCGATGTCATCTGAATGGCGTATAAAGTAGATTTGTGCCTAAACGGCGTCATTTATACTATGCGACAAGACAACCGAGCGACACGGTGAATTCTCTTTCGGTGCTTCCTCCGTGTTCATAATAGTAAAGGTAGAAACACTCACGCACTGCGCCGCAGTGCCATCTGTCACATAGAAATCAAAATGTATGAAAATGTATGAAAGCAGACACTCAGAAAATTAGCATGGCATAGCATGGCATAGCATGGCATAGCGTTCTATAGATTTTTGATTTCTATGCTAATTTGACAGATGATGTAGTGTTGCCATTGTTTGGAGACTAGCACTTATTTCTGGCAGAGCTGCCATTTCTAGTTCATTTTCATATAATTTTTTCAATTCTAAGAACATAAAACTAGAAAATATGGAAAATTACTATTATTTTTATTAATTAATTTTATATTTCAATTTGTTGAGTTTTTGCAATTTATAGTATTGTCGACACCGCCAAATCAAATCACGTTTCCAGTGCTGCCACTATGACAGTTTTCCCATATTGAGGGAATTTTTCTGCATGATGTCTACAATTTCAAAAAAGGGATTTTTCTCTCTACTGTGGGATTTTATATTTATTGTAATTTGAATAAATGAACCTGTAAATCCACTGTATTTAATATATTTCTCTGAGTTTTCAATATTCTATATATCAGCGTTTTAAGTTCTTAACCTTTTTAAAATAACTGAGCATAGTGAAGTTTATAGAATAAGTAAAAAAAAATCTTTCGACATAATTGCTTCGCTGAGTTTGAATCTTGGCTTCAAACTTTTGATGAAGATGATGAAAAAGCTTCATGCAGTTTACATTTGCGAGCTGAAAAATCTGGAATTACAAGGCATTTTTCTATAAAAAAAAAATATAAAAAGGATGTCAGTTTTATCAACTCCACACTATCGGCAGTTGAGTTGCAAGACTTTGAAGCGTTTTTTCTCAAAACATAAAATTTCAACTTATTCAGTTTTTCCTTATTGGCACAAACATAGTTTGACAAAAATGTATTCCTTACAAAGAAACGCTTTTCGTTCAGTACAATCAAGATTATCCAAAGGCTTCCGTGGGATTTTACCTAAACTAATAGGGAAAATAGGGATTTTCTAAGGACTACAAAGGGGAAATTGTCCAAAACTACTGGCAGCACTGCACATATGTGTGAAACATTCATCAATCAGCTGATTGCTATGCGTCACTGTTTACTACAAATTTTCTCTATGCCATGCTATGCTATGCCATGCCACGCAGTGCGCCGCAGTGCGTGAGTGTTTTCACCTTAAGTCCTGTTCCATACTAGGCGACAGTCGCCGGAGACACATTTTGTTTTGAAGGCGAGAGACGGTCGGAGAAGAGAGAGAACAGCACCCCTCTCTCTTCCCCGGCCCTCACTCTTCTTCAAAACAAAATGTGTCTCCGGCGACTGTCGCCTAGTATGGAACAGGACTAAAAATTGTCTCTTCGACTTTTCAAGGAGAGAAGAAACTGGTGTTATACAGTGCTGCCAGAAAAAATATTTTAAACTACCTACAATTTGAATTAAAAATCTCCTAAGCTCTTCAAATAAGATAAATAAATTATTATCACGGTTTTCGACAATATATGTTGGTGCAATACTAAATAATTTAGCTTTTCATATTATTTCAGATATCGAAATATGCTGCTTCATAAGGAGAGAATATTTACCCAAATATGGTAGCACTATTTTTATGATGATAAGGACAAGTACAAAGCGTTTCGCCGAGTACGTACGACACGAACCCCTCTCTCTACCCCGAACGACCAATGCCAAACCATTGTGTCGCTCGTTATCTTGTCGCATACAGCGCTGCCGTTTTGGATAGAATTGTATCAAATTGGATACTTTTAAAATGAAATGATACAATGATACGCTGCGTCTCAAATGGATACATTTTTTTTGAGACATCGATATGTCGATATATTAGAACAAGACTGTCAAGAATACTTTTAAGTATTAAGCCTAAATCCCACTATCTACGCAATGCGCCGATTTTCGGCGCAATTAATGCACGGACATGTTTGTCTTAACGTATATAAACAAATGCCCTTAATAATAAATAATAATAAATAAAAATTATGTGAACGAAATTTTTGGCCTCTGATACTGACCACAGTGATCGTCTGGGATGATTTTTGTCTCAATTTTATTGCTCCCCGCCATAATTTTGATAATATTCGACACTAAATTGAGACTCAAAAGTCAATGTAAATTGTTTAAAAATTTTTGGCGATCTGGCCCGATGAATATCGGCGCAGATTATCATATTTGCGCAGATAGTGGGATCCTAGCTTTAGGTTTGTTTTTAACAGTAATTAAGAGTTATATTTTTTTAAACAAGAATTGTTTTTTATTTGTTTCTATAAGTGAAGATCTGAGTTTTAATTTTTATATTTCTAATAACTAATTTCCAATTTCTACACAAATTTTTCTTTCCAAATTCTTAAGCTATTAGATAAGACGGTTGAGACCATGGGAAATTTCTTATATTTCCCTTGCCCTTCTCGCCTACTTTATCGGTTATTTGGAACGAAAAATTTGTGTTTGGATATTGGGCAAGTATTAAAAAATAAAAATTTGTACAATTTGCAAAACTGAAAAACAGACATTTTATTCAATGAGTAAACAAAATAAACCTACCAAATAACTAGTAAGTATGGTTGTAAACATATCGATAACTATTGTAATCGATAATTACGCTAAAAAAAATTTGATACATTTTGGATACGCTTTGAAAGACGCTTTTTACACGTTACGACATTTCGATAATGAAACAAATTTTCGTTGGCAATGGAGGCAGGGGGAAGAGCGAAAAACGCTACCATACCACATCCCCGCGCGTCCCTAGCACACAAAAAGTGTATTTCATTATCGAAATGTCTTAACGTGTAAATGGCCTCAAACATATTTGGATACGAAAAAAATAAAGTGAGTGGCAACGCTGGTCGCATAATGTGAATGGCGACAAACATCGATAAATTCGATGCATAGATATTCAATCCACATCCCTAAATTCTCCAGTGCACTTTTAAAACCTTCCAAATGGTTTATTTACATTTTCCAATCAATTTAACTGAAGAAGAACAGTTTCTGCAAGCAAAATACCAAAAGTTGCGGAAAAAGGTAAGAAAATGGTTGAATTATTTTAAATTGTAAATAAGCTGGAATAGTTTATCAACGAAACCCATTTAGCAACAGATTTACTTTTACGTTTTTTTATTATATTTGGAAATAATTTTGTTCTCCTCAAACTCCGTATATTTTTAGCATAATCTTTTAAAAAGTAGTAAGAACCGGAAGAAATAAGATATTTCATGCAGAATTTTCCTTTTAATCCATTTTTTTTTTTTGGTGACAGGCAATAAGGTCAGTGGAAATAATCTCAATTGACTTTATTTCGCTTTTGAAAGAGAAATAGTCAATTGACCTTATTTCTCTTTGCCAAAGCGAAATAAAGCCCATTGACTTTGTTTCTCTTTGGAGAAAAGTAAAAAAATCACTATTGAACAGAAGTAAATTCTTATTTATATTTTAAATAAGAAAAAAATTAGAAAAGTCCGTTTTCAAGGCAATTGAGATATTGTTAATTTACATGTTGAATTTTCAACTTAATTATTGAAATATTTTTGTTGTATTTTGTACAACTTGTCTACAATAAGGACATAAAATAGGACATTTTGCTTGGGTCGAATTTTCTGTTATTTTTATATAACATTTTGTGCATAGCTTGAAATGGCAGCATGGCAACAATGCAATATCTCGAGGGTTATCAAAACAAAGGATGCAATGCAGAATGGCATTGGTTTGAGTGAAACTGATTTCACTGTCGAATTCATCAGGATTATCGCACACACTTGATGAATCTTCGTCGTTAAATATATCTTCTTCGACTGGTTGCAGGAAAAAAATTTTTTTGTTTTCAATTTGATTAAAAAATTGATGTAATTCTTTCGTCATCTAGCTGTCTAGAAAGTTCTTCGATTTTGCTGCATTTTGATTGTTGCTTTCGCCTGCATGGTGTTAAGTCGTCTATTACACCTTCAGAAATATTTTTTACGGTAATAGACATTGAAAAATCCTCATTTAGAAGAGTGTCCAAAAATTTATAAAGGCGACCATGTTTTGTGAGCTTTGAGTTAAGTTGCGAGTTAAAGCCTTCTAAAGCACTGGTTGTTCTTAGTCGTTCCTTATACACACTGAAACCAATTAGTGTAATCTGAAACATAAATCGATAAACATTCAAAATAAAGCGTGAAGAAGAAATTAAAATTGGGTAGCAGAAAATAGCGCCGCAGGCGAAAAATCGCGCGATTTTTTAGTATCGCAAAATTTAAAAGTTACCTTTCTCATCCATTGGTTTTCGAAATACTCGATGAAATTTTTTACAGCTTGCCCCTTCAAATTGGAGTTTTCTTGTATCTCAGCTTTCAACAGCATAAACATTTCTTCAATATGAGTGGGCTTTAGCAAAGGCAGAATATAAAAGCGTCGATACCACTTTTGCAAAGGGTCCGATTGCTTCACTGTAGCTGAAAATTCGGGGATTTTTAGTGCGTTTCGTCTCAAAGCTTGAGTATAATGAAACCAACATCCAGTTATTTTTGCAACAGGAAAAATTGAATGTAGAGCCGTTCCCAACGCTATCTCAAAGTCACTTTGAAAAGAAGCGGGCTTGAAAGCAAATAGGTTTTTATCAATGAATTGCAAACAATGTTCGTAACACTTGGGAGATTTATTTGTCATCAATATGTATGCAAATGGAAAAACCTAAAAATATAAAAAAAACATAAATTACTTGTTAGATTTCAAACAAGAAACTATCGACTTACATGATCTCGACATCGATAATAAATTATTAATAACACTGTGAAAGTCGAAAATAGTAACAAAAATGATACCAACTGGGTGACTTTCTTAAAAGTATACTGAGCTCAGATCCATCGGCCTTTTCGCTGGATTAGCTCTAGTTTAGGAGGAATCTGACTTACCTCTGTGAAGTTAGCACCCCAACATTAAAAATTTTTAAATTTATCAATTGGAATCGATTGACCATCGTTTGACCACTATTGCCCACTAAAATTTTCGTTTGCCCACCTTTTAAACAAAAGTTATTCAAAAAAAACTTTTCGGGAGCTAACTTCACACTAGCCCCCGCTTTTCGAAAAACGTGTTTAGACAAATTAATATTAATAATAGGGCTATGAAAACGTTTGACCATCTCGAAAAAACGTTTGACCACCCTGAAACATGAAAAATTTTGCATAAAAAAAATTTTTTTTTAATATATAAAAAAATTTTATAACTCTAAAATGACTTCCAAAAACGTAACTGTGCAAAAATGACAAATGGTTGTGAAAGAAGATCGATTGACCTCTATTTCCCACCAAAAATTTTCGTTTGCCCACCTTTTAAACGAAAGTTATTGACAAAAAACTTTTCGGGGGCGAAATTCACACTAGCCCCCGATATTGGAAAAAACGCATCTGACCGCGTAAATTTCATTGAAACACATTTCTCACGATTGACCATTTCTAATCGTCCGATTAACATTGTCCACCAAAAATTTTCGTTTGCCCACCTTTTTAACGAAAGTTATTGACAAAAAACTTTTCGGGGGCGAAATATTAATCTGGAGCCCGTTAACAAAGACCTGTGAGAAGTTGGCCCAAAAACTTTTTTAAATAGTTTCAAAAAAATTTAGGTGAATGACCATTTTTTGACCACTTTTGATTTTTGAAGACTTAAGCGACGAACCTGCAAAATTCAAAGTCAGATTCCTCCTAAACTAGAGCCAATCCAGCGAAAAGGCCGATGGATCTGAGCTCAGTATACTTTTAAAAAAGTCACCCAGTTGGTATCATTTTTGTTACTATTTTCGACAATCAATTTCAAGCACAGTGTAATTGTTTAAAGCCGCATTTAGGCACTGCTTTAAACGTTCCATCAATTAAATAATGACGTTCTTCTTCGCTTTTCTCAATAATCTCGCAGATTGTGGGCGACAAAAACATTGAATAAGAAAATGCCGTTTCTGTAATTGTTTCTCTATAGAAACGTTTGTTTTCGAATTTGGACGTACCAAACTGAGTTAAAATATCATCATTCAAAAATAAGTTTTTTAATTCCTCTGGTGTTTTTGGGCAAAGGGGCAACCCGTCATTTCTTCGGTTTAATAACGTTCCCCTTATTTTCGGAAACGAAATATGTGAAGCCAGTTCAGGATTTTTCCGACATTCTTCGTCAAATATTTCACGTATTCCTGCTCTTTTAGTAATTGGTTTTTGGCATTTGTCTATTATTACAGTTGTAATTTGCAGTTTTTTATAAAATCAATCGAAGGTGGATGAGAATGTACAGCCGTTGCGCTAAGAACTTTCAAATCACCTTTTTCATCAATGGAAACAGTCATGGAACAATCCTTATTGTAGCATTCATATCGTACATAAGTAGGATATACATTTTTTTTTTTTTAAATAGCTGCATTTCTTCATTTATTAGTAATAATTTAGAGTTCTTGCGAAGCCCCTCTATATACGAATATGTAAATGACATTTTTTCAATTACCACTTATAATACAAAAATTATCACTTCAGTACGACAACCGAGTCACTCAGTTAGCTGTTACCAACTGAACAATAGCAACACCAAATCTTATGTAAACAAAGCAAATATGTCTTCTCTCAGTACATAACAGTTATCATAACGGATTTTTAAAGAAGAATAGTAAAGAAGTCATGAAAATGACAATATTTAAGAAATGTTGACCTTATTTCTCTTTTAATTGACGTTATTTCGATTTGATCTTATTTAAAATTTTTGGTTGCCCTTATTTCGCTTTGGCAAAGAGAAATAAGGTCAATTGACTTTATTTCTCTTTCAAAAGCGAAATAACGTCAATTGACGTTATTTTGGCTGACCTTATTGCCTGTCACCTTTTTATACCCGACACACTCTGTGTCGAGGGTATATTGCGTTTGTTGGGTTGTGTGTAACACCCAGAACCAGTCGAGATAGACCATACAAAATGTATATAGAAATGATCAGCGTCACCAGGAGATTCGATTAAGACATGTCCGTCTGTCCGTCTGTCTGTATACAGTTATCTTATCGAAGGAGTTGAGCTATCTTGACAAAATTTGGTATGCGTGCCCACGGGGACATGAGTAAGAACAAGGGTCTGTTATGAAAATCACAAAAACTGCTCTAAAACCTTAGTTTTTCAAGATATTTTGATGAAACTTGGTATTTGAACATGTTTAAAGGCAACTAATATGATTTCAAAAAATTTGAAAAGTGGGCGTGGCATAAGGGCGTTTTTCGAAAATTGTCTCCCAAACCCGAAATACAAATGGGACTTGAACGAAAGTTGGCACGTATGCTTCCTTGATAGCCAGTAACGTCCTCCCCAAAAAATTTTTCGATAGAACCATTATTAAGGGTACCTCTAGTACTAGGGTCTGTCACAAAAATCCCAAAAATGCCTCAAAAGCGGACTTTATTGAAATATTTCAATGAAACTTAGAATTTAAGCGTATATATAAGGGTCCGATTAGAATCCCAAAAAAATTGAAAAATTGGGCGTGGCAAATGGGCGGTTTTTATAAAGAAATTTAACAAAAGTCGGTATATGGGCCCAATATGTCCTTAAACACCTCTTGATATTAAAAATTATTCGAACATAAGTGTCTGTGTCGGGTATTCTATTGTCAGGCTCGCCTGAGTATAACACCCTTACTTGTTTTTGTGTGTGTTCGTTTTAATTGAAATGGCTTGAAGATTGTGCGTTTTTGTTTTGGTGTTGACGCTAACGCACCTTCCATGTAGGCTGGCTGCTAAAAGGATAATAGCATTGACAGACATATGGTGTAAAGTCTATAGACTTCACACTACAATGAAAGAAGTCTATGTTGGGGTGACACTACAATTGATTGTGGATTTCTATTGTAGACTTCTTTAAAACAGCTGATAATTGAAAATTAAAACAACAACAAAAACAATAAACACATTTTGGCAGCATTTAGCCTCGATTTTATCTCAAAAGAGTCTATGGAAATATCGTTTGTTTGTTATATAAATCCATACGATGAAAATAATTTCATGCATTTCGCATAAATTACTTGAAATTAGAAATTTAAACATCTGGTTTCCGATAAAATAATCGATATTTCGTTTAATTTTGTGCCGCGTTGCCATACCAATCTAAGAAGTCCACAATAAATCCTCTTTTTCAATGTAGTGTGAAGTCTATAAAAAGTCTATGGTGACTAAGGTAGACTTTTGAGAAATACCTATGTGTGTCACCTAGACTTCACACCGTCATGGTGTAAAATACCTATGTCTGTCAGTGCTATAAGAAAGCGTTGAAAAAATTTTTCAATAAAATTATATAGTTATCTTCACTTAAAATGTGAATCTGCTTTCTTCCATAAATCTTGCAAATTCAGTCCATAAAGTTGGATCTCTTCTGTTCAGCATATCTTGACAGTTATATACGGTAAAAAACTGAAGTTTGAAACATATGGGAATTCATTCGAACCCTCGAAGGAGTGAACTCCGAGAACTTCTTTGCGTTCACATGTAGGACTGTAGGTCTAACTCTTCTTCTTCCTAATCCCTGCAATGTGTTAGAGCTACGCTGCTTCAACATAGGCATATAGCATGAGGAAAAGAGAAGCACGCTATGGCAGCGAAATCTTTAGCTCTGCTCTGGTGAAATGCATTGCCACTTTTATTTTTAATTTTGGGAGATTTTCGAGTTCATTACATATAAAATATCTACCAAACTCATAAAATGATATGAAAAGCTTGAAAAACATAAAACTAATCAAGGAATCTCAATATCAAGGAGAAATATAAATTGTTTTTTTGTCCTACCCTGTCCACATAACATTTTGATCACACTATTTCAGCAAAAATGCTAAATTCTATGTACAATAAAATTCGTAGCCGTAGTTAAAAATGTATGTCAATTTATTACAAAATGAACACATTCGTGCACATTGAGCAAAAAAATATCGTAATACATTTAGTAAAGTTTCAATTATGAACTTTTCAAGCAATATAAAAAACCGAGTCGACGCGGTGTTTCTTTTATAATTTTCTTGCAAGTGGCATCATAGTGCAACTTTTTGTCTGCCGGTATTGTTGTTGGTAGCTTTCTGGTGAATTTCTCGAAAGAGTTGAATTTCCTATTCCTGCTTCAGGTTTTTGTTGGTAGCTTTTTGGTAAATTTCTCGAAAGAGTTGAATTTCCTATACCTGCCTAATGGGGAATGTCTTATTAGCGGCAGAGGCTTTATGACGTCGAAAGTTAGACCTACAGTCCTACAGTTCAAGTGTGGTGAACCACGCCATAAGTTGAGTGTTGTGGTAAACCACGTAATAGAAAAAGTTGTGTACCACGTAATAGCTTTTGGCCGAAGTTGCAGCTATAGTTTTATATGGCGTCAACCATGTAGGAGTGTAGGTCGAACTGTCGACGTCGAAAAGGCTCTGCTGCTAATAACACTGTGGTAGTCGAAAAAATGTTCATCGTGCAAATCGGCGCAGTCGCGTCCGGCTCGGTACCCCGAGTACAACAGTACCAAGCACCAGGCTAGGTTAGCTCGAGTTTGCGAAATATTCAACATTTTTTGCCAACATTTCACTGTTAATTTTTCAGTTATATTTTTTCAATTTTAAAGACTTTGGACGCTCTTTTGAAGTTGGGTAACTAAGCCAGACGAAACATAAGTATCATTTAACGCAATTAATTCAATTTACTCAATCAAGGAACGTTCTATTGGTTGTTTCTTTTTGTTGCAATTTTACGCATTTTCTAACATTACCCTAAATGTATGCTATAAATTATATTAAAGTCGAAATATTAGAATGTTAAAATCATAAAATTAAATGTTCCTAATTTCGTTTGATTTCTGTAAAATTTTGTAAAGCATACTTTTGTGATGACAAATGAAATTTTTTGCCAAAAATGGCCTTAGATATTGCATTTGATTGGTGTTTTTAGACTGCAATTGTATCATATGTGTATCTACAATAAATTAATGTGAGAATAATGCCTGTAGCCATTATAATTGAAAAAATACGATTTAAAATTCGATAGTGCTAAAGGTGGCCGAAAATAGTGAATATTTTGCAATCTAGAGCCAACTTCTACTATCGGCTATTACCGTTGTACTCTGGGAAGTCAGCCCGACCCGAATGCACCAATTTGCATGATGAACAATGTTTTCTTCTCGATGAACAAGCGCTTCGTCTTTGAAACTATACAGTTCGATTTCATTGCTTTTTCACATTCACCAATGACCTTTTTGGAATGAAGGAGCCTTAAGCAAACATAAAATAACCATTCGAAAAAAAGTGTCGAAACGCTGTAGCATTGTGTTATTAAATTCAGAAACTACACAGACACATACATGCATTCAAACAAAACAATACAAAATGTGGTGCTGACACAATGAACGTTTTCAGAATAACTCCGATTAGTAGGGTTTTGCAAATATATAAGGGAATTCTAGTGTGATAAGTTCGAAAGGACTCAATCTGTGTAAGGCTGAATAAAAGAAACAACCGGATTGAGCTGTGCTCAGACGGCAACTGAAGTCACTCTTTATTTCATATATTTCGAAGACTTAAAGTGTACTTAATTAAAGAGAGGAAATTGTCTTTGACACCTAGCACTTACTTCTACTGTTACATATTATTCTTTAAACAAAATGCTAAGTGCGGTGGTCGCAGAAACGAGCCGTTGACAAGGAGCATTAAAAAGGTAAATGCGTTTGATACGTCGTCAGCATATTTTTGCACTTAGAGCTTTGCTTACAATTTGAGCTACTGTAAAGCATCGTCTCTGCGCCCACTACACCTTCCCCTTTTTGAAGTGATCCTGTCAATAATACACCTTCGACAGGATCATTTGCTTTTTATTCGAGCCTTAATATTATATTAATATTATTAAACAATCAACAAAAGGAATTTGAAGCTTTAGCTCTATTTACGTTTTAAAAGAAAAAGTTTAATTATAAATTCCATTTTCTTTGTGTAAGTAAACATATACATATATTAGGTGTAGTAAAAAGAAATCCATTATTTTTGCATTAAATTGAGGGCTTTATTTAAGATAGTTAGAATGACCCGATTTAGGTCAAATATGCGCCGTTTTGTTCGATAACTTGTTGCCATTTTAAAGGTAATTTCATTATGCCTCTCTCATAGAAGCCCTCGTTGCTATTAGGAAAAAATTGAGACAGTCGAATTTCAGAAGCCTCTCTTGAAGCGAATGTTTCACCAGCAAAATTGTTCGCCATGGACAGGAACAGATGGTAATCACTTGGTGCCAGGTCCGGACTATAAGGTGGATGCAGAAGAACCTCCCAACCAAACTCCCGGAGCTTCTGGCGAGTCACTATCGATGTGTGTGGCCTGGCGTTGTCCTGATGGAACACAATTCCTCTCCTATTGGCCAAAGCTGGCCGCTTATGGCCGATTGCTTCCTTCAGACGGTCCAATTGTTGACAGTAGAGTTCCAAGTTAAGAGTTTTGCCGTATGGGAGCAGCTCATAGTAGATAATTCCCTGCCAATCCCACCAAACACACAGCAAAACCTTCCTGGCCGTCAATCCTGGCTTGGCCACCGTTTCCGCCGGTTCACCGTGTTTCGACCACGACCGTTTTCGCTTGACGTTGTCGTAAGTGACCCACTTTTCATCACCAGTCACCAACCGCTTCAGAAATGGGTCGATTTTGTTGCGGTTCAGCAGCGATTCGCAGATGGAAATTCGGTCTATGAGGTTTTTTTGCGTTAACTCGTGTGGCACCCATACATCGAGCTTCTTTGTGTATCCAGCCTTATTCAAATGGTTCCAAACGAATTTTTGTGCAATCTTTAGCTCTTTTGCAATCGAAACAGTGTTAACATGACAGTCGGACTCGATAATTTCCATGATTTTATCGACATTTTCGACAATTGGCCTTCCAGTGCGTGGTGCATCCTTGACATCGAAGTTACCGGAACGGAATCGACGAAACCAAAATTGCGCATGATTGGCTGTTACAGTATCAGGTCCATAAACGCTATTCACATTTTCAGCCGCCTGGCTTCCGTTTTCTCCCTTATCGAAGAAAAACTGTAAAATGTAGCGAATTTTCTCTTTGCTGATGTCCATCTTTGACAAGCTCTCAAACAAAACTGAATCAATCAATCAAAAAAGTGTCAAAAAAGCTTTTTTAGTAGGAACTGTCATCTTTCTAATGCCCCCTAGCGGAACACGATCGGACTTATACAACGCGAGATGCAGATAAATAACGCCATCTATTGCAAAAATAATGGATTTCTTTTTACTACACCTAATATTATTTTTAATGAATTTAATCAGAATGGCCATTTCTTACAATAACCTTAACTTGGAGCTTAATTAATATTTATTGGTGCACATAAAGTAAAATATTAAGTGAGTTCGACGAGGTGTAAATGTAACTGCTCCTCCAACTATTTTAGCCTAAACGAAATCTGTTCTTGTGGACTTTCACTATTTTATTCTGTTCTATTTGTATTGAGCAATTATTAATACTATCTATTTCTACTACTTTAAATGGCCCTTTGTATAGGCTTTATAATTTGTGGCCAGTAGGGTTGTCTATGTACACATAATCATTCACTTCAATATTTGTTTGCATTTGCGTGACAATCATAAGAGCGTTTTTGGTTCAATTTCCTTTTCTTAAGAACCTCGTTTGCATGCCTATGTGCCGTTTGCAAACGAAACTTTACCTCTTTGGCGTATGCCGCTACGTTATAGCATGGATCTACCCTGTTTTGAGAGAGAATATCTTATTCTGGTGGCGTTTTGCCGTAAACCAATTCGAATGGGCTATATCCATGTGTTGTAGACGGTGCTACATTATAACAATAAGTGAAGTATTTCACCCATTCGTCCCAATCATGTTTATCGGAGTTATACGATCTATGTACTTGTTGAGTGTACGATGGTTCTACAGTAGTGTTTGGTGGTGGTGCGTTGTTGATGTTTTAAATTCAATCGGCAACAACGCACACAACTCCTTTATCAACTCGATATTAAACTCAGTACCCATATCCGTCAACAATGTTTTCATTGTTCCATAGACCAAAACAAAATTATCAAATATACATCGGGCTACGCTTTTAGCTTGTTTGCTCTTCAATGGCGCAATTACCAAGTATTTGGTTAAGTCGCATATCATTGTGAAAGCATATTCATTATCATTTATTGACCTGGGCAGAGGTCCTACAGTATCTATTAAAACGCAGTCAAACGCTTTTGTGGGTGTATTGGTTATAACCAGAGGCTCCCTAGGTTGCACTTGGGATTTATTCCTTTTACAATCATCGCAATGTTTTACAAAATTTCTAACTTGCTTTGACATATTCTTCCAAAAGTAGAACTTTCTCAGTTTTTTTAACATTCTTGTTGTTTCTGCATGACCTCCATGTATGGGATCATTATGAAAATTTTCGAGCAGCTTTTGCTTTTCTTCTTTTTCGTCTATATAGATTATTCGAGGAGTAATCGCGATTTTTATACTTGAATTAGGATCCTTCAATCTTTTATTTACGCGCGTTTTAAATTCATCAATGCTTATGTGTGTAAATACATCATCATTCGCACTAATGCGTAGATGTTTAACTTTTGCATCGTCGGCCAATTTTTAAAGCTCTGGGAATAGCTTACATAAGTTAACCTTCCCATTAACGATATATTCATCTATGTTCTATGTTTGAATAATTTTCTTTCCTTTTTTAAAAATTGCTCTAGGACAATTTCGGAATAGGTTGGACTTTGCTTTCATTTTTATTTTTAGCAAGATTCGAATTGACGCTTTTTGTCCTAGATCTAGTTGTAACTTTGTTAACCGCATATGTTATTTCGGCTATGTCTTTAAATTCAATTCTAGATAAGGCATCTGCGCCTACGTTTTCTTTTCCCTTTATATGCTCTATGGAAAAATCGTATTCTTCCAAATCAAGGCGTATGCGTGTCAGCCTAGATGAGGGGTTTTGGAGTGATCAACTGTTTGTGGTCGGTTTTGACCAAAAATTTCCTACCGTATACGTATGGGTGGAAATAATTTATAGCCCATTGTATAGCAATAAGTTCTTGTTCTATTGGAGCTTTATTTGATTCGCCCTTAGTTAATGCTCTGGAAGCATAGGCTATAGGCATTTGAATTCCATAATGCTCCTGACTCAATATTGCTCCACAAGCCAGTTTACTGGCATCTGTAGTGATGCAAAATGTTTTTTCGAAATCCGGGTATTTGAGTATTTTTGGATTTAAAAGAGAATTTCTGAGGTAATTGAATGCAGTTTCGCACTCAGTGGTCCATATGAACTTACAATTTTTGCGAGATAAGCGTGACAAGTGCAAAGAATGGAAAGAACATTTGGGTATGAAACGTCTATAGTAGTTACAAAATGCCACAAATCTTCGTGTCTCATCAGAATTAGCTGGCTTTGGATAGTTCTGTATTATCCTGAATTTATTAGGGGCAGGTAAGCTACCGTCTTTAGTGCATTTATGGCCCAGATAAGTTACTTCAGGGCTGAAGAACGTACACTTATCCGGGTGTAATTTGAGATTTGTTTTTCTATAAGTTTCGAAAACTTTGCGAAGACTTTTAATCATGTGGTTCTCTGAATATCCCGTCACAATCAAGTCATCCATGTAGATGAAAGTGTTATATGTTTCTAATCCGGAAAAAGCAAGCGCCATCATTCTTTGGAACGAGTTCGGCGCCACCTTTAGGCCATATGGGAGTCTAGTAAAACGAAACGATCCTCCATCTGTAGAGAAGGAAGTAATATCGCGAGATTTCTCATCCATTTCGATTTGGTGGAAACCCGACACAAGATCAAGACAGCAAAAATATCTTGCTCTTCCTAGCTGGTCCAAAATATCCTCCATTCGAGGCAAGGGGTATTTATCTGCTAATAATTTTTTATTGATTTGACGGTAGTCCACGACTAGACGCCAACGTTTTTCGTTGCTTTTAGGGAGAGCCTTTTTTGGAACAAGTAAAATTGGGCTGTTGTATTCTGATATGGAGGGCTCAATAATGCCATCTTTTTTAAGTTTTTCTACCTGTCTGTTTATTTCCGGCTTTTGTGAGTGGGGTGCTCTATTATTTTTGGTGTGGGGTGTTGTCTGATAGTTTAAGTTTTTGCTTGCAAAAGTTATTGGCTGTTATTTTGTTTGTTTCCAGTGCGAAAATGTCTAATTTCTCTACATATTTTAGTCAAATTATCCTGTACAAATTGTGGGAAATTTTGCTTTAATTTTTCAAAAATTTCGTTTTTTCGGGAACTATTGTCGCAATGGTTAGCAGTTTCATAATTTGATAAATTTTCCGATATAATGCATGGGCTTGTAAGAAATTGATTTTCATTGGTTGTGTTCATTATATGGACAAAAGGACTGTTTTTTGAAATAATAGTATTGGCTACGAATATTCCCTCTGCTATTATTTGGAAATGTATCAGTGGAAATTCTTCTTTTAGATCAACAAATATTTGCCTAATAAATTCTGAGCGAGCTGGCAATGCCAAGATGTTGGGAGATAGCGAATTGAAAAGCTTGACGGTTATATGCTGATCAATGTTATCTGGCCTTATTGTGAGGTAATCCTCTTCATTCCTACCTTGAGTTTCTAGTTATCATCTATATCTCTTAATGAAATCAAGTCCGACTATTCCATCGCATGGAATAGGAAAGTTTTCATCGACCAAATGGAACTCGTGTGGTATCAGAAAATTTTTTATTTTAAGATCCGCTTCAACTTTTCCAAGTGATTTTATCATTCCAGAACCTATTCCAGTTATATTTGTAGTGTAATAAATTTGAATTGGCACATCTGGATGTATCTTTTTTGATTTGATCAAAGAAATAGCAGCGCCTGTATCGACAAGGAATGTAATATATTCATCATTTAAATTAGTTTTATTTCTGGCATAATTATTCAGATTTAAATTTAAGTGAACAATTTTATTTGTAGTAAAATATTTTTGATGGAGGCTTTCTTTATTTTCTTCGTATTCTATATGGGGCCTCCCAGCATTCCCCTTTACTGGGAGGTTGTCGCGTTTTCCGGGTTTTCCATTGCGACTCGTACTTGGCGTGCATTTGAACCATTTGAATCGTTTGGTCTGGGTGTGTTGAACCTACTGTTATTCTGGTAATTATTTTGTCTGCCTCTACCAAAATGATTACTGTTAACGAAATTATTTTGAGGTCTTTGGGCTCCATTGTAATTGTTGTAACCTCGTGGATACATTTTCCCACGGCCACGCCCACGAATGTGTTATTATTTCTACCTATGTAGAACATAACATTAGAGCCGGTTGCGCCAGTACTCATATTTGCGTTAACAAATTTGGTCACGGCAGAATTCATATCTAAAAATTGTCCACTTTCCATGATGTTTTACTTTTTAATGGGAAGCGTTTTGAGTTAGTGCTTTTATGACCGCTTTGCTGGCATATTTTGATGCTAATTCAGCTGATGCAGCTGATTCTTCAATCTCCTTCGTAAAGACATTAGGGCTTTTATTGTTTTGCTTTATGCTCAGAAGCTTTACTTCAAGCACATCAGTTGATTCGTCCTTTATTCCTACTCTTAAGGTGTTAATTATTTGACGGATAGTGGTTTCATTGGTAATTTTGTATCTAACTGATCCTTTCAACTTAGTTTTTATAACTCCACTTATTAAAATTGCAATAATTAAAATGGCGAGAAGTATAATGTTCAATTTATCATGATTATCTTTTTGTTCTTCATGGTTATCTTTCTGTTCGGTATGTAATGGCACTTCACCATATCTGACAATTTCTTTGTTTTCGTGAACTTCTTTTCCGATTTCGTAAACGGATATTAAAATAATAATAGCATTTAATGCTTTTTTTAAACCACGACATATTTAAAATTTTCTGTTATTTTGAGAGGTGGAGTTTGTTCTCAAGTGAAAAAAAATATCACAAAACAGGACGTTTAAATTCGTCACTTTTTTAGGTTTTTTTTTTTATTTTTTTTTTTTTCAAAGTTCGGCTAGGCTCAATGCCACGATCGCCATGTGATCAGTTCGAAAGGACTCAATCTGTGTAAGGCTGAATAAAAGAAACAACCGGATTGAGCTGTGTTCAGACGGCAACTGAAGTCACTCTTTATTTCATATATATCGAAGACTTAAGGTTTACTTAATTAAAGAGAGGTTGTTTGGTAAAGAGGGATAGGTTGACCAAGGCGAATGAAAGGTGTAAGAAAAAATTTATGTGGCCCGCCCACTGCTACGCCCACAAATGGAGATTTTTCGTCACTTCCGAAGTAAAAGGCGTAAAAGCTTCAAATTCGCAACATAGGTTGACCAAGGCGATTGAAAAGTGTAGGAAAAAATGTATGTAGCTCGCCCACTGCCACGCCCCCAAATATAGATTTTTGTTACTTCCGAAGTAAATGGCGCAGAAGCTTCAAATTCGCAGCATAGGTTGACCAAGGTGAATCAAAGATGCAGGAAAGAAATTTATGTAGCCCACTGCCACGAACACAAATGGAGATTTTTCGTAAGATAGTGCGCCAATAATGTCCGGATGCTGGGTATTTCAAAGTCGGGCTTGGCCGACTTTAGCTTTCTTACTTGTTTCTACACGTTATTCAAAAAAGGCTTGAAGGGAAAATTTAAATTCATTTTCCTTAGGAAAACAGATTAATTATATAACTTCTTTTTTTGGATCATTGGGCAGCACTCTAACAAAAAATATGTGGGGCTTGCACGGCACGACAGCTGTCAATACCAAAGTATAGATATGTGGTGCTTAATTTAAAACTGAACATTCGTATTCGCGAATATCGGCAACAGATAGTCGCATTTGCATTCGTATTCGCGAATGTTTGAAAAACCACATTCGTAACATCACTAGTAAGTATCATGCCTAAACAAAAATATTCTACGGCAGCATTTTGGCATTGTATTTGTTTGAAAATTTCTCTTTTAGCTGCATTCAAATTAGGTGCACATTCGCTTTAACAGCATCCTGTTTTTGGTTTTTGAAATAAAATATCAGTAAAATGTTCCTTTAACAGCCCTGTTGAAAATTTATCCTTTGAATGTCAAACGCTTTCCTATCGACCTAAAATTCCTTTCCTTTTTGAAAATTTTTCAAAAAATTTGATACAAAATTAATAAACCTGGTTTAAACTCTCATAGGGACTATCATTTGAAAGTTTAAACCATCAAAAAGTTTAAGCTAGGTTGAAGACTATTAACCTCAATTTTTTCCATTTAATTTTATTGCATTTTTATACCCGACACACTCTGTGTCGAGGGTATATTGCGTTTGCGTGGTTGTATGTAACACCAAGAACCAGTCGAGATAGACCATACAAAATATATATAGAAATGATCAACGTCACTAGGAGATTCGATTTAGACATGTCCGTCCGTCTGTCTGTATACAGTTATCTTATCGAAGGAGCTTAGCTATCTATATAAAATGCGTTTGTCTGGTATATTATTCTGCGACCGATTTGAGAAAATTGTATTTTATATTAAAGCTTTTTACAGAAACTGTTGCGTTTATTGTATTGGTTTTGTTTTCCTTCGAGCACTTTTAAACACGCTCCAATGCACACTGGGCCAGCGGACCCTATTTGGTGGCCAAAATTCAATAACTTTTGAAGGCGTTTTTCAATTTAAATGGAACCTTGAAAATATGGCTTAAGAGATGTAATTAAATATTCCCAAAAATTTCAGCTTGATCGGACCATTTTTTCGGGTACCTGCAGTACTAGGGTCTGTTCCAAAATCACAAAAACAGCTCTAAGAAATGCATTTTATGAGATATTTTGATGAAATTTGGAATTGGAGCTTATTTTGATTTCCCAAATTATATTTCCAAAAATTTAAAAGATGGGCGTGGCAAAAGGGCAGTTTTGGAAAAACGCCTCTTACTCCCACAACTCAAAAGGGAATTGGAAACTGCTCTAAAAGCTAAATTTTTTGACGTATTTTCATGAAATTAAAAATTTCAGCTTATTTTAAGACCTTTGATGTTATTTGAGAAAATTTTAAAAGATGGCGTGGTAAAAGGACTTTTCAAAAAAAGTTTCTATATACTTTTTATAAGGCGCGATATATTTTGGCACTTATTTGAATTAACCTTGTCAATGCTAACTTAAAATATGAATTTAAAGTAACAGCCCCGGTCTTTGTTTGGGACTGATTACACTAGTTTACAAAAAAAAAGAGCAGAGACAATTTGATGGTTTTAAGACTAAATTGGGGTCGCTGATCACGAAAACGGCATCCGTTTTTTTCCCCCAAAGAATAGTTTTTGAGATATGGGCAAAAAACGTGTTTTTTGGATACTTTACGAGATTTTGCCAAATAACTCCAAAACGGCTCGTCTAAATAAAATAAAATTTTATCAGCATGAAGCAAAAAACTTTCCCCTTTGCAACGATATATCATTTGTTACAATCGGTGTCTTAGTTTTTGAGCTATAGGCATTTGAACTTGAAAAAGTTGACTTTTTGGGTTTTTTTTTTTGATTTTTATACCCAGCGTAAGCGGGGTATATTAGTTTTGTGCGAATCTTGTAACAGGGAGAACTAAGCTCCGGAGATATAGACATATATATATAGAAATGATCAGGATCAAAAACTGAATCGATTTAGACATGTCCGTCTGTCCGTCCGTCCGTCCGTGGTCGGATCTCCTCCGAAACGGCTGGACCAATCAAGTCGAAATTTGGCACACAGGTATATCGAGATCCGAGTATGATCCTAAGTAAAAATGGGAGACATCCGCCCACTGCCACGCCCACAAATGAATATAATGTGTTTTCAGTAAAATGCTTGTAACTTGCGAACCACTCAACACATTCCATTGATATTTGGTGTACTGGTAAACTACGAAAAGGGACATATCCTGGAAAAAAATGACGCCGCCCTCCGTGCGCCACGCCCACAAATAAGCCTACAAATAAGGGCTTATCGTAACTTGTGAAGTAAAAGGCGTAGAAGCTTCAAATTCGCAACATGGGTTCACCAAGGCGAATGAAAGGTGTAGGAAAAAATTGTATGTGGCCCGCCCACTGCCACGCCCACAAATGAAGATTTTTCGTAACTTCCGAAGTAAAAGGCGTAGAAGCTTCAAATTCGCAACATAGGTTCACCAAGGCGAATGAAAAGTGTAGGAAAAGATTTTATGTGGCCCGCCCACTGCCACGCCCACAAATGAAGATTTTTCGTAACTTCCGAAGTAAAAGGCGTAGAAGCTTCAAATTCGCAACATAGTTTCACCAAGGCGAATGAAAAGTGTAGGAAAAGATTTTATGTGGCCCGCCCACTGCCACGCCCACAAATGAAGATTTTTCGTAACTTCCGAAGTAAAAGGCTTAAAAGCTTCAAATTCGCAACATGGGTTCACCAAGGCGAATGAAAAGTGTAGGAAAAAATTGTATGTGGCCCGCCCACTGCCACGCCCACAAATGAAGATTTTTCGTAACTTCCGAAGTAAAAGGCGTAGAAGCTTCAAATTCGCAACATGGGTTCACCAAGGCGAATGAAAGGTGTAGGGAAATTATTTATGTTGCCCTCCCACTGCCACGCTCACGCCACGCTCACAAATAGAGAAGCAAAACATAGTGCGCTCATAATGTCGGGACGCTGGGTATTTCAAAGTCGGGCTTGACCGACTTTAGCTTTCTTACTTGTTTAAAATTTCATTTTAACTTTTAAGTACAAAAAAATTTTTTTTAATTTTTTTCGGTAACTTAAAATGATAAACATATATTTAACGTATATAGTAAACAAAATTTCTTTCAAATCGGTTGGAAAATAAAGAAGTTATAAGAGATTTTCCAAATTTACTCAAATTTTAGTGCCCTTAACAGGTTGGCTGATAAGTCCCCGGTCTGACACATAGATGGCGTCTCTAGTATTAAATGCATATTATTTTTATATAGTGGCAACCTTCAAATGATTCGTGTCAAAATTTGACGTCTGTAAGTCAATTAGTTTGTGAGATAGAGCGTCTTTTGTGAAGCAACTTTTGTTATTGTGAAAAAAATGGAAAAAAAGGAATTTCGTGTTTTGATAAAATACTGTTTTCTGAAGGGAAAAAATACAGTGGATGCAAAAACTTGGCTTGATAATGAGTTTCCGGACTCTGCCCCAGGAAAATCAACAATAATTGATTGGTATGCAAAATTCAAGCGTGGTGAAATGAGCACGGAGGACGGTGAACGCAATGGACGCCCGAAAGAGGTGGTTACCGACGAAAACATCAAAAAAATTTACAAAATGATTTCGAATGACCGTAAAATGAAGTTGATCGAGATAGCAGAGGCCTTAAAGATATCAAAGGAACGTGTTGGTCATATCATTCATCAATATTTGGATATGAAAAAGCTCTGTGCAAAATGGGTGCCGCGCGAGCTCACATTTGACCAAAAACAACAACGTGTTGATGATTCTGAGCGGTGTTTGCAGCTGTTAACTCGCAATACACCCGAGTTTTTGCGTCGATATGTGACAATGGATGAAACATGGCTCTATCAATACACTCCTGAGTCCAATCGACAGTCGGCTGAGTGGACAGCGATCGGTGAACCGTCTCCGAAGCGTGGAAAGACTCAAAAGTCCGCTGGCAAAGTAATGGCCTCTGTTTTTTGGGATGGGCATGGAATAATTTTTATCGATTATCTAGAGAAGGGAAAAACCATCAACAGTGACTATTATATGTCGTTATTGGAGCGTTTGAAGGTCGAAATCGCGGCAAAACGGCCCCATATGAAGAAGAACAAAGTGTTGTTCCACCAAGACAACGCACCGTGCCACAAGTCATTGAGAACGATGGCAAAAATTCATGAATTAGGCTTCGAATTGCTTCCCCACCCACCGTATTCTCCAGATCTGGCCCCCAGCGACTTTTTCTTGTTCTCAGACCTCAAAAGGATGCTCGCAGGGAAAAAATTGGAAGGTCGTTATAATCGTTGTATCGCTCTCAAAGGGAACTATGTTGAATAATAAAAACGAATTTTGACAAAAAAATGTGTTTTTCTTTGTTAGACCGGGGACTTATCAGCCAACCTGTTACATTCATTTAAAATAAATATTGGCCCCATTTATGCTTAAGGTGCACATAGTTCGGATGGACTTTAATTTAATTCTCATGTACCCGTATAAAAAATTGCACTACACCAAAAAAATATTCAACGAATTTTTACTTGTTTGCTACATTCTCCTCACATATAAGTCGTTCAGTGGATAAAGGGAATGAGTCGATTTTTAACGTTTTCGAGATTTGGCGTGGATACTCTTCCTTTTATTACTTTAATGACTTTTTTACAAATTGTAAAATAAGCCCAGATAATTAATTTTCCTATTTATACCCAGCGTAAGCGGGGTATATTAGTTTTGTGCGAATCTTGTAACAGGGAGAACTAAGCTCCGGAGATATAGACATATATATATAGAAATGATCAGGATCAAAAACTGAATCGATTTAGACATGTCCGTCTGTCCGTCCGTCCGTCCGTCTGTCCGTCTGTCCGTCCGTCCGTGGTCGGATCTCCTCCGAAACGGCTGGACCAATCAAGTCGAAATTTGGCACACAGGTATATCGGGATCCGAGTATGATCCTAGGTAAAAATGGGAGACATCCGCCCACTGACACGCCCACAAATGAATATAATGTGTTTTCAGTAAAATGCTTCTAACTTGCGAACCACTCAACACATTCCATTGATATTTGGTGTACTGGTAAACTACAAAAAGGGACATATCCTGGCAAAAAATAGACGCCGCCCTCCGTGAGCCACGCCTACAAATAAGCCCACAAATAAGGGCTTATCGTAACTTGTGAAGTAAAAGGCGTAGAAGGTTCAAATTCGCAGCATAGGTTGACCAAGGTGAATGAAAGGTATAGGAAAAAAATTTATATGGCCCGCCCACTTCCACGCCCACAAATGGAGATTTTTCGTAACTTCCAAATTAATAGGCGTAGACGCTTCAAATTCGCAACATAGGTTGACCAAGGCAAACGAAAGGTGTAGGGAAAAAATTTAACTGGCCCGCCCGCTGCCACGCCCACAAATGAAGATTTTTCGTAACTTCGGAAGTAAAAGGCGTAGAAGCTTCAAATTCGCAACATAGGTTCACCAAGGCGAATGAAAGGTGTAGGTAAAAATTTTATGTGGCCCGCCCACTGCCACGCCCACAAATGAAGATTTTTCGTAACTTCCGAAGTAAAAGGCGTAGAAGCTTCAAATTCGCAACATAGGTTCACCAAGGCGAATGAAGGGTGTAGGGAAATAATTTATGTGGCCCTCCCACTGCCACGCCCACAAATAGAGAAGAAAAACATAGTGCACTCATAATGTCGGGACGCTGGGTATTTCAAAGTCGGGCTTGACCGACTTTAGCTTTCTTACTTGTTTAATTTTGAGTTTTGTTGTAACAACTAGTTTCAAAACTCAACTTCAACTGTTCTGTCGTTTTTCTGCATATAAAATTTTTGGACTCATTCCCTTTATCCACTGAGCGACTCATATTCGAAATCTCAATAACGAAAATATGATTCGTTTGCGCACCTCATAAACGGTAAGCGTGCACACCGTTTCCTACATACGTATGGATGCATACAGATTTACAGCGTAGAAATTTTTCCATTAGAAAACTGATGAACGAAACTAAGGTTGCTTCAAACATAACATCTGGTATGATCGACCACTTTCCGACTTAAGAAAGCGGTTTCAAAGCAGTTGTGAGTTATGTTCAAGCTGGATGGGAGCTGTCATAGTTTTCATAGTCTACATTTGGTTGTATGAAATGGAATATCTATATATTATTTGGTTAGTGATCATAGTCATATGGAGTTCATGGTTTATATTAAACATGTGAATAGTTGTTGCTCTTTGCTCTTTTGCTCTTTCATTTTTAACTCTGTTGACCTCATCCCGAACAAGTCTCCTGTCTTCTTTTTAAATGTTATTTTAATCGGTCTGCACAACCGAGTGGATGAAGGCTGATAATATTTCCACACTACAGTAGATCCCTTAAGTATTTGTAAAGGCACAGTGCATGTTGCAAAAAAGTGTTAATCAATCGTTCCAGTTTCTGAATCCCTAAAACTTTGTCGGTTAGTATAATAACCGCTGCTACCATCGCAACCCCATTTTTACAAGCCTCTCTAACACCGTGGGAAGACCCCCAATGATACGGGACACTGTAAGGTCGACAAGACTTTGCAAATTAACTTCTTTGGCACAATAGTCTACTCAGACGCAGTGCCACGGACGGATGACGCTCGAAATTAACTTTGCCAAGCATTCCATTTCATTAATTCCTTTGGGAAAACAGTCCTTTATAGAATGAACAAAACCATAATTGCTTGGATAAATATTCGTTGTTTGGCCCCATATTGCATTAATTTACATGAATGTTTTTGGAAGTCACCACCCATAAAAAGAGCTAAAGCTTCCTCAGGTGTATAGGGAGAAGGAGTTACGGTCTCTGAATTTGCAGTTTTAAGCATTTTGGAAGCGATTTCCGATTCTGAATTCACAAGTGAAAGAACCTTAGAAGCACTTGTTTTACCAGCATTGTAAAGACTAACGTGCGCTGCTGCCATTAGTTCATCATGTGAAGTGCTATCAATGATTGGGGAAACTGTTTTTTTGACTTGAATGGTACTTTCCAATTGAGCAAATGAATTAGCAGGGCGTCCAGGAAGCTTTGGGGGCTCTGGAAATATCAGAGTGCCATCTAACCATTCCTTATTTTTAATTTCAAAAAATGCCATGATCATGTAGCTTAGTTTTCACTTTCCAATTATTTTATTCATAAAAATCCTTAATTTGTTTTGAATTTGTTTAAGCTGATCTTCGTTATATTTTGCCTTATCATAATATATCCAAAACATAATCTTGTTCTGCCAAAAATGTATTCGTTGGGCCTGGCTTGTCGTGCCAAAGTGAAAAGAGCGTGCGGTTTGAAACTCATGCACAAAGCTACAGCTGAAAGTTATACACGATGTTCACAAAGAACCATAGTGAAATGTTCTTGATGTCTTTGTAAGAGAAATAAACGCTACGCACTTTTCAGCTTGGCAATTTAATAGCAACTGAACTCAATTCACTATAAAGGTATTCTTATATGCTAGTTTCTTAATTTTAACAGTTTTGCAATAGACTAATAGTAGACTAAAGGCCATATTATAAGTTTTAAGCAAGAGATACACATCACGCCCCTTCTTTATCTGTTTTGAAGTTATTCTCTATTATCTATGCATGGAGTTAAAATTCAACGTAGTAAGTATTTACATGTATTCATTGTGTTGTATTTTTTGTGTTTTTGTGATAAACGTAATGGTAAATCAAAACATGAATTCTTCGTGGAAATATAGACTTAAAGTAAGTTATTAATCTTTAAACATAACATTCGGAATTATTATTATTTCTGATTATAACGAGATCTCAATACTCTAGTTGGTACATTTCGCGCCATATTATCATTTACATCATCAACTGTTAAATTTTTGTTACATAATTCATTTTCTTTTCTATCTCTAAGATTTATTTCAAGATTAACAACATCATCAGGTGGGTCCTCAACACTTGTAGAGGTTTCAGTTTCTGAATTTATATATTTACTTTTAGGATTTTCATGGCTTTGGTTATAGCGTTGACCTTGGTTTTCTCTTGATCTTATTTGATCAGTATGTCGTTTTATCAATCTTCCTTTGTCAGAAAGAACACAAAAGTAGGAACGTGGACCAATCTTGTCTTTAATAGTAGCTTGAGACTAAGTAGCTTTATTCGGATTAGAATAATCTCAGACTAAAACTTTTTGTCCCTGGTTAAATTCCGCTAACCGTTTCCCTTTTTGATTTAGTATACTTCTTTCGTGTGATTTTAAAATATTTTCTTCAAGAAGTGGGGGTCGGAGAAAATCAAATCGCGTTCTAAAACTTCTCCCAAGGAAGAATTTAGATGGAGTTTCATCTGTCGAGCTATGTTTGGTGTTTCTATAATCCATTAAGAAGCTATTAAGTACAGTGTCCAAATTTTCATTGGTTTTCGTATTTATATTAGCAAATATGGATTTTTTAAAGTTTTAATAAAATTTAGGACGATCTGGCTAAAGCTTTAGTTTTTACGATGGATTCATGTGATTCCGATAACACAGAAAATTTTAATTTCTCGGGTGTAACAAGTCTGTAACCCCAAAGGACGCAGTCATAGTCCACTGATAGTTCAGAAGATTTATTTCAAAACGAAATGGATTGATCGCCTTTTAGGCTTGTAAGGGTTCCTTTTTTTATGGAGTCACACATTTTTGAGAGTAGAGGATCTCTTCTGATTTCACGGGCAACATTTTTAAGGTTCAAGTTTAAAACATTCTCTTTGTATATTAAAATGACATAGGATTCACCCTCATTATTTTCTTTTAATGGTTTACTTGTCTGTGGCATTCTTGACAAGTGATCAGCTAGGTTGTGATTGCCTTTAATGTATCCTATTTTGTAGTTGAATCCACTAAGAGTGAATGACCACTAGGGGTGTCCTTATTTTTAAAAACTGGATTTTTATAAACCGCCGGGCAGATTCTTGTTCCTTTATCTTAAAACAGTAAGTAAATAAAATTTGGAGTAAATCCGATCATTTTTAATGGACCCGGAAACGACTTGAAAATGTAGTGGAGAGTGGAAATATAGAGTCGAAGCCCCATAACTCCCCAGAAGTCGCCCCTACGGACATATAATGTATGACAGACCCCCCATTACTTTTTTACCCCTAACATTCTTTCTGAACAAACCTAGCCCCTATCTCCCCTTCTTAAGGGGGCTTCCATACAAAACTTATATTTTTATAAACTTCCCTCCACCGTCTTAACTATCCCCAGAGTGCTCCTAGAGGAGTCAAATGTATGACTAATGATACCAACTGTTTGGGAAGAAAAAGCAGAACTTCGGCCACAAATCGAATTCAAAAGGCAGAACTATTCAGAACATGGGCTAGAAAAATCAGAACATAAATCAGAACAAAAATCAGACTACATTTTAAAATCTGAATGTACATTTTAGTACATTTTTTACACCTCTAGGCAAATCTTAACAAAAAATAAGGGCCAGTTATTAAAACATTAGGGAAATCAAACCAAATTAACCTTATTTTTGAGATCACTTTTATTAAAACAACAATAAAACCTAAACCTCAGGATTCTGCTGAACATAAAAAAAATACATTTCCATAACAATTAAAACTTTTATATCCCCGATACTGGCTACTCATCTTCTTCTGAATCATTTATGCCCACCGATATAAGACTTCCTCCAGTGCACTATGTGCCAGCTGGCCGCTTTTTTTGACAAAAAGTCGAAATTTTTGTGTAGTAATTTGGAAAAAATTAGTATGCGTATAGTAAGAAAATACTCTGACCATTATAAAAACGACTTAATTTTTTTCTATTGGTAACCCTTTTAATTTGACAGCCTGTCAAAGTTCACAAAGCAAACAACGTGCGGCTTGGCGTTCCAAATAATTGATATTAAGTGAGATTGCCTGTTCAAATTCTTTAATCAATTTCTTCGAAACTTAATTTTTTTTAAATATGGATAGTAGCATTCAGGTATGTGTGTACAATAAAACCTCATCACTCTTTTGTGTGGGTTTTTTTTTAGTATATGAAACAAGTTAAGCTAAACACTTGAAGCTTTTTTTAAATAAATTTTTGATTTTTCCTTATGTTCTGTGAGAACAAAAAATATGAAGCAGTCCTCGGCAGTCCATAAAACCTATACAGAAATGAAGCTTCAGAATTTTGTCTATTAAGTCCCAAACAAAACGAACTCACACGCTGATTTTCATTGAAAAAAATTAGGAATTGCGGATTTTGGACGCTTTTATGTGTTGTCCCGAACACACCCTAAGTACTGGAGGTACCCTTAAAAATCTTCCAATAAAAATTTAATTTTAACATCGATCTAAGAGTTGTTCTCTGCACCTTTGTGCAAAAATTCGATGCTCTTTCTCCTTTCCTAGACTTTTTGCCAAAAAAAATGACTTTCTAGCCCTTAGTGCAGTGGTGGCTTGCGCTTGTGCTGTTAGCACTTGCAGTGGCTGCCGTTACTTCTTTGCTTGCTTTAAAATCATATTTCGATTGATCATGTAATATTGCGTTTGTTCAAGCGAAGAAAACGAAGAAGAAAATGAATTAGCGAATAGGGATGTCACTGTATGTCTTATAGTGTTGCAATGTGCTTCGATATACATATGTATATGCTACCGATTATTCGATTTTAATTTTAAAAAATAAATAATGGGTGAATGTTCATTTAAATGAATGTTGGTGGACATGCGGAATCCCATATTTAGATATCAATGGAAAATCAGAACAAATCAGAACACATTCCGGAAAATCAGAGTTCTGATTTTTCTTAAAACTAAATCAGAACTGGCTTCTGCAAATCAGAACTTGTCCTGCCTAAATCAGAACAGTTGGTATCATTATGTATGACCGACCCCCATTAACTTTGTCCCCCTAACATTTTCTCCGAACATACTTACCCTCTATCTCCCCCCCTTAAGGGGGCTCCCATATAGAACTACCTTAATTTGAGCAAAATTTCATACAAAATGGCCGTCACTACAGTCAAGCCCCTCCTAGGGGGCTGATATATATAACCGACCCCCATTATTTTTTTACCCCAAACATTTGCTTCAAACATACCTACCCTCTATCTCCCCTCGTTAGGGGGGTCCCCATACAAAATTAGGCTTAAATTAAAGAAAAATGCCTCACGAACTTCAATCTATAATATAGATGCCGTAGGAACAAGAACGAGCATGTTCAGCATACATATTCGAAAAATTTACAAAATTACCTTTTAAACGAGCCTAATATGAAGAATATTGGACTAGTTTTTGGTATGTTTTAATAATATGATATATTTTATTACCTTTTTTGAAAACTGAATTTTGGGTTCCATCCCCTAACTGGCCAAATAAGGACCCTAGTAGAAAAAAAATAAATTTTCGAGTCAAATGCCGCAAACCTCAATCTATGACGAGTTTTTTGAGACTATAACCATTAAAATCGGTTAGTGATTTCTATTCATAAAATTAATTCAAAACAAATATTTTTTGAAACGCATTATTCACTGTTTTTACGTTCGTTTCTTAGGTCTTTGCATGTCTCTCTCGGTCTGTACGCATGTCTCTCTCGGTCTGTACGCATGCAAAGACTCAAGAAACGAACGTAAAAACTCTGTAAACACTCTGGGGCTAGTTAGGACGGTGGGGGAAATTTATAAAAATATAAGTTTTGTATGGGAGCCCCCTTAAGAAGGGGAGATAGGGGGTAGGTTTGTTCAGAAAAAATGTTAGGGGTAAAAAAGTAATGGGGGTCGGTCATACATTATATGTCCGTAGGGGCGACTTCTGGGGATTTATGGGGCTTCGACTCTATATTTCCACTCTCCACTACATTTTCAAGTCGTTTCCGGGTCCATTAAAAATGATCGGATTTACTCCAAATTTCATTTACTTACTGTTTTAAGATAAAGGAACAAGAATCTGCCCGGCGAACTGGAATCCAAACACTTTAAAACTTTCCCATACAAATAAGAACACCCCTAATGACCACCTTTGCATCCTAGCTGCAGCCATTAATAGCAACCCTTTATTTTCAAATATGGATAAAAGGGTTTATGATCTGTTTTGATAGAAAAAAAATTTTCAATTAAATATTGTTTCAGATTGGTGACACAGAAAAATATAGAAAAAGTTTCTTTCTCAATGGTGCTGTAATTGATTTCAGCTTTTGAAAGTGTTCTCGATACAAAAGCTATGGGCTGTAAGGTGCCATCTGATGATTTATGCGATAGTATGCCTGCAATAGCTTTGTTCGATGCATCAGTTGTAAGAACTATTGGAATTTTAGGTTTAAAATGCACAAGGATTTGATCGGACGTGATATTCTTCTTTATTAATTGATATGCCAATTGGCAATCACGGGACCACACAAATTTATTCCCTTTTTGAAAAAGAATGTATAAGGGTATCATCGTTTGTGCAAAGTTTTCAATGAATTTTGAGTAATAGTTGACCATACCAACAAAGTCTCGGACTTCAGAAGCATTGCGTGGGGTGCAGCTTGCAATACAGATTGTATTCTTTCTTTGTTTTTATTCAATCCGTTTTTGTTAATCGTGAATCATAGGTATGATATTGCAGATTGAAAAACTAAAAATTTAGATAGATTTAACTTTAATCCAGCAGCTCTTAACTTGTTTAAAACTGATTTTAAGTTTCGAATATGCTCTGACATCTTTCTCCCAAAAACTGTTATGTCGTCCTGGTAGACTGGTAGCTGCTGCTGGCTTTATGCCAAAAGGTAAACGTTTTATCTTTAATGTACCCATATGGATTGACCACGTACATAGACGCTGGGACTTTTCATCTAACACAAGTTGGTTATATGCGTTCGAGAGATCTAATTTGTGAATAACTCACTCCCTTATAGTGATGCAAATATTTCATCAATTGAAGGTAAGGGGTAGGTAAAATCGGTCAAAAATTTATTTATTGTGACTTTGTAGTCACCACATACTTTAACGGGTATGTGATTATTTTCCCTTTCCTCTCCCTTTTCCTTTCTTGGGGAAATCAATTCCCCAGCTGATATGATTTAGCTTTCTCTAGATTGAGGGGGAATGGGAATTACCACATGATCTAACTGGCGATATGCATTATCTATTAAAGTAATTTAATTTCCCTCTCAATTTAGGAAAAAGGGGAATTAATCACTTCAATTTCGATATTGAATTACCTTTCCCGCGAAAGGGAAGCCAATCACATACCCATAAGTTGCTCATTTGGCTTCAAGATAGTCACAAGGGGAGTTCCCCACTCAGCATTATCAATTGGTTCTAAAACATCTGCTTCAATGTGTTCTCTTAAATTTTTTTGGACTTTTTCTTTCCATGCTAAAGGAAGAGGTCGAGGCTTGCAAAATATAGGTTTACATTCTTTTGAAGTGGTTAAAGAAATTTTTTCATATTTGTATTCGCCTAATTTGTTATCAAAAATTTCAGAAAATTCGTTTTTGATTGGTTCAGATATAACTAACCATACAATATGTCTGTTTTTTCGCTGGACAGTCCGTTTTTTCTAAGCCGATACAGTGGTCATGCGAACATATATGAAATCATGATTTGTCATGCCATTGTACTTTTTTTTTGAAATATGCTCACAGCCCATCATATTTTGAATTCAAAATTTTCAAGATCCGACAAACGACGAGTACCATTGTGCCCTTTTACATTAGGGCAACTATTGCCGGTAAGTTTTTGGTTTATGGGCGAGAAGAAGCGCGGAGGGATAGGATCTCTACATCAGGGTTGGTCGATTTTTTTCTTTCGAAAAAAGCGAGTAGCAGAAACGTCAACTAGATGAAATTCTAAGAAAATTTTGCCTACAAACCTAAGGTCTAAAATGAATTCCTAGCTCGCGCAAATCAACCTCAAAATATTGCTTTTGGGTTTCATTGAAAATATGTGTACATTCATTATTACTGTAAGGAAGCATGAAAATCTAAGTGAATTCATTTCAATTTTGACTTTTATGGTCATTTTTCGAAAAAATCTATAGTTTTGTTTAAATTGAATTTTATTTCGGCTTTAAGGACAAAATTTTTCATTTAGTAGACTCATTTGGAATCATATTCGGGCCATATTCTAAAAGCTCACAATTGTTAGTTCTGAGTCCGAAGAATTCAATTTGTTTAAACTGAAATAATGGATTTTTGTGTGTATAATATACACTGGTTTTATACTTATAAATGTGTTCATTTTTTGTACGTTTTTTTTCAATTTAGCGTACAGCGAAATAAAATTGTTTTTAACATTTGTCCGGTTTTTTTTTGCAGAAGCGAGATGGTAACGTTAGGTATAGTGGATCTTAAGTATTTCGCACAGCTCCTTATAAGTCTTTGATACTGATGACTGCATATGTTATGGAGAACTTCATAGGGTGCAGCTCCTTTTGCTTTAAGACGCGTTGCTTTCTTGTGGTTTTCCTCATTACACCCTACTTCACAGGAATGGATTTCGACTTTCTCCTTCCACAAAAGCCAAGACTCACTTTGTGGAATAAATTGTGGAACTAGGTTTGATTGATATACAGTAACCGTACCGTTTTTGTCCTCTGCCGGTGGTGACATTATTTTAACCTTTAGTTCAAATATATGATCTGTGTAAATCCCTGAACGTTATATTAATCCGTGCACGTGATTACCTATAAATGTAACGGTGAAGACAGGGCGTTAGCGTGAGCAGTAGTGGAGACGGGGAGAAAGAATTAACGGATAGTGAAACAAAGGACATGGAAAAGGGAAAAGAGTCATAGAGCCATTCGTTAAGAGTTTCTCCACGCAAGTAGTTGTGAAATGAAAGTTGTCTCAAGTTGATTTAAAAGAGTCGTTTAAAGTTGTCTCAAGTCGTTTAAAGTTGATTTATAAAAGTCGTTAAAAGTCGAAATCGAAAGTTGTTTTAAAAAAGTCGTACATTATCTAAAGTTGTAAATCGGTAAACGAAAAGTCGCGTTCAAGTTGTAAAATCATAGAAACTTCTATTATTAAGTGAAATTTGAATTCTTAATTTAAATCTATATATATAAAATAATGTTGCGAAATGTGTTTGTGTTGAACTTTCTCGGCACTGGCTGAACCGATTTGCATGCAGTTTTTTTTGTTTGAAAGGTGAAGTCTGTCTGAATGTTTTAAGCTATATGCGACATTGGTGCGTGTGCGACATTGGTGCGCGTGCGACATTGGTGCGTGTGTCGTGAGATATCAGCATTTTTGTGAGTTGTAAGAATTGATAGATAGAAAGATTGATAGATTGATTGATTGACAGATTGATAGATTGATTGATTGATATATTAAAAGATTGATAGATTGAAAGATTGACAGATTGGTAGGTTGATAGATTGAAAGATTGATAAATTAACAGATTGACAGAATGATAGATTGATGGATAAATATATTGAAAGATTGATAGATTGAGAAATTGATAGATTGACTGATTGACAGATTGATAGATTTAAAGATTGATAGATAGATAGATTGATAGATTGATAGATTGAAAGATTGATAGATTGACATATTGATAGGTTTGTTGTGAGTTACAACATTCGTGCACTCACTGTACGACCTAGCGTGAATCAAACAGCCAATCGTTTTCGCAAGAACAGCGAATAACAGACAGAAGCAAACAAAAGAAATGCAACGATCGAAGACAATGACACAATATCGTCACCAAAGCAGAACTAGAACTGGAACGCAGAAGTAGGTCAGCGGTAATGAGAACAACGACTACGTCAGCACCAGCTATTACACGAAGTTATGGAGAAAAGCGAAATTGGGCAATAGGCGATTGCACAGCAGCAGTTCATCATTTGCGGAAGTGTTCCAGATTTGGCGAGAAAGTGCAGCCTAAGCACTTTCTCCTTATAAAAGGGAAGAATCAACATCGACAAGGGGACTCTTGATTCAGTATTCAAAGTCTCAACTCCGATGCACGTACTCACCCAAGGGCCACGACAACGGAGCGTAGACTTAAGTGTTAGACAGGGAATTAGGGAAGCCCTTCGAGTCCATTAGGAGCTAGAGTAGGATCCAAAAATTGTAATTAAAATAATAAGTAAATTAATAAAAGGACTTAAATGAATTATCTGTGTCCGGAGTATTATTTAAAAGGGATAATTAGGTCTGGGTATTAGTCTGGAGGAGCCAGACTGATACATTCCCCTAATAATCACAACAGGTTGATAGATTGAAAAATTGATAAATTGACAGATTGACAGATTGATAGATTGATAGAATGACAGATTGATAGATTTATGGATAAATATATTGAAATATTGATAGATTGACAGATTGATAGAATGTCAGATTGATAGATTGATGGATAGATGTATTGAAATATTGATTGATTGACAGATTGATAGGTTGAAAGATTGATGATAGAAGGATAGATAGATGGATAGATGAATAGAGAGATGGATAGATAGATAACACCTATTCCCTAAATTAGATGGGGGAATAATTTTACCGAGATTGCACTGCAGCCGGTATCTAGGTTATTTAAAATGAAAGGGCAGCAAAGCAGGCTTTTCGGTGGTGCTGTACTGCTGCTGTCCTGTGATTTTAGCCAGACATTGCCCGTTATTCCCCGCGCTACATATGCGGATGAAATCAACGCGTGTACAAAACAATCACATCTATGGCGAAATGTCAGTACATTATGTTTTAACACAAATATACGTGTTCAACTGCAAAACGATCCATTGGAACTATCATTCTCCGAGCAATAGCTCAACATTGGAAATGGAACAATACCATTGCATGGGGACACACGATGCATCAAATTGCCAGGAAATTTCTGCAACATGGTAAATGCGAAAAATGCTTTGATTGAAAGCATATTTCCAGATTTAAAAGCTAATTATCTTAATCATGCGTGGCTTCGTGAACGAGCTATTTTAGCTGCAAAAAATATCGATGTTGACGCTATTAACTTTAAAATACAACAGTCATTGCCCGGCAATGAGATATTGTTCAAATCAATCGACGCTGTTACCAATCCTGACGAAGCAGTAAACTATCCTGTTCAATTTTTGAATTCGCTCGATTTACCAGGAATGCCACCACATAACTTACGATTAACACTGGTTCACCTATCATTTTGCTTCGGAATTTAAATGCACCTAAGCTATGCAACGGTACACGATTAGTCACAACAAAAATAATGGGCAATGTTCTTCAAGCTACAATTTTGAACGGAAAATTTGAAGATCGTCTTCCGATGGCACGCTGTCAAAGTAGCCGTTTGTTTACTTTTTGTGCGGTGGATAGATGGATAGTTAGATGGATAGATGGATAACAGCTATTCCCCAAATTAGATAGGGGAATAATTTTACCGCTGCAGTCGGTATCTAGGTTATTTAAAATGAAAAAGCAGCAAAGTAGGCTTGGGAAAAAATACGAATTTACCAAGCTATTTAAAATTTTAATGTAACAAACTTTCAAATCATAAAAAAAAATTTATTTTTATTTAAATCGGGAGTAAGCGCATTTCAGTGAATATTAAGTCTATTATATTCACAGTTAAGTACATAAAACAATGCCACGTTTCCGTGGGAGAGGAGGAATTATTGGTCGATAGTAGTTTAAGTAAAAATTTATAGCATAATGTTTAAATTTCACACAAAGAATGAATAAAAACCTAGAGTATTTAAAAACATACTACTTTACCACTTTTACTACTTTTGCCCAATATCAACCTGTAGCGGGAGAGAAAACGAGCGCGGGTCATACGAAGCTGGCGCGAAGCCTCGCGGAGCGAGCCTTGGTGCCAGCTAGTCTTATTATAAACCTAAACTTAAACTATTTGAATAAAAGCTAAATGAACTAAAATAACTGAAACCAAACTTTGAAATAAAGTAAACAAACTCATAATTGAAATAACTACTTTATTTTTCTATTACATAAATACAATATTATTGTATCTTTAGTTAAATTACACTTTTGTTCATATGTATATATGAATATATACACCATTCATATATTTACTTTAACTTCTTAAAGTTTTCTCGTCGCCATTGAAATGTTATTGAAGACTTTGTCAGAGAAATAAACGTTGCGCACTTTTCAGCTTGGCAATTTAATAGCAACTGAACTCAATTCACTATAATGGTATTCTTATATGCTAGTTTCTTAATTTTAACAGTTTTGCAATAGACTAATAGCAGACTAAAGGCCATATTATAAGTTTTAAGCAAGGGATACACAACACATAGTAACCAACAAACTAAACATTGGACGGAATCCAGTCAAATCACCTTAACTTTTACTCTAATGAAAACTAAAGAATAAAAAAAAACACCCTATTACAAAGACTTTTTTTTTTTTGCTAAGACTTGACTTTCACTGTTTCCCGCTAGCACAAACTTCACAAATTAATTTTTTTATTAACAAACATACCTTCAACTTTGAATAAAAACACTTAAAAAACTAATTTATTTAATAAATTTAATCTCTTAGGAAAAAACGCTGACCACTTCAATAAGGTGCGAATATATTTTAATATATCTCCTAAAACATTTCTAAAGTTTGACCTTTCATAGAATTTTAAATATTGCGGGCAAAACAAAGCAAACGTAAAAAACAAATAAAGTTATGCATTGTTTATCGCCGCGACATAAAATTTTGTCGCAGTTAATCATTTTAATAGATTGATCGTTTCGGCAACTGAGATCAGGTGACAAATGAGCATGGAAAAGCTTTGCAGTTGAAGCCAACGCTGCAGCAGTTATTGATGCCATTTTTCGCTCTTGATTTTTTGGTGCAGTCTAGGTTCAAGTCCAAGCTTAAGTGTTGCAAGCTCTTCGGGAGTGGAAATATCGAACCAACTCGTGACTGCGACGAAGAGGAAATATGACTGTCTATTCTCCAAAACTTGGTTCGTCATTCGATGTTCTATACACTTGTCAAAAGCAACATCAGTTTTATCTTGGGTTTTTTTAAATCTTTAGCTACTATAATTATAAAATCTGCCCATTTCTGTGAATATCCTGTACTCCATAGATCTTCAATGCCTCGAAAAAGCTCTCCCTTTATCAAAACGAAACTATTTTCTTTAAGGCTTGTTCAGACGGAGCTCCGAAACATGCGTTTCGTTTCGTGAAACACGAATGCGAAACTACTCGTTCAGACGTAGTCATTCGTGTTTCGTTTTCCTCTTCTTCGTCTTATTTGTTTTTCAAAATGTTTGGAAATAGTCATTCTTGCCCGCTTTGAAAGTGGAAAAGAAATGTGAATGATTTTAGATCGCATGTATAGTAATATTTCTTTTGCTCTTTACTTCTTTTCCCGATAACAATCGATTAAATTAGGGATGATAGCAATTTTTACTTGTTTCGCTACTTGTTTCGATCTGAAACACGTAGTTTCAAAGTGTTTCGGATGTCAAAATTTGTATAGCGAAACAAGTGTTTGGTTCTTGTTTCGGCCCCGAAACACGAATGAGAGCTGAAACACGTAGCGTCTGAATAAGCCTTTACTTTCTCAATTATCGCATTCAAGAATATTCGTAAAATAGTATATATTCTTTTAAGAAAATAATACAAATCCAAATATTTCAGAAAAAAGCATTGCAGGCCTTAAGAACCCCATCAAAAGAACCGGAAAAGCCACTTTCTATGAAAAGATCTTCAGATGCGCGAGATGCGCGTGAAGTTGCGCGTAAACTGATTAAAAGTGGGGCAATTCCTGCGATTCAAAAACATTGCACTAAGCAAGATCAAACTTCTTTTAAGAGGCCTAAAGGGCAAGAACGCAGACGCAACTGTACTTTGGAGCCATCGGTGGCTCCATATCAGCCTTTCTCTTCAACTCAAAATGATGTCGCTCAAGAAAATATTATAAGTGAAATAGTAAAGGAAGAGCCGCGCATGCATAACTTATATCAGCATTTTGTTGCCGAACGTGATAAAGAGGGTAGAGGAATCATCGACAAAACCAAATTCGATCCAGAAAAGCCAAGAGTTGGCAATACCATATTTGTTTCAGGCAACAACCTTTCAGAGGAGTTTTTGAAAAAAACTTTTAATGATTTTGGAACCATTGTTAACGTGTCTATGGAAATTGAAAAAGGTCGTGGGTTTGTAACGTTTGCAAAGGCTGAATCTGCAGACCGAGCAATTGCCGAAATGCATAGTAAGATTGTGAATGGTATTAGTTTGCAAGTACAGCTTGCCCGACGCCAGCCTCAAATAGACCCAATTAACGATGCGTCTTCTTCGGCTGTTTGGTCTTCTATTGGTAAGAAAAAACAAAAACGTTATGATTTCTTATATATTAACAATTTGTTTAACAGCGGCCAGCAAGTCTCAGAAAGGATCACATAAGGACAAACGTGAAATGGTTATGTATGATGAGGAATTTCTTCTTTAATTTCTGCTAGAAGTAAAACAAATTGTTATTAACATCATTAATTGATAACTCGCGAAGTCATACCACACAGGTGTGTTAGAGGGACATTGCGGGATCCGGAAAAAGCCAAAATAAAGTTATATAAATGTGGTGTTATGCTTTTTATTTATTTTAATATGTAGTTTAATTTTGTTTACTTAAATTTTAGTTTTTTATCATATTTACAGTAGGGGTATTCACAAAGGCTTCGGAATATCGAAAAACTTTAACTGCTTAAAAAGTTGTGCAAGAAAAAAAAAAATTTTTTAAGAAGTCGCAGTTTACCGATTTTTCGACTTTTCAACGTCTTTTACACCCCTTTATGAATACCCCTAATATTTTAAATGGTAATCATGGTAAGTTGACACGCTTTAAATTTATACGTCTACTTTATCCGCGGAAGCTTGTCGACTGACTCTTGTTCGTTTCTCTCGCTCTATATATATATCAAGATACCAATATATCTATATCAACAATTTAAAGTAAAAGAGCTGCCATCTTACATTCGGCCATCCTACGTATCGTTCGCCCCGAACGAATTACCCCGGACTTCATATGCTCAGCATTCGTCGATGTCCCTGATATATCCTACCCTTGTCCTACCTTTTGAACATTATATCGGCCATGTGTTTTCACTGCAATGACCTTATAAGGACCCACAAATTTTGGTTACCTTCATGCTTCTTAGCTTAGGTCGTTTGGCTCATACTGAACCTCTGCTTTCCGGTTTCGGTCAAAAGATCACATGTTTGCCTTTTGTATGTTCTCTCTTACCTGATCTCGTAAAACCCGCATCTCTTCTTCGTGCTTTAAAATAGATTCTTGCTCTTGCAGTTCCCTAAGTTCACTAGTTTCAGGCAGACGCATTTATAATCCTGTCAATACCCGGAACGGAGCGACTTTTGATCTCGGAGGTGTACTGTTAATGACTCGTTGTACCTCCAAAATGTGTTTGTAATACGCTTAAGGCTCCTCTTAGCATTTCTTAAAAAATTTGCTCTTTTTGCTTTCAGTTTGGACATATCATGATGTCGCTCTGTGGAATTTGTTTGAACTCTGGTATTTATTTAAGTTATACCAATTGCAATTAGTTTTTCATGCGAAATGCCTTGAGTTGAATTTTCCGAATTCTTCGAAAGTCTTTGTATCAAACTTTGCGAATATAACAAATGAACTCATGACCTTTGTAAATTAATTGAAGATTACATGGCTCATCATGTGTGTAACGGTGATTCGAATAGCATTGAGTCAAATCTTTCTAATTCTACTGCTGAAAGTGTTTCGCGCATTTCCTCACTCTTTCAAATACATTGGTTACGGCTCGTTTAAAGGCAAAAGCCAGTGAATCGTCGTGTCGTTAGAAACAATCAACTTGCCTCGCCCGTAATCGCTTTGAGTAATTTTAACAACACAACAAGGCCGTCTTGTCTGCCTGGCTCTCCAACTTCTGTTAGCAACGGAGCTGCTTCGTCTGCTGCTATAAACTCATTTTCTAAGAGTATAAGCTCTCCTCTTCACAGTAATACATTACGTGCTGACTCTTGGCTCGAAAATACTTGTTCTGGTAATAACAACGACATTGCTGCACCTCCAATTGATGTAACTATTTTAACTGCCTTTGGTGTTTGATTTCTTTTGAAACTAAATCAATCTTGCAGTATTCGTTTGCACAAATTTCTGATATTATATCATGAAATTACCTTTAACTACACAGGTTTAATTTTAAAAGCCACTGAATTGGGTTAAAGAAATTGGTTTCCTATAAACTAATTATTTTTCGATCAATACAAAATTCGTTGAAACTATAATTGCTAGATCACAGAAAATTTTCAAATTAAAGAAATGAAAAATTGACAAAACTAAATTAAAGAAAATGCCTTGAAACAATTCAACAAGTTAATAAATTTTTAGTGAAGTCAATAGCCCAACGTCGTGACCATGACTAAATGCTGCATCGGCATATTTCGTTCAGTAGGTTTGTTTTGTTATCATAGTCACCGCGCAGTAAGTTTGTTTTCGTCTTTGGGGCCGTCCATATACTACGTCATCATACAGGGGGAGGAGGGGTCTCGCGAATGATGACGCTTTATGATGAGAGGAGGGGGTCAATTCGTAATGATCACGTCATCATCTCTATCTTATAAGAAAACACTAAAACTATATTAAACTTCTATTTGTTTGTGAAATAATAAAGGGATCAAAGATGATGTCAAACGAGGGGGTCGGGGGGTTTGTTTGATGACGATTGAAGATAAGGGGGAGGAGGGTGTCTAAAATGGTCAAAAACATGCTGACGTAATATATGGACGGCCCCTTTATAAAGAACCCACCAACAGTAACAAACATACTGACTGGGATGTTGTTGAAGTCATTCGAATAGAAAGAGAAAATCAGTGATCGGGTCAAATACGAGCTCTGAGCTTGAGGCTGTTTGCAGAGGAATACGTAAGTATACTTGGCCGCGAAAAATTGCAAAATAGAAATTCCCATATTGCACAATTTGAAGCTTGTTTACAGCTATTTTAATACGTTAAAGAAAAATTTCCCACTAATTGCCTTTTTTGGCTTTATTTTAAGTTAGCCGCGAAAAAAATTAAAAATGAACAAAATTAAATTTTACAGTGTGGAAAATTTAAAGCTTATTTAAAGCTAATTTAATACATACAAAAAAAAATTCCTGCTAATTGTCTTTTTCGAAAAAATGAGTTGAGGCTAGCTTTAATTTAAGATAGACGCGAAAAAAAAATCAAAAATGAACAAAATCCAATTTTCCATTGTGAAAAATTTAAAGCTTATTTAAAGCTAATTTAAGACGTAAAAACAATTCATTTCATTTAAAAAATGTGATTTTAGGAAGTTTTCAAAAGTTTGGTATTTTTCAAATTACAGCAACAGGTTTATGGGCTCATATTCATGTTGAAAAGAAGGTATGTTGCAAAGAGGAAATGTTGCGGAGAGCATATTGCAAAAAATGAGTGAGTGGATTATTAGTTAAAGGGTTGCGCAAATGCGTTTGCTGCTTTGATAACACCAAGTACTTTAAAATACGCACATCACTTGTAGAAGAATACAGCAAAGAGATAGAGAAAAACAGCTACTTGCTGCTCAGCGCGCAAGCAATGCTTTAACTCTCTCTCTCTCTCGAATAAAGTAGCATGCGCCACTTACTCTCATCGCCTCTTGTTTTCATACGATGCTATACCGGCAAATGCCAAAATAACTGTTCTAGCTTTTATTCAAAGTATTTGCGTGCGCCGCTAATTGTGTGCTGTTTATAGCGAACGAGTTTTAGATTTTTTTTATGCTTCATGAAGCAAACATAAGAATTCTATTGTAAAATTTTCCGCTGATTACGAAAATGGAAAAAAAAAAATTTTCTATTGGACAGTTTTTCCGTTATTTAAAAAAAAACCGTTTTTTATAATTTTTTTAATACGTTGATTTAACGATGCTATGTTTTTTTATTGTCCGCAAAAAAGTGACGGTGTTATGGTGAAAAAACTAACATGTTAAAAAAATTTAAAAAAAACGTTATTTTTGAAATAACGGAAAAACTGTCAAATAGAAAATTTTTTTTTTCATTTTCGTAATCAGCGGAAAATTTTACTATAGAATTCATATCGTTGGTTCGACATTTTTAGTATCGACTGGTGTTACTCAAGTACTCTAAATACTTGCTTACTTGAACTCCTCTTGCAAGTTTTTTTGATTTACATAATTAATGCGAACAAGACAGTTATTCATTTGTTTTGCTTTCAACGCGTTTTTCGTTTACACACACTACCAAATATTTATGCTCCCCGCAACGCTATCACCAAATGAGAGTGAGAGAGCGAATGTAATTGCGCTCCGCGAAAATGTTTTGTATGGTGATCCAAATGCATTTGCGCAGCCCTTTATTATTAGTATTTGGTGCTCATGTTGCCAGATGGTGGATTAGCTGCAAGTCAAAAAAAAAAAAAAATCAACCAAAAAAGTGCCAAATTATTGAAAAAAAATTTGTTGTTCAGCCGCATCCATTTTTAATTTCTTGTCCTTACAAAAACTTATGAAAAGTATCAAAGTGTGTAAAAAATATTAATTTGTCTTTGTAATTACCTAACTGTACGAATTGAACTATAACTGGCGTGAGAGTTAAGTATAAAAAAAACTACCAAATGAAAAAACTACCAATTTTGGTTGTCTTTAACCAAATCGGCAACGCTGGGGCCCTACTCTGTATTGCGATGCGATACGCAAATCGATGCGATAGCTTATTTCGAGTCGCAATTGGAATGGTTTCTTATAGTTTTTGATTCGTAAAAATGAACTGAATGGTTCGGAAATGCATTTCCAACACACCAATTAAACTGAAAAAGGAAATAAGTGCAAACAACCATTCCAATTGCGACTTGAAATAAGCTATCGCATCGATTTGCGTATCGCATCGCAATACAGAGTAGGGCCCCTGGTCTTGAGCCTGCGCCCTTGCGGTTGCGCAATTTTTATGAATGATGGGGAGCTCGAATCTCTGTCGCCCGTAGCCCAGTGATTTCTTTTATATGCTTACTAACACTGTGTGTAATTTTTTAAGGGCATGGTATGGTTTTAAACACGAAAAAAAGGCATGTTTTCATGATTTTTTTTTGGAGACATGAATAATGTTGGTTTATTTTCTTCATATACATGTTGTAGTTATGCTTATTAAGTGTATTTGGGAAAAGAAAAAAAATTGAAATTATCGATAGATAAATACGTGGTATCGATTCTCCGGAGGCTCCTCGAAAAAAATTTGGTTTGCCGTGAACATGATTAGAGGTTAGCGGTTCATCGGAAAAAAAAAGGAAACATGTTTTTAAAATGTAATTTGTATCCCGAGGTATCGCCGTGGCCCTATTTTTTTAAATAATTTTTTTTTTTTTTTTTTGTAGCGTTTTGAAGTCAAAAACGCGATTTTCGCTTAAAAATTGAGGTTACTTTATTATTTTAAAATAGGAAAAAAAAATAATAAAAAAAAGGGCCACGGCGATACCTGTTGATTTATGTGTATAATAATTGAAAAAAATTTTAAAACGATCGGTCAAGTAGATTTTGCAGCATCGTGTTCACGGACTTCAAAAAAGTCGTTTTCCACAAAATCGATTTGAAATTTTTTTTTCTACACTTTTTAAACTAAGGTCCACTCACTTGAATCGCTGTATCTCCTTTAATTTTAGTACGATTTACTTGTAAATTTTTACACAATACTCTTGAAATGTTGTACATTCAGAAAAAAAAAAAAAAAAAAAAACCCACAAATTTTTTAAAACCATACCATGCCCTTAAGTCACGGCAAAATAACCATATACGGACACCACTACGTGATAAAAGACTAAAAAAAAAAAGACCCGTGTCTCCCAATTTTCCCCAAAGTCATGCACTTTTTGTTTTATGGGCCCCCAAAGATTTGGGGCCTCGGTATCATTTTCGTAAAAATGTGATCATTTTCTCAGGCTCATATCTTGTAAACCGTTCAGAATTTCGATTTACTCTCTGAGGCAAAGTTGTAGCTCTTGTCATAAAGAACAAAAATTGCCAACATACACTGCGCGTCATCAGGTTAGCACGCCGATTCATCTTAGTGGTTTCGGATCAATTCCCCCCGAACGAAAAGCACGAATCCATTAATTTTTTTTTCTTTAAAGCCTATTTAATTTCCGATTAAATAAGACACAGAGTATTGATTTATCACTGAAAATATTTGTTTGATGAATTTTCCCCCAAAAATAAGATAAATATCACCTTTCCAATATTGATCAACAGGTTAGAACATACTTTTCTTCTTCTTTATTTTCTGTCTTTTAAGCAAAAAATTAATTTCGAAACTGAACAATTAACAAAATTAAATATTTTTAAGTACATTTAATAATGCGTTGAACCTCCTCCCTTGAGTATGACCTCATATATTCGATTTGGAAGGGAATCATACAATGTTCCTATATAATTCAGGGAAATCTCTGACCAGGCGCACTTAATCCCGTCAATAAGCTCTGATTTGTTGGAATACTGTTTCCCAGATTCGTAAACTTTACGAACGAGCCATCCCCAAACATTTTCTATTATATTTATGTCGGGAGAATAAGGCGGCCACTTCATTAAATTTACTTTTTGGTACTCAATTCACGACTTAATTATCCGGGCAGTGTGGATAGGGGCATTGTCATGTTGAAAATGCCATGGTAAATCACCAAACAAATTTGTAAATTTTGGAAAAGCAGTTTCAAGCACTTTTTTGTAAGCCTGGGCATTCATATTAGCTGTCAAAAATTGCAACTTGCAAGTTCCAAAGTAAGAGATAGCTCCCCACACCATCACACCACCCACCCGACTATGAAGGCGATCCAACTGGTGTTCCTCTTTGCGAAGATCGTGGAAGTAGTAGTTGTAGCCGTCTGGACCTTCCAAATTGAATTTTTTTTCATCCGAAAAGACAACGTATCGCCAATCTGAAGTCCATGACATGTATCCTTTAGCGAAATTCAAGCGCATTCCCTTCCGTGATACGTTAAGTGGGGGTTTTTTCTTTAGTTTCTGCCTTTTCAAATGTGGAGCATTATTAATCACCCTTCGAACGGTAGATAGGCTTGCATTAACGCCAACATTAGCCCTGATCTTTGCGGCGGAGTCATGGGAGTTCGACGCTTTTCTCAAAATTGCTCTTTTATCAGTGTCTGAAAGGACTTTGTTATTACCTCCCTTATTATTTTTGCCATATCCCGACTTATTGCGCAAAAATGAGGTTATGACTTTACGACTTCTCCCAATTTTTCTTGATATTTCGCTTATTGACACCTTTAAATCCTCGTTAGCTTCAATTTTTGATTTCTCCTCTATAGAAAGTGATTTTCCTTTACCCATATTGAGATCAATACCGCACGTGAGCAGGAAAAAAAATTCTGTGGTCGTAGGCTTTCAAATGTTGAAAATAAACTAAAAATACTTTGAATGTGCTAACCTAGTAACGCGAAAACAAAGCACGTTTTTCTATATAATATAAAATACCACAGCCAAAACCTTATTAAAAGACCGATTCGTCGCCTGCTTTGATTATCAGTAAGAGTTCATATGAAGATGAGAAGAACTGAATACCAAAACTTATCTTTTTATTAAAAACGATCAGAACAAGAGAAATTATATAAGCTGGTGGGAGGTGTGCTAACCTGGTGACGCGCGGTGTATAAAATCCAAAAAACTTCACCTTCCAGGTCAAAATCGCAAAAAACGTAAAAAATTTTGATTTTTTTTTACCTTTTTTCCCGTGTTCAGGTCCATAGGTAGCAATCTGACTCTGATTCAGAAATTTTTTTTTGCAGCCTACCGACATAAGCAAACATCTGCATTGAATTCACATAAACACAAGCCAAAATATAAAAATACCTGGAAACACATTGTCATAAAGATGAAATTGTGAGCATATAAAAGCGACACGACGCTCACATCGAGGCATTGCACAGCGCGACGTCAACGAGAGCTCAGCGGTGAAGTTATAAAGTGACAGTGAAAGTAAAAAAAAGTGAAAGTGCTACTGCATAATTCGCACACAACATTGGCAACTGACAATTTCAATATGCAGTGTGAAAAAAAGGATTTATTTTGCTACGTTTGCGGTCATCAAACCAGAAAAAAAACATCTACAAGATTTCAAAAGGAAAATAATCTTTTAACTACTGAATTCAAAAGAGCATATACATTGTTTTTCGACGAAATGGACTTGACCGGTGAAAATTACACACCTAATACAGTGTGTCGCCAATGTTATAACAATCTCATGGCATGGTTGAGTGGAGGCAGAGGTACTATGAAGTATTGTAAGCCGGTAAACTGGATTTTTCGTCCAGGTGATCATGATGCAACCAGTTGCTATGCATGCGTAAATTACACATCTTGTCTAAATCGACATGCTGAGAAGAACAAAATTTATAAAGCAACTGCAACAGCCACACTACCAGTGCTTGCACCTGAAAATTTTGTATCACCAAGGCCGCCAACTCCAGATCGTACTACAGAATTTACAGCAATGAGTACAGCAAGTGGAGTTACTTATGAAGATCCATTTGATACCGATTTGGATCCACAACTTAAGAGAGCGCGATTTGCAAGTCCAGGGCCATCAACATTATAAACATAATTATAACATTTTAACATAATTATTATAATACGAAAAATTTTTTTTTTATATTTCTGTAATAGATAGCATAGTAACTCAATGTTGAAGTAAATAAAAAACAACTGAAATTAAAAAACGGTTTTAAGAATCATCTCTAGGAAGTTTATATGTTTCAGAGATTTTTTTATTGAGATCTTAGGTACATTTTTGTAGTTTATTGTTTTCTTGAATTTTGAACGGTTTGCTACCTATGGACCTGAACACGGGAAAAAAGGTAAAAAAAAAATCGAAATTTTTTAAGTTTTTTTGCGATTTTGACCTGGAAGGTGAAGTTTTTTAGATTTTATATGTTGGCAATTTTTGTTCCTTATGACAAGAGCTACAACTTTGCCTCAGAGAGTAAATTCTGAACGGTTTACAAGATATGAGCCTGAGAAAATGATCACATTTTTACGAAAATGATACCGAGGCCCCAAATCTTTGGGGGCCCATAAAACAAAAAGTGCATGACTTTGGGGAAAATTGGGAGACACGGGTCTTTTTTTTTAGTCTTTTATCACGTAGTGGTGTCCGTATATGGTTATTTTTTTGGGTGTTGCACTGTGTAATTTATGAAAATAAGCAGGCATAGTAAAATCATTAAATATTAGGTGTAGTAAAAAGAAATCCATTATTTTTGCATTAAATTGAGGGCTTTATTTAAGATAGTTAGAATGACCCGATTTAGGTCAAATATGCGCCGTTTTGTTCGATAACTTGTTGTTATTTTAAAGGTAATTTCATTATGCCTCTCTCATAGAAGCCCTCGTTCCTATTAGCAAAAAATTGAGACAGTCGAATTTCAGAAGCCTCTCTTGAAGCGAATGTTTCACCAGCAAAATTGTTCGCCATGGACAGGAACAGATGGTAATCACTTGGTGCCAGGTCCGGACTATAAGGTGGATGCAGAAGAACCTCCCAACCAAACTCCCGGAGCTTCTGGCGAGTCACTATCGATGTGTGTGGCCTGGCGTTGTCCTGATGGAACACAATTCCTCTCCTATTGGCCAAAGCTGGCCGCTTATGGGCGATTGCTTCCTTCAGACGGTCCAATTGTTGACAGTAGAGTTCCGAGTTAAGAGTTTTGCCGTATGGGAGCAGCTCATAGTAGATAATTCCCTGCCAATCCCACCAAACACACAGCAAAACCTTCCTGACCGTCAATCCTGGCTTGGCCACCGTTTCCGCCGGTTCACCGTGTTTCGACCACGACCGTTTTCGCTTGACGTTGTCGTAAGTGACCCACTTTTCATCACCAGTCACCAACCGCTTCAGAAATGGGTCGATTTTGTTGCGGTTCAGCAGCGATTCGCAGATGGAAATTCGGTCTATGAGGTTTTTTTGCGTTAACTCGTGTGGCACCCAAATATCGAGCTTCTTTGTGTATCCAGCCTTATTCAAATGGTTCCAAACGGTTTTTTGTGCAATCTTTAGCTCTTTTGCAATCGAAACAGTGCTAACATGCCGGTCGGACTCGATAATTTCCATGATTTTATCGACATTGTCGACAATTGGCCTTCCAGTGCGTGGTGCAGCCTTGACATCGAAGTTACCGGAACGGAATCGACGAAACCAAAATTGCGCATGATTGGCTGTTACAGTATCAGGTCCATAAACGCTATTCACATTTTCAGCCGCCTAGCTTGCGTTTTCTCCCTTATCGAAGAAAAACTGTAAAATGTAGCGAATTTTCTCTTTGCTGATGTCCATCTTTGACAAGCTCTAAAACAAAACTGAATCAATCAATCAAAAAAGTGTCAAAAAAGCTTTTTTAGTAGGAACTGTCATCTTTCTAATGCCCCCTAGCGGAACACGATCGGACTTATACAACGCGAGATGCAGATAAATAACGCCATCTATTGGAAAAATAATGGATTTCTTTTTACTACACCTAATATGAATAAGGCAGCACCAAATTTCTCTCAACGGGCCTGTAAATAATGAAAGATATATACAGTTGAATATGAATATAGTCAATGACTTTTTGCACGTCCTGTTCATTGTATCTAGATTGTTCGTATTATAGAGATTGAATGTTTTGTTCATTATTTACAAGCCCATAGAGAGAAACTTGGGGCCCGGGAGATTTGTTTTCGGGGGCCCCCTGTTGTGAGTCAATACTCGACTCACGAGCATTCAGCATGGTCATATGATCGCCATGTGGACAGCGGTATGTCCGAAGATTTTTCCAAGACCGTCTGCCACTACAACCATAAATGTATTATTTCGAACAATGGCAACAGGAGCAAACCGATAGCGCGCGGGTCGACGTCGAACATATGCAAGAGTTCGAGAGGTTTCGACCTGCAACGCAACGTCCCTGCAATGGTTATCGTCTAAGCGAGTTATGACGGTCCTGGGCAAATTCAAGGACGTAGAAGATAACACTGGAAAATCTTAATTACGGTTATTATAAAACGCTAAATTGAGGTTATCTCTTAAACATAGTCGAACCGTAATAAAAGTATTAGGGTTGGAAATTCGAGCTGCCCTCTGTAGGGATGTTTATGTTATGTATTACCTGCACTAGTATATAAGGAACATTTTTGAATGAAACGAGAGAGTCGTCATGCGTCATGCGTGTTTCAAACCATTAACATTAAGAAATAAAAAAAAACTAAAATAGATCTCGGTGGTTTTATGCATTTAGAAGAAACATAACATTATTGGCGCAGCCGGTATAGACTGATTTTCAGTGGATCCGAGCACGGTTCTCCACAAAGTTTTTCAAAAACAAAAAAACAACAAAGAAAAGCAAAGTAAAAGATTGAATAAAAACAACGGTAGCAGTTCGAAAAAAAAGAAGAAAGGCAGAGTAAAGGAGAAGAACGGCGAAAACACTGAAGGAAGCAGAATAATGAAACTGGTGAGTGCATTAAAAAATATTTTTTTTTACTTTGAGTCCCACTTGGTAGAAATTTTGTTTGATTGTTAGTTTGTTTGTTAAAGAAAGTTAATTTGCTTCAGCCATATGGACAAAGAAATAGAATTATTAAAAGAAAAGTTAAAACAATTCGAAAACGATTCTGATACTATTCTAAGAGAAGCAAGAGAGCTTGTAAGGGAAGCAAACTTAAATAAAGAAATTTCACAGTTAATAAAAGATAACACGGTGCTTGGGCAGTTTTCAAAAATTGGAGAAGCTACTTATCTAATAAACCAGGTCAAAAATACAGTAAGCGCATCAGAAAAGGCCACAGAAGAAAAGATTCAATTGTTAGAAGATACAATACTGGCTTTGACACGAGCATGCAAAAAATTTAAAAAACAGATTGACGTTCAGAATAATTTAATAGAAGAATCCGAAAATAGTAATCAAGAATTACGAGAGTCATTGACTAAAGCAGTCGGTGATGAACTAGCGCAAAACTTAGAAAAGGGTAAAACACGTTTAAAAGAAAGCGAAGAATAAGTAAGGACTTTGAAAGAGGAGGTAAAACGATTGAGAGTCTCCTTGAAAAGCGTTTGTGACACTACCAACTCGCCAAGCCCTAACCTGGCACGTAGAACCAAAACAACTAGCACAAACACAGACATTATCGTAAGCCAAAATTTAACACCATTGACAGAGGAACAAAATTTTTTAAAACCCACAAATCCAAAATTACCAACAATTAACATCAACATGACGCACCAACTACAAATAGATGAAGTAATGGACAAAGATAGTCGCTTGGTACCATATTTTGCAGAAAATAATAATACAGACATGAGTACAGAAGTTTTAAAATTTTATACAGGGTTAGAATTAGTCAAGAAAGCTTTAAGTAACGTAGACGCCGAAACTATTTTACTTTGCATTAAACAGAGAATGGCAGGAAAAATTTTTAATAAAAGCTAATCAATTTAAATTCAATAGTATCGATGAATTAGCCGATTATATTAAAAAATAATGTTTACCACGCAGAAGTATTGAAATTATTAGGACGGAGTTAGCAAATGCAGAACAAAGTTTAAATGAATCAGCATCTGCATTTGGAAGGAACATAGAATCCTTGCTTAGAGAGGCAGAAGAAGTGATTGAAAAATCATGGAGCCAGAGCGAAGCAGTATCCGCACTTAGCGAATACAGGTGTTTAGCCACAAGGAGATTTATTTTAGGAAACAGAGATCCTTTTATGAGGCATCGGTTAGAGTTGTATAAAAACCAACCAACAGCAAGGATAAGTAGCAGAAGAATCGGAAGAATTTGATTCATTGTCAGTGAAATTCTCAAATAAGATTCGTTGCTCTTTTTGTAACATAGAAGGACACACGAGAGACCTGTGTCAGTTACGGAAAAACACACCGTACTGCGAAAAGTGTGTGCAATACGGACACGAGACTAGCTCCGTTTGCAAGCGAAACAGCGCGCAGCAAGCGAAATTTCAGATAGCGTGTACTTATTGCAAAAAAGTAGGGCACTCGGAAACTCAGTGTTGCAGTAGACGCGGAAATTTATTTTGTAATATTTGTCAAATGAAAGGGCACGAGATGAGTCCATTCTGCAAACAAAAGAAAATTATCGATCAGAGGGAGCAAGCGCAATATAAGACACAGCAGAATACCAATTTTAACACTACAAATGTTAGAAGCAGCGATACATTTAGTCCGAATCTTTTTAAACAAACTATAAACCCCGCTGGTCAGAATGAAAAGCCGGTGAGAAGAAGGGACAATAGACAAATTAATCAGAACATTCAGTGTTTTAAATGCTCTCAACAGGGTCATATAGCTAGGAACTGCCCGAATAGTCAGACTCAGGGAAACCCCCAGCGGCCCGGTCAAGGCCAATAGACCGGAGTGCCCAAATAAATGTCAAAATTCAAAGGCCAAGTCTAGTTTCCGGCGATAAAGAGATTAAATTAAACGAGATTAGTCAGAAAAGATATCAAATAGAGGAGCTAGACTTATCAAAAATGTTAGACGATACAGTTGAAGAAAAGAATAATAAAAAGGTTAAAAAAAATAGAAAGCAAAAAAGAACTTTTACTTAAAAAAGTGGAAGAAAAAGGTTACATTAAGGGATACCGTAGATTATTTTAATGAAGACGGAAGCATAACGTCCCAAAATAATGAAAAAATTTATAACAGTATATCGAGTAAAGAAAGTGTTATTTCGCACTGTCGCGCAATTGAGCACAAGAAGCCGGAAGAGACAGGGAAAATGGTAATGAATAAAAAGGAAGAATTGTCAGACGAAGCGTTTGTAGTGTTTCATAGTCAACAAGCGGTTAATAGAGAAATTAAATTGTTGGTGGACACTGGGGCAGACACGAGTTTATTTATAATAGGATCATTAAAAAACCAAACGAGCATAGATGAATCAGAAAGAAGAAATTTTTCAGGAGCATTCGGAGGCTCTATATGTAGTAAAGGTACAATAACGTTGACTAATTCGAAAGACGCAAAATTAAAATGGAAATTCCATGTATTACCGGAGGGATCAAAAATTCCACCAGATGGCTTGGTAGGCCGAGATATTAGGTGTAGTAAAAAGAAATCCATTATTTTTCCAATAGATGGCGTTATTTATCTGCATCTCGCGTTGTATAAGTCCGATCGTGTTCCGCTAGGGGGCATTAGAAAGATGACAGTTCCTACTAAAAAAGCTTTTTTGACACTTTTTTGATTGATTGATTCAGTTTTGTTTGAGAGCTTGTCAAAGATGGACATCAGCAAAGAGAAAATTCGCTACATTTTACAGTTTTTCTCCGATAAGGGAGAAAACGCAAGCCAGGCGGCTGAAAATGTGAATAGCGTTTATGGACCTGATACTGTAACAGCCAATCATGCGCAATTTTGGTTTCGTCGATTCCGTTCCGGTAACTTCGATGTCAAGGATGCACCACGCACTGGAAGGCCAATTGTCGAAAATGTCGATAAAATCATGGAAGTTATCGAGTCCGACCGTCATGTTAGCACTGTTTTGATTGCAAAAGAACTAAAGATTGCACAAAAAACCGTTTGGAACCATTTGAATAAGGCTGGATACACAAAGAAGCTCGATGTATGGGTGCCACACGAGTTAATGCAAAAAAACTTCATAGACCGAATTTCCATCTGCGAATCGCTGCTGAACCGCAACAAAATCGACCCATTTCTGAAGCGGTTGGTGACTGGTGATGAAAAGTGGGTCACTTACGACAACGTCAAGCGAAAACGGTCGTGGTCGAAACACGGTGAACCGGCGGAAACGGTGGCCAAGCCAGGATTGACGGCCAGGAAGGTTTTGCTGTGTGTTTGGTGGGATTGGCAGGGAATTATCTACTATGAGCTGCTCCCATACGGCAAAACTCTTAACTCGGAACTCTACTGTCAACAATTGGACCGTCTGAAGGAAGCAATCGCCCATAAGCGGCCAGCTTTGGCCAATAGGAGAGGAATTGTGTTCCATCAGGACAACGCCAGGCCACACACATCGATAGTGACTCGCCAGAAGCTCCGGGAGTTTGGTTGGGAGGTTCTTCTGCATCCACCTTATAGTCCGGACCTGGCACCAAGTGATTACCATCTGTTCCTGTCCATGGCGAACAATTTTGCTGGTGAAACATTCGCTTCAAGAGAGGCTTCTGAAATTCGACTGTCTCAATTTTTTGCTAATAGGAACGAGGGCTTCTATGAGAGAGGCATAATGAAATTACCTTTAAAATGGCAACAAGTTATCGAACAAAACGGCGCATATTTGACCTAAATCGGGTCATTCTAACTATCTTAAATAAAGCCCTCAATTTAATGCAAAAATAATGGATTTCTTTTTACTTCACCTAATATATTTCAGAATAGAGCTGTTGTAAACCTTATCAAGAAAAATATTTCGCTTTTCGATAATGCAAAGCAAATAGCGTGTTTACCATTTGTTAGTGCCAAAAGCAACAGGATTTGAATGACAGAGACAGTCACGATCCCAGCTAGAGCCAGTAAAGTGGTTTACTTTTTCGCAAATAACTCGATAGGAAAAATTGTTGTCTATAAAATGGAAGTTAAGAAAGGCGTCATTGTGGGGGAAACTATAACAAAGGTAGTAGATAGTAAGGCCTATGTACCGATTTTAAATGCAAATGATTACGATGTAGAAATAAATTCGGATATCGAATTAAAATTCGAGGATGCAAACAATTTTGAGGAGAACAAAAATTCAGCCATTAATCATCTAAGATCATATAAGGATGAGGATAACCGTTTTAATCTTTTATTGAGCACAATCAAACTCGAGAAGACACTTAGTATTGAAGAACTAAATTCTATGACAAGAATAGTTAAAGAATATTCAGATATTTTCCATTTGAAAGACGATAATCTGTCGTATACAACTGTGCTAGAACATGAAATTCCCACACAGCTGGGATACGCCCCCATAAATTCAAGACAATATAGATTGCCGGAAGCGCACCGAAAAGAAATTAATGTACAAGTAGATAAAATGCTGAGTGACGGTATTATCACTCAAAGCAAATCCCCTTGGAACTCAACTATAATATTGGTTCCAAAAAAGGCAGATAAGAGTGAGCAAAAGAAATGGAGGCTAGTAGTTGACTTTCGAAAGCTAAACGAAATAACTTTGAAGCAAGTTTTTCCCATTCCAAGAAAAGACGAAATTCTCGATCAATTAGGATATAGTCGGTATGTTTCTACACTTGATCTGGCAAGTGGATACCACCAAGTCCTGGTTAAAGAAGAAGACATACAGAAAACAGCATTCAGTACTGGGTTAGGTCATTTTGAATTCGCCAGAATGCCGTTAGGTCTTACTGGAGCACCAGCCACATTCCAGAGGATAATGAATAGCATATTGACAGGATTACAAGGAATTGACTGTTTTTTCTATCTCGATGATATCGTGATTTATGCTTGAAACTTAGAGGAACATGAAATGCGTTTAAGAAAGGTTTTTCAAGTACTAAGAGAGAATATTTTCAAGTTACAAACAGAAAAGTGTCAATTTCTAAAAAGGGTCAGGCCACGAGAAACGTGACATAGTGGGTCTGGGATTTTGATTTTTGGACCTTACATCCAAAGACTATAGCCGTTCATAACTCCCCATAATATATAAGAGAGAAATTCCCTCAGTTGTTGTTGTTGTTGCAATTTGAAAATCGAAAATTTGACAATTTTTCAATATTTCTCTTTTATTCATAATTTTATATCTAAAATAAGACTTGAGATAAATGAAAAATTCTTTCTTTACTCGTTTAAGAATAAATGAAGAATAAAACTAAAATTCGAAAAATAGTATACACTGAAAAAAATTGTTCCGAAATTCGAATTTAAAATAAACATTTGCGATTTGTATATAGAGCCGGAGCTAGAAAAATAACCAATTGTACATTATCATGTAGACCATTGAGCTGTGTTTCAGAAACAATAAAAAAAATTTGTATTTCCAAGGAATTTCCGACACAGAGCGTTTTTTTGTGAGACAACCTTCATATAAGAAGGCGCATAACCATATGAAAATCGGTTTCTCTCCACTGCAGCTTTTATTTACGCATGAAAAGTTCATGAACTGCGCACAGGCGCGGCAACTATGGGGGGCAAGGCACTTTTTGCGCCTCCAAAAATTTTATTGGAGGGGCCATGCCCCCCAATATTTCGGCAACTGAAAAAAATATTTGAAAATTTTGTAAAGATATTTTAGAATATCACCCTTTTATTCTGCAATCCCCATAATTCATCTGAGATTAATCATCTTTCGTATTTCTAATTTACTATAATTTTGAAGTTCCGGTTATTCGAATTTACATGCCTGTGCCACCCTACTTTTCACATTCGTGCAGAATTCTCCGAACATTGGTTCCAACCTAATCCAACCAAAATATGCGTCAAAAATTGTCTATAAGTATCGATATCTTTCTCATTCCGAGAAGGGTTAGAACTTTATTCCAATTGCAGTAGATATACTGCACATTTTCAAAATTTGACATCTACTAAACACTGCGTATTGTTCCCTGCATAAAATTTTTTTTCCCCCCAATATTTTTGGAACTTGCCTCCCCTGACTGAGCATTTAAGTGCTTATGCACTAAATGAGTTTTAAGAACACATTGTTTTTGTTATTCCTTCGGTCTTAGCCAGTCGCACAAACTAAAATTACTAACAAAAACAATACGAACAGTTATGTAAAGCAGATCAATCAGATCAGACGTTTTTGCTACCTTCATATTATTTGTAGTCTGCAAACATGAAATAAAAGCTTTTCATATGGTTTTGCGCCTTTTTATATGAAGGTTGTCTCACAAAAAACGCTCTGTGTCGGAAATTCCTTGGAAATACAATTTTTTTTTATTGTTTCTGAAACACAGCTCAATGGTCTACATGATAATGTACAATTGGTTATTTTTCTAGCTCCGGCTCTATATACAAATCGCAAATGTTTATTTTAAATTCGAATTTCCGAACAATTTTTTTCAGTGTATACTATTTTTCGAATTTTAGTTTTATTCTTCATTTATTCTTAAACGAGTAAAGAAAGAATTTTTCATTTATCTCAAGTCTTATTTTAGATATAAAATTATGAATAAAAGAGAAATATTGAAAAATTGTCAAATTTTCGATTTTCAAATTGCAACAACAACAACAACTGAGGGAATTTCTCTCTTATATATTATGGGGAGTTATGAACGGCTATAATCTTTGGATGTAAGGTCCAAAAATCAAAATGCCAGACCCACTATGTCACGTTTCTCGTGGCCTGACCCAAAAAGGAAGTAGTTTATTTAGGACATAAGTGTTCGGAAAAGGGAGTTCTGCCTGATCCAGGCAAAGTAGAGTGCGTAAAGAATAAAAGAGGTTAATCAATTACTACAGGAAATTCATTCCAAAAGCAGCAGAAATTTCGTTACCATTGACTAAGCTTTTAAGAAAAGATCAAAAATTGTTGTGGGCTGAAGATTGTCAAAAGATATAGATACTTTAAAAAATGTGGTAACAAGCCCTCCCATATTGCAGTTTCCAGATTTCAATAAACCTTTCAGCTTAACGACAGATGCGAGTAATGGGGCTTTAGGAGCTGTACTCTCCCAGGGAGAACAGGGGGAAGATCTTCCAATTTACTACGCTAGCAGGGCACTTAGCGCAACCGAAAGACGTTACTCCACCATAGAAAGAGAATTTTTAGCAATAGTATGGGCAGTAAAAAATTTCGGTACTTATCTTTTAGGGAATCATTTCAAAATTTACACGGCTTACACAGCCGCTTAAGGGAATATCGAATTTAAAAGATCAGGACACTAGACTGGGTAGATTTCGGTTGAAACTTTTAGAATATGATTTCGAAATCTTTTTAAAACCGGGAAAAAAAATAATTTAAATGCAGACGCACTAATCAGATTACCAACACAGGAAGGCAATATATCAGTGGTTACAAGATCCAAATAAGCTTCGCAAGTAGATGCAGAAAGCAAGACATCTACAGATGATAAAATTGAGAGCGGGCGAGGAAAGGAAGATACAGCTGTCGTACTAGTCCATCCTCAAGAGATTATAAAAGTACTGAGAAGTTTTCATGATACATCTATAGGGGGCCATAAGGGATTTTTTAAAACTTATTGCAGAATAAGGAAAGAGTTCAAGTGGGAAGGTATGCAAAAACAAATAAAAAATTACATTAGCGCATGCCAGCTTTGTCAAAAAAATAAATGCTCACGACTGGAAAAAATGCCAATGGTTTTAACAGACACACCCCATAGGCCATTCGAGAAAGTTTACATGGACATAGTTGGTCCACTTCCCATCTCTGCTAGATATAACAAACACATTCTCACATTTCTGGATGACTTTTCAAAATATTTCATTTGTGTCGCTATACCTGATGCAGAAGCCTCCACTGTTGCACGAGCGATTTTTAATGAAGTGATTTCGAAATTTAATATCCCTAAAGTATTAGTAACGGACAACGGAACAAATTTCACATCAAATTTGTTTAAAGAAGTTTGTAAAATTCTTGGAATAAAGAAATCTCAAACTTCTCCTTACCACCCACAAGTAAACGGCGCTCTCGAAAGTTGTCACCGGCCTCTTGCAGAATTTCACCGAAATTTTGTCAACGAGGATGGCACAAATTGGGAGGAATGGCTGCATCATGCGATGCACGTACATAATAACACAGTCCATACATCTACAAAGCAAACTCCCAGTAGAACACTTTTCGGTTTTGAATTTGAAATTCCAATCAAGTTAAAGAAAAAACCAGGTCCAGTATACAATCCAGACGAGTACGGCAAAATTTTGCAATATCAAATCCAGCGAAGTTATGATATAGTGAGAAAGCACTGCAAATTGAGATATTTTAATCCAAAAATATAGGCTTATCGAACGAATCGAAATGCCGGTTCTGTGAAATGGATGAAGAAACGCCAGAACACATTCTCTGTGACTGTCCATCTCTGGCCAGCCGCCGAATCCTCAACTTTGTCGCCCCCTACAAATTTTGGTCTGTCTTAAAACCGTCCACAGTGCTCAAATATATAAAGAGCCTAAGGATAGATAATTAAGACAAACCTGGGGGTAGCACAATAGATCCATTATGGGTCGCGGTGCGCACAGAGCCCCATGTAATAATAATAATAATAATCTAAAATAAGTATTGAACAACGCCGAATACAACAGCCAGAAATCGCACTCTTCGAAATATCCTTCATCAATTCTTGGTTCTTCAACTATTCGACAACAGAATTCAACGATCAACATTAGCAAATGTCGACTTCTAAAAGAGAGAAGGAGTGGGGAGCCAGCACAGACTCCCGAACGGAAAAAATTTTTGTACCAACCGTTTAAATATCATAACAAAGCGTTCTATCAAATCAACTATGTCTTTAAGACTAACCCATTGCCAAGGCCGAATCATACTTGCAGCAGTAACACCATCAAAGCAAAGCCACAACAACATCAACACCCTGGCTTTTGGAAAGCACAAATTTTTTTTAAAACGTTTTATTATTTATTGGATCACTCCTCTAAGATAGAAGTCTAGCAATAAGTTTTTAAATCTTACACCTAATTTGACAATATTACAAATAACAAAGCATTTTCTTAATTGAAATGTTTATGACTTAGTAATAAGTTCATTGCAGGCCTCGGATACCGAAAACTAGGCTTTGCTGATGTGTGAAGAAACACATGTAATATTGACGGTGCGAAAATGAATATTTTAAGCAGCTAGGCTGTGCGTGGATTGCAAGGGTGCATGTAGTGCACCCACCGAGTTGACGATCAGCTTGGAAAGCTGAGTTGATGGACGTGCATGGAGTTCACCTGCTGTTGTAGAACAATTTATAATTGCTGTCCGGTCATTTCTTTTCAATCTTGAAGAGTACGACGTGTTCGATAATCGACGGTCAAGTGGATTTACATGTCAGTGCAATTTATTGAATATATCTCCTTGATATTGGTGAACTCTGTTCTAATCAGTTCTACGTTGAGCTCTTATGAATCCGTTCATTCGAAACAAACCAAGGAGCTCCTGTTATAGTCCTTAGGATCTTGGACTGTGCTCTTTGCAGAATTTCTATATTCGAAGAGCTGGCATTTCCATACAATTGTAAACCATACGGCCATATTGGTTTTACGACTTGGTTGTTTAGAAGCGTTTTATATTCAAGCTTTAGAGGAGAGCGGCTGTTTATGAACCAGTGCAAGTTATTTGCTTTAAGCTTCATTTGGGTTCTCTTGGCTGCGTTATGCTTACGCCGTGTCAGTCTTTTGTCCAATTGAATACCGAAATATGTGACTTCCTCACATTGTAGGATGCGTACGTTAGTAAGGAAATTATCTGGAGAAACTTTTATATTGAGCGTGAAATAAATACGTTGTCATTTAGGCTCATAAGTTTTGATTCGCCATTTAGAAAACCAGCTTTGGATTTCGCTCAACTGATCTTGGAGCTGAGACGCTGCGATACTTATGTCCTTGTGCCGACTAAGTACCGCTGTGTCATCAGCAAATGTTGAAATCAATATTCTGTCGTTATTTGGAATATCTGCTATGTACACAAGGTAAAGAAAAGGGCCGAAAGCACTCCCTTGAGGGAATCCCGCGTTTTTTTCAAAGGCTTTGTATTAAATGAGTTATGTCGTACTTGGAACATTCTATGTTTTAAGTATGACTCAAAAATTGCGTGAAAATTAAAGTGAAGTAATCTTCTGATTTTGTATAGCAATCCGTCATGCCAAACTTTATCGAACGCTTGTTGCACATCAAGGAATACTTCAGAGCAGTACTCCCGATATTCATGATTTCGTTTGTAATCCGATTTATTTGTTCAACAGTACCGTGTTGTTTTCTAAACCCGAATTGATGAGGAGGGATAATATTTTGCTATTGCAGATAAGGTGTCAATTTAGCTATGAGTACCTTTTCGAATAATTTTGAGAGACAAGGCAGGAGGCTATAAGAAGATGTTTGGGTAGGATCTTTTCCTGGCTTAGGCACCATTTTAATAACCGACCGTTTCCAATCTTTTGTGAAGTGGCTGAATTTAATAATTGAATTAAGCAATACTGTTATAAAGTGTACTTCTACGGATGGTATATTTTTTTAACATTTTTGGAGTGACAAGATCATGCCCCGGGCTTTTTTGCAGACAAGTTGATTTTTTATGATACTGGCAATTTTTTTAAACTGAACTCTATGGAAGTTCTGCGTATGGTTTCGGAAAGAGTTGGGAGAATGTAATCAACATCGCTCTGTTCGGTTGGAATACTTTATTGAGGTACAAGGAAAAAGCCATAGCCTTTTCTACATCTGAGCGCGCCCATCCACTGTTGAGACACCAAAGGGGTGTTTCACTCTGTACTGGGGTCTTCATAGAGCGGCTTGCCAACCACAAGGAACTACGATTTGAGCCCATGGGCGTAAATTACTCGACAAATTTGCGGGTTTCAGATTCTATCTCCCTATTTAAAGTTGCTCTTAGCTTTTTTCGACTTCTTTTAGCTTGTTTTTTTTTTATGGAGAACGGACCCGCTTCCATTCGCGCCTGGATCTTCGTTTTTCTGCGACGAGATTTTCGATTTTCCTATTAGATAAGGCTTTTTTTGTTCTATATTTAGTATGAGGAGTCGATTTTTGCGCTGCTGATGCCAAATAAGAGTTAAAAACATTTACTGCATCGTCAATATGATCAATGCATTCAATTTTATAGTTAGTATGAATATGCGCACTTATGTGCTTTTTGTATTTTAACCAATTTGTGCCTGCATCTGTTAAGCTGGGTGGGCGTTCTACTTGTTCAAACCAAATGCAACTGGGGAATGATCTGAGGAGAGGTCGCATGTTGCTTTTGCAGATATAAGCTCTCTTGCAATTCCTTTAGTTATTCCGAAATCTAAGAGGTCTGGAATTTTTTGGAGATCTGTTGGCCAATAAGTTGGCTGTTTGGGAGATACAAAGCCTATGGAATTGTTTTGATTGACAATTGCCTTGTATAATTGCTGACCCTTAGGATTGCACGTTCTTGAAACCCAGAAAGTGTGCTTTGCATTATAGTCTCCTGCTGCTAGGAACTTATCACCTAATGTCTGAAAGAAGTCTAGGAACATTTTTTCGGTTATGCTAAAACGAGGTGGGCAATAAATCGCCGATAAAACCAGAATTTTACCTCTCACTATTACGCAAAGCGTTGGTGCCTGAAGGAAATCATAACTGTACGAGTCTAGAATAAAATGTTGTATTCTTCTACAAATAAGTATACCCGTGCCTCCATGCGCTTGCCATCTGGGTTGTTGGTTTGATAAAATATATACCTGGGGATTGAGAAGAAATTTTTTTTGGTAAAATGTGATTCAGAGGGAAGCATAACTTCTTCCTGATTTAAAAAATTCTGAATTTGAAGCTTATGCTTGGGTAACTCATTCGAATTCCAGGCACAAATTTTTAGAAAATTCATATTTTAGCCAAAAGTGCTTTGGTTAATTGTGTTTGTATTTGCACAATTTTGTCGAGAGAGCCTTGCATTGATTGGCTTAATTGGGACAAACTTTGAGTTAGAGTAGATATCATTATGTCAAGACTTCTATTTCTGTTAGTTGGAGGACTCGGTCGCGGTTTAAAGTGTATTTGCATAAGAAACTCCTGGAGTAAGAGGGTTGAAATTAAGGTTGTGAGACGATATTAGTATCGAAACAGAATTTTTTTTGTAGGATTACGAGCTGATCCTTTTTCAATATTGATTCGCTTTTACAGATTGTTCATATCTAAATAAAAATATATATATATTCACATATTTGTAGCTTTAAGTCTTTGAACTCAGGTTACGTAAATAAAAGAAAAAAGCAAAACTGAATGTCGATCATTAGCTTTGAATTATGCTGACAGTACAAAATTTCATATTTTTTTTTTGTCATAGCTCAAATTCCACCAAAATCAAATATATGAAAGTCATGATACAAAGAGAGAAAGATAGCGCCACTTCGGGTACCGCTATTTTGTAGCACTCGCATTGTTGTTGTTTCCCATGCTAAAGTGTAGTTGTGACGTTGGGCTTAACATGCAAAACAACAACAACGAAGGTCTCATTTTGTATTTGTGACATCATCGGGCTGAAGTGGCGCTGTCTTGTTTTCTTGTATCATGTATGAAAGTATTAATAAGCATTTTCCAATCAATAAATTTCAAATTCCAATTGTGCCAAATTAGCTTAATATTTGTATAAAAACAATGTAATATGAAAATAAACTCACTCTTTCAATAGCAATCAATCTGTGAACATTTATTGAAAAAAGACTGACTCGGTTAAAGTGCCGATTGTCAAACAAACAACAAAATATCGGCAATTCAGTTTAAGTGCTGTTATTGCCATTCATCAAGCAGCGCAAAGAAGCGTTATGCTAAATATGCTAATATATGTGATTCAGTTTAAGTGCTGTAATCGCTATTCCTACAGAAATTCAGTTTATGTGCTGTTATTGCTATTCCTCAAGCAGTGCAAAGGAGCATTTGCTAAACATATTGGTGACCCCAAGTCTTGTATTTGGCACGAAACTTCATCGCAACACGCAAATTGTAATTCCGGTAGCATCACGGAGGAACAACCAAACCTTGGAAAGGGACATCAGCTATCTCACTCAAGTCGACGTGGACTAGAGGACACCATTGAATTCAACTTGCACAGTTCGAAACAACGCAATGGATGCGTTTAATCAAATTATAGAAAAACAAAAGGAAACCGGTACTCACATTGAAGCTATTATCAGAAACTTCAAGAAAGATTCAGCCGGAAGAAAAGATACCAATTACTTCAGGGAACGCCTAAGACGGTTAGACGAAGAATGGTCTAAATTCGAAACAAAAGACAACCAAATACGATTGTTGGAAAATCTACCGTTAAACCACGAATACTTCACCAGAGATTACTACAGCTCAATACTAAACATAGTGCAGCAATATACAGAAGTATTCAAGGCAGCCATCCAGAAAGAAACACTAATGGAGAGTGACGGGAAAGCTCAGCAACAAAACTCAACAAAGCAACAGGACCAAGCAGTGGGTGAAGTACAAAAAGTAGTTCCCGGTGAAATTATTAAGCTTCTCCGCAGACAAAAAGTAATAATGTCATCGCTAACACGTTTACTGAAAGAAAATTTTTCAAAGGAAGACATCCTAATCGCCAAAAAATTATGGGAAAACGTTGAAAATATTCATTTTCAATTATACGAAATGTATGATGACCCAGCCACACAAGGTTACAACACAGATGAGTTTTTATGGTTACAAAATATGGTGAGAAACATGTTCAAAACTGTTAACATCGGCTCATCAGTATGTTGTGAGTTACAACATTCGTGTACTCACTGTACGACCTAGCGTGAATCGAGCAGCCAAACGTTTTCGCAAGAACAGCGAATAACGGACAGAAGCAAACAAAAGAAATGCAACGATCGGAGACAATGACACAATATCGTCAACAAAGCAGAACTAGAACTGGAACGCAGAAGTAGGTCAGCGGTAATGAGAACAACGACTACGTCAGCACCAGCTATTATACGAAGTTATGGAGAAAAGCGAAATTGGGCAATAGGCGATTGCACAGCAGCAGTTCGTCATTTGCGGAAGTGTTCCAGATTTGGCGAGAAAGTGCAGCCTAAGCACTTTCTACTTATAAAAGAGAAGAATCAACATCGAAAAAGGGACTCTTGATTCAGTATTCAAAGTCTCAACTCCGGTGCACGTACTCACCCAAGGGCCACGACAACGGAGCGTAGACTTAAGTGTTAGACAGGGAATTAGGGAAGTCCTTCGAGTCAATTAGGAGCTAGAGTAGGATCTAAACATTGTAAATTAAAGTAATAAGTAAATCAATAAAAGGACTTAAATGAATTCCCTGTGTCCTGGTTTTTATTTATAAAGGATATTTAGGTCTGGGTATTAGTCTGGAGGAGTCAGACTGATACATTCCCCTAATAATCACAACATTTTTGGCGCAGCCGGTATTCGACCGACTTTCGGTTGGATTCGAATCAAGGATAAGATTTTTTAAGGAACTATCCTAATGCGTTTGTGCGGTGTGGCATATGAAAATAAGAGTTGAGTGAAGCGGAACCTTTTTTGGTTTTAAAACCTGACAAAATCAGACCCGGGTGAACGAAGCTCTAAAATTCATGTGTCTAGCGGCGTAGTTAAATCGAAGTAGGTATCCAGGAGTAACGTTTGATCGTGCTCTGCCGGTACTCCTTTGAGAAATATTTTTATCCTGTGAAAAAAAAAAAAAATTTTTGTATGTAATTTTTTTTTGAAGAACGGAACAGTGAGATTCATGAGTCCAAAAGCAATAAATAAAAATAAAAAATAAAATCAACGGTAGCAGATTCATCGCTGACGAGGGAATACATTGAAAAAAAAAAAAACTTTACAAACAGAAGAATGAAAATGGTGAGTACAGATTTTTAACTAACATATTTAACTAACATATTTAAAATTTTTGAGAAAATTTCCTATGGAACAGGAATTAGAAAAACTTAGACAGACTTTACATCAGTCAGAAATAGATGCGAAATCAATTGTAGCAGATACGTGGGATTTAGTAAAGGAGGTGAATTTGAATAAGGAAATCTCGCAACTAATTAAAGATCAAGCCGTGTTAGGCCAATTTACAAAACTAGAAGAAGCGAGTTTCCTCATTAACAAAGTAAAGGATACAGTAGGTCCTTTAAGTCAGGTATCAAAAGATAAAGTTAAAAAATTAGAAGAAACTATAACACTCCTTGACAGAAACTGTAAGAAGTTAAGAAAGCAAATTGAAGAAAAAGATAATTTAATTAAAGTATCGGAGGAGCAGAAAGACAATCTCAGGGAAATATTAAAACGGGCTGTAGGAAAAGAAACAACAGAGGTGATCGAGCAGGATAGAGCAAGTCTGAAAGCAAGTGAAGAAGAAGTAAGTTATTTGAAACAAGAAGTTAAAAAATTGAAAAACAACTTAAGGACAGTCTGTGCCACTTCTCCCACTCCAAATCCGACACGAAAATTACGAACGACAAGTACAAATACAGTAATTAGTGAATATTCACCTGTTGCGTTCACAAGCACAACCCCACACCAATTTAACATTACACCGGTGACGGTGTCAAAGACAAATCCTTCAATAAAAATTATTGAACCTTACAGTGACACACCTAATTTTCAATCTGAACCCTTTGTTGCGAGCAGTTTGCCTTCAGTAAGAATGACAATGAATAATCTTGTACAAGTAGATGAGCTAATGAAAAAGGTAACTCGCCTTGTGCCTTACTTCTCAGGATCAAATAATCCAGAATTAAGCCTGGAAGTGGACAAATTTGTAACAGGAATAGAATTATTAAAAAGCGTAGTAAATGGTAGCGATATAAGGGACATTATTAAATGCATAAAAAATAGACTTTCTGGCGTAGCTTATGTAAAAATTAATCAGCGGACAATTAATAGCTTGGATGAGCTTTGTGACATAATAAAAAGGGAGTTCTTAAAGCGTAGGAGTCTCGAAACGATTAGATCAGAAATAGCAGGAGCGGCGCAACAGGATACCGAGAGAGCGTCAGCATTTGGGGGAAAATTGGAGTTTTTATTAAATGAGGCAGAAGAAATTATCAGTAAGTCGTGGAATTCTTCCGAAGCGGTATCCGCATTAAGCGAGTATAGAAAACTGGCCACAAACAAGTTTATTTTTGGCGTTAGGGATCCCTATATGCAAATTAGACTCGAAACAAATAAGGATAAGCCGATTTCTGATTTAATCAAATTGGCAGAAGAGTCTGAAGATCTTCACATTGAATATAATATAAAATCTAGTTCTAACCATTTTGTGAGTCAATGCCTCCCCGCAGCCCCTAAGCCAATTATATGTTCTTTTTGCAAGACAGTAGGACATACTTGGGACATATGCCAGCAGAGAAGAAATACCCCTTACTGCGAGTTTTGTGCTGAATATGGGCATCAATATAGCAGAAAATGCAATTTAATCGATTACAAGACCACACGCTCGGATGCACAAACTTGCACTTATTGTGGAAGGAGAGGCCATGTAGATAATAATTGTTTCGGCAGACTTAGGAATCTATTTTGCAATATATGTCAAACAAATGGCCACGAAAGTAATAAATTTTGTAAAAGAAGGCAAGATAATTTTAATATGCAAGAAATTCAGCTCCTGAATAGAGCACCGTTTAGAAGAGACGAAATTCAAAACACGACAGAAAATTTTAATCATAACCACTCGTACAATCATCAATTTTCACCACATAGTGGGTCAAATAGTTTCATAAAGGATTTCCCTGAAAATAGCCGCACTGATATACAGTGCTACAAATGCTCGCAATTTGGGCATACAGCAAGATTTTGTAAGCAACAGCAAGGAGATAGTAGTCAGGGAAACTCCCAGCGGCCCGGTCGAGGCCAGTAGACCGGAATGCCACAGTAAACTTCAAAGTTCAAAGGCCATACCTAGTTCATAATAAGGAAACTTTAAGAAAGAATAACGAAAAAGAAGGAAAATATAAAGAGAAACCAATAGATTTAAAGGAATTAGATATCAATGAAATGTTCCTCGATGAGTTAAATGAACAAGATATTTGCAGAAAGACAAGCAATATAGTAAGAAAAAATGAAAATTTGTTTAATAATAATAGTCTCGGGAAAAAGAAGGTTCGTTTTAATGACAAAATCGTTGTGCATTTTATGGAAAGTGAAGATTCAGTATTAGAAAACGAATCTCAAGAAGATATTGCAGAAGATAAGTTAGTGTTGCAATACCAGAAATCAGAAAAGAGGCAAAAGGAGAATTTTTTAGGCAAAGATATGCCTAGAGAGCAGTCAATAATAAATAATATCAGTAAAGATATATCTTTCTACAACAATGATAAACAAGTTGTATCCCTACCAATTCTGGTTTCCAATTTTAGCGATAGGATTTGTAGTGCAGAGACAGTCACGGTCCAAGCTAATGAAGCAAGAGTAGTAGCAACTTGTGCCAAAAACTTGTTACGAGATAAAGGAGAACATAAAGAGGGAATTATGCCAGATTTGATAAGCAAATCGCCTAAGAATATTGGCGGAAAAGGAGTTGTACCTATTTTTAACAGCAGTGAGGTTGAAGTAAATAGAGAGTCAGGTAGTAAAGAAGATTATAAACTCGACGAGGAAGTCGATAGACATCGTTATGGTAGTTTAATGAAAATGAAAGATGATGTGTCAGTTAAAGAAGAAAATTCAAAGGAAATTTTCAAAGACAACCCACTGAGTAGGCTACACAATTCCGCAATAAAGGTACCAGCTATTACCTCGCAGGAAAGTAAAGAAAGAGTAAAATATCATGAGACGATAAATTTAACTAAAAAATTAGATTTCAGTGACATGTCAGTTATTTTAAATAATCCAATTATAATTATAGAAGTACTAAAAAAATTCTTTGATACAAGGAAAGTAGTCTATACGAGTTTGTTAAAAACATTTGCTCTCATACAATATATTTTTAAATGGGATGGCGTGAACCGCAACATAAAATCAAATAGGAGCGATAGCGAAATTTCAACTTCAAAATCGAATCCGTTAAACAAAACATTTTCGTACAATTTTAAAGTACCGTAAAGAGTTCTTTACTGTAAAAAGTCATTCCAAAAACAAAGATTTTTATCACGTTAAGTGAGGTCCTACTGTTTTTAAATTTAATTATGACTAGGAATGTATAAATAAGAATGCCCTATCGAAACTTATAAAAGCCAGATATCTCGAAAACTAATTTGCAGTCTTACAGTCACGAAGATTTTGAACAAGCCCCGGTATACGTTTCAATTGAACTAAAGTCTTCGAAATCAAAAGCATTATTAAGCAGAAAATAAAAAATAAAAAATAAAAAATAAAAAACTGAGAATGCAGTAGGGACTCGAGAACCGTAATTTGTGTTTTTTTAAATATTTTTTTTAGACAAGCTTAGGCACAAGATGTACTTGGTGGAAATAAAACTGGCCCGACCAGAAGAACGAGAGGGAAGAATAACAACAAAAACAGGAAAAAATTGGTAAGTATTAAAAAGTATATACAGAGATTTACTAAATATCTGTATATATTCAAGAAAAAGTACATAGAAGACAATACCTTGAAAAAATAGGTATTTTTGGCATATTCAAAACACTGTAAACCATTTTAGAAAGAAAAAAAAAATTTTTTTTTTAATAAATAAAAAGAAAGAAATGGAGAAAATAATAGTTAAAAAGATACCCTATACTAAATTTGAAAAAATTAATGGATCAGAGCTAAATTTGTATAAAAATAAAGATTAAAAAAAAAAAATAAATAAATAAAAAAAAAAGTACCTACAAAGAGATTGAAAAGTCAAAAGCATAAATTAAAAAAAAAAAAAAATTAAAAAATGAAAATTGAAAACATACATTGAAAACAACACAAAAAAAAACATTACATTGGATGCTGACGAAATATGTGGACGACATTTTCGCGATCGTGAAGAAGGACTACGCAGAAGAAACACTTAGGATACTTAACAACTACCACAAGGATATTCGTTTCACTATAGAAGAAGAAAAGGACAACGCATTACCATATCTAGACACTAAACTAATACGGGCGAACAATACCATAAAAATGGACTGGTATCAAAAACCGACGTCGTCAGGAAGACTCATAAATTTTTTCTCTAAACACCCAAAAAGAATGATATATAACACGGCCAACAATTTCATCAGAAGAGTACTAACAATAAGTGATAGAGTTTTCCACAGAGAGAGAGAACAAACAATCACAACAATACTAACCAACAACAGCTTTCCGAAGAACATTGTCAAGAGACTTATAAAGAAATTTAAAAACAGAAAACAACGAAAAATAGCCACATCTCCTAAAATTTACAAATCAATGACATATATACCGGGCTTGTCGGAAAGAATTGAAAGAGGAAAATTGTTTGACGACCAAAAAACAACATTGGCATTTAGAATGGACAACACAGCCAAAATATTTTACTCTAACACTAAAAGCAGAATAGACAAAATGGACAAGGACAATGTAATATACGAAATTAAATGTAAAGGCAAACCAGGCGAAAATTGCGACAAAATATATGTTGGCACAACGAAAAATAAATTAAAAACGAGGATGGCAGGACACAAAACAGACATCAGAACGAAAAAAGAAAATAATGCACAAAAAACAGCACTTGCGGCCCACTGTAAAGATCAGGATCACTTACCCAATTTTAACACTGTGCGAATTTTACAAAGAGAGAGAAAATACAACAAAAGACTAACGCTAGAAATGCTACATATCAACAACATACCAATAGAGAAGCGCATTAATTACAAAACAGACACCGAAAACATAGCACACAGTTACAGACACCTGTTTAACAGAAGAAAGAGAACCATAAGTAGTTAGAAAGATGACGTCGATAGGCAATGACCTATCATTGTTTAATTGTTTTTGTTAGTAATTTAAGAAATCAGAATATGTGAGTTTTGTTATTTGTGATATGTCTTTGGTTTTTGTTTATTTATAAACAATACATTTTTTCATTGTTAGCCCTGAGGAAGTCTTCGGTATGAAGACGAAATATCGGAGAAAAAAATAAAATAAAAATGCTTATGAAAGTTGACCTCAAGCTCGAATAAATTCAAAAAATCATTTAAGTTAAAAAGATACCCTATACTAAATTTGAAAAAATTAATGGATCAGAGCTAAATTTGTATAAAAATAAAGATTAAAAAAAAAAAAATAAATAAATAAAAAAAAAAGTACCTACAAAGAGATTGAAAAGTCAAAAGCATAAATTAAAAAAAAAAAAAAATTAAAAAATGAAAATTGAAAACATACATTGAAAACAACACAAAAAAAAACATTACATTGGATGCTGACGAAATATGTGGACGACATTTTCGCGATCGTGAAGAAGGACTACGCAGAAGAAACACTTAGGATACTTAACAACTACCACAAGGATATTCGTTTCACTATAGAAGAAGAAAAGGACAACGCATTACCATATCTAGACACTAAACTAATACGGGCGAACAATACCATAAAAATGGACTGGTATCAAAAACCGACGTCGTCAGGAAGACTCATAAATTTTTTCTCTAAACACCCAAAAAGAATGATATATAACACGGCCAACAATTTCATCAGAAGAGTACTAACAATAAGTGATAGAGTTTTCCACAGAGAGAGAGAACAAACAATCACAACAATACTAACCAACAACAGCTTTCCGAAGAACATTGTCAAGAGACTTATAAAGAAATTTAAAAACAGAAAACAACGAAAAATAGCCACATCTCCTAAAATTTACAAATCAATGACATATATACCGGGCTTGTCGGAAAGAATTGAAAGAGGAAAATTGTTTGACGACCAAAAAACAACATTGGCATTTAGAATGGACAACACAGCCAAAATATTTTACTCTAACACTAAAAGCAGAATAGACAAAATGGACAAGGACAATGTAATATACGAAATTAAATGTAAAGGCAAACCAGGCGAAAATTGCGACAAAATATATGTTGGCACAACGAAAAATAAATTAAAAACGAGGATGGCAGGACACAAAACAGACATCAGAACGAAAAAAGAAAATAATGCACAAAAAACAGCACTTGCGGCCCACTGTAAAGATCAGGATCACTTACCCAATTTTAACACTGTGCGAATTTTACAAAGAGAGAGAAAATACAACAAAAGACTAACGCTAGAAATGCTACATATCAACAACATACCAATAGAGAAGCGCATTAATTACAAAACAGACACCGAAAACATAGCACACAGTTACAGACACCTGTTTAACAGAAGAAAGAGAACCATAAGTAGTTAGAAAGATGACGTCGATAGGCAATGACCTATCATTGTTTAATTGTTTTTGTTAGTAATTTAAGAAATCAGAATATGTGAGTTTTGTTATTTGTGATATGTCTTTGGTTTTTGTTTATTTATAAACAATACATTTTTTCATTGTTAGCCCTGAGGAAGTCTTCGGTATGAAGACGAAATATCGGAGAAAAAAAAAATAAAATAAAAATGCTTATGAAAGTTGACCTCAAGCTCGAATAAATTCAAAAAATCATTTAAGATTTAGAGAAAGGTCGAAAAATAAACAAACATAATTTAATATACCAACGGAGAGCACGACCGTGAGTGAAACCTAAGAAAATGGTTTACCGAAATTTGAAATGCAAATACCAAAATGCCAGACAAGACATCAACAAATATAAATCCACCGCATCCCAACATATGAAATGTAAAGCGGCAATAACATTTCTTATCAAATGCAGGAGACAAGGAATGATACCGAATTTTATAAAAAATTCAACTAAAAATATGACAACTATTTTAAAATATAATAAAACTTTCCCGCCAAAATTGATTAACAAAATGAAAAACTTTATGCATTCAGTACAATGCAATCTACTTAACTACGCCATACAAATACAACACATTAGAGCCAGAACCACCACCAAAACAATAACAAATATTAAAAACAAAATAAATACATATGTTGAAACAGCTGAAGCTGAAGAGCTATGGTCACATATGAAGAGAGAAATACAAATCAAAACAGACACAATAAAATCAAGGCACATTAAAAAATACCAACAACTACAACTCAAACATATGGAAGGAATAAAAATTAAACACAATAAAGATTGGTTTTGTAATTTGACTAATACCAGCATACCAACAACGGTTGATTTTCTACTCTCTCTGGGACCAAAGTTCGCGGTACCATATAACAAATCGAAGTTCCCGCTCTTCAATTGCATCACCGATGGAGAAGAATGCATACAGACCATAGCAGATAATAAAGAACGAGAAATAGCGAGGACAAGATTAGCCACATATATAGAGAAAGAAATGAACAAAGGACAGTGGGACAAGACCGATAAATACGTCAAACATACAGTGGAACAAACAAAAAAGTTTTTGAATAAAAATAAACAAATACTAATTTTGCAAGCAGATAAAGGAAATGTCACAGTTGCAATTGAAAGTGAAATGTATCACAAGAAGATGCAAGAACACGTGAATGATATAATGACATACAGAAAACTAGACAAGGATCCCACTACATCACTTCACAAAAGAGCCAATGAGTTCATAGACATAATGCGCAATAGAAACATCATAAATGCACAAGAACAGTACAAACTCAAGGTACACGTACCAAAACCACCAAGGATATATGGAGCTCCAAAAATACATAAAAAAGACACACCCATCAGACCTATTTGCTCAACAATTGACGCACCGGCGAGCAAGTTAAACAAATACTTGACAGAAATATTACAACAATTTAACATAAACTCTACATACAATATCAAAGACGCCATACAGTTCAAGGAAAAGATCAACAATAGTTACATACAAGATGACGAAATTATGGTATCCTTTGACGTAATTTCCTTATTTCCTAGTGTACCAGTAAACCATACAATAAGGATAATCGAGGAAAAATGGAATGAAATAAACAACACAACAAAACTAGATAAGGAACTCTTCCTGAAACTTCTTAAATTTTGCACAAAGGACAATCGGTACTTTAAGTATAAAGAAAAATTTTATACACAACAAAAAGGACTACCCATGGGATCATCGGCCTCACCAGTCATAGCGGATATAATGATGGAAGACCTACTGGAAAAATGCACCAATAAGATGGAACACAAACCAAGGATGCTGACGAAATATGTGGACGACATTTTCGCGATCGTGAAGAAGGACTACGCAGAAGAAACACTTAGGATACTTAACAACTACCACAAGGATATTCGTTTCACTATAGAAGAAGAAAAGGACAACGCATTACCATATCTAGACACTAAACTAATACGGGCGAACAATACCATAAAAATGGACTGGTATCAAAAACCGACGTCGTCAGGAAGACTCATAAATTTTTTCTCTAAACACCCAAAAAGAATGATATATAACACGGCCAACAATTTCATCAGAAGAGTACTAACAATAAGTGATAGAGTTTTCCACAGAGAGAGAGAACAAACAATCACAACAATACTAACCAACAACAGCTTTCCGAAGAACATTGTCAAGAGACTTATAAAGAAATTTAAAAACAGAAAACAACGAAAAATAGCCACATCTCCTAAAATTTACAAATCAATGACATATATACCGGGCTTGTCGGAAAGAATTGAAAGAGGAAAATTGTTTGACGACCAAAAAACAACATTGGCATTTAGAATGGACAACACAGCCAAAATATTTTACTCTAACACTAAAAGCAGAATAGACAAAATGGACAAGGACAATGTAATATACGAAATTAAATGTAAAGGCAAACCAGGCGAAAATTGCGACAAAATATATGTTGGCACAACGAAAAATAAATTAAAAACGAGGATGGCAGGACACAAAACAGACATCAGAACGAAAAAAGAAAATAATGCACAAAAAACAGCACTTGCGGCCCACTGTAAAGATCAGGATCACTTACCCAATTTTAACACTGTGCGAATTTTACAAAGAGAGAGAAAATACAACAAAAGACTAACGCTAGAAATGCTACATATCAACAACATACCAATAGAGAAGCGCATTAATTACAAAACAGACACCGAAAACATAGCACACAGTTACAGACACCTGTTTAACAGAAGAAAGAGAACCATAAGTTGTTAGAAAGATGACGTCGATAGGCAATGACCTATCATTGTTTAATTGTTTTTGTTAGTAATTTAAGAAATCAGAATATGTGAGTTTTGTTATTTGTGATATGTCTTTGGTTTTTGTTTATTTATAAACAATACATTTTTTCATTGTTAGCCCTGAGGAAGTCTTCGGTATGAAGACGAAATATCGGAGAAAAAAATAAAATAAAAATGCTTATGAAAGTTGACCTCAAGCTCGAATAAATTCAAAAAATCATTTAAGTTAAAAAGATACCCTATACTAAATTTGAAAAAATTAATGGATCAGAGCTAAATTTGTATAAAAATAAAGATTAAAAAAAAAAAAATAAATAAATAAAAAAAAAGTACCTACAAAGAGATTGAAAAGTCAAAAGCATAAATTAAAAAAAAAAAAAAAATTAAAAAATGAAAATTGAAAACATACATTGAAAACAACACAAAAAAAAAACATTACATTATTAACATTAAACACATTAAATAAAATTGTTTTTTGAATTGAAAATAACAAACGTGAAAATAAAACCGAAATTCGAAAATTGAACAAATTGATGAGAAGAAGAGAGATAAAAAAAAAAACAAAAAATGGAAATTGAAATTGAAAACATACTTTAAACAAACAAAAAATAATACTTAAAAAATCCACGCTAAACTTTGAGAAATTGTAATATTTGTTATTCTAAAAAATAATAATTTAATAATTGTAATATTTGCGTATGGTTATATAAAATGTGAGAAAAACAAATATATTACGAGATATATTAGAATTGAAAAAATAATAAATATTCAAAACAATAATGTTCATTCGAAAAATTTTTATAATTAATTGTAATAACTAATTTCGGTTTTAAGCAAAGAATGTTATTCGAAAATTTTGTAATAATTTATTTTGGTTTTAAGAAAAGAATGGTGATCTACAATTTTGTATAAAGAAACTATGTTTGGTTTTAAGACAGTTAATTAGCAAGCAAAGAATGGTAGTCTACAAATAAGAATGACTAATATTTTTAAGTAAACATCGGCATCCGCTCTGATACATCAACATGGCTCATCAACATAACAACTAAAGAACATCATGAGGCAACCGTCCAAATTGCCCAGCAACAACTTCCGGCACCAAAGAACAATGTCTCAATAGTACAACAATGTCAATGTCTCGTAGTACAACAGCAAAGACTTTGACAGAACCGTTTCACAGTCACGATGCTCGCGACTCCGTTAAGAGGGGAGAGTTGGCAGTCAATATAGACTCACGAGCTACTGGTCGACAAAAAACTACAATCTACGAGCATACATCAGATATCGACACATGGCCATTGTCAAGGTCGAATCATAATTGCTTTCTCAGCATGTTTTGGGAATAACAACAAAACAAATTTTACCCAGCTGCATTTATTTACAATTTTCAAGGCCGAATCAGAATTGCTGCACCAGCGGTTTTTTGGAAAAGTATTAACGAAAAATCAACAGAACCTACTCGACATTAAGCCAATGAAACATAATAGCGTATGCATTCGAGAGGAGTACACAAACACACAAAAAAAGGGGAACAAAACAACTGCTTACTACCCTGAGGACTAATTGCCGTCACGATAAACGCGACTTCTTCAAAAGGAGGAGGGATGTTGTGAGTTACAACATTCGTGTACTCACTGTTCGACCTAGCGTGAATCGAGCAGCCAAACGTTTTCGCAAGAACAGCGAATAACGGACAGAAGCAAACAAAAGAAATGCAACGATCGGAGACAATGACACAATATCGTCACCAAAGCAGAACTAGAACTGGAACGCAGAAGTAGGTCAGCGGTAATGAGAGCAACGACTACGTCAGCACCAGCTGTTATACGAAGTTACGGAGAAAAGCGAAATTGGGCAATGGGCGATTGCACAGCAGCAGTTCGTCATTTGCGGAAGTGTTGCAGATTTGGCGAGAAAGTGCAGCCTAAGCACTTTCTACTTATAAAAGAGAAGAACCAACATCGAAAAAGGGACTCTTGATTCAGTATTCAAAGTCTCAACTCCGATGCACGTACTCACCCAAGGGCCACGACAGCGGAGCGTAGACTTAAGTGTTAGACAGGGAATTAGGGAAGTCCTTCGAGTCAATTAGGAGCTAGAGTAGGATCTAAACATTGTAAATTAAAGTAATAAGTAAATCAATAAAAGGACTTAAATGAATTCCCTGTGTCCTGGTTTTTATTTATAAAGGATATTTAGGTCTGGGTATTAGTCTGGAGGAGTCAGACTGATACATTCCCCTAATAATCACAACAAGTACAAGAAAGCTCAAAAGAAGTAAGGTCTCAGGAATCAATTCCAATGCCAAAACTAACGATCCCGAAATTTGATGGCAACCACATCAAATGGCAAGAATTTCACGATTTATTCACCTCACTGATAGTGCTCCAACCAATGCCAAAGGTTCAGAAGATTTGGTACCTCAAAACTAGGGTTGCCAGATCCTGAAAGTGCTAAAGCAGTACATTTCAATTCTTGTCCAAAAAAAAAGCAGTACATTTCGGAAAAAAGAAGTACATTTTTTTGCACTAAATGCAGTTTTATTTTACAAATAAATAACAAAAATAACAGCTTTCATAGCAAAATTAAACTAAACTCATTCTAGAGTTTTATTTTGTAAGCGTCGCCCACTATAAAAATGACATTTTTTACGCCTCTGTCATTTTCAATTGACTGTGGTCGGACTGCACGAAACTGCTCAAAACCGCCCAATTTTCCAGAAAACTGTTCCCGAACTACACGACTGTGCAAATGAGAGATTTTGACAGAAGAAGACGCCAATTACTCTATCAAAATTTCTCTCATTTGCACAATCGTTAAGTACGGGAACAGTTTTCGGTGAAATTTGGCTGTTTTGCACAGCTTCTTGTTGTGCGGGAACATCCCTATACAGCCTTTTCGGGAATTCTAATTCCGCCCGATTTTTTTCAATCTCCTCTTTTCAGCTATCGGGAAAGCAGGCAGGAAAAAATTTTCACTTTGCAAAAATTTCCGTCTATCGACAACACATTTTTCGGAGAAAATCTTATGTGTCGAATCAAATTTTTTCCACTTTTTTTTTGAGGCAAACTGAAGCGGAAAAAATTAGAGTCAGATAATTTTTTGTTTTAATGACCCAAATAAGGCAAATTCTTTAATTATTTTAGGAGTAAATCCAACAAATACTGGAATGCTGGTTTATTGAGTCTAAAATACTGAAGTCGAACATTAAACTTGTTGTTTTAATATACAACCACAGCTCTTCACTTAACTAACATAGATTCGTGCAACTCTAACCGATTGGACGCATGCCTCAAGCGTCACCGGACAATTCGATGCTCCGAAATTTTAAAAATATATATTTTATTATATATGCTATTCTGTGCATTTTAAATTTTAAAAAATCTTTTGGACTTTGACAAAAAAATTTGGTAATGTTTAAAAAAATTTCATTTCTTATCTTTTTCAACCCATTTAAAACTGTACTATTTTTGAATTTCGAAGTAAAACGAAATCCGGGTGAGTTTATTGATAGGCGGATTTTTTCGGGCGGATCAAAAATTTCGTGTGCATTTTTTTTCATCTATAATTCCCGATAAGGTTGATTATCTTCTCCATTTTCTGTTTTTAAAAATTTACACACAGCAATTTTTCATTGGCAATTTTCGCGTCCTGCAAAACAGGCAAGGAGAAATCAAATTAATTCTCCCCTAATTTGAATGCCCTATCGATTTTAAAAAGCAGTACAAAGAAGTACGAAAATGAAAATGCAGTACATTTTGGGATTTATTTTTTTGGGAGTACAACGCAGTACACCGCTTCAAAAAGCAGTACGTTTACACCCAAAAACAGTACGTCTGGCAACCCTACTCAAAACACACTTGGTGGGGGAGGCTTCGAATCTAATAAAACACTTTGCGGCCACTGGAGAAAACTTTGATGCAGCATGGGCAATGGTGGTAGATCGATACAACAACAAAAGAATACTTGTTGGAAAACTAATTCAAGAATTGGTCGACACCCCAACAAAGGCATCCAGCGACCATTTTAAGGAGCTACATGACAGAACACAAGAATGTCTATTAGCACTAAAAAATCTGAAGATCGACACCTCAACCTGGGACCCTTTACTACTACATGTGCTATTAAAAAAATTAGATCACGCAACACGCCTTCGATATGAGCAATGTCTTTCAAATCCAAGAGAAGTTCCAACAATAGAAGATTTCTTACAATTTCTGGAAAGGCATTTCCAATCATTGGAAGCAATAGGTGAAAAAGACAGATCAGGAAATTCAAAGGCGAAAGTTTGCACATCCGTGACTTCAGTTGATAGTTCGTGTGCAGTTTGTAAAAATGGGAAGCATCCATTGTTTGCATGCAAAACATTCTTGCAGTTAACACCACCAGAACGACTGCAGTTTTTTCAGAAGAATAAACTGTGCTGCAACTGCATGAAAGCTGGACACCGCACAAAAATCTGCACTTCAAGAAGTTGCATGAAATGCAACAAAAAACACAACACGCTGCTTCATCTGGAAAATGCAGCACAGAACACGAATAAATCAGGAACGGCATCAAGCAGGCCGGAAAAACAGACAGAAATCAATTCATCAGCTGTCGTGGAAGCAACACAAAATGCTAGAGAAGCAACGTCACTGACCACATCAAACATTCTGCAGCAAACAATTACGTTTTTCTCAGCACTGCAATGATAATCGTTCGAGCTAAAGGCGCTGAAGTCAAATGTCGAGCAATACTCGACTCTGGCTCACAACTCAAATTTATCACAGAACGGCTGATCAAACGTCTTGGGATTACTGCACAACCCACTTCAATATCAATCAACGGAATTGGGTCAAGTAATGCAAAGGTTCAGCACAGAGTTAATGTGGCAATCCATTCTAGAATCAACAAGTTCAATACAAGGCTAGAAGCTGCAGTATTGCCACACATAATCTCACCGCAACCATCAAAACCGTTGGACATCAAAGATTGGCCGATCCCCAAAAACATCGAATTGGCAGATCCAGCATTTAATCGCCCTGATAAAATTGATATTTTATTAGGTGCCGAATTTTATCATCAACTCTTGTCAATTGGTCAGATCAAATTAGCACACGGCCTTCCAACTCTACAAAATACGGTATTCCGATGGATCATAGGAGGAAAAGTGGAAAACGCGCTCTTATCAACAGCAACATGCGGCATATGTATCGATGAAAACATCAGTTTAGAAGACGCCATTGCCAGACTGTGGGAATTAGAAGATGTGACAGCCACCCAAAAACCTCTTTCAATTCCAGAAAAACAATGTGAAGCGCACTTTGCTCATAACCATACGGTGAATGAAGATGGGAGGTACGTTGTTAGACTGCCATTTTGTGAAAACCCTGATGCACTAGGCGAATCTCATGGAATAGCCTTCAACCGTTTTCTATCTCTGGAGCGCCGACTGATGAAAAATCCCAAAATCAAAAGCCAGTACGTCAGTTTCATGGAAGAATACGAAGCATTGGGACACATGACTCAAATCGACGTCACCTCACTAACTGATCCGAAATATTTCATCCCTCATCACTGCATCCTGAGACCAGAAAGCCTGACAACAAAGTTGCGAGTGGTATTCGACGCTTCAGCCAAAACTACGACGGGCCTGTCACTGAATGAATTAATGCACATTGGGCCCATGGTGCAAAGCGAGCTGTTCTCCATCTTACTCCGTTTTCGTATGCCTCGTTTCGTTTTCACCACAGATGTAACAAAAATGTATCGGCAGATGCTGATACACCCTGAAGATAGAAAATTCCAACTAATCATCTGGAGAAACGACCCCGACCAGCCAATAAAATACTACCAGCTGAATACGATCACGTATGGAACCAGAGCAGCACCTTATCTAGCAACAAAATGTTTAGAAAAAAATAGCCAAGGAGCACATGATGCAGTATCCTTATGGAGCTCAATTTCTTCTTAACAATTTTTACGTGGATGATGGGATCGGAGGAGCAGACAGTTTGAACACAGCACTCACGATTCAACGAGAGCTACAACATATTTTAAATAAACATGGTCTTAAGCTTCAAAAATGGAGGGCAAATCATGAACAATTATTGCGAAACGTAGCAACAGAGGAAGACGAAGTTAATATTGATTTTACCAACAGCAAGGGTGAAACAACTAAAACATTGGGCTTAACATGGATGCCTGGGTGCGACAAATTCTGTGTCAAGGTTAATCTTACAGACACCAACTACATTACCAAGAGAACAGTAAGCTCAGATTTGGCGAGATTGTTTGACCCCTTGGGAGTATTGGGTCCAATCGTTGTCACGGCGAAAATACTGATACAAGAATTATGGAAATTGAAATTGGACTGGGATGAAGCATTACCTGCAGAATCACATACAAGATGGATGATCTTCCGACAAGAACTGGAATCTATCAATAACATGAAGTTCCCGCGGCACGTATACGATGGACAAGTCCCTCTTAAAATACAAGTGCACGGCTTTGCAGACGCATCAGAAAAGGCATACGGAGCAGCTATATATAAGATCGATATATAAGGAAGGACTCATAAAAGTAAGACTACTGTGCGCGAAATCACGAGTGGCACCATTAAAAAGGCAAACACTCCCACGCCTCGAACTATGTGCGGCTCTATTGTGCGCTCAACTGACAGTGCGGGTAATGAACGACTTGAACCTTGATAACACAACAGCACATTTGTGGACAGATTCGGCGATTGTTTTAGCTTGGATCAATTCCCAATCATCATCATATCATACCTTTGTGGCCAATCGAGTATCTAACATACCAGAATTAACAATACCACAACAATGGCGACACATCGACTCAAAGGAGAATCCTGCATACATTCAGTGAAGAGGAATATCTCCTAAAAAATTAGCAGGATGAAATCTCTGGTTTTATGGACCCTTGTTTCTGCACGGAAATGAGGAACTCTGGCTCCAACAAAAGCAAAATCTCAACGCAATAATTAAAAACATTGCACAAATGGAGCAAAAGAAGATAGTCTCAATTCCAGTAACAACGTCTGCTGAGGACTTATCAAACATCATTTACAACATCAATCATCGAGGATCGTTTCACACCCTTCAAAGGATTATAGGATATGGAATAAGATTCATCAACCGCATCAAGAAGTTAAAACAAGCAACTGGCGTGAATTTAACAGTTCACGAATTAGAAGAAGCTCTTATTGTCATAATTCGTACTATCCAACAATCAGACTTTGAAGACGACCTGAAACATCTAAAAAGGCATAATGTAGTACAGAAAAGCAGTCAGCTTAGCAACCTGTCTCCATTCTTAGACAAAAACAACATCATACGAGTAGGTGGAAGATTGGAGGCTGCTGGACTGTCATTCGACGCAAAGCATCAAATGCTTATACCGTACAACGATCCAATAACTAAACTGTTAATGCAGGGAATACACGAAATGAATCGGCATTGTGGACCTCAAGCACTTCTCTCACACGTACGACAAAGATTCTGGCCAATAAAAGGAAAAACGCTTGCTAGATCGATCGTTCAAAATTGCGTACGATGCTCTAGAGCAAGACCGAAATTGCTTAACCAAGTCATGGGAAACTTACCCTCAGCACGGATATCACCAGCACGCCCATTCATCACCTCTGGGGTCGACTTCTGTGGGCCATTCTGGATCCACTTTAAGGTACGAGGAAAAAGACCACAACAGGCGTACATCGCAATATTTTGCTGTTTTGCGACAAAAGCAGTACACCTTGAGCTGGTTAGTGACCTTACGACCGAGGCGTTCATCGGATCATTAAAACGGTTTCTAAGCAGAAGGGGTCATTGTCAAAACCTCTACTGCGACAATGCCACTAACTTCGTTGGTGCGAAAAATAAACTCAGCGAGCTTGCAGAGTCCATTTACTCAAGTACGTCCAGTGAAAAAATCAACAAAGAATGCATAAACAGAGGTATAAATTTTAACTTCATCCCGCCAAGAGCACCTCATTTTGGAGGATTATGGGAGGCTGCCGTAAAGTCTGCAAAGCATTTGTTGGTGAGAAGTGTGGCTACTGCATCATTGACCTACGAAGAATTGGATACAGTTGTCATCGAAATCGAGGCCATTTTAAATTTAAGACCACTTTGTCCACTCTCAGACAACCCTAATGATTTAGCAGCCTTAACTCCTGGACACCTTTTAATAGGAGAGCCACTTAACGCACAGGTAGATGCAAGCTCAACACCAGCAAATACCGGGCTGTTAACCAGGTGGAAATTGGTGACTCATCTTAAACAAGAATTTTGGAGACGATGGTCACGGGAGTATTTGTGTGAGCTACAATACCGTAATAAATGGAAAACACATCAGAGCAATCTTAAGCAAGGCGACATGGTCATCCTCAAGGAAGAAAATACATCTCCGCTACAATGGCCCTTAGGAAGGATTATAAAAACACATCCAGGCGATGACGGAATCGTAAGAGTTGTTGATATTAAAACGGCAAACAGCATTTGCAAGAGACCAATTGACAGATTAGCACCATTACCAGTCAATAACCAAGAACCAGAAGAAAGTTCAAACAACCGCACATCTGACAAAAAAGAACACCCTCCAAGCTCTCTAATTATCAGTATTCCATTGGAGAAAATCGAAAATGTTGAAACAATTTTCAGGAAACAAGACTACGCTAAATTGAACGACACCCCAGGAGTGCCAAGGAAAAGAAGACGGACTTCCAACCAGTATACCTTAATGACAGCAATAATTACACTCATGTTGATACCCCTAGTGCTATGCTCGAAATTTCAAAATACCCACTTTGAAAATCAATTGGGCATGCACTTTGAAGGAATCGGATCGGCGATGGTCTCACCCACCCAATGGCAGCTGCTTATCTTTTACGACTTAGAAGGATTCTGGACGGAACTTGCCATCTTTCCTAATGGGACCAGCGATCTCAACCAATTATGTGCAGAGCTAAAAGACAATGGAACATGCCTAAATCTCGAAAAACATTTTAAAAGCAGGGAGGCCGAACTGTTGATGGATAGCACATTACTTTCTGGACGAAGACTCAGAAGAGCAGCGCTAGATCTTGTGGGAAACATCGCACATTCTTTGTTTGGAGTATTGGATACCGAGTATGCAAAGCAGATGGCAAACACGATCACACAAATTAAGGAAAACGAAGGTCACGTACTCAATTTATTAAAAAACCAAAAATCTATTGTGGACACTACAATAAATATTATCAAGGCGGATCAAGAAAGTGTGAAGGCAAAATTTGATCACATGGATCATCAGATATCCCAAATTTTCAATAGAATAAAAACTGAAAATAAAGACCAGCGAGAAGAAAAATTGCAGCGCATTCTTACAACACTTTGCATTCAACTAACAACTATCGCAGCAAAACTAGAGCGGACACAGGCATCAATACTAGATGTACTTACAAACACTCACCATGGCATTATAAGTCCATTAATCCTTACTCCCAGCCAGCTACAACATGAAGTAGAAAAGATAAAATTTCATTTACCGAATAATCTGGAGTTACCTGTAAACAAGGAAGATATGTTACAGTTGTACAAACTTATGAAAGTGAAACGCGGACTGACAAAAAATGCCGTCATTTTAGTATTACGTTACCTTTAGTTGAACCTGAAAGACTTGAATTATTTAATCTAGTTGCCATTCCAAGCTGGATAAATGAGACCATGATCTCCATAAATACATGTTCCGACATTTTGGCCATCAATAGTCAAAACAAACAATATATATCCATCAGTAATACCGAATTTGATTCATGCACAATAGTTACAGCTGACTCATATATTTGTTCCAGCGGTCATATTCAATACGAAGAAGGTTCAACAGTATGCGCTTGCGAAATCAATTTATTTCACAAGAAAACACAAACCAAATGTCCACTGAGAAAAACGAGCTTCACAGTGGCATGGATTCCGTTACGTCATCAGAACCAATATTTATATTCAATGCTAGTTCCAATTCCTGCAACAGTCGTACGTAACCAAGAAATCACACAACTAACGCTTGAAGGTTCAGGTTTACTTATCTTGGAACCAGAATGCATTCTCAAACACAACTTCGTTTCCATTCAAGCACAGCGAATAGTATCCAGCTCGCGGCAAGCGTCTTATACCAGCTTGGTAAAGGTCACAGCAAAGGTCCACGTGTCGCTTGTAAAACCACTATTAGATGAAATCAACACAAAGCAGTATCTCTCACAAATAAAAAACTTAACCGAACTACAAACCTCTTTAGCAACGCAAGAATGGTCACAGCTTCCAAATAAAATCGAACATCAAAATTTTCATCATATGACGATCGGATACTCTTCATTGATTCTCATCGCTTGCATTCTGCTTTACTTCAAATGTAAACAAAAGGTTAGAAATCCTCCAACACCAGGTCCGAGAAATCAACTAGAAACAACTGATTTCACAGTTCACATTTAGCGACCAATTTCAACGAAAACAAGAGCCTGATACCAAAGAATGCCTTCTCAGCGAATTCCAACGCAAGCAACAGCAGTGCAGCTCAAGCCACAAAACATCATCACTACTCAGATGTTGAGCTTAGCTCAACGAGGCGAGCATGTTCATATCTACATAAAAATATATATAGATTCACATATTTGTAGCTTTAAGTCTTTGAACTCAGCTTACGTAAACAAAAGAAAAAAGCAAAACTGAATGTCGATCATTAGCTTTGAATTATGCTGACAGTACAAAATTTCATATTTCTTTCTTTTTGTCATAGCTCAAATTCCACCAAAATCAAATATATGAAAGTATTAATAAGCATTTTCCCATCAATAAATTTCAAATTCCAATTGTGCCAAATTAGCTTAATATTTGTATAAAAACAATGTAATATGAAAAAAAAATTCACTCTTTCAATAGCAATCAATCTGTGACCATTTATTGAAAAGAGACTGACTCGGTTAAAGTGCCGATTGTCAAACAAACAACAAAATATCGGCAATTCAGTTTAAGTGCTGTTATTGCCATTCATCAAGCAGCGCAAAGAAGCATTCTGCTAAACATATATGCGATTCAGTTTAAGTGCTGTTATCGCTATTCCTAAAGCAATTCAGTTTATGTGCTGGTATTGCTATTCCTCAAGCAGTGCAAAGGAGCATTTGCTAAACACAGATCTGGATAAACTTGACAACCTCTAGAATTTGCAGTATCGTTTTCTTGACAGTTACTAAATTTAAATAATTTGCGATCATTATTTGATTTGTTATCGCAGACTGAGCTGCGATGAACCTCGCCACATACTTCACACACGGTGAGCAATGTACAAGAAGATTTTGTGTGTCCAAATTCTTGACAGTTGGCACAATGTATGGGACCATTTTTTTCGTTTGGCTCTTCTACAGTTATTTTACAATGCAACAGGAATTCCAAATTGTATATCGGATGGATATAGTTTTTTTTTTTTAAGTTTTAAGCTGTCCGGCAACATATCAACTTTAAACATAGGCTGAGGAATTTTTACTTTGTTTACTACATATATTTATAACCGATATTGCGCGAAAAGCTTTTTCTTCTAGCTCACTCTTAATTTCGTTTGTGTCAACATCTGCTTCAATACCTTTGATTACAACTGTAATACCTTTGCGACGATTTAGCTGATATGTGTAGCAATTTTGATTCACTCCTTCAAAGTCTTTTACAACTTTGCGGTAACTATCTTTCGTGTTTGTTTGAATTTTTGTTTCATGGATATTACCCCTAGTTAAGGGAACAAGTACATTCGAGCTCCGCTCGCGGAAATAGATTGGTGCGGCTTAAGTACTTTTTTTGGCTGATTTTCTGTTGAATTATCATCAGAAATTGCAGCAAGTAGAGCGAACCGATTACCAATTACCGTTTCTTTGGGAGCAGGATCTTCGATTCTATTAAGCTTGGCCCTGTAGTCATATACACTTATATTCGACATCAAAAAAGTACTAACAAATATTATCAGAGAAAGTCATATTCGGGCCAAAAAAGACATCTTTGTAAAACGTTTACCATCTGCACAGCAAATGGGTTCATCGTAGATATATGTGGTCCATACCTTGCGGCGAAAAATGATTTAACTATTATGAACGATGTAATGCTGAACGAAGACTTTAGAAATATATTAAAGAGGGGGGATATATTTGTTGTAGATCGTGTTTTCGGGGATGTGGTTTTCAAACTTGAAAAGTACGGCATTTTTGTTCTAATGACGTCTCTCAAAGGAAATAAGCCGCAACTAGATACCACTGAGGCAAATAAGTCCCGAAAAGTAACTAAAATAAGATGGGTTGTGGAGGCTGTACATGGAGCCATTGCGCAGAAGCATAAATTGTTACATCGCAACTTGGATAACAAGATGTTCAGGAAAGTCGCGGATATTTGCAAAATCGCCATATATCTCCACAACGAATTCGGCAAAAATTTATCTGGGACGGCGAACTTAGTGAGGACATTCTTATTCATACGGAGAAACGAATGCAAACTTTCAACACGTTATGCGAAGAAGTTGAGCGTAAAGGCTACAACAGGAATTATTAAAGACGATACGATAGGGGCGAAGTATGCAAAACAATCACCAACTCTTTTGCAATTCCAGGTACAATCACGACATATCAGCAGTAAGCACTACACAGTGTATATAGAATACACTGCAAGCAACGACTCATGCGGAATCCAGCGATATTGTTGCATTTGGGAAAAGGACAGTTGGGTGTTGCGCTCATGTAGCAACTATAACACAGGTAGACAAAATGAAACTTAAATTTTGTTTCTGGTTTCTAATGAATGTTTTTTGGCTCACTAAATCATATTATATATGAAAACCAAATTTTTGTTTTTTTTAAGTTTGATTTTTGAAATTTTCGCGTCAATTTCTAGATATTTCTCAAAATCTCAGAAAGTATGTATATGGCTTGCATTTAATGTATCTTGCTTTAAATTTTTTTGAAGTTTTTTCAAAATTTTTTGAATTCGTTTTGATATATTTGATCGGTAAAAATTCTGAAATCATTTTTTTTTTCTTTGAAACAATAACTGCGTATTTACCGTTCTCAAAATGTTATGGTATGCTGAAATTGGTAGAGAATTGTAGAAGTTATAAGGAGTTTTCCGACTCTACTCAAATTCAAAATGCTTCAGCCAAAAATCATCGAACATGCATTCAAACCGCTGCCGACGTCCAATTTTAATGAAAATTCATACACAGAATAAGTGAGAAATTCTAAGAATTTAGGCTTAAACTTTTTCAAAGAACTGATTACAACTGGTCTAGTTTTAATCTAGTTCCAAACTGATCCCAAAAATTTTTTTTCCCAAAACTGATTTCCAATTATTATAAATTAATTTTACCCTCTTTTCAAAAGTTCTAAAGGGATTTAAAATCCATTTATTAATTTTGATGATATTAAGCAAAATGTCCGCTACGCACGCGTTACAAAATTTTTCCTTAAGAAATTTTATTTCAGCTTCTATCTGAAATTTCTGTGAATTGACTTCAGATAGAATTTAAAATTTTTTGACAGCTATTAGAGGTTATCCTAAATTACACTAGTAGCTTTGTTATTTGAGAAAAAAAATTATATAATATTTTTTTTTTACTTTAAGCTCCGTTACGCACATGTAGCATCCGTTACGCACTGTTACACCAAGTGTTCATATGTATTAAAACCATAAGTTCTTTATATTCTCTAATATTTTTTATAATCTCTTTTATTGGAGATGAAAAAAAAAATTTTTTCCCAATTTTTTTCCATCCACTTTCAACAATTTTTGCACGTTTGTATTGAATACTCGTACTGGGATTATCTATTTATGTGCAAAAAAAAGTTTCTTATATTACAGTCTCTATTGGAAAAATTTCAATTTCGTTACGCACGCGTTACATTTTTTTAAATTTTATTTTAATAGACTTACCACGGTATGTCGATGACAATCATTGATAGGCACTTTGCAGTATCAGTAAAATTGCATAAAATTTTTTTTTTTACTGATAATGCAACTCAAATTTCATTACCTGTGAAGCCTTTCTGATTGCTGCAAAAGAATTTCAGTAATCAGTAAAGGTTTACTGGTTACTGCAAAATATTTCAGTAATTAGTAAAGCCTTACTGGTTACTGCAAAATATTTCAGTAATCAGTAAAGCCTTACTTGTTACTGCAAAAAATTTCAGTAATCAGTAAATTTTACTGGTTTCAGTAATCAGTAAGTTATAATGCAAAATAATGCAAAAAGTGGATATTTTTAGTATTAGCTAAAGTAACCGTTCAACAAATGCTGTTGTGTCCCAGTTGACAATATATTAAAAATAATAAAATGCACTTAACACTTAATTAAACGTTCAAAACATAAGTATAGCAAATAGTAATACACATACATGCAGGTGAAAAGAAATCAAAGCAAACATCAAAACGTAAATAAGGTGCATTTCAAATCTATAAGAGATTTCAATATTTTAGAGTTATGTTAAAGAGGTAAATAGAAAACTAAATCATGTAATGCCTACATTTTAATTTCTAGCTACAAATGAGAAAAGAAATAAGAAATCTAAAATTCACGTCTTTCAAAGTGACATGACAGTTTTGCTTTATACAGAGTGTTTCGTAGCTCAGTGCTGTTCACTATAGGGTTTATAGAGGAGGTCATTGTGAACATAAAATCATATAGGTTTGTTTCCAAATGTACCCTCTTTTAAACAGTACAACATATGTCATATCTTATTAGTTACACACCTAACTTATATAAAACCAAATATATGAAGAAGTTAAAGTGTCTTATATATTATATATGAAACACACCTTTCTAATGCACCTACATACAACCTACGCTAGGTAATAGGTGATAAGAAATCAAACATCAACAAGTGAAACGCCTGTGAAACGTAACATGTGGGGCGCTATTCATTAATTAAATATATTCATAAATATATAAAAGTCGAGGGTATGTTTCGTTTGAGTGGTTGTGTGTAAAATCCAGAACCAATCGAGAGAGACTATAAAAAATGTATATAGAAATGATCGGCGCCACCAGGACATTCGATTAAGCGATATTATCGTGTAAGAATATATTTTAAGGTTTGAAAGTTTTTCTAAAAATTGGAAGTTGACTTCCATAAGCAAACTGATCAAAATAAGGTCTTTAGGGCCCCCTTTTTACTAATGATTGTGGTTTTTGCGATTTTTTTTTAAATTTTCAAACATACATACAGGGTGTACCAAGCTGAGTGTGTAAAACTCAAGAAGTTGATAGGGGGGTCCAGACGGACAAAAAATTGTTTAGGAGTGGGATCCTGTATATTAGAAGCACCAGCGAAAAAACCAAAATTTGTTTTTTTGCGCGTAAATCCTAAGGGGTGCATTTGCTACCCCCAAGCCATAAATTTTTTTGTCCGTCTGGAGCCCCCTCCCGCCTATCACCTCCATCAGTTTGACACACTCAACTTAGGACAGCCTGTTAATGCTTGTGTCGGGTAGTGTATTGGCAGGCTCGCCTGACTATAACACCCTTACTTCTTTGATATTTTAGTTCTTCGGAGTTTATAGGATCCTTTCAGGAACACACTCTGAGGCTGGTTCGATTAGCGAGAAGGACTAATATTTCTTTTAAAAAGAAAGATTGATACTTTTTTTATTTGTTTTTTATTAATAAGCAAGAATACAAATTTCTTATTATATCTTTTAAAAAATGAAATCGATTCGAAAGTTAATTTATTTTTCCCTCAGTCCCGGCTTACTCGATTTGACACAAAGAAGTCGAACTCATTTTTAACTTCAAGGGGCAAGTTGTCCTTCGTCTCATTTCGCTTATTCTCCTTGTCGAAGGATCGTCTGCGAGAAGTTGATCGCGAGCGTCGCTTGGTGTTACTGTTACCCATAACTAATTTGTTGATTTGCTTCTCCAGCTCGCTGACGCGAGAACTAATGTCTGTTGCGCCGGGCGTGTTTTGACCTTCAACCGTCACCTTAGCACACATTTGGTAGTCGCCGACTTCCATAATTTTATCAGCGAGTTTTGCAAGCTCCGGTAAGTTTGCTTCAGAAGCTTGCAGGATCGCTCGGACTGTTGATGGCAGACGCTGCAACCAGAGGGATTTCAGGAAATCGTTTGTGACCTTATCTTTAGCGAGAGAGCTTAACTCGCCGAGAAGTTGCGTAGGTCTTTTGTTGCCCAAATCGATTTCCGACAGCATTCTTTGCGTTTTCTTTTGCTCGCTTTCACAATAGCGTTCGGAAATTCGCTGCTTTAAATTGTCGTACTTGCCATTTTCAGGTGGACACAAAACAGCATCGCGAACTTGCGATAACACGTTAGAGTCCAAAGCAGCGACGATGGTGTTAAATTTGCACGTGTCACTAACAACTGCTGCCAAAGCCAACTGCGCTTCGACGTGCGCTAACCAAATTTCTGGATGGTCTGTCCAAAACGGTGGTACTTTCACTGTTACACGATTTATAAGGCCGCTCTGCTGAGGCGGGCGGTTAGTACTTGCAATAGGTAGTGCTTGTGCTGCCCCCGAGTTACGTTGGGTTCCATCGCCTTGCGCCTCCTCGTCGGAGTTAACGACCGGCATCCTGTATGTCGGATCACGTCGGGGTCACCAATTTAGTTCTTCGGAGTTTATAGGATCCTTTCAGGAACACACTCTGAGGCTGGTTCGATTAGCGAGAAGGACTAATATTTCTTTTAAAAAGAAAGATTGATACTTTTTTTATTTGTTTTTTATTAATAAGCAAGAATACAAATTTCTTATTATATCTTTTAAAAAATGAAATCGATTCGAAAGTTAATTTATTTTTCCCTCAGTCCCGGCTTACTCGATTTGACACAAAGAAGTCGAACTCATTTTTAACTTCAAGGGGCACTACAATATATTCTATCATTTGCGATAAAGTGATTAGGAACGTTACACGTGTGGTGAATTTTAAGTGAAGTCTTGCGTTTGGTTTATGTAAATATAATATATAATTGATGAAAATGAGCGGCAATGATTTTGGGAGCGACGATTCCATTAAGGATCCAAATTATATTTTAGAACAAGATCTCCCAAGTTGTTCCAGTAGTCAAGGTTCATCTTTTTTGGATCAGACAAACGAAATCAATGCATCCGACGAACTGGTTGGTGTGAATAAAGTTCTTTTTAACGACTGTTTTTTTAAAAGAGTCGAGAAGGTAATTTAAAACAACATGTGACAATATCACTGTGATCGTTTTTTTAAAACATTTTCGAAGACAAGGTCGGACTCAACGGTTTCCCTTCCCTTCCCATTCGCTACGAACTTGTCTATTTTTTCGATTACCACAGTGTATTTGAATTAACGATTGAAAATGTATATTCAAATAATGGAGATGAATCCAACTCCCCACCAAAAAATATGTGTGGCTTGATTGCCGTTTGCCAAGTTTGCGGGAAAAAAGTGAGAGGATCGCTGGGAGTTAGCTCTAATTTTATAAAGCACATAAAAAAAGAGAATCCCCAAAAATTTGGCGAGTTCAACTTCAAAAAAGATAAAGAAAGGCGTAATTCCAGCCGAAAATGTTCTTTGAATAGAAAAATTTTAGATTTTAATTGCGAAACTGCGTCTCCACTCTCAATTGTTAAAGCGAAAAGCTTTAAAAAAATTTTCCCTGCCGGAAGTGTCCCAAGTAGGCGATCTATTACAAGACTACTTCTGGAGAGCTATAATGAGAAGCTCGCCACGCTTGTAACCGATATTGAAAGAACTGACTACGTGTGCGTAACTGTGATGTTTGGTGCAGTGAGCACAAATCATTTTTGGGTTACACTTGCCATGGGCTGGATGATAATTTTGCAAGGAAATCTGCAGCATTGGCTTGCCGGCGGTTTAAGGGGACACATTCGTATGACCGCGTGACAAAAATGATTTCTGAGATTAATGGACAATATTAAATACCTCTAAAAAAATTGTTTACACGATTACTGACAATGGGTCAAATTTCGTGAAGGCATTTAAAGAATTCGGAGTTGAATTGAGTAAGTGATATGGTTATTTCTTTCAAACATAAAAATGCTATTGCTAATTTTTATTCATTGCTTTAGACTCTCTAAAGGAACATGAAATGGATGAGGAATCCGACTCTGGTTCTGAATCAAACGGCTCAATGAATGCTTCAAGCCTCGAATTTCGTTCAGTTACGCGAGCCACACTTTAAACCTCCTGGCCACAACTGACTTCAACAAAATTGTGAACAGTTTGGATGTAAAAGACATTAATAGAAGGTCTTTCAATAGGTAAAAATAATTTTCCCCAACGTCATACTTTCTCCTAATTGTTCTGGATTTTTCATAAGGTGCACAACGATTTGGAACAAATGCACCAGGCTAAAATCAGCTGCAATAATAAGAGCAGTAATTAACGCAAATCTGCCAACCCCTTGCGTAACAAGGTGGAACTCCATTTACACTTCTGTTAAAACGTTGCTGGGCCATAAAGAAAAGATTTCCGAATTCTGCTGTCGGTAAAAATGACAACTGTTCTTAATGATGAGATTGAATATTTGGAAGAATATTTAATGCTTATGGGATCTATAGCTGAAGCAACCGATTTTTTGCAAGGAGAAAAACTATGTATTTTGGCTATTTTGTCCCTGCTTTAGTTTCTTTAAGAATAAAATAGCGGCGTTTGGATCATGCGAGCTTTGCGCACTTAGGCGAGGTTAATGTGAGAATGCAGGAAGCTTTGCTCAAAAGATTTCAGACTTATTTCTTGGTGGAGCCTGAAGCCTGGGATGCTGTAGTAGCGGCTATATCTATGTCAGAAATAAATATTAGATTCGTGAAAGCTCTCCTAGAAACGGCATAAGCACATACCGAAGAGAACATAAAAAATGTTTAACACCTATGTGATGAAATGTGTAACCCGGCCGGTTAGGTACTTCGGTATCTAGCGCGACTGTCACAAGCCAGCTTAAACGGGGAGTGATGGAGGATTAAAACCTGGCCTCCGGATAGGATTTAGCTGTAAGGGCCCCACCCTGGGATACGGGTTTTTCATGTGAGATGGAGAGAAGTGAGAAGGAGCTGGTAGGGATATCTACCCAAACGTCGGTAGGAGTTGTGACTGCGACTACCGGCGGGCGCGGCGAAACGATAAGCTGCGTCGCCAGCGGTCAAACCACGCTTGAAATGGCAGCAGGTTGCAGCGGAGGAGATGATACTGCGAAAAACCCTAAAAGGATGCAAAGGAGTGCCGGTGTCGACGGAGACACGGACTCCGAAAGCATCAAATCGATTAATACCGCAGAAAAGGATGCGCTTTTGGGCTCCCCCGCTCGTGTACGGGTGCCAGTTTTCCTAGTAGGAACGGGTTTAAACACGGGCCAACTAAGGAGGGACGAAAAGCACTCGCCGAATATAAAGCCGCCCTCAAGGTAGCTGCTAGGATCGGCGAACCTCTCAAAAGAAGAGACCGAGAGGTTGGAGTGGGCGCGGGAGACCGTCGAAAAGGGCCGTCTGAATTTTGACAGAAAGTCTAAGTTCGCTGCTACCAATCCTGCCTTTGCAAACAAATTAGAGGAGGGGGTAGCAAGGAAAATTGCTGACAAAAGGCAGCGGTCCTCGGAAGCGGATCCACCGGCCTCGAAAAGACCTAGGTCCAAGGGCAAAGTACCTCCCAAGAAGGATGGTGCACCTTCGACTTCGAAGGTGGCTGCAAGAAGCAGCGATGTGGCCAAAAGGCATCTGACCGTGGCACTCCTCGACACCAACAATCCCTTGGGACAGATGACGGTGGAGCAGTGGAAAACCGTGGATTTGAAGCTGATAGAGCTGCTCTTTGCAAGGATGGAAGTGTCGCCGGATCAGCCTGTGCCCTCTTTTGACCGGGCCGGCTGGTTCAACGGCGTTTAAATCGTTAAATGTAATGATGAACCAACCCTGTGCTGAATCAAGGGGGTAGTACCCGGTCTGACAGGGCTGTGGAAGGGAGCAAAGCTCCAAATCGTAGACAGAAGTGCCATCCCGAGTGTGCCGAAGGCAAAGTGAAACCGGAGGCTGCCGTGAGGCTACTCCAGAAGCAAAATCCGGAGGTACCTACTGACGATTGGAGGATCCTGCACGTAGAGAAGCCCGTAACCCAAGACGGGGGGCAGAACTACATCCTCCTACTTAGTAAGAGGGCTGAGGACATCCTCTACCCCGGATTTGGCAAGATGGCCTGGGGGATCGGGAGCGTGTTTCTACGCCTTAAGAAACGGCACCCGAAGGACCCAAAAAAACACGCTGGAGGAGGGCGAAGTGGAGTGGGACCTAGAACAGCTCGCCGCGGATGCCTCCAAACGTAGTGTCGGGAACACCGGTACAAAGGCGGCGGGCGAAGAGGTGGAGATGCTGGATGGTGCAGACCAACAAGCAGACCAAGCTGCGTTGTCTGCAGATAAACCTGCAGCACAGCTGCTCGGCGTCCGCCGAGCTACATCAAACCCTCGAAGAGGGTATGTACGACGTGGCTTTGGTTCAGGATCCATGGATCTCTGGAAGTAACCAGGTCTGTGGACTGAAGCCACGTCGTTTCCACGTTTTCTATGGTAAAACGGTATGTAGAACTCGTACAGCGGTCTAAGTTAAGAAAGACATTAATGCATATCTTCTTACTAACTACAGTAATGACGATCTCACAGTGGTGGCTTGTGAAGGAGATGAGGGCGAACTGATCATCGTCGCATCTGCATACCTGCCCCATGTGGACGACGCACCCCCAGCACACCTTTGCAGAATGGTGGAAGCAGCCTCTGAAAGGTGCTGGAAGATGGTTAAAGGCGCAGACGCAAATGCTCACCATACGGTGTGGGGAAGCAGGGACATTAATGAACGGGGTGAGTCACTTCTTCACTTTACCTACCTCTGAAAATGTTTTCGACATATCTCTTTACACTGATTGTAACACAGTGATAGATGAGTGGAGAGTGCTGGACCAGCCATCCCTCTCTGATCACTCTTACATCCATTTTTCTTTTAATACATCTCTGAATAGAAAAAGACTTTCATACAGGAATCCCAAGAAAACAAACTGGGAGCTGTATAGGCAACTTATAAAAGATAAATTTTCTCGGTAGTGAAAGCCAGGGACGAGGGAGGACATTGAATACTCCCTCAAATATCTTGTAGATCTTTCAGTGAAGAATTTTAAAATAGCTTGCCCCCTTACTAGGCCCCGGTCTAAATCCAAGCCCCCCTGGTGGAACGAGGGGTTGGAGAAACTTAGGCGTGAGGCTAAGGAGATATTCAAGTTGGCCAAGGTAGCTGACTGTGCTGAATGTTGGGGGGAATACAGGGATGTGCGCCGGCTATTCAAGGCTTCAAATAAAGCCGCTAAGAGGAACTCGTCGAAGGCCTTCTGTGGCCGCATTGAGGAGGTCCCGGAACTGTCCAGGTTAAGGAAACTGCTTGCAAGCTCAAGAATTTCGCCGGGACTTATAAAGCGACAAAATGGCGAATGGACGGACAGCGCCAGAAGCTCTCTCGATGCTCTGCTGGAGGCGCATTTCCCGGAGAGCCGAGAGCCGGAATCGCGACAAACTCTGACCGAACAACACCACAGGATGCCCGTAAGAACAGGTCTGACGAGAAAAAGACTAAACTGGGCAATAGACTCGTTCAACCCGTACAAATCTCCGGGTAGGGACAAAATAATTCCGGCCATGATTCAAAAGGCAAAATACACCATTGCATCATGGCAACTGACCATCTACAGGCGATGCCTAGAACTGAACTATGTACCTGAACTCTGAAGAGTCGCAGAAGTCGTATTCATACCAAAAGCAGGTAGAAGCGGTCACTGCACGGCCAAGGACTACAGGCCGATCAGTCTGACATCATTTCTTCTAAAAATCCTAGAGAGGGTCATCGAATCGTGGATCAGAGAGAGCCCTAACAATTCTCTGTCCAAGGATCAACACGCATACACAAAGGGAAAGTCGATGGAGACGGCCCTGCACTCAGTGGTGGAATCAATTGAGACGACACTGGAAAGGAAAGAATTCACGCTGGGAGCCTTTCTAGACATAGAGGGAGCCTTCAATAATGTGACAATTGAAGCCATTTTGAGGGAGCTCAACGAACTAGAGATATGCCCAGCAACGAGACGATGGATAGGTAGTGTGCTAGCCCGAAGGCTTATTGCCGTAGAATGGGCGGGGTCCTCAACTATCAGACAAACCAGCAGGGGTACACCGCAGGGGGGAGTACTGTCCCCACTGCTGTGGAACTTAGTGGTTAACAGACTACTTATTAAACTCAACGAGAAGAGGCTAAACACTACTGCGTACGCGGATGACCTCGTTATCCTAGTCGCAGGCCGCTGCAACAACACTTTGAGAGACCTCATGAAGCTAGCATTGAACGATGTATTATATGCTTGGGCCAAGGTACAACGAGTTGCTTCACTTAGCGTCACAGGGGCTTTGAAGACCACTCCAAGCAAAGCCCTAGATGTGCTACTTCACTTACCACCCCTGGACCTTGAAGCTGCTTTTGCAGCAAAGAAAGCTGCAATGCGGCTCACTGCTTCGGGGCAATTCAAGAAGAGAAGCTATGGACACACCTCTCTTGGCGAAGAATTCGCGGGGGAACTTGACTATGTCACCCCACAATCAAATCTAAGAAGACGATTCAAAGCTACCATTGATACAGAACTCATGGAGCAAGTAGCCCACCAGGCTGAAGTCTTCAATTTCTACACAGACGGATCGGAGATGGCGATGGGAGTAGGAGCCGCTGCCTACTGCCACGAGCTCAATATAGAGCGACTCTTCAGACTACCTGATTACTGCAGTATTTTTCAGGCTGAGATCTTCGCGGCAGGTGAAGCGGCAAAACTCGCACTAATGGCAGAAACTCGTAACAGCCGAATTAATATTTATATAGATAGCCAAGCAGCAATCAAAGCTCTAGTATCTGGTGTTATCAAATCCAAACTCGTGTTGGAGTCTAGGAACGCCCTCAACAGACTTGGAGAAAGCAGAAAAGTGCAAATTCTCTGGGTCCGTGCTCATACGGGAGTTGAGGGCAATGAGAAAGCGGACGAATTAGCTAAGGAAGGAGCTACCCTCCCTGAAGTTTCGGATGAGGTGCCCTCTCCACTAGCGTCCGTCAAGTACAATATAAATGAACAGCTTATCAGATCTGCCGAACGAAGATGGCGCAATAACCCAACGTGCAGATACACGAAAATACTATGGAACTCGTACAAAAGGAAAGACACAGAATTCCTATTGCAACTTTCGCGAGCGGACTGCAAAATATTAGTTCAGGTGATTCCTGGACATTGCCTGCTGGGTGCTCATCTGTTTAATATGAACTTAGCGCCCACAGACCTCTGTCGGAGGTGTTTGGAACCAGTGGCAAAGGAAACCGTGGAACACGTATTATGCCACTGCCCGGCTCTTGCGCGATCAAGACTTGGTTTCTTTGGCGAGCCTTGGCTGATTGATCTGCAGTGTATGACTGAACAAAATCTGTCAACAATATTAAACTTTGCGAAGAAATCTAAAATCTTTGGAAACTATATGCTCCGAGGCTAAACAGAAACTTTCTCCAACATCGCATCAACATGTACTGGCAATGCTAGGGACCCAGTGGTCTATGCTCGGTCTTAAAGGCCACCCAGTTAAACCTAACCTAACCTAACCTATGTGATGAAATGTGGCAAAATAAATGATTTGGAAACTCGTGCTGTGCGTCAAAGAGCGCAAAAATCATTCCTGGATTTCGGTGAAGAGAATAATGGTAAATTGCTTACACTTCATTCTGTCTTTTACTTCTTCTGAGTCGGATTGTCTGCTAAAGTAAACAGTTTTATATTTTATCGCCCGAGATGTAACGACAAACTCTTTAAGGAATCACTCGGCCATAAAAAACGTATTTTTCAAATACAACACCCCATTACCCTCCTCTGCACCTGTTGAACGGCTATTTTCCTTCGCAGGGATTGTTAACCGTTCCAGGAGAGGAACTTTGAGATGCTTGTCTTTAATAAAGCTAACAGCCTGTTTGAGCATTAGGGGATTCCATAAACAAGTAAGGGTGTTATAGTCAGGCAAGCTTAACAATACAACACAGTGTCTGGGTAAATGAAAACAAATTAAAAACGAAAAAAAATAAATAAATACCAGAAATAAAAAATATATAGGCGAGCGGGGGCTAGTTGTAATAGGGGCAAGTAGTAACAAGCATTTTGGACCTACACAATAAAAGATTATTTGTTTGATTTTCAACCTAACCTACTACTTAATACGCAATTCATCACATAAGCGCGGTCAGTATCTCGTCGGACGGCGTACGAAGCGGTGCTGTGCAGGCGCTCCGAAAAAGCAAGGTTATGGATTTTTTTTTGGTTTATTTCAAATAGCTTAGCAGTTGTTGATTTTTAAAAATATACTAAACATGTCCTTAGTTTGATTATAGTTTACACTTTTACGGGGCTAGTTGTAACATGTAATTTGTAACAGCTGTGAGCCTAAAGTTCCTTTTTGGTTGAAGAAAGAAAGTTTTTGTTATTTTTTTAAAATATTTTTCTATAAGATTACCTAAGAATCAAATATAAAAGTCTAAGTTTGTCGTAAAGTGCCTAAGGTTTAAAATCCAAAATACTTTAAGTAAACAATGAATATGTTTTTGTTAACTTTTTATTAATTTTTTATATTTTTCTGTTCGATTTCAAATAAAACTTTAAAGTTTAAACCTGTTTGGGCGTGTCTGAAATTTTTATGCCAAATGAATCTTTATAAAACATTAAAACGGTTTTCAATTCCTTATATTACAATTTGCCCCCAGCCGGTAACAACTAGCCCCAATCATGGGGTAAGTTGTAACACTCGTCAGTTTTTCATCAAAGCCGTTTTTACAAAAAGTCGATATAAGTTTGACTAAAATTTTATTTGAAATTGATAGTTGAATAGTTGTTAATTGTAATAGTTCTGCTAGATTTCCTTAATATCAAAGAAGTAAGCTTTCATAGCCAAGATACCAAAAAGTGTTACAGCATGCCCCCCGCTCGCCTACGTCTTACGTACGTAACGTATGTTTTTTTTAATTTCTAATTTGAGTAGCCTTAAACCAGACAAAAGGTCGACAATTGCCCCAAACAAGACCTACGGTCAGCCGTTTTGCGGACCGCTCTTTATAAAATGTCAGGGTACTTATGAAATGGAAATAAAAGACACTTTAATGCATCTATTGAATTGCTTTATGAGCATTTTGCATTATTTTGCATTAGTTACTGTTACTAGTGTATCAGTTAGGCTTGACTGATTACTGAAACCCTTATTGCATTTCAAATATACTGCAGCATGCCAATGTATGATGAATAGGGCTCGGATTTTGTCACCCTAAAAAAAACTTAAAAATGCAAAATAAAAAATGCCAAAATACCCTTAAAAAAGCCAAAAAATGATTTTAAAAAAATGCATTTAAAATGGGTAATGTAAGACAGACAACGATTTTAGAAAACTTCTTTTCGATGTGAAGTAGGGAAAAGTGGGGAGGTTGTACGCAAAAATTTTCAATGGCGAAAAAAGGATAAAAAACATTTTTGAATTTTTTTTTTAATTGAGTTGTATATCTTAGGCTGATTCATTGGCTACAATTTTGCATTAAAATTTTTAAAAATTTTTTAACCTCTTTTATAAAAGTGTCGTTTTGAGTAAAACCCTCCCCCGGCACGGGGTGGTTTTACTCAAACAGGGGGATGTTTTATTCATGAAATTTTTTAACTGTATAAGACGATGATATTTTTGTTTTGATATGGCAAACGATAACAGTTAAACCTGTTGATATGAATTGCATGATAACCTTTACTGAATTACCATAAATTATGCCAAAAAATACTAAAGATTGTCATTCCTATAGTTTTATGAATACAAGCAAGAAAATTAACTTCAAATTTCTGCTGAGTGTTAAACTTTATTAAATAATATATAAAAATAAAAAATAAATAAATTCAATTCATTGGTTAAACATATAATATATTAGTTAAATGTGTTCACTTTTGTTGCTTGGGCTCCTTTTTTTATACGTTTTTGTACCAAAGAAATATTAGATTCTTTAGCTTGGTTAAATTTTTTTTTTTTAAGCTTGGTTGCCATAAGCCTTAATTTTCTTATTTTTTGCAGCTCTTGAAGTCTGATAAGCTCTGGAGAGCTAGTATAAATTCGAGATTTACCCTTTTCTCTCTTTTTTCTGTTTGCATCCTTCGGTTTCATTGACTTGTGCACGATTGGTCTTTCTTTTATAGTTGCGCGGCATGACTCTAGTAGAATAAAGCAAAAATGGAACTTTCAGTACATAACCTTTGCATACCTTAGCATTTACATGTAAAGATAATTAAAAAGCATTTTTTTTTTAGGAAGAGTGAAAATTTTTTGCAGTATGTACAACATGGGGTGGATATACGCACCCCGCAAAAAAGTGCATATATCCTCCCCATGTAGTGGCGCGTGATGATTTTTATATTTTCACTCAAACTTTGCATGATATTTCAAAAATCTTACTGCAAATGTCTAAAGTAAACTGTCATCTTACCGGGTTGAACTTTACGGCTTCCAAGAGCGCTTTATTGCAAAAAAAAACACAAATTACCGAAAACAAAATAAAAATTTTGCAAACAATTTCATCCGCGAGTAACAACACGCCTTCATTACAGGTAAACAAACGACTGAATGGCAGCGTTTTTTTTTTCTACGGCTGTCGATTGATAGACTTTTAAAAACATTTATCGGCTTGTTTCAATATGGCCTATTTTAGGCGCTAGGGCTTTTGCGTAAATCCTCCCCATGCGTACAACCACCCCACTTTCCCCTACCTATTATTTACTAAAGCAGTTAAGTTTTTAACACAGACGCACTAAAAACCAAGTATTAAAGCATGTTCAGCTCTGTCCTATGTAAAAAAAAAACCATTTGCAAATATAAGTTATATTCAAGCAGCTGTGGAAATGGCAGTGTACAAATTTTCCACTAGCAAAGTTTCCACTTTTGCATGGACCCTACGGATAACTTTCGAAAAATTCTCGCGAATTTTTTAGAGATGATAGTTTCATTTGTAAAAAAGTTTTAATTTTTTTGCATGTCAACAAGGCTTTAAACAAAACGTTGTTCTAATTCGACATATGTAGATATATACACTTTACACATTATTAATGCATGTTTTTGCATTTATACAGTTGAAAATATATTTACATTTCATCGAGAACGTTATTAAAAAGCTTTAAATTCCGATGTTACATTGAATCGCTTAGATTTCTTTTATGGTTTCAGTATCAAATGAACGACGATTGCCACTTAATATAGTTTTGTACTTTGAAAAATACCTCTCTACGTCAACAGAAGTTATTGGCGCGAATTTAAAGCTGCTTATATCAGAATTTGTTAATTCTTCGGGAAGAGTGTCTGTGAGGTCGTACTCTCCATTAATTATTTTATAAATATTACAAACGATTTTGAAGCCCGTGTTTTTATCTAAAGCTTCTTAAAATTTTTCTTGAATCTTTTTTGCAATAACATAGGCCCCTTAGCTTGATCGAATTTTTTCTTCGCATTTTCAATAATTGATAGCGCGTCGTGAAGTACTAAGTCAGATGTTTCAAGCTGCTTTATAAACGCTGGAAGTGAGCCGAAATTCGTCGAAATGTAAATCAAATTTAGTTGGAGTTTTTGGTCGCAAACAATTTCTTGTATTTTTTCAATGCATTCAGCATCTGCAGGATCAAGTTTCATAAAAACAGTTTTTATGTTAATGTTTGGCATAGTAATTTGCGGCTTCGAGCCATGTTCCCCGTCTTGTCAAAATAGGTTCTGGAGGTAAAGATATATCTGGAGCGTTGGCCTTAAAGAATTTAACGCGCGAAAGGCATTTTAAGAAAATCTTTTTTCTATTCGAGATCAACGCATTGACTTTAGAAAATGAGTCTCGTATTTTTTCTGCTACGCGATGCAGCGCGTGAGCTAAACAAGTAACGTGGACCATTTTCGGGTACAAAATCTTGATTCCTGTTAAAAGTAAGTTTTAAAGAATTTTTTAAAACCTATATACACATATGTACCTTGTCCAGCTTTCTTCATGTAAGCTGCAGCATCACTTAGAAATTAAAGAACTTGATCATGTTTTACACCTTTTGGCCATATTAAATGTAAGGACCTGTCAATAAATGCAGCTACCGTGTTTGAATTGACTTCATTAAGCTCTTCACAATTAATTAAGAATCTTTTCCGCGGCTCTTCTGCTCCCAAGTTTCCAACAATAACATTTGCAATGCATCGTTTTTCAACATCGGTTGATTCATCTACCGAAATCCAAAGTTTCTTATTTTCCAAAAAAGTCCGCATCTGTTGAATATTGTTTTCGTAGCCCTCGTCAATATAGCATTTATGTAACGTAGACTCTCGTGGTACGCAATGGTTTGTATATTTCCCAAGAAATTTACGAAATACATCATTTGAAAGTTTATTCAAAGGTATGTTTGCTGAAATAAGGGCCTGGCACAAATCGTAGTAGAAAGAATTATTTCGTGAAGCTTGAGAAATAAAACCTTGTTTCAGTGTTTTATTAGTGTTTTGACTCTTTAGAGCTAAGCCATTTTGATGCTTAATGCGCTTAATGGGCTGTTGTACAGTAAATTTTTTTTCTGCTTGCACAGATACTTCGCAAATTTTGCAATATAAAATCTTTTCGTCTGTGGAAAAGACGTCGGGACCAAATAGTTCAACAAAACCTTCTAAACGTAATCGAGTTGAGGCTTTTTGCTTTGGCATCTTCGCAGAAACAAAACTTTGTATACCTTCCGAACAATTTATAACAATGCGGTATGAAGTCAGAACTCAAATAGCTTGCTATGCACTAGGGGTGCGCAAAATATAGCGAAATATCGATATATCTCTTTGGTTGGTGTGCTGAATGTTCCTTAACACGGTCTTCACAACCCGTACTTTCGGCTCCTGATTGCAGTATGTAAAATTGACACTAAAGCTTGAAAAATCTTTAAAAATGACCTAAAATGTATCCTTAAAGGTAAAAAATGCAAAAAATGCCCATATCGGTAAAAATGACGAAAAAATGCCGTAAAAAATTCCACCTTTAGACTCCGCTAACCATGTATCATATAAAAAACTAGTCCAATCTTATTTCTAGCTTCAGCAAAATAAGATGACTTGTCAACAAAATCCGAGCCCTATTGATGATAATTATTTAAACTTTCATATATTTATATTAGCAATATATCAATTAGTTTGAATAAAGTTTTTTTTTCAACTTATTTGAGCCACCAGAGCACGCAATCACCGAGAAGACCGATATGAAACTGCAAAATTTTTGCTCAAATGCGCTCGCTGCGCGAAATTAAAAGAAAGAAAAGCAAAAATACCGTTAACTTGAAGAATTAAACTCAGAACGTGAAGTTGGAGTTCCATAGAATTTATTCTGTACAATTTCTCTTCTCTCTTTGCAATTTAATTTTTTACCTATGTGGTTGACTTTTTTGTGGATTTCGTGATATATAATATTTAGGTGTATATAAAATCTTGTTGCATGCAAAAATATATGCAATAAAATATGAAAATAAAACATGAAATCACATCGCAATATTTTGTGCAACAAATCGCTATACCTCTTTCGATAATTTTTACTAAGTATAATTATATATATGTTGGCAGGCGGAATCCTTACTTGCTGTGTTGGAAGAAATTCTCAATCCGAATAATAGTTAATTGTGAGCCATTTACTCTACAAAATATAAATGAGCCCGTCGCAAAAATGAATATTTGAATAACGTCCAACATGCCGTATAAGTGATGCCTCTCCATACGCATGTCTAGTGCGGCATATCAGTACTGAGAGTGTCTATATGGGCTTATGTGTTTGTTAATATCTCCTTAAACTACATTTTAATTTTGATAAAATATTTTTAGTTAAAGTTCATACTCAGAGGTAGTTCTTAGAAGCAGCGAGAAAGTGCCGTGAAAACGGAAATACACTGAAAATTTTTTTAAAATTTTTTATTTAATTTGTTGTGAATAATTTTTTTCTCAGTGTAAAATAAAAAAAACTTTACAAACTAGCAGCGGCTATTTGTTCCATCTTTTTATTTTAATGCGTTTTAGAGCGATACATTTTTGAAGAAGGGTTAATAAAAAGGGGTTTTGTAATGATATTTCAAGGACACTGGGCAATAGAAACCTAAAAAATGGTTTCTACAGTGAGCTAAGGTAGTATCTATTCAAAAATCATAAAAACCTTAAAATCCCTTTCATTGGGCCGCAGTCGGCAAGACCCTTTTAAAAAATTAACACAAATTATTTTTGTCATTGGAAAGAATCCAATAAAGTAATACCCTTCTAGCAAACTGTTAACATTTCTCAAAAGAGCATTCTTTTTCTTTTTTCCTGTCATAACAAAATTAAAATTGGTTGATTAGCAACGAAGTAATAGCTTGGTAAGTGAGTCAATGTCCTAAATAAGGGTTTTTGGTCGATTTCTCGGTTTCTAGAGCCAATATTAAAAAGTCGTTGAAATATTTGTGCTCATCATGCCAATTTACGTGAAAACCAACTTTCAGTTTCTCAGATCCACAAGTTTAATGCCATGTATATAGGGTATATTACTCTTGTGCGACTCTTTTATATATATATATATATATAATATTCATCAGGATCAAAAGCTCAATCGATTTTAACATGTCCGTCTCTCCGTCCGTTTGTCCGTCCATCTGTGGTCGGATCTAATCCGAAATGGCTGCACCAATTAAGTCGAAATTGGGCACACAGGTATATCGGGCTCCGAATATGATCCTATGTAAAAATGGGAGACATTGGCCTACTGCCACGCCCACAAATGAATTTAATGTGCTGGTGCACTGGTACACTACGAAAAGGAACATATCTTTTAAAAAATTATCGCCCCCCTCGACCCACGCACACAAATAAGCTCACAAATAAGGGTTTATCGTAACTTGTGAAGTAAAAGGCGTAGAAGCTTCAAACTCGCAACATAGGTTGACTAAGGCGAATAAAATTTATGTGGCCCACCCACTGGCACGCCCACAAATGGAGATTTTTCGTAACTTCCAAAGTAAGAAGCGTAAAAGCTTCAAATTCGCAAGATGATTGACCAAGACGAATAAAAGATGTAGCAATAAAATATATGTGGCCCGCCCACTGCCACGCCCACAAATGAAGATTTTTCGTAACTTACGAAGTGAAAGGTGTAATAGTTTCAAATTCGCAACAAAGGTTGACTAAGGTGACGGAAAGGTGCAGGAAAAAACTTTATGTAGTCCGATCACTACCACGCCCAAAAATGGAGATTTTTTATAACATAGTGCGCCAATAATGTCGGGACGCTGGGTATTTCAAAGTGGGGCTTGACCGACCTTAGCTTTCTTAATTGTTAAACTAGTGCAATTGATCTCTTCTAAAATTGGATTCTGAAGTCCTTCTGTACAAGCAAGTTGTAAAGCCAATATGGACGTATGGACTGAAATTGTATGGATATGCAAGCGCTCCTAATATAGACATTATGCAGAGAGCACAATCCAAAATCCTAAGAACTACTTCAGGAGCTCTATGGTTTACTTACAAATGAACGCATCTATAGAGAACTCAACGTAGAACTAGTTAAAATGGAGTTCGCCAAAGTCAGAGAAAAGTATTTTTGTAAATTGCTAGCACACTTTAATCCACTCGCACGTACACTTTCAAATAGATCTCACCATTTGAGATTAAAAAGAAATGATCGGCCAGCGGTTCCAAGTCGTACTCAACGACAGGTGCAATCCATGCACATTCGTCACAGCTTTCCTAGCCGATTGAGGATGCGGTTCCTGCTCGAAATTCATGCTCGTCTACAAACCCAGCTCTCCTTGCTGATGTACATAGCAACAACATAGCTTTCCTAGCTATTTTAAATCGAATTTTCCAGGTGTAATCCACCAACATGTGCTCTTACACACACATCATAAAAGCCCAGTTTTGCTAAGCCCAATTATCAAAAAATTACATTCATTGCTAGTGTCCGACCGAAGGTTCGGCTTCGGTAATCGGCATAATCGGCCAATTCTTAATCTTCGGCTTCGGCTTCGGCTGGAAAAAGCCGAATATTTTAGCCGAATATTTTTGCATTTTAATGGAAGTAAAAAAGTCACGATAGATTTTCAATTGCTTCATTGAGACCTTTTACACTAGTGAATTATTGCCGTAAATTTCTACGCTCGAGTTGTCTTCTGTTCGCTGATGACCTAAAAATTTTTAATAAAATTAATGGCTTGGCAGACTCATCAAACTTACAATCGGATCTTAATTACTTGCATACTTGGTGTGTTAAGAATCATTTATTCCTAAATTTTGCAAAATGTGCATACACGATTTTTTCTAAATCAGATAATGTAAATCAAACTTCCTACGTCCTGGGTGGAAATTTACGTTTATCCACCATATTAATTATATTGTTCCAAAAGCATACGCAATGCTTGCATTTGTGAGAAGGAACTCAACAAACTTTTTAGATCCTTACACTCTAAAAACGCTTTACATATCCTTAGTGCGCTCAAAATTAGAATACGCAGCAGTTATTTGGAGCCCGTTCTATGCCTCGCACACTGCACGCATTGAACGTGTTCAAAAATCCTTCTTGCGTTTTCCTTTACGCTCCATGCATTTTGAAGATAATCTTCCGCCTTACTATGCTACTAGACGCACTATAATTTCGCTACTCTTTACTGCAGACATTGTCAGTGCAAGGATTGATTGTCCTGCATTGCTTAATTTATTTGATTTCAATGTCCCTTCTAGGACCCTTAGACGGGTAGATGCCTTCTATCTTGGCTTACGGCGCACTAACTATGCAATGTATGCGCCCATTTATAGGGCTGAAATGGCCTATAATAACGTTGCCCTAAACAACGCTATTGATTTTTGTCTTTCTAAGGTTAGCTTAAAGTTAGTTTTAAATAATATTCTGTAAATAGTAATTTAATCTAGAAATTAATTCATAGTAGTCTGTAAGAACCTGTGTTCATAGACTTAAATAAATAAATAAAAATTCTTACTTTGTGGGCGACTAAAGCGAAAGAATTTAGAGAAAATTTGAGCGGTTTTTTTTTTGTGCTTGTCAAATGAATAAGGACTGATTTTGTTTCCTTACTGTAAAATGTTTTGCATTCGGCTTCGGCCTTCGGTCTTCGGCCGAAGTCTTCATTTCTGCCGATTGTTCGGCTTCGGCTAAAATACTACCTTCGGTCGGACACTATTCATTACGTTTAAATTAGTCGGAATATGCTCTTTGATAGGCAGTTGTGTTAAATTAGATGTAAGATTTAAAAAATTATTGAAAGACTCTGTTGAGGTGAGGGATAGAGATAGTGACCACGTACCTTTGCTTTCCGGACTGCGCTGGCTGCTGTGACGATTGTGCGGTTAGATTTGGAGATCGAAGAGTCTGTCGATTACGCGGCGCGGTCTGATTCGGTTTTATTCTCGAAATAAAAATATAAAAAAAAACTAAATAAGCATTTGCCTTCTTGGCGAATTTTGATCAAATTAAATTCACTGTCTCTTTTTATTTCTACGTTTCTTTGCCTTTTTTTCTGGCTCTTTAAATATAGTTCCACTATAATACACACTTTTTCTTAATTTTTAAATTCTTTTCCTCTTTTTTTTTTTTTTTTTTTTAATTTGGATGTTTTTGGCAGTTTGCGAGCGAGACGGGTTTTTGCGCGACCAATAAAATTGTTTTCGACCGTTTTAAGCGCGAGCACCACATCGATTCATTAAGAAGTCGTCGTCGTCGCTCGATCTAGTGCTGTAGGACAAAAGGGTATTTGATTAGTCGATTCTCGCCTAACTCTAAGGGCTCGGCTATCGAACGGCGGTAGCTGTGGTGAAGAACGAACATACTGCCCGCCTTGCGTTACGCAATAAATTTCTCAATCCAGTTCGCGTCTGCTAGACGATTGGTTTGGGCCTTGGCGACGTTGGTAGGAGAAGGCGGAGGCGATATTGTTGAGAAGATAGTGAACAATAAATGAAAAGGGGGAGGGGGAGGTGTTGCGATCAGGAGCAGCGGCGTGAGGTGGAAAACTCGCGTCGACACCTCGATAGCGAAAATCCAGGAGGAAAATCCTCCTGGATCGAACGGCTGGATGACGAATGCACAGCTGATCATACGAAGGGCCAGATACGCTTGCAGCACCGCTCCAACATAAACCACATCGTTCAGCGATAAGGAGGAAGAGGTCTTTTGGATAGCGTTGAAAACGATTCGTATCTTCGTGGATGTAGTCTCTGGCTTCATCACTGCATGATGGGGAAGATAAAAAGAAAGGAAATTATTTTCGTGTATAATTTCAGAATTGGAGCATGGCTCCATGTGATCATATTGTAGATACTCTGCTAACACGGAGTTATAAGTGTCGCGCATAAGAGGCTGCTTCGCAAGTCTTCTCTCCAGGCTCTGGTATTGCGTCAGCGCTCCGAATCGCGATGCACCTAAGCGTAAGGCGGATTTGGAAAATTCGACCTTAAAGGGTAGACGTACGACATATCTACCTTCGGAATTTTTAACGGTGGTCTGAGCATAAAGCTCTTCACAATAAACATCCTCTGAAAAGGGCGGAGGGGAATGTGGAACCTCTTCTTGTTCCCAAAACGATTTGAGTAGCTCGGAGAGCGACTCATGGGTGTCTCCGGAGGAGACCTGCGTCGTAAACGCTTCGGTGGATTCGCTGGCGATGGGCCCACTCAAATACCACCCGAACACTGAATTTTGTGCTACGAGACTCCCTCCGACATTCATTTTGACTCCAGGTCGTAGTAATTTAGGCATAATATCGGAGCCGACGACCATATCGATGCGGCCTGGATTCATGAAATGGGGGTCGGCGAGCTCAAGCGATGAAAGCTCTTGGGGATCCATGTTGGAGACCCGTTTGGCTGGAAGCCAATTTGTCAACTTTGGTAACACCAGGGCGTCGATCTGATCCTCGAACGTAGAACGAGGCGATGCGAGCATGATGGAACACTCTTTTTTTGCAACTTGGGTGCACTGCCCGCCCATACCGGATACGTTGCACACTTTGGGCGTAGTTGGAAGATTCAATTGGAGCTGCATCCGTTCCGTAATAAACGTCCTTTGAGATCCTTGGTCGAGAAGGGCTCGCACTAAAAAGCGCTCTCCTTGATGCAATATGTGTGTGAGCGCGGTCGGCAACAGTACTTGCGTCTGGCTAATCGATACGTGCGCATGTGCTTGCGAAGTGGATGATCCGTCGGCGGTTACAAAATTCGAAGTCTTCGGTGGCGCGGAAGCCTGCGCCGGATGGCTCGTCGGAGACGGGCCGTCAGCCTGAAGAGGCGTCGGTGTGGTTGAAGATCCTTGACCCTTTTGTGTAGCCGTTGGATTCGGAAAATGAAGAAGCGTATGATGCGATTTTCTGCACTTTGCGCAACGGAAGGTACTATTACACTTTGCCTTTTGATGACCAGTCGAAAGGCAGTTGAGACATCGATGGTGCTGCGAAACAGCTTGGACACGTTCGTCGGTCGACATATTGAGAAACACATCACATTGACGTAGAGGATGGTTGTCGCGACAGAGGACGCAGACTCCATTGGTCCGCTCTTGGGCGAGAAACACGTTCGTCGAAGGCATTTCGGGTTTTACAGCGGGATGGGGAGCCTCCAATGCATTAAAGCTGGAAAGGCGTTCAACAACTTCATATCGCTTAGTCAAAAAGGCATTCATTTGTGGCCACGTTGGCACCTCTCGATGTGACGCCAATGACTGTTCCCAATGTGCGATCGTTTGCGCCGGAAGACGCCTGGAACAGAAATGAACGAGCAGGGCATCCAAAATATCCACGACTCCATGACTCTTCAGCATCTTGAGGCAATCGTTGACGGTTGTCTGTATGCGCAGGATTCCTTCCGGCGTTTCATCTTGGATAGCAGGCAGGTCGAATAAATTTTTTAATTGATGATCGACGAGGATGCGTTTGTTCTCATATCGCGCCTTAAGAGCCTCCCACGCATTCGTTAAGTTGTCGCCACACAGCGGATAGCCTTTAACGATAGCACCCGCTGCTCCCGTCGTCCTGCTGCGAAGATGGTATAACTTTTGCACTGGTGGCAGCCGAGGGTGATTGACGTAAACCGCGGTGAACATGTCTCGAAATGCTGGCCATTCACTATAGCCACCAGCAAAAACTTCAGTATCACACGGTGGTACCCTGATGAAATTGTCTTCTCCATGAAAGTCGTTAGGTGGAGGGGTCGCCCGAGTGCTCGACAGCGGTGGATGTTGGGGGGTGATTTCTCGTAGCATCTCTTGAAGCCTAGCTCTGGCTATCATCTGAAGATCGCGACACTCGTGATAACTAATTTCCGCTGAATCGGCCGCCTCTGGACTCCAAGCTCCTTTATCGACCGCTGCTCGATACGTTTGACGCACTTCATTCCAATCGTACACCAGTTGTTCGATTTTAAGCTCCAGCAATTGCTCGCTTTGATTCATCGGATCGCTGTTCATAGCTGCATCACACATGTTCTTGAGTTCAGCAACCGCGGAGTTAAAATGCCGTAAGGGATCCATATTGTTTACGGATGTTGATCACGAAACCCGATTCTGACGAGATAACTGTCCGAAGAATTCAATGCAAGCTCGACCAAATTCACCGTAAAAATGAGAGCAACTTGAATTATCGCCGGCCTTTGATGTGAACTGGATGCTGTTTGTGAAAAAGAGATAAAAACCTCGGCCGAAAAGGAACAATATAAGTTATAGAACGGCAACCGCAGTGCGTATATGCGACCAATGCCTACCGTAGCGTACCTCCAATTTGTTTACGTTAACCTTCGCAACACTCCACAAATCTCCTGCAACCCCAATTTCAATTAAAGAAAGCCAAATCGTATAATGATTGTCAATGAAATACAAATAGAATTCGATGGATTCGACCCGTTAAAAAGTTGGTTCCTCCAACCAGCTTGCAAAGTTCCGATTATGCATCAAATCGAAAGCAGAGCGCGGACAGAGCGCAGGCAGAGACTAAACGTATATGAAACCTGGTGTTCGAATTGCGGTCACACACGTTCGTTCGAACAGGCGATGCGATCAACTTCTATGTTCGAAGTTCGATGCAACGCACAGCGTTAGAACTGACCTACGCAACACAATGCACGTAAGCCCGATGTGTTATACAGATTGCCTGGCTCGCTGTCTGCTAGCCTTGAATTCGTATGGACTTGCAATGGAAAAAAACCCAAACGATTTCTATGCGTGTTCCGCAAGCGAAATCCCAACGCAATAAAAGAAACGAAGAAAAAAAACCGCAATTCGTTCTCACAGGGAACGAGAAACCCAAATGCTGCTTGCCAAACCGCTATGTGCTGGTTGTTTTGCAATATCGACTGTGCACAAAAACCACCACCAAAGGCGACACGGATGTGCGAGCGAGATAGATGATACGAATATGAAGAGAAAGGATGAGTCGAAACGGTGATGTGTTTCACGTGCTTGGATCGTGTTGCCCTTGACTTTTCTAGAGGTCAACTAGCGGCAGCGTGGCCTACTTTCTCGATTCCTACTAAGATTGTAAGATTGGTCCACCGGAGCCGATTCCAGGCTCCTGGCAGGATCGCCAAATGTTGAGGTGAGGGATAAAGATAGTGACCACGTACCTTTGCTTTCCGGACTGCGCTGGCTGCTGTGACGATTGTGCGGTTAGATTTGGAGATCGAAGAGTCTGTCGATTACGCGGCGCGGTCTGATTCGGTTTTATTCTCGAAATAAAAATATAAAAAAAAAACTAAATAAGCATTTGCCTTCTTGGCGATTTTGGATCAAATTAAATTCATTGTCTCTTTTTATTTCTACGTTTCTTTGCCTTTTTTTCTGGCTCTTTAAATATAGTTCCACTATAATACACACTTTTTCTTAATTTTTAAATTCTTTTCCTCTTTTTTTTTTTTTTTTTTTTTTTTTAATTTGGATGTTTTTGGCGGTTTGCGAGCGAGACGGGTTTTTGCGCGACCAATAAAATTGTTTTCGACCGTTTTAAGCGCGAGCACCACATCGATTCATTAAGAAGTCGTCGTCGTCGCTCGATCTAGTGCTGTAGGACAAAAGGGTATTTGATTAGTCGATTCTCGCCTAACTCTAAGGGCTCGGCTATCGAACGGCGGTAGCTGTGGTGAAGAACGAACAGACTCCTTTCCTTAAGGAGTGATCCAATAAATTATATGTATTGTTTTCTTCGTGACGAGGAAGAAAAAAATTTATTATCTTGTGAAGTCGTATTCCCAAATGATTACATTAAAACTTTTGAAAACCTACAATAGACAAGCCTACAAGACCCAAACCTTTTTCAATAAACTTACAAACAAAGCATGCACCATTGAAGTTTATCAACTTTCTGAAAATGTATGGCAGGTTTTCAATTGTAAAACACTTTGCGATTCTATGTATATATGTTTAAAGACAGATGGATTGTTACTACCAGACGTTATGGAAAACTTTAGAAAAGTTTCCCAAAATATCAATAAATTGTATCAATGTAGCAAAAGACGTTCTTCTGAAAACAATATGTACATGACGGAAGATAATGATGCAAGTAGACCTTATCAACAATTACGTATTAAGATGCAAATAATTTGTATGGATACACAATGTCTTTTCCGAATTGAATAATTTCGAAATCTTCAGTATATTGCCATTGTACTATTTAACTTTTTCCATCCATTTCATCTTTGAATAAAGAGTTTTGATTAATACCTTTATTTTTAAAAGATCTATGACTTGTTATTTGGAACACTATTGCAAGGGGGAGCCCATGTTCACGCAAATATCATACATCAAATTCATAAGAGTTCCTCTCAGCAGAAAGTTGAAGTATTACTGCACTTTCAACATTATGCAGAGATGACAACATTTGGTTACTGACACCTTTTTTTCTCGCTCCGCTGTCGAAAGTGGAGCATAATTTTTTTTTTCTTTTTTGTACGTTTCCGCTTCCGCAAAATTCTTACGTTTTTGCAGCGATCAGTGACTACACGCGTTCGGACTTCTTTTTTGATTTGGGTGCTCCCTTGCATTTAAAAAATTTTTTCATAATCCGAATCCACCGGACGATAATAAACAAAATTAAAATTTTTAGTAAGTTTAGTAAATAAGGAACTGTCAATCAATTTAAGTGTAAACCACTTGACGTTTAATTTTTTATGAACATTTGTGGTTCGTGTATGCAGATTTAATGATCATCGGTGAGGCCGGTATTATCCGATGTAAGTATTCCCGTTACGCTCCCAGTGCACACTTACCTAATCCCACTTGTTCTCTTCAATCAAATTCTGCTGGGAACAACAACCCTTAATTAACCAATTGTCTGTGTAAGCGCCACTTTATAACAATATTAATAGAAACTGCGAAAAGAAAGAGGTTAGAGAGCATCAGAATAAAAGTGACACTTAGAAGTAAGAGTCGTGTTTCCGTTTGCTTCGAGTCCGCGACCACATAAAAAAGTTAAATGAGCTAGTGAGGCTTTAAAAGTTCTGTTTAATTAAGATAAATCAATAATGCAGCAGCGGATAAAACTTGTCTTTTTATTTCAGAGAAATTTCTTATACAGTAACTCCAGTTGGCAAAAACAATAAGCGTTCTTTTTCAGTAGAACAGTTTTGGTCGTTGCAACAATTTTGGTTGAAATCCTATCATCTGTTCAGGACTCATAATTTTTCAAATATAAATTCATTTCGGTATATTAATTTTCTCTTGTAACGAATTTTTTGTTTTTAAATTTCTGCAGGTCTGAGCAAAACAGCACCTAAATTCAATTAGACGTAATTATGCATTTGTTATATGTATTTTATCATGAATTGCGCTTACCGTTTGTGCCCAACCAGCATAATGGCCGTAAACTGTTCTAAAATAACAGCTTATGATATTGTACAGCTTAGGAGAAATGACTTTCCCCGAAACCATGTCCGGCATGTAAAAGGTTTTAGCCAGCTGAAAGATATGAGTGTCCACGGGTACAGCCTCGAGATGGTTAAGCGACATAAGACATATACAGTCGGCAATTTTAGGCCCTATTCCTGGCAAAGTAAGAAGGTCGCAACGGGCTTGATCATAAGTCATTTTTTGCAGTTGGAAAAGCCAAATCTCTCCTCCTCTTTTCTCTATTCCTGCAATCACCTGGGCAATGAACTTTGAGCGATAGCCAAACTTATTGGACCTCAGGGTTGACTCCAGCTAAGAATAAATATGGAAATATGTTAGTAAGCTATTGAAAAAAACGACTTTTTGTTATATTTCCACAAAACTTAAAGAAAAATTTTAATTTTATCCCAGATGCCATTGCGTGCCACCTTAAAACGGAAACATTTCATGTCCGTTAATTTGACTGTGCTTTTATACCCAGCGTAAGCAGGGTATATTAGTTTTGTGCGAATCTTGTAACAGCCAGAACTACGCTCCGTAGATATAGACACATATATATATAGATATATATATTAGGGCGGGCCAAATTTTTTGTCGATTAGACCTACCCCTAGCGGTGTTCTGGGGGTAATTTTAAGCAACTTTGCCATAGGTCTATCTCGATTTTCGAGTCTCCCACTTTTCAAAAAAAGATTTTTTCCCCCTAGCATCATTTTGATTCAAAATTCGATTTTTTATTCATCGTTATAATATCTTTTTTATGTGTATATGGGGGGTTTTTGGGGTCGAAAAATTCATTTCTGATCTTTAATTTTACCTATGACTACCGCCAGAGGGCGTTTCATGCATATTTTAACCATTTTTCGTCTATTTTCCGAGGAAAATTGCAAGTTTTTCGCTAAAATTGATCTTTATTTTATTTTTTTCTACAAAAATTCAACTAAAAAAATAAGAACATGTGTAAAAAATTAAAAAAATTAATTTAGTGAGAAAAAAAGCGAATTAACTTATTTTTGAAAGTCTTTTTTGCTTTCAAGTCTGGGGTATTTTGCACGGCTTTCTGATGTAACTGCCATAACACTGTGTCGAATTTCTTCTAAAACACGTTTAGAAACGCTAGCCAGCAATTGAACATGTCTTTCCGTTGCTTGTATGTGCATCGGAATTCTTGGATCAGGCAATGGTGGATCATCGTATCCTAAATATTGTTCCAAATGATCATACGGAATGCTATGCGTAAACGGTGGTTCGAATACGACATCATCTTTATTTAAATCAATCATATTCGTATAATCTGTACAATTGAAGTTTATCAAATGTTTTTGATAAACTCTAAGATGTGCCGGGTCGTACAGATTTCTTCGGTAGTGTAAAATTTTCTTGATTGCGATGTTTCGTGTCTCTTTTTTATCATCAAACAACATCGCTAACAAAATATTTTCGGAATGTGCGTAATATGAATTGTCTTGAATGACATTATTCACAACTCCGCGTAGATTTGTATCCAAATATTGTGTCCAACGAATGAATTTGTAAAATAATACACTACCGAAGACCACCGTTTCATTACTTAAGTTCGTTTTTCGTTTCAAATCAAAATTTGATATTTGAATATAAAGAAAATTCTCACCATCTTTACCACTGTGGTTTTACCAATTTGTAGGTGGAAAAAATATATTCGAACCAAATGTTTTAAAATATACTCATTTCTGTTATTTTTAATTCTTTTAGTAAAAGTATACAATGGATCCAAATGTATTGCCGTCTACATCGCAATCCGCAACAACATCAACAAGTACCGAAAGTCATTTGAAGCATTTGCCTTCGCACGATGTTGCTGTTTTTGGTGCATCTTGTGATTTGAGTGGACTCAATCTGCCAACGAAACAGGATATTTTGAAATGTTTTTTTTTCTTGGCCGAACGTGCTAAACTCCAAAACAAAATGTTTTCATATAAAACATTCGTACCGCACGTAACAGACAAATTGATTGAAATTTGGAGTCAACTTAATGTTGAAATTCTAAGAAAACAAAGTGTTGTTACAAAATTGGGTAAATTGATTGACAAGTATCAAATCGAAACTAAACATCCAAAAATCGTCACATTCAGAACGTTCGTGCAATCTACAAAAGAATTATTTTACATCGGCAAATGTCAATGTGACTTGAAGGCAGCATTATGCTCATGTGGATTGATTCCAGATCATTTGAAAGAGTTCATGCGAGATCAAAATAATGACAGAAGATTAACGATACCGGAATTCATGCCAGAAGTTGAAGAACCAGCACCAACGTCAACAATAATACCAACAAGCGTTGAAGAGAGCCATTCAGCATATGAAACAAGTACTGATACAGTTGAGCCAAGTTCAGATCCACAAAATGTTCCCCCAATGATACGAGGACCGGATACTCCCAGATACGATGCTTCGAACTTCGCTGCGATGTGTGATCGATTTGGTGTGTCTGATAGAATAGCAGAAGCACTCGCAACATCTCTTGTGCAAGACATTGACGTAAAAGATGCACATGGCAATCCTATCATCATGGATAAAAATAAAGTGCGGCGAGAGAAAGCCAAATGCAGAAAAGAATTGCTTCGTAAGCAGTATGATGCATCCAATTTGATAGCATTTTCATTCGACGGCCGAAAAAATGATGCTTTACCAATGGAAAAAATCGGTGAGAAGTTCCATGCAAGGATGGTGAAAGAACCACATCTAGTTGTTTTGAAGGAACCAAATTCTCAATTGATAGGCTACACAAAAGTCGAAAATGAAGATGCTGAACACAAGTTGATGACATTGAATGCATTCTTCGTCGAAAAAGAAATTGCTCTCGATGCATTAATCGGCATATGCTGTGATGGTGAGCCAACAAATACTGGCGTAAGAAATGGCATTTTGCGTCGATTTGAATTGCATTTGAAAAGACCGCTGCATTGGTTTGTGTGCCTTCTGCACTTCAACGAGCTGCCATTTCGTCATTTGTTTGACACTTTGGACAGATCATCGACCACTGGACCACGAACAATAACCGGAACGTTGGGCAAACAAATTGAAAAGTGTGAAAATCTTTCGGTATGTATCATTTGTCATTTTTCTCATTGATTTTTTACATTATTAAATGGTAAAATTGCATTTAATTGATCTAATTTCTTTTTTCAGCTTGTAGATGAATTCGAGATAATCGTGCTAGAGAACATGCCACCTGATTTAGATCCATCTGAATTATCCACCGATTCAAAGTACTTATACAAAATGACTAATGCGATTTCGAATGGTGTTGTTCCTGCGGATTTGTCTCACATTAAACCAGGACCAATAGCACATTCACGTTGGCTCACCAAGGCGAATAGATTTTTGCGGTTGTATGTGTCAACTGAAAATCCATCAAGGAATTTGAAAATTCTGGCAACATACATAATGAAAGTGTATGTGCCGATGTACTTCAACATCAAGTACTATAATTCGGTGGTCTTCGGTAGTGTATTATTTTACAAATTCATTCGTTGGACACAATATTTGGATACAAATCTACGCGGAGTTGTGAATAATGTCATTCAAGACAATTCATATTACGCACATTCCGAAAATATTTTGTTAGCGATGTTATTTGATGATAAAAAAAGAGACACGACACATCGCAATCAAGAAAATTTTACACTACCGAAGAAATCTGTACGACCCGGCACATCTTAGAGTTTATCAAAAACCTTTGATAAACTTCAATTGTACAGATTATACGAATATGATTGATTTAAATAAAGATGATGTCGTATTCGAACCACCGTTTACGCATAGCATTCCGTATGATCATTTGGAACAATATTTAGGATACGATGATCCACCATTGCCTGATCCAAGAATTCCGATGCACATACAAGCAACGGAAAGACATGTTCAATTGCTGGCTAGCGTTTCTAAACGTGTTTTAGAAGAAATTCGACACAGTGTTATGGCAGTTACATCAGAAAGCCGTGCACAATACCCCAGACTTGAAAGCAAAAAAGACTTTCAAAAATAAGTTAATTCGCTTTTTTTCTCACTAAATTAATTTTTTTTATTTTTTACACATGTTCTTATTTTTGAAGTTGAATTTTTGTAGAAACAAATAAAATAAAGATCAATTTTAGCGAAAAACTTGCAATTTTCCTCGGAAAATAGACGAAAAATGGTTAAAATATGCATGAAAAAATCGAGATAGACCTATGGTTCCTTCGGCAAAGTTGCTTAAAATGACCCCCAGAACACCGCTAGGGGGTAGGTATAATCGACAAAAAATTTGGCCCGCCCTAATATATATATATATATATTCTTGACCAGGATCAAAAACTTAATCGATTTAGACATGTCCGTCCGTCTCACAGTGTCGCGTTTCCATACATCCCGTGGCCAAAAATTAAAGAAGTTGTGCAAGAGCAATGAAATTTGCCATGGAGGTTTATTTTCATACAATTAGGAAACTTCAAATTCGCAACATAGCTTGACCAAGGCGAATGAAAGGTGTAGGAAAAAAATGTATGTGGCCCGCCCACTGCCACGCCCACAAATGGAGATTTTTTGTAACTTCCGAAGTAAAAGGCGTAGAAGCTTCAAGTTTGCAACATAGCTTGACCAAAGCGAATGAAAGGAGCAGGAAAAAAATGTATGTGACCCACCCACTGCCACGCCCAAACATAAAGATTTATCGTAACTTCCGAAGTAAAAGGCGTAGAAGCATCAAATTCGCAACATAGCTTGACCAAGGCGATTGAAACTTGCAGGAGGAAAAATTATGTGGCCCGCCCACTGCCACGCCCACAAATGGAGAGGCAATACATAGTGCGCCAATAATGTCGGGACGCTGGGTATTTCAAAGTCGGGCTTGGCCGACTTTAGCTTTCTTACTTGTTTTATATTTACATATTTATGCCCGCCACACTCTGTGTCGAGGGTATATTGCGTTTATGTGGTTGTGTGTAACACCCATAACCAGTCGAGCTAGACCATACAAAATGTATATAGCGTCACCAGGAGATTCGACTTAGACATGTCCGTCTGTCTGCCTGTCCGTCTGTCTGCATACAGTTTTCTTATCTAAGGAGTTGAGCTATCTTGAAAAAATTTGGTATGCGTGCTCACGGGGACATGAGTAAGATTAATTTCGAGAATGGACCCGATCGGACCATTTTTAGGTTAACCTCCAGCACTAGGGTCTGTTACGAAACAAAACAAAAAACACAAAACTGCTCTAAAACCAGAGTTTTTCAAGATATTTTGATAAAATTTGGTACTTGAACATATTTAAAGGCAAGTAATATGATTTCAAAAAATGGGAAAAGTGGGCGTGACAGAAGGGCGTTTTTCGAATATTGTCTCCTACACCCGAAATTCAAATGGGACTTGAACGAAAATTTTCACTTATGCTTCCTTTATTGCACAAAAATCTCAAAACTGCCACAAAATCGGACTTTTTCTAAATATTTCAATGGAATTTATAATTTGAGCCTCCGGTTATAATTTAAAAAATTGGACGTGGCAAAGGGGCGGTTTTCATAAAGAAATTTAACAAAAGTCGGTATATGGGGCCCCTTATGGCCTTAAACAACTCTTGATATTAAAAATTATTGGAAAGTGTGTGTCTGTGTCGGGTATTGTATTGTCAGGCTCACCTGACTATAACACCCTTACTTGTTTATTTATATTTATCATTTTTAATTTTTTATTTTCCTTTTACTTCTGTACAACTAGATTTTTCATTTATCTATTGAAATGTTTAGTTTTAAATATACTTTTTACGGTATTTTTATAAAATTTATCAGAAAAGTAATACAAATTTATTGAGGCGGTGATTGGTGGGTGCTGTGGCTGGTATGCTAATATCCATGATACAAGAAAACAAGATAGCGCGACTTCAGCCCGATGATGTCACAAATACAAAATGAGAGCTTCGTTGTTGTTGTTTTGCATGTTAAGCCCAACGTCACAACTATAGTTTAGCATGGGAAACAACAACAATGCGAATGCTACGAAATAGCGGTACCCGAAGTGGCGCTATCTTGCTCTCTTTGTATCATGGCTAATAACATTATTTTTCGATAAGTATGCTTATAAATATATATTTCGAGCACAATTAATGAATTTTGTTGAAAATGGATACTTTTTACGGAAAAAAATAATGTTGGGTTGTATGGGAAGTGGGGACAGATTTGGTGGTGGCAGATTTTGATAAAATTTCCCAGAGGTCTGTATTTCACCATAATGAAGCAGTGTGTCCAATTTTAACCATTTCCGTTCATTACATACCATTTGTTAAGAAAAAACGTTTTGGGTTGTATGGGGAGTGGGCGGTTGGCGTGGCCGATTTTGATAAAAGTTTGGTTTTTTCTTAATTGGGTCAAATGAAATCCCGGTGCCAAGTTTTATTATTGTGTGAGCACTCCTTCTATTTTTGTCCCTAAAATGTATGGGCTCGTTATACTGTACGCCGTTGTCTCTACTGCATCACCAGTTGCAGCGTCGATTTTTATCGGGCCAGATCGGCACAAATTTCTATAATTTCCACAATCAGTTTTGAGGCTGAAATTATCGCCGCATATTGTCAAAAAGATAGCGGGGAACAATAAAATTAGGACAAAACTCGTTCAAGACAATCGCACTTGTTAACATCAGAGTCCAAAGATTGCGTCCACACTATCGGCGCTTTGATTACGGCAAATATCGGCGCATTGCGCAGATAGTGGGATCCCGGCTTAAGTCCTTGTGCTTTGTTGAAAACCGTTTTCAAAACTAATATTTGCATTTGCAGCTTAAAAATGCCAAATTGTCTGGAAAAATTGGATTGGTTCTGCTATGTTTGCGGAAAACATACCCTTAAAGAACACCAAGTTTCATTTTTCAACAGCAAAGTGGAAGATGTTTATAAAATGTATTTTGAGTTAGAAGTTTTCCCCGATGAGCTATTGGTTCCAAAACATATATGTCGCAATTTTTACAACGGTTTGATACTGTGGTGAAAAGGTTATACAATTTTTGCTTATGACTGCTCCTAGCAGGACACATAGAAAAAAAAACTATGTATGCACACACGTCCCATCAGCTTTGCTCTCTGTGCCCCATTCATACAAACTACCGGTACCAAATATATGTGTGCGAAGTCCGACCATAAGATTTGGATCTAATACATGCCCGCAAATACAAGGCATAGGAAATGATTTTATGCATTATGAAGCAACATCAAGCCCAAATCTAATGTCACAAGAGCACCTAAACGCACTTGTGAGAAAATAAGGTTGATCCAAAAACAAAGCGGAAATACTAGCTGCTGACCTAAAAAGTCTTCGGCTGCTCGAACCTGGCCTTCTGCCCTTCTTTACAGCGAACGAAACGAATACGTTTGTTTATTGCAGCGATATTTTCGGATTAATGCAAGAAATGGGCTTAGAGTACAACTCAGAAGATTGGCGCATTTTTAGAGATTCATCCAAAAAAAAGTTTAAAAGCTGTACTGTTCTACTATGATAACTCCAAAAATTATATTCCACTAGCATACGGTGAAAATATGAAAGAGTCATATGACTCTATTTAATTCATACTAGACGCAGTGAAATACGGTGAACATAAATGGCGTGTTTGCTGCGACTTGAAGATAGTTGCCTTTCTCTCCGGGATGCAGTCTGGCAATGTAAAATACCCCTGGTTCTTATGCAAATAGTATAGTCGCTGGAGTGCTAACCAATATGCGAAAAAGACTTGGGACTTTAGAGCTGATGGGAAGTTAGGCGAACACAAGATCTTTAACCAACCCCTGGTACCAATTGAACGAATTCTTTTACCACTTCATATAAAACTTGGAGTGGTAAAGAATTTCAAAATGTGTTTGAATAAAGATGCCAGCATTTGAAAACTTAAAAACAATTTTCCCAGAACTTAGCGAAGCAAAGATAAAAGAAGGTACCTATACATGGTCAAGTTAAAAAATCTACGATCAATTTTAATATATGTTCTTTCAAATCGATAGGTGTTTTCAATGGCCCCGATGTAAGAAATGAACTGGCAGCATGGAAAAACATTAAAACAAAGTGAACTGGCAGCATGGAAAAACATTAAAACAAAATTAACTGGCAGAATGGAATAACATTAAAGATGTCATACTTAATGTTTTAGGCGCTGATTACACTAGTTTACGAAATTTAAAAAAATTTGGGACCTTCGGCTTTTGATGATCATATCTTAAGTAAAATAAGATATAAGCTGTTTTCCGTTTTTTGAGTTTTGAAAAAAAGTATGGTTGGTAAATTCCAATTATCTCCGGACAAACTTACCGGATTTGAAGTTCATACCTATGAAATTAAAGGTAATGAAATTTCCTAAAAACTATTCCTAGAATACCTTTTGGTCCAACCACTGGCTTAGAAGCTATGAATGAACTTTTCCAGAAATTTGTTTCATTTTTAACAAAATTTCTTTTAAAAAATCACTTTTAGTCTAAATTACACAATCATAAATTTTTTTTCATTTTTGTTTCTTTTTTTTGACACCAAAGAATGATCTCTAAAGGTGCTCTCACACAATATGTATCGAGCAATATGACCTGTCAAATTTCATTTCGTATTCCTGTCAAAATTGGTTTGGAACATGCATTGTCTTTTTTGCACTCACACGGCACATATATGTCATGTCGATTAATTCCTTTGTTTTAAAATTATCAATTAATTAAAAAGCAAACTATATTTACGTTTGCCGACTCCATTTCGCGCAATTTTTATTTTTAAACGAAAACAGCTGTTTTCGCGTGTGCACACATACGATTATCAAATTTGTTTGAAAATCGAATAAAGGAAGATGCACAGGCCATGTGGCTCAGTCATATGTATCGACATTCTTGCATTCACACGACATGCCAGCTTCGCTTGTGGCATATTTGACAGGTAATATTGCTCGATGCATATTGTGTGAAAGCACCTTTAGGAAGAAAGAAAGCCCATGAAGATCACATTTGAATGAAAAATGTGGCATATATAAGCATTTAAGTAAAAATACTCAAAACTTAATTTTACCAAAAATACTGATTACGCAGGCAAATAAATAATAAAGGTCCTGATACAGAAAGATGAAGTTCTCTACCCTACGTTTTTTGGGGTGCTGAACACAAATCTGAAAACAGATTTAACCCATCACCCTCCGATTCCGCCTCAGCAACCCCCAGCGCCCTGTGAAGTTTCTAGAATACATAAAAACAAGTAAGGGTGTTATAGTCAGGCGAGCCTGACAATAGAATACCCGACACAGACAAACATATTCAAATAATTTTTAATATCAAGGTGTTTAAGGCCATGAAGCGCCCCATATACCGACTTTTGTTAAATTTCTTTATGAAAACCGCCATTTTGCCACGCCCACTTTTGCAATTTTTTGGAATTCTAATCGGAGGCCTTAATATGCGCTCAAACTCTAAGTTTCAGTGGAATTGTTGCCACCACCGCATCGAAAAGACAGTTTCACCTATGTAACTTTATTCAACTCATTTACATTTTCCTTATGTTTCTTTATTACGCTAATTTAAGCATCTGGCAACCTTTGTTCATAACGTTTTTCTTTAGTTGCATTGTATTCTCCGCGCGCGATAGACCGACTAGTGATACAAGTTAAAGACGGATTAAGTTCAGAAAGATAGAATGTGCTTAAAGTCCTTTATAACCTCAATAAAGTTATCTTGTGAAACCTTTGTTATTTGCAAGAATTCAATTCGCTATCAACAACCAATGTATTATCACCAACTAGTTACTTTTATGAAAACTTCACCTTTATTAAACTGTTAGCTATAAAATCCCAATCCGCAATAAATCCTAAATTAACTTTGAAATAAAATCCCTATTAAATTCTAAAAAGCTAAAACTAAACTCTTTTAATTTGTAATGGAATAGATCCTTGTCGTTATCGGATGTAGGATCAGCGGTTCAGGACTATGATCCGGATACTTAAGTATACTTTTTGTATCCTTCGTAAGGAATGAAGTCTTTTAAATAAAATATTCACTTAAGAGAAAATGACTTTTATTTGAACCTTATTCTATTACACTTAATATTTCATAAGAAAATAAATTCTTGAACTGAATTCAAAGTCGGACGAGAATTGAATATTTTCTAATTCTTAAGTTATTTTTAATATTGATTTTCCGGAACTAATTTAAAATGGAAAATCCGGTTGCTAGACTTTTATAAATGATTTGTGTGTTAGACTAATTAGCTTGCTATATTATATGTGCGCTACAAATTTAATCCGCTGTAAACCTAACTATCGTTCATAACAAGCTTTAACTTTATAACAAAAGCTGAAATAAAACAATCGCGTCGCGTAAATAACAATAAAACAAAATGCCGGCAGAAGGAACTTGCGGAAAATGCAGGAAGGCGAAACTGACCAAATGGTTCAATGTGATCATTGTGATAAATGGTATCACTACGAGTGCGTCGGAGTCACCGATAGTATAATGGACGTTAGTTGGTTTTGTGAGGTATGTAGACCATCTACGAGCGCAGGAGCGCAAGGTACACAAAATGTGGGCGCCCTAGCGACATCTTCCCCAGTTCAGACAATATTCCAAGACGAAATGCAAACTGTGCAGATAGTTCCTGGAACACAGCGTGCGTTACACTTGCCGCCAAGTACAGAAGCAGCCTTGGGAGCTATGACATTGAACCAACCTACACTCACACAAACAAACCAACATAGCGGTATTCCTAACAATAAAATCACATTGCGGAAGGAAGCAGAATATGCGCTAACGGTTTCCAACGAAAATGGAACACAAAGAGCAACAGAAAAGCCATCTGCAGGCAAATCAGATAAGCTGCGACAACAGTACAGTGTAAAAACGAATTCCGCTTACCTGGCGGGAGTAGCTGATATGCAACAAGACACCACCGATATACAAAACAGTGGCAACCTCTCGCAGAGAGAACGATTGGAATTAGAACTGCTAGAAGAGCAACATAAAACGCATCAAGAATATTTACGACAAAAGTTCGAAATTCTATCACGAAGTGAAGGAAATTCCGGTGGAAACTTCATGGTACCAGGACCTACAGCAACACAACTTGCGGCGCGTCAAGTTCTACCAAAAGAACTACCAAAATTTGAAGGCGATCCAGAAGAATGGCCGCTGTTCATTAGTTCGTTCGAAACAACAACAACAATAGGCGGATTCACAAATGCCGAAAATTTGATGCGACTTCAGGTGAGCCTCAAGGGAAAAGCAAAAGAATTAGTCAAAAGTAAACTTCTAATGCCTGCACTTGTACCAGAAGTAATAGCTACACTCAGAATGCGTTTCGGAAGACCGGAAATAATTATAGAAAGAATGATTGAAAAAGCCCGACAAGCGCCAGCTCCGCGCGACAGGCTGGATGTTCTCATAGATTTCGCTCTGGTTGTTAAAAACATATGTGCGACGATGCAAGCCTGCAATCTCACGGAATATCTAAACAATCCGATGCTCGTCAAGGAATTTGTGGATAAACTCCCGAACCAGTATAAATTATGTTGGGCAACACAACCGGCAAGTGACCAACCGACAGTTCTTGCATTTAGCAATTGGCTGTATAGTCTAGCAGAGGCAGCGTCCAAGGTAGTATCCGTATCGACATCAAGAAAGAGCGCATCCGTAAATGTACATTCAGACAGCACTTCAAAGCCCGGAACATGCGTCGTATGTCAGGGAGATCACAAATTAAACAAATGCAGTGAATTCGAAAAGCTCGCGATTGAAAAAAGGTGGGATGTCGTTAAAAAACACAAGCTATGTCGAACTTGCCTTAACTTTCACCGGAGAAAGTGCTTTTATAAGAAAGATTGTCAAACTGATGGCTGTACAGCTAAACATCACCCACTTTTACATCAGACTGATGCTACGAAGGACAAGGAAGCTGCCGAAGTAAACACACACCAATCGAAGGACAGCATACTCTTCCGGATAATCCCAATTCAAATACGTGGAAAACATGAGAACATCAACACATTCGCATTCCTCGATGAAGGGTCATCAGTTACATTAATTGATGAGGAGTTGTTTGATCGTTTAGGCGCAAACAGTACCGACGAACCACTGTGCTTGAAGTGGACTGGTGAAACAACGAGGAAAGAGGAAACAAGTAAACGCGCTTCTCTGTAAATTCAAAACATCCACAGCGGAGTGGTGTTTACGCTGAAAAATGTGCATACGATGAAGAATCTCGAGCTGCCAAAGCAATCTTTAGATATGGAAGATATAACCAAGTTTCCATATTTAAAGGGCATTCCAATCGAATCGTACTACAACATAAAGCCGATGGTTCTGATAGGAGGCGATAATTGGAATCTTGCAGTGCCTATGAAAATCAGAGAAGGCGGACAAGAGGAGCCTATTGCATCCAAAACCCGACTAGGATGGACGATTCAAGGACGCTTTAACGGAAAAATAAAACAGCAGCATCTCAATATCCACACCTGCGAATGTTGGAAACAGTATAACGACCTACACGAAATGATAAAAGAATCATTCGCTATGGAATATACGCCAAAAACGCACATTTCTAAGGACGAAGAGCGAGCCTTCAAGATAGTGACGGAAACGTGCAAGGATATATGCGGTAGATATGAGGTGGGCCTACCGTGGCGACAAGACATCCATAGTTTTGCGGATAGCTACGACATGGCGCTGAAGAGATTGCACTGCCTAGAGAGGAAGCTCAACAAGGATGAAGCTTTGCGAATTAAAATGCAACGGGAAATTGAAAATTTAATCCAAAAAGGATACGCTCGAAAGGTTTCAGCAAACGAGATGGCGAAGAAAACAGGAATAGAGTGGTATCTGCCAATATTTGTCACCACCAACGCTAACAAGCCAGACCGAATAAGGCTAGTGTGGGATGCGGCTGCTAAAACAGGCGGAAAATCTCTTAACGACTTCTTGCTCAGTGGCCCTGATCTGCTCACACCTCTCATAGACGTCCTACTTTCCTTTCGTACGGGAAAGGTGGCGATTTGTGGAGACATTCAGGAGATGTTCCACCAAGTACGAGTGAGACCCGAAGACATGCACGCCCAAAGATTCTTATGGCAGGCAAAGGATAAGAAAGGTACTCCCGACGTATACGTGATGGAAGCCCTCACATTTGGAACTTCTTGCGCTCCGTTCATCGCGCACTTCATACGTATAAAAAATGCAGAGAAATTTCAAGACCAATATCCACGCGCTGTCCAAGCTATAAAGCACGCTCATTATGTCGACGATCTTGTTGATAGCGTGAACTCCAGGGATGAGGCACTTCAACTAGCACTGGATGTGAAAACGGTTCATGCAGCCGCTGGATTTCATATGAGAAATTGGTCGTCGAACTGCATTGACGTAGCCGACTACCTGAACAAGGATAACGAGGGAAAAGAGCTGCTTAAACTAGCAACGACAGAAAAGCTTCTAGGTATGTACTGGGACCCGACTAACGACTGTTTCAGATATATTTGCAGATTCCCAAAAGTAAAGAGAAGCATTCTTGAAAGAGATCTAAATCCCACGAAGAGAGAACTACTGCAAGTCCTCATGAGTATTTTCGATCCCCTTGGACTCATATCCTGTTACACGATTAAGCTGAAAATTCTGCTGGAAGGAGTCTGGCGCTCTGGCCTTGACTGGGATGACACCCTCCCGGAGGAACTAATTAAGTGTTGGACAGAGTGGAAAGCCCAGTTAACAGACATACTCGCGGTAACAGTTCGCCGATGTTACAGCCCATTACTTTGCGTTGCCAGCAACGTTGAGCTCCACACGTTTGTCGACGCAGGCGAGGATGCCTACGCAGCCGTAAGCTATCTGCGCGTCCAACATGGTGACGAAGTTCAAATCTCTTTAGTAGCGGCCAAGGCTAAGGTGGCACCTCTAAAACCTGTATCGATTCCTCGACTGGAACTCCAGGCGGCAATCACCGGCAAGAGGCTTGCAGAAAAAATCAGCAGTATCAGAAATCTCCCAAAAATGACACTCGTTTGGTGGACGGATTCTAAGACTGTCTTAAAATGGCTCCGAGCTGATCCGAAAAGAATCCATCAGTTTGTCATGTATCGAACCGGCGAGATTCTGGAGTATTCAAATGCTTCCCAGTGGATGTGGGTACCATCAAAACTCAACCCAGCGGACTTCGCAACAAAAACCTCGGTCGAATTGGACTCCGATTCATGGTATGCAGGCCCTAATTTTCTCAAACTAACGCGGGACGAATGGCCTACGTGCCCGGATCTGGCACCAACCGAAACAGCAGAGCTGCGTCATCACGTACTACATATCGATAGCTTCGGATAGAAAGGGCGTAACTCATTATTTTGCTACTTTACAGGAGAAGGAAAAAACTTCATAAAATCGCAAAGGTTACATATTTAAAAAAAGTTTAAACGCAAAGTCAATTAAATACTACGCACGAAATTTGTTTTAGGCTTGAATTTTTATTTTTTCTGTGTTTCGAGCAGTTTTCTGAGTTAGGGCTTTTTGATATCAATTTTCGTTCAAAACTCGTGAGTTAGGTCTTTGTACGCAAAGTTTAAAATATAAATAAAATTATAAGATGCGATCCAGCACTATACTGTAACCAATAATATCGGTTAGTGGTTTCTATTGATAAAATTAATTCAAAACAAATATTTTTTGAACACATTATTCACTGTTTTCACGTTCGTGTCTTGAGTCTTTGCATGCATACAGACCAAGAGAGACATGCAAAGACTTAAGAAAGGAACGTGAAAACAGTGAATAATGCGTTCCAAAAAATATTTGTTTTGAATTAAATTTATGAATAGAAACCACTAACCGATTTTAATGGTTATAGTCTCAAAAAACTCGTCATAGATTGAGGTTTGCGGCATTTGAGTAGAAAATTTATTTTTTTTTCTACTAGGGTCATTATTTGGCCAGTTAGGGGATGGAATACAAAATTCAGTTTTTAAAAAAATAATAATTATAACATATTATTAAAACATACCAAAAACGAATCCAATATTCTTCATATTAGGCTCGTTTAAAAGTTACTTGTGTAAATTTTTCGAATATACATACTTAACATGCTCGTTCTTGTTCCTACGGCATCTATATTATAGATTGAAGTTCGTGAGGCATTTTTCTTTTATTTAAGCCTATTTTTGTATGGGGACCCCCCCTAAGGAGGGGAGATAGAGGGTAGGTATGTTCAAAGAAAATACTTGGGGTAAAAAAATAATGGGGGTCGGTCATATATATCAGCCCCCTAGGAGGGGTTTGACTGTAGTGACAGGCATTTTGTCTGAAATTGTAATAAAATTAAGGTAATTTTGTATGGGTGACCCCCTAAGGAGGGGAGATAGGGAGTCAGTATGTTGGGAAAATGTTAATGAGACAAAGTTAATGGGGGTCGGTCAAACATTTGACTCCTCTAGGGGCACCCTGGGGCTAGTTAGGACAGTGGGGGGAAAAATTCATAAAAAAAATTGGAGCCCCCTTAAGGAGTGGAGATAGGGGGAAGGTATTTTTGGATAAATTGTTGGGAATAAAAAAATAATGGTAGTTGGTCCTACATTTGACCCCTCTAGGAGCTACTCTGCTTAGAGTAACATCAAAAATTTGGAAAAAAAATCAAAAATTAAATTTTTCAAATGACTTGATGCGTGACATTTTTTTACAAAATAACCTTAAAATTAGTATTTTATGAAGTCTTTAATAAAAGTTCATCGTACTATGATACAGGAAAAGAGTTTCAAAAAAAGTCATCACCCTAATGCACACGCACAGTTATGAATGTTAATTTATAGGTCTCGCCATCACTGGCGTAGTTGAACGTCTTTTTGTGAGTTAGGGCTTTTTTCTTTCGCAAAATTGTTCGCTATGAGTTAGGGCTTTTTTAAAAGTAACTATAACTTCGGTATTTTCAATCAAAGGTCGTCAATTTTTTTGGAGGGGGTGTATTTGAGAGTCGACCATCAGAAAATGCAAAAATCTCGTTTTAAAAAAAAAATGAGTTACGCCCTTTCTATCCGAAGCTAACGATATGAACTCGACTTCAATCAACCAACTTCCGATCAACCTCGAATATTTTTCAAAATGGGATCACCTGTACCGTGCTGTTGGAAATTTCATGTCGTATGTAGATAAACTACGAGGACGCGTCGGTAGCCTTGAATGTCAACGACCTGTGCATGAACGAATGCAACTGGCGAAGAAACTGCTTTACAAATTCGCACAGACGAAAGAATACGAACCTGAGATCTTAAATCTTCAACGTGGTAAGAATGTACGAAACAGTTCTAAACTAATATCTTTCAACCCTTACTTAGACGATTATGGTGTGCTTCGGTCACGAGGACGTACCGAACTCCTAGTCACTCGAGACGACCAAATAATACTGCCGAAAAACAACCATATCACGTTCCTGATTGTGCGGTCCTACCACGAGAAAAATCACATGCTACATGAGTCATCCATCAATGAAATCAGGGGCGTGTTCATCATTCCAAAACTAAGAGTTCTATATAAAACAGTGCGGAAAAAATGTCAACGATGCGTGATAGAATGCGCCAAGCCAAGTACACCTCAAATGTCTCCACTTCCACAAGCTCGTCTAGCAACATTCCAGCGACCGTTCACCTACACAGGCATTGACTTTTTTGGGCCGATTTTGGTTAACGTTGGCCGACGAAAGGAAAAAAGATGGGGCGTAATTTTTACCTGCCTCACGGTCAGGGCCATCCACGTAGAAATCGCGTACTCTCTGGACACCAGTTCGTGTATCATGGTCATTCACAACTTCATGTCGCGTCGCGGTACACCCAGAGAAGTCTTCACGGACAACGGAACAAACTTCAAGGCGACTGAGAAGTTGTTACGTGAAGCCTACCTCCAAATTGATTTTTCTTTCGTATCGAAAAAATACGACGAACTAGTATGGCACTTTAACCTACCTGCAGCACCACATATGGGGGGTGCATGGGAAAGGCTGATAAGAACGATCAAAGCTACACTTTACAGTATACATCCCTCGGTTAACTTCAATGATGAAAGTCTTCGATATGGGCTGTGTGAAGTCGAATTCACCATAAACTCACGCCCGTTGACGTTCGTATCGTTGGAGACCATCGACGATGAAGCACTTACTCCGAACCATCTCCTACTGGGGTCGTCAAACGGACTTAAGCCCACGCAAGCTTACGATCGCGGACTCCGAGAACAGTGGAAGCAAGCTCAAGAAATCGCGAACCAGTTTTGGCGGCGATGGTTGAAGGAATACACGCCTACAATAACACGAAGCCCAAAGGTGTCGTGAAATCCATAGTCACGGCAAAGGACGGACAAGTGCGAAGAGCAATAATTCAAACAGCAAGTGGAATACTAGAGAGACCATCTTGCAAACTAGCCCTTTTGGATGTTGGCAAAGATCGACAGTAACCGAACCAAGGATCGATTACGAGGGGGAGAACTGTTGCCACCACCGCATCGAAAAGACAGTTTCACCTATGTAACTTTATTCAACTCATTTACATTTTCCTTATGTTTCTTTATTACGCTAATTTAAGCATCTGGCAACCTTTGTTCATAACGTTTTTCTTTAGTTGCATTGTATTCTCCGCGCGCGATAGACCGACTAGTGATACAAGTTAAAGACGGATTAAGTTCAGAAAGATAGAACGTGCTTAAAGTCCTTTATAACCTCAATAAAGTTATCTTGTGAAACCTTTGTTATTTGAAAAAATTCAATTCGCTATCAACAACTAATGTATTATCACCAACTAGTTACTTTTATGAGAACTTCACCTTTATTAAACTGTTAGCTATAAAATCCCAATCCGCAATAAATCCTAAATTAACTTTGAAATAAAATCGCTATTAAATTCTAAAACGCTAAAACTAAACTCTTTTAATATAATCCGCTGTAAACCTAACTATCGTTCATAACAGGAATATTTCCAAAAAATCCGATTTTGAAGCAGTTTTGACATTGTTGTGACAGACCCTAGTACTGGAGGTAACCTTAATAATGGACCTATCAAAGACATTTTTGGAGAGGATGTTTATGGCTACAAAGGAAGCATAAGTGCCAAATTTCGTTCAAGTCACATTTGAATTTCGGGTGAAGGAAGCCATTTTCGAAAAACGCCCTTCGGCCACTACCACTTTTCCAATTTGTTGACATTGAATAACTTGACTTCATATACGTTCAAATATCAAAATTCATCAAAATATCTTGTAAAAATCCGGTTTTGGAGCAGTTTTTGTGATTTTCATAACAGACCCTAGTACTGGAGGAAAACTTTAAAATGGTCCGATCGGGTCCATTCTCGAACTTGTTCTTACTCATGTGCCTGTGAGTACGCATGCCAAATTTCATCAAGATATCTCAACTCCTTCAATAAGAAAACTGTATACAAACAGACGGACATGGCTAAATCGAATCTCCTGGTGACGCTGATCATTTCAATATATATGTTGTATGTTTTTGTATGTATTTTCTGCAACGAAAGTTTTTTCTAGAAGAACAATAATTAATTATACCCGTTGCCTTGCGCGAAAGGCAACCAAACTAAAAAAAGTTGCCATACATAATCAGCCCCTAAGTTATTTTTGATGTCATATTAAAGAATGATGTTTTAAGAACACAAAAGTTTTTTAAATTTTGAAATATTTTAAGCCATATTTGAAAAAAATGAGTTTTAAAAATGCAATGGTAGTAAAAATTTCTTACGCGATTTTCTCGGAACTCTGACGTGATGGAATTTTTTCGATATTATTAAATTTTTCAGCACACAAAAATCTAATAGAAACACTACTGCAATTCAAAAGGGGAAAGTCAAATTTCAATTTTGTAAGCCTGTGTTATCAGCACCTTAGGCAAAAATCGGCCTTTTTCTGCTCAAACATATGTCGAAGATAAGCTAAAAGAGTTTGAAAAGCTAGGAGTTCACATGTCAACGAAAATCCACTTATTATACTCGAATAAGGAATTTTTTGAGAAGCAATTGTGAACCGAATCTGACGAGAATGGTGAACGTTTTCACCAGATATGTTTTCTTTTTGAAGAGAGTTATAAAGGAAAGAGCATTTTATCTTTAGTAGCAGGTTTGTGTTGGTCGTTGTATGAGATTGGATCCGAACTGCCAAGCGCAAAACGGAAAACGCATTAAACGCTTGATTTGCAAATTGAATTTAAATTTATTTTTAATGTATTTTATATTGAGCTTATTTATGTTTGGCGACCTATAGTGAAATTTGATGTAGAATTGTTTCTTCATACAAAGCAATGCAAAAAAAATTAAGTTTTGATAGACTTTTCCGTACTAACTTGTTATAATAGCGAAATTGACCCTTTAAAAGCACTCCCAATTTTGAGTGCTTCGCAGTGTTTGTGTTGAGCTTTTCTTTTCGAAGTGTTCCGAGACCTATAGCAAAATTTTATTGGGCTAATTTTCGTAGAATATTTTGACGCTCCCCTCCCCCATTTAGCGGGTCTTTTTGTAGTTAAATAAAAATGTCACAAAATGAGCCTTATTTTCGGTGGTGGAGGGTTAATATGTTCGACAAAATTATTTGTCTTGATTATTCCAACAACTTTGCTGAGCACACCACAGACTTGACGTAAGGAACACATAGTTTCATATGCCGATATGCTACAAGAATAGGCCAAGGGGGCAAAACTTTGACCCCCCTAAAAAAAATTAGACGTAAACTTTCAAAACACCGAGACACGTATCCTTTTTTTGGTCTCCTCTACCATAATTTGTTGTCAGAACCCCGTTATTTCTTTTTGTGTTGAACAGTGTAATCTACCGCAATTCACGATTCAAAATACAAAAATTTAAATTTTGCAAGACTCCGTGAATCGTGGCCATGCTAAATTTTAAATTTTAATAGATAGGTAGCGTACTGTGATTTGTAACAAACGGTTCAATTCCACATAAATCTAACTGCAAATAGCTGATAGTTCAAACTTTGAACTTCAAACCAAGTAAATATTTGATTTTATTTACTATTTTATTTTTATTTATTATCCGGCAAACGAATAAAATAATTTATTGGCCATCCAAATAATGTTTCTTTTAATAATTGAAATTATTTATTATTTTTGAATGACGCAAGAAAAAATTATTCATTCGTTATCGTCATACGAATAAATTTTTCCCAATTCTGCTTAGGACCAATTCGGATAATTGGCGATTCCGTTAACCCTCTGCAGCTGACGTCGTAATCTAGCAAACCCAAAAAAAAAAAAAGATTTTGTAATATCCAAAGCTGCAATCTCTCTCTTAGTCGCCGTTCATACTATGCGACAAGACAACGAGCGACACGGTGGTTGTTGGCAGGGCACGTTTGGGGTAAAGAGAGTGGTACGTGTCGTACATACTCGGCGACAAGCTTTGTGCTTGTCCTTCTCATCATAAAAATAGTGCTGCCATTTTTGGGTAAATATTCTCTTCTTATGAAGAAGCATATTTAGATTTCCGAAATAATATAAAAAGCTAGGTTAGTAAGTATGTATTGAAAACGAAAAATTTTAGCGAATAGCGGACACTTTTTCAAAAAACCACCTTTGCACCTTCTGTCGAAAACTGTGATAATAATTTATTTCTCTTATTTTAAGAGCTTAGGGTATTTTTAATTCAGATAGTAGGAATTTTAAAATATTTTTCTAGAAACACTGTATAAAACCAATTTTTTCTTCTCCTTCAAATGTCGCCGAGACAATTTTTACTAACATGAACACGAAAGAGGCGCCAAAAGAGAATTCACCTTGTCGCTCGATTGTTTTGTCGCATAATATGAACGGCGACTTCAAAAAAGCAATTTGCTTCAAATGTTTATTCTTTTTTGGCTTGAAAACTGTTTGCTCTTAGAAGAAATATAACCGTTTTCATTCGGTGGACAATACCTTTTAAACATATAAATTAAGCTTAATTTGTTTTTGTTCTTAAATTACCTCATTTTTGTGGCTCAATAATCTGTTTAACGATGGGAACGTGTATTCACTTTCTCCATTAAAGTTTCCAATTCTTTTACCATAAGTTGAACATAGCACATTAACCATGGAAGTAATTCTGTTAAAAAATAAAAATATATGAATAACCTGTGTGAAAACATTTTCTCAATGCAGTGTCATGCCACGCAGTGAATTAAAAATCGCTATCCAAGATGTGTGAATCGCGATCCGCAGTCCGTGAATTTTTCTACCTTAAAAGCCTATACTGAGATATGCAGTAAGTAAAGCTCCCATAAGAAATACGTGCAAAAAAAATTGAAAAGTACTTCGAAGTAAATACTTTACTTTCGCTTATACTGAGATGTCAAGTAATCATGTGCGCAGGGTTGCATGCCACTTGCCTGCTTTACTTCGCCATAGAAATGAACATGTCCATTTTTTATGCGAAGTAAATGCCAGGGCAGCTGATTGCGGCACATTTTTCAAATGAAATACTGACACCGACTTCGAAGGTGTTAAATTGTTGGCATAAGGTAAGTGTACCACGTAAGGCCCGGCTCCTCGTAAGGCCCACTTTCATTTTAACCAACTTCTAACTATCAAATGTTTCTGTACTTGCACATGTTGAAACATGTCCTCAAGTTATTTCGTAGAAATAAAAAATTAAGACAATCGCACTATATTTGCGGCGACCACAGTCAATTGAAAATAACAGAGGCGTAAAAAAGACATTTTTATAGTGGACGATGCTTAAAAAATAATGATCTATAATGAAATTGTGGGTTGCTTTCTTAAAATAACAAAGTTTGTTCTATTGTGAAGATACAGAGGTATGTTTATGGTAAAAAAATCAATAGCAAATTTTTTTTTCTTGGAAGGCCTATGAAGGCCCACCATAAAAAATTCAACAACGGTCATTAAGAAACCTTATATTGAGTTGCTCTGAGGTCAAAAGACGGCAACTATACCTTTTTTTTGCTTAAATAGCGTTTAATCTTTAATTCTTAATCAAAAACAGGTTAGTAACATTCGTTAAGTTTTTTTTTAAATAAACGAATTTTGTCTGACATTTTAATTTTTTTTACTAGCTTTTACAATATGAATTAACATAAAAGGCTTTCAAAAGTAATGAATGCAAGTTTGGGTTCATTATCTCAAACAAAGAGTAAGTGGGCCTTTTAAGGTACACATGTTCCTCGTAAGGCCCAAAATGACGTTTTTTTAAATCGCATTTTAGGAGCTTTTCCGATAATGATTTTTGGTAGAATTTTTTGTTTTTCTATAGAAAATTTATCAAATAAAACAACACAAAAACAATCGGGTTTCTATCATCAATACTTTGTACGCTGTAATCGAAAAGGTGTTAGGTGGGCCTTACGTGGTACACTTACCTTACTTTGAAGAATTCAAGGAGCGTGAATATAGTTGTCTCTCCCACACTTTACGACGTTGTAGCGAATTGGCTCCTAATGTGCAAGTAGTTACTGCATATCTCAGTATAGGCTTTAAGGTTCGCTTACCTTCGAATGTTATTGTTTTGACTACACATAAAGGACAGTATGTTTTCTAAAGGATCTTGCCTCAAAAGGCGTACCGCTTTCATATTAGGTGCTAGTCTTGAAAAATGTTTATGAGCATCCTTCCATTTTGCAAATTGATACTCCAAATCAAAATCTAATCGTAAATATTTCTCAAGTAAATTTTGGAAGTATAACGCGTCGCCATGAGATTCATGTGTTTTTTCAGTACAATATACTTCAAAAAACAATGCATTTGTGGACTGTGTGAGTTTCCAGAAGTAATTATAAGCTACTCCTCTCCACTGTGTCGGACTTAAAGGAATTTCAAGTTTCTTCCAGCTGTGGTAACAAAGAATTATATCATGTATTTATATGTTGGCTGTAAGGGATGCATACCGAAAACTTTGTCCCCCAAGCAAGGTCAAATCCAAATTTAGCACGTTTTTGTTAACTAATATCTTTCCCTTGTAGCAAATGTTCTCCATTATAGAGTTTATTTTTTATTGCTCTCTTTTACATCGAACGGAAAAATGTATTAGAATCTCATACACCCGGCTAGTGATGGGCGATACCGATACGATAGTATCGGGTATCGATACTTTTGGGGCGATACTATCGAAATTTGGCATCGATTCTTTCGCAGCGCGATACTTACTAGTATCGATACTTGGAGACTTAATTTTGAGTATTCTGTCTGAATTGGGTACTCGTTGGAACATCTGTTCGTCGCGAAAGACTTTAATAATGGATGAGTGCGGGAATTGACTTTTGCCAGAGCATTTGAAAAGAAGAATTTTCGGCATAATTCTAGTTGCTGGCCGTTTCTGGGATTTGGTTGAAACTCGGTATGTTTATGTAGAATTGTCCGAATTTTCCTTGCTGCTCTGAACCAACAATATTGGTTTTCCCAACAATAAGGCAATTCACAGTTCATGCTAATTTAGGGTTTAATATGCTAATTTGCTTTTTTTTTGGATTTTCAATAAAACTGCTCAAAATACTGTATATGGTTTGCATATATAATACATACATTTCAAATACATACCCCGAAAATATTTTTTAAGTATTTCATATTTTATAATTTCTTTACGATCATCGTAATGATAATGCGGGTAAGGAAGAGTTTAGCCTATTGTGCCCTTTTACATTAGGGCAATTATTGCCGGCAATTTTTTTTTATAGGCGAGACGAAGCGCGGGGGGGTAGAGAAAAATTGCTCATTTTAGAATTGCCCGTACTCGGCAATTCCGTTTTGCTCTCTTTTGTTGTGTCAAACATGAAGTTGGCTGCGAGCAGATTTTTGACATTTGCTTCATTCGCTTTCTTCTTTCGGCGTGTTAAAACAGCGAATTTTTTGCGGAAAATATTAAATTGAAAATTAAAAATGTTGGTGAAGTGGTCGCGCGAATTGATTGAAAAACTTATACTATTAATACAACAAACATCCATGCATACACCATATCAAATCGCCAGAATATATGGACCGTATTAAAAAGGCACAAGCATTCCATGAAATAAAAAACAAAATGGATGCCGATATTGTTGGCGTCACTGTTGATGAGTTGAAAAAAAAATGGAAAAATTTGCGTACGCAGTATATGAAGGAGTTGCGTTTAATAAAAAACTCAAAAAAAAGTGGCAGCGGTTTGGCCGATTTATACAAACCCCGCTTATGGGTTTTCGATCAACTTGCGTTTTTAGAAAACCACACACAAACAAGAGAAAGTGAAGACAACGTCGAGGTGAATTATTTAATCATATAACTCAGCACAAAATGGTTGTAATAATTTAAATATCTTTTATGTAAATTAACAGATTGAGGGAGTTTCCGTGAGCCTTGACGAAGACACGTCAAGATCCACAAATGCCGATTCATTGACGGAAGAAGACGAAAACGTGAATTTCGGGGGAAGGAAAGCGAAAAGAGCAAAAGTAAATGTCCGTAATTCCTTTAAAAGTAACAAACGTTAATTAAAATACTTTTATAGAAATTGGATCCATTCGTTGAAATCAGAGGCAGACTTACCTCCCTGAGAGAGTATGTAGGAACAAAAAAAAAGAGCGACTACTCGTGGTTGGGAGCTCTTGTGGTAGCCCAGCTAGAAAAGATCGATCCGGAGAGGAAAGACATGGCAGCATTAGAAGTGCAAAGAGTTTTAATGGGCTATGTTGAAATGTCCATAAAAGATCGGGTTTCTATGTTGTCACCCGCGCCATCAGGATGTACATTTCCCAAAAAATCAACGCCATTCGTAACAGCAACAACAACAACAACGTCTTCCTCCGCCATAAGCACATCGCCAATAACAAGCTCTTCACAACCAATGTCATCTGCCACACCTCAAATTATACCGTCAAACTTAAATTCAGTTTTATCTGGAACAGCAAGAACCCCGTCTCAACCAATTCCATCCGCCGTGTTAAAAATTGTAAGCTCGACACCGGTAAAATCTTTGGAAATGACTTCAAAAATAATACCATTTTCTGAATCTGCTGTACTGCCCGCAACATTTCAAATTATTCCTTCAAAGCCGAATCAATCCGAATTAAAACCTACCAAAACTCCTTACTGCTTCCAACCCTTGCCAACCAAAACACTTATGAGGAACACGCCAGCAAAAAGTCCAGCGACATCATCCAAAAAGAATATACTTCAATTATGTATGGAGAGCCTTTTAGAAGAAAGCGATTTTGACGACTGATTTTTTTCTAATTTTTTAATTTTTTTAATATTTTTTTATGAAATGAATTCAATTATTTAAGTTTTTTTTTATGTAGATACTTTTATCCTTTTATTTTTTATATATTAAGCTTATTTGATTTGTGATACGCCATGAAGGCTGTTTTTTTTTATATAAATATATATATATATATATATATATATATAATATATACTGAACTGAACTGAAGTAAACATTGAAGACTTATTAGTATATTTATATTTTGCTATGAAATAATGAAATGTACCTGCGATATTTACTCCTAACACTTTTGAAAAGAATAAAATATTTTTTGATGATTAAAATTTTTTTTTTATTTGTCGTTTAAAATAAAATTATAGAAGTTTTTAAAGATCTTAACTAATCATGGTTATCATTATTAAATTGATTAAACGTACTCCAATCTATTTTGCCCTCTTCATTGAAATATTTGGTGTATTCTTGGCGGATATTTTCGGCTTCGCCTTTGCGCGGATTATAAGGTTTGCTTGTAGCAGGATTAATATTGCTCGCTGCTTTTGAAGTTGTAGCGTTTTCCAAAAATACCTCACCCATCTCGATCAAATAATTGTGCACAGCACAACACGCCAATGTAATTATTTCCACGGTTTCGACTTGAACAGACAGTCGTGCTAAAAAAAAACGCGGAATCTGTTTGACAGAATTCCAAACGCATGCTCGACGACGTGTCTCGCCCTGGAGAGCCTCTTATTAAAGACCTGTTTCTCTGCACATGTCGTATGGTACGGATAGGGCTTGATCAGATGCTTCTGCAGAGGAAAAGCATCGTCTGCAACTACGACGTACGGTAGGGATCGTCCTCTGCCTATTTCAGCATTTTGGGGTAAATTCACTTCGTTTTCCAAAATAGTGTAAAGTTTACTTTGCAAAAATACCCCGGCATCGTTGCAGCGACCATTGCATCCAACGTCCACAAATGTAAATTTGCAGTTAGCATCTGCAAGAGCTAACAAAACGATGCTGGCGGTCCCTTTATAATTATAAAAGAACGCGCCGTCTTTTCTTGGTGGCCGAAAAGTAATATGCTTGCCATCTAAAGCACCAAGGCAATTTGGAAATTGCCATCTCATTGCGAAATCCTGTGAAATGCGTTCCCATTCTAATGCGCTGGTTGGAAACTGCATAAAAAAGTTTAATGAAATAGTTACTCGACAATTAAATATTAAATCGCATGTACCTTTAAATATTGAGATTTTAGTGCGTTGTAAAGGGCTTTACAGACTTCATGAATTATTCTGCATATAGATGCAGTTGACACCCGCGACTGGTAGTTCAGACTTTGAAATGACTCGCCTATAATGATTCAAAATTTGTATAAAATTGTTCTCAAAAAACATTCAGATTATTTACCAGTGGCTAGAAATCGCAAGCAAATGGCTACTTTTTCTGCTGCGGGAATAGCTTCCCTCAAGTCTGTATCAGACCTCTGAATTTCACTAGCGACTAATGACACCGAAAAATCGAAGTTGTTCTTGGAGACACGTAAGTAGTTTTTGTAGCTACTTTCGTCGTTCACCTGCAACTCCGTGGTTAAAAAAGCAAAAGAACCTCGAGTATTCTTATTTTTTCTCCACTCCTTTACCCATTGCCGTTTCTTCCTTTTTTTGATAGGGATCTGAGTCGCTCTCTCGCCTATATCAGCCAACGCTAAAGTAAATTTAAATTTGTATTAAATATTTTACGTAGACATTAAGTAGATATATATTTACCCAAAAGAATTTCATCTTTATCGCTGTCGTCAGAGTCCATCTCCAATACTTCATCAATTGTCTCAAAAATATCTTGAATTAATTCAATTTTTTTTTTCCATTTTTAACAACACGCAGTTCAGTTCACAAATATTTTAAAATGATGCCAGGATAGCTGTCTCCTTGTTTTTAAAATCAAACATAGATCAGGGATGCATATTTATATTATTTTAATGTATTATTAAAATCAACCCTGCACGAACGGGGCAAACGTCAAAAACAGGTAAGAGAAAATAAAAATTGCCAGGCAATTTTTTCATACGTGTAAAAGGTAGGGCAACTTAAAACGAAAATTTTATAAAAATTGCCGGCAATTATTGCCCTAATGTAAAAGGGCACATTATTGCGCTTCAAAGCACTTATTTACACAGGGGAGCGGATATAAAAATGGGTATCGTTTTATTCGATACTATATCTTGGTATCGATTCCTTTAGCCGCGATAGTATCGTTGTATCGATACTGATTGGGCTTGAGTATCGCGATACCCAAGTATCGATACTGGTTTCGGAATTGCCCATCACTACACCCGGCAGAACATTTGTTATATGTATTCAACGCCGCTTACACAGTGCTGCCAGGTTTTTTTCGAGCCTTCCCTCTAAAGGGCTCTACGCTCTAAAGCAGCAAGTAAATTTCCTATACCAAACACATGTAGAAAAAACAATGAAGTTCTTTGGCTTACTTTCGCTACTTGAACGCATACGCTAATTACAAGTAATCGGACTCACAGGGTTGCATTTTAGTCATACATTTTCTATATTTCCGTCGATCTGTCATCGAAATTTCAACTCTGATTTCCTTTCTTCAAAAGAATGAGCTCTTTACTTCCTTTCAATTTACTTTAACAGCGTTGAGCCCTTAAATGTCATTCAATTTTCCTCTAAAATACAGAAAATTTCCTCTAAATTTTAGAAAATATATTAATATAAGGGCAAATCATCTTTGTTACATTTTTTATTTGGGAACACCAGAAAAAGTTTCAACAAACAGCAAAACCAACAATTTAAAGTGAAGCTGAAGGGTCATACCCTGCGAAAGCGTCTAATATTTCGTTATCGCATTCACATTGGTAGGTGTTGTCTCATTGTTGAATTTTTTTAATGTTTTTGTGGAAGGATTAAAAGATTTAGATGACTCAATCAATTCGCGTTATGGCATCGGCAGTTTGAATTGAAGTTTTATTTCTCAATTTGATCTTTATAATATTCACGGTGGAAAATGCTCTCTCAACCGCAGCATTGTTTCACGTGTGTGACCTTGAGTTTCTTTGAAAGACAGAATGTGGTCTGACCGCGGACGAAAAAGCTGCGGGAATCAATTAGTGAAGATTTTATATGTCAAATAAATCTGGATCATACTCTCTTTTATAATATCTATGAACGAATTCTTTGAATAGAATCCCTCTAAATTTCCCTCTAAAAGTTTTGTCCCTCTAAATCTACCTCTAAATTAATAAAAAACCTCTAAATTTAGAGGAAAAACCTCTAAACTGGCAGCACTGCGCTTACATGAACATGCATGTTTGATGGGGAAGTAAATAGCACCAAATATTTTGGTTTTGCCTACAGGGTCGTAACCGAAATAATATATATACAGGGTATCCCGAAAACTTTGGTAAAAAATCAAACCATCGATAGATCGAGTTAAGAGAAACATTTTTTGTTTTCAGACAAAACTCTCTTAGTGTTACCGTTTACGAGCTGTAGCGATTTGAAAAAATTTCACTTTTGGATGCAAATTTGAGTGTATTAAAAAACTACTTGTTCAAAATGAAAAATAAAAAATCATAACAGGCTTTGATAAACTAATTTTGTTGAAATTTTTTAATTTATGAATCATTTATTTTCAAAATTGTTCAAAATGCGACCCCTGGACTGAAACACATTTTCGATAGCGGCGCCGTATTTCAGTTGGCGTTGTCTCTAATGTGATCTCGTCTTTTATGGTTCTAAATGCCAGATCAATTTTATGTTTTAGATGATCGCAGTCGACAATTTCCTCGTCGTACACAATTGATTTTTCTCGTCCCCACGCATAAAAATGCAATGAAGTCAAATCTGGAGACCAAGGTGGCCATTTTATGGGTCCATTTCTCGCAATCTAATTAAATCCATATTCGTCGTTCAAAAAATTTTTAACTTGAGTGAACTGGACATCCATCTTGTTGATACATCATTCCTGCTCTTACGCTCAATGGCAAGTCTTCCAATGCAGCTTGCAATTCGTTCCCCAGGAAACTTAAATAACCTATGGAGTTCAACCGAAGGATTAATTTCAACGGAGTTTAATAGCTTGTTCTCACGGCGTTGTGAAGCAAGTGTTTCGGTTATCTGAAGCGAGATTCAGATTTACCCGTTCTCATGGTGCAATCTTGCTTCGTTCCAGTGATGCCAACATAGATATTTTGCACTTTCTATTGCTAACAGTTGGCAGCACTGCTTTGTTTTGACTGTTGGTTTTTATTTATTATCGTGAGCAAAAGCTTTGGTTGTTGCGGAATGGAGATAAATTGTAAGTTAATTGTTATGCATAATATATTTTTAAAGAATGCATCTTTTTACCCGGGTTTGTTTATTTTTCTTTCTCTGCTGTCATTTATTTCCCACTATTTCCGATTATTTTCGATAACAAGAAGGGTTGATATCAAATTTAACTTGCGGCTTAATTTTACTTTACGGACATATCTGGGATTTTGAAAATTTTTGGCCAGTATATGTTAAACACCCTCCTGAGTCTGAATATGCAATCCGTTTTTGGCGCTCGCGTCTGGTTCAGGAGATATCGCGATTTAAAGTTTGTATGGAAAACCAATGGAAAGTGACTGACAGCAAAAGCGCAGCGCTACCAGACTTAATGTTTTGAAAAAATCTACCATTTGGTAGATTTAAATAGTTGGTTTTTGAAATAAAAAAAAAGAAGAGAAATAAAAAACGGAAAATAGAGAAAATGGAGAGAGAAAAAGAAAAATATAATATTACACATAATCTCTTAAGCGAACCCGACACGGTACTGAATTCAGTACTGAACGCTATATGTGTATTAGTGAAATAGATGTGTATGCGTCTCACTTACAACGAGGGAAGCGATTCAGTAGTCAAAATCCAAATCGTTTTGATTTTGCGTACTGAATGGCTGAAATCAGTAACGCGTATGCGCGACATACTGAATTCAGTAACTGAATTCATTTGAGAGAAAATTTTACGGCGAGACGACGTGATGGCGGACAACGATGATAAATCATTTATTTTGGAATTCATTGAATTTTACCGTGGTTTACCTGCGCTGTGGGATATAAAAACTTATTTTATGTATATAGTTTTTAAATTATTTTTTTAGTTTATTGAAAACTTAAATTAATTTTTTTATTTTCTTAAAAACAAAAAAATACTGAATTAATTTTTTTTTTTTTTCTTAAAAACCTATGAAGACTGTTTTTTTATTTTTTTTTAAATAAATAAAGACTGAGTCTAAAAAAAATTAAAAAAAATGTTTTTCGTTTTCCTTTTTTTTTAATGCCACTACAACAGCCGCCAAAATTATTTTGTCCTTTACTGCTTTGAAAACGCTAGACATACACACAACCTTCTAAATATATATGCATGCATACCGATTTATAAGTCCCGTTTATTGACAAAGCCAAAACGAACCAAAGGTTGCGTCAAACGCGATTTTCGTGTGCTCGACCAGATCGAACACAAAAAAGCGTGTTTGAAGAAGGTTTGAGTTAGCTTCCTCTCGCTGCTGGTCTGGGTGAATTTCAAAATATATAAAATGACATCTCTTGTTGTTCTATACGCTTTGGTCAATTCTACCGGCAAAATTGCTTGCAAATAGAATTAAGCTCATCCTAAGCCACCCAACTACCTACATGTGTGAAAGTTATAGCATTGACAGATATATGGTGTAAAGTCTATAGACTTCACACTACAATGAAAAAAGTCTATTACTACGTTTATGCATCATGTAAACCCAGGTATATTCAACCCGGGTAAAAAACCTGAGCATAAACGGGCAATTTTGAACTTGAGTTAAAAGACTAACCCAGTTTTATTCTTAAGAGACACTGAACAGCGATACGGCATGACATACACGAAAATTATGTTTTTAGAAATATAAATGTATGGGACACACATTACAATGCATGACTAAAAGTCGAAATGAGTTGGATTTTTTGTCATTCGCTTCGATTTGCCTAAGCCTCATGTTAACCCGGGTATATTCAACTCAGGTCAATTCAACCCTCTGGCATAAACGCTATTTATAACCGAGTTAGAGAATTTAATCGGGTTGAATAAACACATTTATTTAAAGTGGGTAGAAAATTCAACTCGAGTTGAAGTTTGTGCATAAACACGAGGGCTTAGGCAAATCGAAGCGAATGACAAAAAATCCAACTCATTTCGACTTTTAGTCATGCATTGTAATGTGTGTCCCATACATTTATATTTCTAAAAACATAATTTTCGTGTATGTCATGCCGCATCGCTGTTCAGTGTCTCTTAAGAATAAAACTGGGTTAGTCTTTTAACTCAAGTTCAAAATTGCCCGTTTATGCTCAGGTTTTTTTACCCGGGTTGAATATACCTGGGTTAACATGATGCATAAACGTAGTATATGTTGGCTAAGGTAGACTTTTGAGAAATACCTATGTGTGTCACCTAGACTTCACACCATCATGGTGTAAAATACTTATTACTACGTTTATACGTACGCCTTATTCGCGAATAAGAATATCGCGAATAGCGATTTTTACCGTATAAACGGTCTTATTCACGAATAGCTAATTCACGAAAGTTATTCGTGAATAGTGAGACTATTCGCGATAAACACGAAAGGCGATGCCACATTTATCGCTGATTTCTCTCTTTTTGACGATCCGGCAGCGCTTTTGTTTAATTTGAGTTCAAAAATCTAGCAAAAAAGATGGAGAACGGAAAGGAAACCAACCGCTGCACATGGATAATACTTAAATCAGAGACTGACATTTTTTCACTTTTGAAAAACTAATTGATAAAAGCATTCGTGATGCTATGAAATCATGTGTTTTTCAAGTGTGCTACCATTTCATTTCGTTTTGGCAGTCAGGTAGCGCTAAGACCAACTAATGTCGATTGCCGTATAAACGGTGACTTCACTATTCGCGATATTCCTATTCGTGAATAAGGTTTAACGTATAAACGTATTATATGTCTGTCAGTGCTATTAAATATACATTTCAAATATTAGCAGGAATTGAGTAAAATTTATTCAAAAAATCTGGAATTTTTTAAGGAAACAATAGTGGTATTCAAGCAGATGGGGCAATTGGAGTGGGCAAATTTTGCACTAGCAAATTTTGCACTTTTTCATGAACAACCCTCTGAAGAATGAGTGCAAAAATTCAACGATAACAGCTGTTTGCTTTTAAGCTCCATACGGACAGTCAAACATGTTTGGTCTTTCATATTTATTAATATATTACGCAGATATAATTGATATCAAAAAATTAAGATGCAAATATTTTGGAAAAATTATATTTATTTGTAAAAACGATAGTCGTATTATTAAATAGATGCATGGCATTCATTCAATTTCACTTGTTTTTCACTTATTGAACTTCATAAATCATGGTTTTTGTATATCTTCATACATTCATACATTCATACTCATTTGACACTGTAGGGTCGCTATAGCACTCATTTGCACACAAAATCGGGCAAATGTTGCACATCAAAATCGATGTGCAATAGGTGCCCAGCTGCGGAAACGATTTTCCATACATTTTGATGTTTGTTTGTGTTGTACAGTGTGTGAAAGCTTTTAAGAATTTCAAAATCAGCTGGTTCGTTGGTCCATCTTTAAAATCAAGGCTGAAAAATAAAAGAATTTCGGTTAGTTTGAATAAATTCTTTTCTTAAAAATTTAAAGCTACTTACCAAAATACATATGTTTTGATGAGTACCTAAGGGAATGGAGGTGGGAACCCAAGACCGTGGTGGGTACCCAAGACCGTGGTGAAACGAGCCAAACCCGAAACGGCTCCTGAGTGACATATATAGTAATATATGATATGCAATCATGAAACTTTGCAAATCCTTGCTGGCAAATCTGCGATAGGCTAATTTTTAATGCTTCATGAGTCCCCTTAATATGCTTATCGAAATATGCAAAATGTATAACACAAGAAGGATACATTAGGAACTTTTGCGTTGTTCAAACCGGCTTGATGTTTGTTTGTGTTGCACAGGAGTGCAAGCTTTCTCGCTTTAAAGAATTCGAAAATCAGCTGGTTCGTTCAGAAATAAATTTACCATATATACACTCATGAAACTTTGCAAATCCTTCCTTGCGAATCTGCGCAAGGCTGAATTTTAATGGTTCATGAGTCTCCTTATTGTATATTATAATGCTATGTTCAGACGACAACCTGAATTAAGTAATTCGGCTCCATTCGTAATTCACAGTCGAATCACGTTGTGAATCACATAGCACGCCATACAAAATTTGACAAGCCGAATTGCCTCATTCGAACGTAATATGCCATGCAGACGAGCATCGAAATCCCGGGATTTGGGCACTTGGATTTCGTGAAATCCATATCGAAATCCAAGCGTTCACACGACGATATCGCCATTGAGAGGATTTGGTTTGACAGCCATTCACCTGTTTGTAGTGCTGCCAATTGGAGGGAAATTCCCTTAAACATTTTTAGGGATTTTTTAAACCAAAAAATGACTTGTCGGGACAAAAGTACAGATTTCTTAAAATCGGCAAATGTACGGAATTTGTATTTTATTTCAAAATATTTAATAAATTTTGTATAAGTTTGTGTTGTCATAATATTAAAAAGACAAAATAAAAACTATTCCAACCTGTGTTTATGTGAAAAAGTTCGGTCGAAGCTATCGTTAAGCGTCGATAGTCTACAAATTTGAAAATTGAAATAGTATATGTATAAGCTTTTTTGAATAAATTGAAAACTGTTTTATTTACCGCTGAAGATAAGGCCTATTCATATTTTTAACGAAATCATTATTACTTGAACCACAACCAAAAAAACTTAATCTTTGAAAAAAACTTTTTATTTTAAAAAAAAAAAAACAAAATTTCAAATGACTAGTACGATTCGGAGTTCCAGACTACCCTGAAAGAATCTCAAAAATATAAGCCTATCATATTCATGGCTACTCATGCGTTTTGTATGGAAGAGGCATATTATTTAGAAAAAAGTTTAACGATATTTGTGGTAGGGAAAAACGTAAAGAATTGTGGGGATTTTTTTTTTAGTTTGTAGGGAATCTTTCGTTTTCGTGTGGCATTATTGCCTGTTTGTTTACTTTGGTTTTTTCAAAACTTGACAGTAGTTTTGCAGCATTTTTTCGATACATATCGAAAAACACAGAGTTGCATTCAGTTTGTTCCGGATTTCTCTTGGGATTTCGTTGAAATTTCTGAGCGGATTTCGTTTGACATTCGTTTGTATGGGAAATCCGCTGGATTTCGACTGGATATCGGCTGACATCCTCAAATGTGCGGAAATCCCGGGTTTTCGATGCCGTCTGAATGCCATATAATTCAGTTTGAATTACGATCCGAATTACGATAAAATCAGTGCCTTCCCTAAGCTTTATCGGAATTTATCGGAACCAGAAGAAGGAATGAGCAAGAAATAAATACTCCCAACCGGAATTTATTTCATTTTTGACATAAGAGATAAAAAAGAGCTCTTTTCAATGTTGTTCTAGTAAAACCATCATGAAAACAAGAGCTGGCTACAGCAGACCTTTCTACAAAATAAATTTTTTTCATGGTCAAAAGAATTTTTTACTTATATTGAGACAGTTTCATTACGTTGGAATTGGTGAATTTTCCGACTGAGCTGTTGCTTTTCACACAAAACGTCAAAAACGAAATTCGAAAATCTCATCTGAACGGGATAATTCGGATTTGTAATTCATGGAGCCAATAACTTAATTCATAATGTCGTCTGAACATGACATTACAGCAGTTTGATCGATATATCTGGTTCCATACATCGATATATGTATATTAGCAGCCCTATCATTATGCGGGGTATAGACACGTCACATGTTGTATCAACTTTGAGCGTCGGTTAGTGGGGAAGAGTACACCAACGATGTCTGACGGAAAATCAAAATCTTTGAATGTATGGTCAAGCAGGTAACGATATGAGACGGTGTGTCTAAAAGTGTATATCTGTGTTGGTTCAACCCTCATTTTTGTGCGAAATTCAACGAGTCAACATCGAACGGAGAGAGGAAATTTTTTTAAAGCGAGCGGAATATTAATGGAAAAATTAGAAGGAAAAAATTTTATTTTGGAGCTAATAGAAGTTTATCGTGGTTTTCCGGCTTTTTGGAACGTTAAGTCAAAAGAATATAGTGACCGGAATTTTAAAAAACGCCAGCTATGAAACGCTTTTGATTAAATTCAAAGCAAAAGATCTGGAGACCACAAAAATAAAGTAAAGCCGGATTTCCAATTATGCGTGAGCTGCGGAACGTGAGTTCACGCAAATATTCAACACATCCAAACATATGGAACCTGTTCCATTCAACTGCGTGCGTGCTCAAGCGGAGTGAAATTTTCGAAAAATTGAATATTTCACGCGCGTGCAATTTTGACAGCAGTTGAAATGTAAACAGCTGTTCACCTTAACTAAGTAGAGATGGGCGATAGTAGTAAAAAATTGAAAAGAAAATTATCGATACTATTGATAGTTTTGGTTAATATAATTTTTCATATCCATTAATTTCGCCACAATATTAAAAAGAGTTTTTGACTATACAGTATTGCACGGATATATGCACCGTCCAAAATGCAGGAGGAAGAGTGCATATAAGCGGGGAGTGCATATATTGAAACCCTGGTTATAAGCACAGTCAGTGCATATATTGATACCCCGGCTATAAGCACAACCAATGCATATACACGAAAAACAAATTATGGGTAGCGTATGAAATTTGAGCTTAATTTATTTAAAAAAAATAACTTTTAAAAATAAAAACAAAAAATTGGCTTTCAAACAAAAATCACACATAAAGTTAAATTTATGTTCATACTTGGCTTTTCTCACAACCCAGTTGCCATACGCTTTTCAGCTGGTGCTTATAAGAGGGGCTTTTTATATGAAAGTGGTAGGAAAATGGCACAAATTCACGTGCATATAAGCGGGGAGTGCTTATAAGCGGGGTGCATATATCGAAATAATTTCAGTACAATTTTGTTGAAAAAACATGAATGCACGTTTTTCAGTGCATATAACCGGGAAGTGCTTATATCCGGGGTGCATATATCCGTGGAATACTGTATATCTATCTTAATATTAATGATACATCTCAAAACTCGCAACATGGGGTGAAAAAAAGTCAATGCAAATATTTTGTAAAGTGCTATGCTAATATCGATACATTGATCCCAACTCTACAACAAAACGCTTGGAGGTTTGTATGAAATCTTTATTAAGGGGCCGTCCATATATTACGTCAGCATGATTTTGACCATTTTAGACCCCCTCCTCCCTCTTATCGTGAATCGTCATCGTCCAGCGTAACAGAATTACTCTACACCCTAATATCACAGTTTACATCCTACTTAATATCACAAAATAATTGAGTACACTGATTTCGTATTGTCTTTGTCTTTTTTTGTGTTTATGGCGCGCTCTCCTCTCTGTTGGATTCGTAGGCTCTCCAATGTCAGTCTCTTGCTGTCCCTTCTCTCTACGTCTAATATTTTTTTATTTAAATTTATATATCTACGTGATTCTTGTGATGTAATTATCGTAAAAATTCAAAGTTCAGCTACGTTGCCACTAAAAAAAATAATAATAAGAAAGTACCTAAATATGCACTACAGGTGGGCGCGGGCCATGCTTTTTTTCGTGGCCATCGTGGCTCTGCGTGATCACGTGGGCTCGTGCCTGAAAATCCGATTTAGTGCGAGCCTGGATTTGCCTAAAAGCACGAAAAATTCACGATAATTTTTTTTTTTACCAGAGAAATAAACTTTCAACTTCAATTTATCGGCAAATCTAAAATTATCGCCCAAAATCTTAATAATTTTAACATAATCGACGATTCTATTGCATATTCTGTGACTTGTTTCAAAGTCGCTTTTCACACCAAGGGAAATTAATAGCATTGACAGACATATGGTGTAAAGTCTATAGACTTCACACTACAACCCAGTCGGCATTGTAAGCTACATTTGTAAGGGTAATATTCCGGCAATATTGCTGCAATGTTACATTGTAATATTGCAAATGGAATATTGCTGCAATATTGGTGCAATATTGCATATGCAATATTACTTTTGTAATATTGCAGCAATATTGCAGCAGTATTCCAATTGCAATATTACAATGTAACATTGTAGCAATATTGCTTTAAAATATTTCTGGAATATGACTACTGCCCGTACCGGGCAATTCTTTTTGCTCTCTTTCGTTTTCTCTATCTTTCTCTGTCTTTCGAACAGGGCAAACGTGAAAAACAGGTAAGAAAATAAAAATTGCTGGGCAATCTTTTTTATACGTGTAAAAGCGAAGGCAACTCCAAAAGAGAATTTGAAAAAAATTGCCGGCGATAATTGCCCTAGTGTAAAAGGCCTCAATGGAAAACTTGGTTTTTTGTGGATTCAAAGAAAAGTGTTGCGCTTGTTAATTTCTAACTCGAGTTGCGATCGCATCTTTATTCAAGTGTAAAGAACTTCTTGCAACTAATGGATTATACATATAAATATGTTTATCAATAAAATATATTTTATTATATTGAATATATTTTATTATATTGAACATATTAATATATATATATATATATATATATATATATAAAATATATATTATAATTATAATACTCTTTTATATATATTTAATTATTATAATAAGTTATTATTAACTCAAATTAAAAAATTTTAATTAAAAAGAAATCTATTTAAAAAAATACATTAATATCCTTTCACAAGAGAACTTAACTCCTTATCAGGGATGCAAGAATGTAGAATTGGAAAAAGTGCATGCCACATAAATAAAATCTCGTTTCCAAGCTAAACTGACGCCATGATGATAGCAAAATTTCATTTCAGTTGTGTCGTCGCGTCGTTTTTAACACATTCATTAGTAGGTACTCACTGCAATAGGTACTTGGTTCACTAAATTGAATCATCACCAAAATGTAATTGAAATCTCCATTTTTATATGTTGCCAACGTTCAAAGCGTCTGTTACAATTTTTTATACCGGAAAAAGTAAAACGTGGGTGAAGAAATTTATGTTTTTTTAATTTAATATTGCAGCAACATTGCAAATGCGATGAAAAGGCGGACATTTACATATTGCAGCAAGGTTGTAGCAATATACCTGCAATATTGCTACAACATTCCTGCAAGTGTAATATTCCAAAAGCAATATTGCTGCAATATTGCTGCAATGTAAAATGCCGACTGGGAATGAAAAAAGTCTATGTTGGGGTGACACACTATAATTGATTGTGGATTTCTATTGTGGACTTCTTCAAAACAGCTGATAATTGAAAACTAAAACAACAACAAAAACAATAAAAACATTTTGGTAGCATTAAGCCTCGATTTTATCTCAAAAGAATCCATGGAAATATCGTTTGTTTGTTATATAAATCCATACGATGGAATTATTTTAATGCATTTCGCATAAATTACTTGAAATTAGAAATTTAAACATCTGTTTTCCGATAAAATAATCGACATTTCGTTTAATTTATGCAACGCTGCCATATCAATCTAAGAAGTCCACAATAAATCCTCCCTTTCAATGTATTGTGAAGTCTATAAAAAGTCTATGATAGCTAACGTAGACTTTTGAGAAATACCTATGTGTGTCACCTAGACTTCACACCATCATGGTGTAAAATACCTATGTCTGTCGGTGCTATAACATGAAGAAGAATTTTTTACCAATCGCGCGAAAAAAAGCTTCATTTCACGACTTGTATCGAAAATAGCTATTACATTACAGAAAATATGAGAAAAAGGCTTGAAGTTCAACTTCCCTATCGGAATTTAGGCAATCAGATTGAAAAAAGTATGTAATACAATTAGTTGAAAATCAATTAATTGAGATTACATTCATGAACTTTAATACAATATATTAAATCTGTATGTATTCGATCTCACCGTAGCGTAGCGCATAGCGATTGCGCTTAGAAATCCGAAGGCTGGAGTTCGAATCCTGTTGGAGAAATAAGATGTGGCAAAATTTGGAATTGAAAGAAGCAGGTAAATTTTATAGTACTGACAGACATAGGTATTTTACACCATGATGGTGTGAAGTCTAGGTGACACACATAGGTATTTCTCAGAAGTCTTCCTAAGCCATCATAGACTTTTTATAGACTTCACACTACATTGAATGGGAGGATTTATTGTGGACTTCTTAGATTGATATGGCAACGCTGCACAAAATTAAACAAAATATCGATTATTTTATGGGAAACCAGATGTTTAAACTTCAAATTTCAAGTAATTTATGCGAAATGCATTAAATTAATTCCATCGTATGGATTTATATAACAAACAAACAATATTTTCATAGATGCTTTTAAGATAAAATCGAGGCTAAATGCTACCAAAATGTGTTTATTGTTTTTGTTGTTGTTTTAGTTTTCAATTATCAGCTATTTCAAAGAAGTGCACAATAGAAATCCACAATCAATTGTGGTGTGTCACCCCAACATAGACTTCTTTCATTGTAGTGTGAAGTCTTTAGACTTTACACAATATGTCTGTCAATGCTAGTAGGGGGGATATGTTCGTTCTGGATGTGCAACTTTTTTTGTATGGAAAATCGGAAAAAGACGCACATTGAAGATCTAGAAAATTTTTGTTGATTTGTATGAGACGTCGCACATTTGAGATCTAGAAAAATTTTGTTCATTTGTATGAGAGGTCGCACATTTGAGATCTAGAAAAATTTTGTTCATTTGTATGAGAGGTCGCACATTTGAGATCTAGAAAAATTTTGTTCATTTGTATGAGAGGTCGCACATTTGAGATCTAGAAAAATTTTGTTCATTTGTATGAGAGGTCGCACATTTGAGATCTAGAAAATTTTGGTTGGTTTATATGAGATGACATACATTTAGGTCTTTGGAAATTTTGGTTGGTTTATATGAGATGACATACATTTAGGTCTTTGGAAATTTAGGAAGTTTGTATGAGGTGACATACATTTAGGTCTTTGGAAATTTTTGGAGGTTTATATGAGAAGGTTCGCATTGAGCCTCATTGAAGAGGTGAGGGGGTGAGAAACTGTGCGGTAGGAGAGCATATATAGTTCAATATGTAAACATTGGGTTAGAGCTGGAGTTGACTTATCGCTACTGAAGACATTGAGATGAAGTTAAGGTATGATTTTTTAGCCAGAACAAGTTGAAGCTTGTCTCATTGAATGTTTTGAAAAATTAGTACATATATGTGTGAGTATGGTGTGGGTGAGAAGCTGTGCGGTAGGAGAGCATATATAGTTCAATATGTAAACATTGGGTTAGAGCTGGAGTTGACTTATCGCTACTGAAGTCATTGAGATGAAGATAAGGCATGATTTTTTAGCCAGAACAAGTTGAAGCTTGTCTCATTGAATGTTTTGAAAAATTAGTACATATATGTGTGAGTATGGTGTGGGTGAGAAGCTGTGCGGTAGGAGAGCATATATAGTTCAATATGTAAACATTGGGTTACAGCTGGAGTTGACTTATCGCTACTGAAGACATTGAGATGAAGTTAAGGTATGATTTTTTAGCCAGAACAAGTTGAAGCGTGCCTCATTGGATGTTTATTCAAAAATTTTTCAAGTTCAAGTTCAGTTCAATCAGGGGGATATTTTTGGGATTGAATGTTTTGAAAAATTAGTACATATATGTGTGAGTATGGTGTGGGTGAGAAACTGTGTGGAAGTTTGAAGAAAAGTGTGAAGGTATAAAAATAAAATTTGTTCTATTGGCGCTATCAGTCTTACAAGTGAAGTCAAACAGATATTGATATAGTAGTACCCTTGCGACGCACAAAAATACAAAAAAGGTAAGGGGGAAAAAAAAACAACAAATTATTTTAAATTAAATTAATAATGTCCTTTTATTTTTTATAGATAAATATGACGGATCAAAGTCAGAGAGCTCTGAATGCTATTAAGGACTTCGAAAGACTTAATAAAAAGGAAAGTATCCCTATTAATCAGCTAGCGGAAGGGGAACAGCATCCTATTGTTAGGGCTGTGAGAGTTCAAACAAAATTTGGAAAACGAATTTTATTGGAACTTATCAAAGGAGTAATATTTTTACCGGCAATGTTCAACGATTTGAAGGAAGAAACCTTGGAGCTATTGAAAGATCAAAGTTTTTCTCTAATTCGGAGAGGGTCTATGCAAAATTATACTTTACACATTGTTGAAGGTATTCCAAACTCTCAACCACTCTTCATAGATTTTAACGTTCATGATCATTTGTTCAATGAAAACCTTTTTTACGCCCCACCTAATATAAGAACCAATGATATTGAGGAAGATAATGATAATGATTATGTTGATGATGTTATAAATGTTAAGAAAAGGAAAATATTCTAATAAATATGTAAACATTTTTTTTCAAAAATAAAAGAAAATAAATTTTGTTTTCAATTCTTAAAAGAATCTTTTATTTAATAAATGAATAGAGAAACTTATGACATAGCTGAACCATAATCTTGAACAAATTTTCTTAGAGCTAAAGAATTTTTAAGGGCGCAAGCGCAAGCTTTCTTTTTTCTTGTCAACAAATTACAATGATTGTTACATGTTATATCATCTGAATCACATAGATGCCTTATGTTCTTAAGCGAATAATTACAATCGATTTCTTTTATCCCAGAAATTGTGCATTTTGCCAAAAGTTCCTTTGCCCACATTGCTTTTTCTTCGCCTTTTACATGTATTTGATAGCCTTTGAGGAGAAATTTCATATATTTCTTCATTTCACTCAAAGTGAAGTCACCAGAGTCCCAATCGAGCATATGGTAGTTGTTTTTGAGCCAAATTACTGATTTTTTCTCGGCATCGTTCAATAATTTGAAATTAAATGGTGACTTTATAAGAAAATGGATATATTTTTTATCACTGAAGCAAAAAGCGACTTCCTTAAAAATGAATTGGTTATTAGTGAGTCGGAATCCTTGACAATCGAAGACAACAAATTTAGGCATTTTTCCTTTATCCGGGTTTTATTGTCGTGAACAAGTTTTTTGCTCAAAGGCTTATGATGAAATAAATAAAATGTGCTACAAATCAATGCTTTATATTAAGTGTGCTTTACAATTTCACCAGTCATCGGTTTGTATGTAATTACACGATCATGTATAAGAACACAATATGCCGAAGTGTTTGGTTTAATGTTTTCAAGAGTTTTGAACATTATACGAATATCGAGAGCACCTGTTTTAATTTCTTCATTTTGATGCGACGTGTCAATAACAATTATTGGACATTCTTTAAACTTTTTGCAGCATAAAAGTGGGTGTGACTCAATCATGTAATAACTTTGTTGAAACCTTGCATACATTTCATATAAGAGAGCATATCGATTACGCGACAAATTTAAATTAAGGTCATCGTATGGATATGAAACAGAGTTTAAATGTACTTTTAAATCGGTTAAGCTACAGTTTGTAAACTTTTCTCCATTTTCGAAAGCGATAAGAATAAAACGAGGACGCTCACTTTGTGTTCCTACTTTTATGTTCCATGTATGATTTGTACTTTGAGGTAGCTCTGGATAAAAGTAACATTCCCAACTACGAAATGATATAGGTAGAGGAATATCCTCTTTAATAGTTGTATAGATTTTCAATTTGGCTGCATCGGATAATTGAATTTGGGGAACCTTCCAAGCAACATTTAAGAGCTTTAAGTTAATGTTATCCTTTTCACTCTCTTCCGTACTATAGACAGACTTATCATTTGATCTAGAACGTAGCAAGATAAGCTCATGTTTTGAATTTATCATAATTTTATCAAAGTCTTCGGCAAAGCCCATCAACATTTTTAGTGGTACGCAAAAATTGAAATAACCATTATTTATAGCTGGTTTAATATTTTCTTCCGGAGACCAACCGGCATTTTCCAACATTGTACTTGTATTTTTGTTTAAGGATACAAGATTTTTTAAAGTAGAAGTTTGACCCAAGTACCGTGTGCGATCGATTTCCACACCATTCATTTCATAACGTATTTCCTCAAATAGATATGCAATACAATTATTTCGAAATTTAACTCCTTTGGGTTCTGCGTTTTCGGAACCAATTGAAACAACCCCCTCAATGTACAGTAAGCTTTCATGAGGTAGAACGTAGAGATCTTGATTTTGAATTGCTATCCGTATCTCATCATTGTTGTTAAAGGATTGCAAATATGGTTGATATGTGTGAAATTCTTTCTTCGTAATAGACTCATCGAAGACGGGTTGTTCTCCAACTCTCAAGATATTATTCATTTCTTTTTAATGTAAGTAAATCCCAATGATTGTAAAAAGTTTCTATTTTTAAAACTTAATGGCTTTTTTATAAGAAATTTTTCTTTGCTTATTCTTGATGCGTTATGTACAAGAGATGAAGATAAACTGATAGAAGAACCATCGTTCACACCATTTTTATTAAATATAATCATAGCTGATGCTTATTATTCAACAGGTTTCAAGTGGAGTCTTAATGTAATTGTTTCTCCTTGAAAATTTAATAATACACCGTTTTCGTTAACAAGTCTAACTGCAATTGAACCTATCTCTTTGACGATCACAGGCAAATAGATAACATTATTTGGAATTATGTCTATTTTATATCCCGGTTCAACATTTATAGAGAATTCATGTAAGGTGTGTGCCAAGGTACTGTTAACATATGAACCGCCCACAATGTTGCACTCAATACGTACAACATTGTTTTGGGTAATCATTAAACTTGTATCTGATATATGTGTTTCATCAGGTTTAAGTTGACGCTTTGAAAATCCCAAAAGCGATCCAATGCTTCTCTCTCTATCAAAATAAATTATATCTTTTTCAGAGAAGATTTCAGCTTTTAATGTATTATTATTGGCCTTTATACTTAATGTAGCACCAGCTGCTGCTGCTTCTTGATTTTCGTATGCGTCTAAAATATATTTCACAATATCATCGAACTCATATGACCCGATAGGAAGCTCGATTACATGCTTGCCAATGTGAAAAAGGTTATTTTTTTCATCAATATTCGGTATTGAGTAATATGTATGAAAATCAATCAGTCCACAAACATATTCCTTTTTAAGCTCTATGGGAGGAAAATAATTTGCTGTAAGAATTGAGGAATTTCCAGTCAAAGTCAATGTTCTTGACATCTTGAGGGGTTGAGATAGTAAAGTAAACTGAATCAATCAAAGAAATAAAACTTCTTTTTATAAAATTTTTTCATAGTATATCATATTTATTTATCCAAGAGTTGTGACTATCGGAAAACCCCAACCATTTTACATACACTTTATCACCCCGCTTCTTTATAACTTTCTCAACTAAATACATGTGAGGAAAACGTGATTTTTGCAATTCTTGTGTATAGAAAGCACCCTTAATTACATTTCCCTGATAGTCTTCTAGAATATAAGTACATGGATTGGTATTTTGAATCTTATTTATCTTGAAGATTTCCGTTGTCCAATTGGGTGTGTAACCTTTCTCAAAAACATGTTTATATTTGCTTATTCGAACGTAATCGTTTACATGAAATTTGGGCTTATTATAGACTTTCAGACGGTTGTAAATCGTTTTTAGAATTGTTGCTGCATTTAAAGAATTCACTTTATCGGGTGCAATTTTTATTGTTCTGTGGACTTTTCCATTGTACTCTTTAGTCAATTTTTGATATTCATCAATCCATTTGTAAGAACCGCGATTACTGAAGCCCTTTCACATCATATTTTTCAAAGTGCGATTAAATCGTTCAACTATCGAGGCTTTCATTACACTATAGGTAGAGTAGTGATTTATTTTGTTTTGTTTCATTAAAAGTTGAAACTCTTTATTGAAGAATTCCTTCCCATCATCTGTTTGCAAATTTTTAGGTTTTCGACCGCATTCAAATACACTTTTCATTGCTTTGGTAACATCAGGAGCAGTTTTCGACTTTATCGCAACGGTCCAGGCATATTTGGAGAAAGTGTCAATGATTGTGAGTAGGTAGCGATAACCTTTGTTGAATGTAGAGTAATTACCCATTTCCACTAAATCAGCTTGCCAAAGATCATCAATATCTTTGGTTATAACAGCTCTTCGTTTAAAATTTCGTCGTGCCTGTCGATGGAGCTCCTCAACTATTTGATATCGACTCATCTTGAAGATGGTATTGTGTGGTTTTGGTTTGGTTTTTGAATAATGTTTTGATTAGAAATCATTGAAAACAAAACATTTTCCGTACCTTCTAAACGCTTCTCAACATATTCCATATACACCTTAAACCTCTCATCAATATCGCGTTCAATAGATTTAATTTTTTCATAAACGGTTTCAATTTCTTTATTACGGTGACTTTCATAAGCTTTAATTGAATCCTGAAATTCAGTTCGATACGCATCAAGACTTAGAATTACAAAATTTTGCGTTGCAGCGTCGCCCTTTACTATTGGATCTTTAAGATTTCTGATGCGTTTAAAATGAGCGTTGAAGCTGTGATCTCTGCTAGCGCTTAGAGTCAATTCCGTATTAAAACTTTTTGACTTGGATGTATTGTTATTATATCGACCGAATTTGTCCACGCTCATCTTTTTATTTTTCGTCGAGTTTTCATTCAATTATGTCAGCTTCTTTAAGCTCTTCAATAATTGAAATAATTTCGTTGTTATGATTATTATGTCCTGCAGATTGTGATGCTATGAGTAGTCGTAAACGATTAACCAATTCATTTGGGTCATCCCAATATATATAGTTGATTGGATTCAAATTTAAATTCATTAAACCAAATCCTTCTTTCTTCACATCTAAGTTCGAGTTTGACCCTTTACTCTCCACATCTTTGATTAAAAATTGAATAATGTTTAGATACTTGGGTCCTTTGTTTCCATTGACTTGACCACGAGATGTATAGCCACGTCTATAGGCATTAGTTTTCAATAGAATTTTCTTATACAATTTTAAATCCGGTTCAGTATATTCGATAGGATTTTTTGTGAACATTAACTGAAAAAGTCCTGGTGACATTGTAAATGTTTCGTCACCAATTTGAACTTGATTAGAACTTTTGAATGATATTTTTGAGTCTCCAAACATCAATTGCTTTTCCGAATTGTAATTCAATCCAAATATTCTATCTAGACTGTTTTGCTTTTCTAGTAGATCAAAGTTCGGTTCATTTAACAAATTACTGACTTCTCCTTCTTCTTCTTCCATGGCTTTAATAGTGTTTGATTTATTATCATCATCATCAACGTCATCATCATTGCTATAAAATTGATCATTGCTTTCTTCATCATCATCATAATCTTGAACAGAATCAACACTATTAGACCTTTTTGGTGTACTAGTTTCAATCTTTGGTAGTTTATTAATTTTTTTCCTCCTATCTTTTTTCATCGGTCTTTTGAATAAATTTTTTTTGTTGAAAGTTGAAATATTTGCTTTAGAGTTTTTAGCCAAATCATTTACTATTTCATTTTTAACTTAAGTTTCTGTAAGCAAATCCTTAATTGGAGCTGTGATTGGTAGAAAAGTTTTTTCCAGACTTTCTGCTGCGCTTAAATCATTAATTTTAATGGCTTTGAACTTATCCCTCAAAACTTTTCTCGTCTGAATAATTTTGGAAAGCAATTCATCATCCATGACTTTGTTGTTGCTACTGATAACGCTCTCAATGAACTGTTTGCATTAATGGTTAAATTATTAATGAGATCATTTAAGTGTCCATGACATCTTTTATATTATAAATTTTCCTCAATTTAATTGCCACCTTCCGTGGCGTAGTGGTTAGGAGTATGTCGTTGTCATACATCTATAGGCTCAAAGCGAGATGTTTAACTCTCGACACAGGTAGAAACTTTAGAAAATCCTATTTATTCTCTTCCTCTCTCTTTCACTGTAACTTCTACATTGCAATTAATCGGGAAATAAGTGATAAAATATAACTCTCTATCTCTCTCTCTCTCTCTCTCTCTCTCTCGAATAGAGAAAAGAAAAAATAAAATTGTATACAGTTTATAAAAATATATTTTATTAGTTTTCAATCGGGTACAGTAGTTTGCAGTTGTAATAATGCATTGACCATATGTAAAACTGTATATATGTCGTTTGGAAAAACATATTTGCTACTGCATCGTGGATATACTATTGCTTTAAGGCGTAGAATAAGTCGTGATATTTGCAATATTGCATTCAACTCATCTTGATGAATAGTATGATTGTTGGTATGACGTAAGCATATTAATGGACAATTAGGCGACCAGCGTATATGTTCTGCTAGAGGATCATCATTTATGTTCCATTTACAAATTTCCACTGTACAAAAGTAACATTTTGCAATATCTTCACTACCAGTGTAAAACATTCCAAATTGTGCAAGCCTTCTTGTATCCATCCATCCCAAAGGCCAATTTTCGAAAGTTTTTAGGCGCTCGCTCTCATAGCACATTCGATCGGTCATATCCAAAGGTTCAACATTCTTTACACTCTGGATTGATGGTGGCCAAAACGAGTCTGTTCCTCGATGAACAGGTCTGTTTATTGTTGTTGCTGTTGAACAGATCTGCTCATTGAACAGGTCTGTTCCATAATGAACAAGGCTGTTTGCTGTCGATGAAGAAGAAGAAGAAGGATGACTATTGAACTGATCAGATTGTTGCTTGACTCCAAACATTGTTGTTGAACTGCTTGATCTGTTTTTGAAACTGAACATTTTGTTGTGCATACACTTTGCTTTTATAGATGAATAAATATGTTGAACCCTTTTCTAAATCGTCCACTATTTAATGAATCATCTTTGCTAATGACGAGAAACCCATATTTATCCTTCCAACATTCAAAACAAATTTTTAAAAAATCTTGAAATGACATATCAGTACCAACATGATCATTATAAATATGTCTTATGTTCGTTTCATCTTGTTTAAACATGATAATTAAGTTTGCATTGTCACGAATCAGATGTTTTGGTATTCGAGTATAAGTTTGGCATAGATAAAAGCTATCAATATTATTGTGCCGACCCATACAGAAATAATTTCGTATATTGTTCTGTTTTTCACATGCAACATCATCGAAGATAAAAATAGAATCTGATTTTGCTTTTTCTGGAGCTAGAACTTCTTCATTATCTGAGAAGGTGTAAAAGCCCATTCCTTTTATTGGTTTTATAAGTTGTTGAAGATATTGATATTTCGGTTGATGCAATGACTTTGAATATAAGTATACATTTTTAAATCTAAGACCATTGGGACTTTCAATAAGACTCAGCATAATGTTGGTTTTTCCACAATTCGATGGTCCGACAATTAGTGCACGTATTGTGTTTGGTAGCAATGAACTATGACGTATTTGTGACAATTTATCATTTGAAATCGTTTTTAGGTCTAAATTTTTCACCGAAATATTCATTTGTTGTCTTATGAAACGCATTTTACTCTTTTAACTAACAACAATGATATAAAAGCGATTCCTTTTATACTTTTTTGTTCAGAACGCTTTTGACCGTTGATTTGTGTGCTATACAAACAAACAAAAATTTATAAATGCTTGTTAGCAGCAAAAAACTATTTAGTCGTAAACGTAAAGCCGTTGGAAAAGGATTAATAAATAACCTTATTAATAAACTGCCAATTGAACTTCATTTACCAGGCTATCAGTTTTGTGGACCGGGAACTAAACTCGAAAAACGTTTAGCAAAAGGAGACAAGGGTATAAATCTTTTGGATTCTGCATGTAGAGAACACGATATTGCCTACTCTAAATTCAAAGACTTACCTAATCGCCGCATTGCCGATAAGATTTTAGTTGAGAGAGCTTGGGAGAGAGTAAAAGCTCCAGATTCGAGTGTCGCAGAAAAAGCAAACGCTTGGTTTGTCACAAACGCAATGAAAGCCAAACTGAAGATAGGTGGTAGTCTTCGAAAAAACAATAATCGAAAACTAAAGACTGTGAAGAACAAAAAGAAGAAATTCTGTACTAAAATTTTCACTACTGCAATAAAAAATGCTACAAAAGTTTTAAAAAATGCAAAACCAATTGATATGAATGATGCTATTCAAATTGCTGAGAAATCTTTATCATCTACTCTTAAGAGGAAAAATCGTAAAGTTCTACCTCGTATAATCCCTGTACCAAAAGTGGGTGGATTTTTACCATTAATACCAATTTTAGCGGGTATTGCAAAACTTGGAGGAATAGTATCTGGAGGCATGTCGATTGCAAATATGATAAAAAATATAATATCTGCAAAGGATAAAAAGCCCAAGGAACCTGTTGCCATTGGAAATGGGCTTTATTTAAAACCCTATAGAAATGGATATGGTTTCTATCTTCGTCCTTATTCAAAAAACTAATTAGCACTCTACCCAAAAGAGCCCTAACCGAGGTCGACCTAAGAAAATATGCCGCTAACTTGAAATCTTTCAGAGGAGTTTTTATGCGAAATACTTTACCAAGACGTCCTCATAAGATTGAATGTGGAATAATTAATCTGGATTCATCAGATGGAGATGGTACTCATTGGGTAGCATATTTTAAAAATAATACCTTTAAGGAATATTTTGATAGTTTTGGTAACCTTCCACCACCGAAAGAAGTTGTCAAATATCTCGGTGCAAATAATTTAAGATACAACTATAAACAACATCAGCAATACAATTCATATAACTGTGGTCATTTGTGTTTAAAGTTTCTGTATTCACAATCATGCAACAATTAAATAAAATATCAATTTTAAATACATAAAAAGTTTCTTTTATTTATAATTTGATAATATCTGATAATTTTAAACCATTACATATATTCCATTAATTCAATATCTTTAGCAATACTCATGAGTTCGTCATCATTTACAGCAATCTTATAGTGTCCCCAAGCATAAGTATTTTTTTTATCCTCTTTAACAAATCTCTTATCATCATTGTTACTTAAAACTAATTTCGTAAATAATTGTGTATAAATTTTATGAAATTTTGATTTAAAAAAATACATATCGCGAACATAATATTTATCTTCTAATAAACATAATTTATAATCATTAATACTCAATTTATTGAGTACGCATCTTTTAACACCTTTCGACTTTTTTATTTCTTTCGTATCTGTTATATCTAAGGAATACATTTTGGGACGTAGACCCACAAATTCTCTAATTATTTTTCCATTAGCTTCGTCTTTCATCATTCCTAATATTTTTTTATTTTTTAAAGGTAAATTATATGGATTTTTGGGAGGATATTCGGACGTATCAAAACGCAAATCAATATCGTTGGATATATCTGAATAAAAGTCATCCGTCTTTATTGTGTATATAAAGGAATCCGTATCCATATAATTTAGTAAAAGGTTTTCATTATATTTGGTTTTCATATAGTCGTAATGGAAATCATACATTAGAAATTTCGATAACTCGAGTACTATAAAACCTAAATATAACGGTTTATCATATGTAACATGATCCCGATCTAATTGAATTGCTATCATAGAGTCGCTGAAATGTTTAACGCTGCGAAATGTTGGATGTGCTATAAGAGCACGAGCACCTAAATGTCGTCCTCTACTTTCCCATTCACTCACAATTTTTATGTTTTTCCTTTTATCTACATTTTCCATAGTTTTACCGTAAACCGAATTGTTGAGTAATTTAAAAAAATTCTTCTCAAAATCACTCTTAGAGAGCGTTCTATGATGAGTATTTAAGTCAATGTAGCTCTTTAACCAAGGTGACTGTTTAAACTTTAAAACTCTATGAACTTTTATTAGTTTCATTCCATTCTTAATACATTGTTGTAGAACTCTATAGTGAATGATATAATTTCGTTTATCTGTTAAGTCTGTTATTAGTTTCGATGTCCTTGAACCACCAACTTTTTTATTTTCCGCACAAAAAGGAAAATCATTATGATAATCATGAATTCCTTGGGGATAATCTAAATCTACTTCTAAAATATACCCATATAAAGCTTCTGAATCTATTTCAAATATATTAAAACTTTCAATGTCTTCTACCCATTCAAATTCTCCAGTAGGTAGGTACTGAGACATTGCCCAACCATACAAGTTGTTCGCATCTAAGTATACAATATATTCAGATGGTTTGGTGGAATCAAAATCAGGCATATATTTGTTGTTGGCTTTAGAATGTCGTTTTGAACATTGGACAATACCACCTCTGATTCCTTTTTTAACGAAATCATACATACTTATATCTGTAAATAGTTCGAGTTCTATTTTTGTTGATTTCAACATTGCATCCCAAGATAAGCCCGGAATAGTTATGTATTGACAAGGATCCAAATCATAGATACTTTTACATATTTTTCGAAAATTTTCTAAGATATCGGTTAGGAGAAATACATCTGTTTTTAAATAGAGAATCATGTAGTCTTTCAATGATTGACAATTTAATGTATTCCATACATTTACAGCATGACTATAGTCCTCAATAGAACACTCACTACTATTTAGAATATTGAAAAATTTCTCACGGGGAGGTAGTTGATTTTCTTCAAGACGTTCAATTGAATCTAAATATTCATAGGGAAAGACACCCTTTCTTTTAAGTAAAGAAAACTGTTCAGTGTTGGGATACATTGATCTGAGTACGCGAAAATCTTCAGATCGCAAGTTTTGAGCTAAGCTTTCTAAGCTTGCTGTCATGAATCTATAGGAATCTACAAAACGAATTTCCATGCGTTCATTCTTGAGATTATCCCCCATTGGAATGTATTTCGATAGTGAAATGTAAAGCTCTTTATTGAGTGGAATTACTCTTATGTCTCCGGGAATGGAAGTGAGTTCTTTTACAAATAAATGACAGTCGTAGGCGGAAAAATTATGAAAGAAAACTGGAATAAATTTCGATATCTGATATTTCAAATTACATTCTGAATGAGCTGCTCCACGAAAATCTCCAGTAAAATGACAGTGATCTGCAACTCGATCATTAATAAGATCTTCATTACAGATATGACATACTGAACTCTCCGCTAAGTTTTTCATTTGTTCTTTTGTAAGAGAATTCATTGGTTTACAAACACTTAAATAGTTGCTATAAAGAAATTTACAATCATTTACTAATTTCTTTATAAACACTTCAACACAATCCTCTCCCGTATATATCCTAAACTTATCCAAACTTTCATCAAATTTAGATTTAATAAAATAAGCGAATGCCATTGGCTTATGATGCTTAGTGCTTACAACTTTCTTCGAATCTTTAATATTTATTTTTTCCAAAATGCACTCAAAATCGGCGTAAATAACAAAAGGTACATCTAGTTGCTTTTTTTGAGCACGAAACTTTAAAATTTTATTGTCCTCGTCTGGCAGCTTTGTTACGACATGATTACATACCAATTTATGAGCTTCCAATCGTTCCTTGGATAAGGTGTATTGAAGACAGCCATGACAGAGATGTTTCATTCTGTGATTTGCAGAAAGTTGAGAGCTGATTAATCTACAAAAATAAAATTAAAAAAAAAAAAAAATAATAATAATAATAATAAAAATAATAAAAAATTAAATTAATAAAGATAAATATTTTGGGTTACCAACCTTGAAATATTTTTAATCCATATATAATGCGTTTGATTGTTTTCCTTCTCAAAAAACAATAGATTTATATGCTTCTGTTGTTCTCCTCTGGTACAATAATACGGTCCAACAATCGCTTTACTCTCCTCATTCAATCCAAAAACATTTATACTTATTTCTGGATTATTCTCCTCAAAAATTTTAATTTGATTCAATGTCAATGGAAATGATAAGTTGGAGAAATTAAGCAAAGTTCCATCTGGGGTAGTAATGTGATCCAATTTTATATTTAGCTTATAATTTGAGCATTTTTCCAGATTTCGACCTGTTTGAAAGGACGATATCACTGCCCATTTGAAGCAGTTCTCATCTTTATTTTTAACATTTATACAAGCATGTTTTTTCTGAATCCATAATGGAAGCACTATATGACCAGATCCTCTCATGGGTCTATATTGGTTAATGTTCACTTCCAAGTGAACAATTCGTAAAAGAGACCATCCACTATCCCTTTCTTGAAAAACATTCATTTTTTCCAAAATATCTTTGCATTTCTTGGAAAAGTCCTCATTTATATCTGATGACTCCGTTAATATAGTCATTTTAGTTGAGAAAGATTTTATCATTATTTTTGTTTCTTCCTCATTTTGCTTGATTAGCAAATATTCGCAAAATAGTTCTATGTTAGATTTTATCGATGTATGCTTTAGAATTAGGTTGCTCAATGCGTCCAGAACTTCTGTTTTTGCAGCTGCAAAGAACTGTTCTGGAATGAGTATACTTTCATCCTTATTCACATAAACTAGAGTTTCCATTTTTTCGTTAAAAGCATGATTTATCCTCTTGAGGTTTTCACTAAAGTCAACCATGCTATTCTTTTTATGTTGATTGGTTCGCAGATGATAAGACCAATCTGTTATAATAACATCTACTTCACATGCTTCACATTTCTTCGTGACAAGGTTTTCATCAGACATGTTTTGATCTTGGATTTGAAATTCCGTACTATGAAGTGTCTCATAATGACTTTTTATAGCAAAACGGTTTTTAAATCTAATACCGCAATATTCGCACAGAATATCAGAATCGTTTTGGTCTTGGTTTGGAAATTCCATACTATGAGTTGTCTCATAATGTCGTTTGAGAGTAAAATGATTCTTTAAAATAACACCGCAATATTCGCATAAAAAATTGTTCTTTAAATGCATTGCCCTTTTATGGCGTTTCATACCCGTTTCCGAAGAAAACTCCTTTAAACAAATTTCGCAAGCCTTATTCATTTTGATTGTTAATTTTTATATTCTAGAAACAAAAAAGCAAAATATATTAAATTCAACCCTACGTTCCCAGTAGGAATGAAAGGAATAAATATACATATAAAATATATTACATTAAATAAAAATATTAAATGCTACGTGCACACTTCAGAAAAGGATGCAAAGGGTCACATACCTGGGGGTTTGACGGCGGAATTGTCTGCGATCGTCTTTGAGTGTAAACTTTGATGATGATGGACGTTAGTCTCTATCAATACGAGGATCACGATACGGATTGGACAAGTCCACGGCGATTTTATACACTTAAAGATGACACTACTTTCGAAACCGACGCTCACGATCGATTTTTTGATAAATTTAAACTGAACTGTTTGATTTCACTTTAAAGAATGGCAACGTCAAAGGAAAAAAATCTGATTTTATGCACACTTCGCTTCACAATTTTGCTCATGTTGTACAATTCTTATCCATAAAATTTTTCTTAAGAAATAAACGGGATGCAACTGTTTGTTTTTCTTGTCCAAAAAATTTTAATATTCCCCCTGATTGAACTGAACTTGAACTTGAAAAATTTTTGAATAAACATCCAATGAGGCACGCTTCAACTTGTTCTGGCTAAAAAATCATGCCTTATCTTCATCTCAATGACTTCAGTAGCGATAAGTCAACTCCAGCTCTAACCCAATGTTTACATATTGAACTATATATGCTCTCCTACCGCACAGCTTCTCACCCACACCATACTCACACATATATGTACTAATTTTTCAAAACATTCAATGAGACAAGCTTCAACTTGTTCTGGCTAAAAAATCATACCTTAACTTCATCTCAATGTCTTCAGTAGCGATAAGTCAACTCCAGCTCTAACCCAATGTTTACATATTGAACTATATATGCTCTCCTACCGCACAGCTTCTCACCCACACCATACTCACACATATATGTACTAATTTTTCAAAACATTCAATCCCAAAAATATCCCCCCGATTGAGCTGAACTTGAACTTGAAAAATTTTTGAATAAACATCCAATGAGGCACGCTTCAACTTGTTCTGGCTAAAAAATCATGCCTTATCTTCATCTCAATGACTTCAGTAGCGATAAGTCAACTCCAGCTCTAACCCAATGTTTACATATTGAACTATATATGCTCTCCTACCGCACAGCTTCTCACCCACACCATACTCACACATATATGTACTAATTTTTCAAAACATTCAATGAGACAAGCTTCAACTTGTTCTGGCTAAAAAATCATGCCTTATCTTCATCTCAATGACTTCAGTAGCGATAAGTCAACTCCAGCTCTAACCCAATGTTTACATATTGAACTATATATGCTCTCCTACCGCACAGTTTCTCACCCCCTCACCTCTTCAATGAGGCTCAATGCGAACCTTCTCATATAAACCTCCAAAAATTTCCAAAGACCTAAATGTATGTCACCTCATACAAACTTCCTAAATTTCCAAAGACCTAAATGTATGTCATCTCATATAAACCAACCAAAATTTCCAAAGACCTAAATGTATGTCATCTCATATAAACCAACCAAAATTTTCTAGATCTCAAATGTGCGACCTCTCATACAAATGAACAAAATTTTTTTAGATCTCAAATGTGCGACCTCTCATACAAATGAACAAAATTTTTCTAGATCTCAAATGTGCGACCTCTCATACAAATGAACAAAATTTTTCTAGATCTCAAATGTGCGACCTCTCATACAAATGAACAAAATTTTTCTAGATCTCAAATGTGCGACGTCTCATACAAATCAACAAAAATTTTCTAGATCTTCAATGTGCGTCTTTTTCCGATTTTCCATACAAAAAAAGTTGCACATCCAGAACGAACATATCCCCCCTACTAATGCTATTATATATCTAGGAAAATTTTGATTATCTCATGGGGGAGAAAAGAAGCTGCCACCCATACAGTAAAGTTTCCATCCTTTCTTCAAAAACGTCATACACAAGCTTTTTGAAAAAGTCCTATAAGTTCAACTAGAAATTTTTTTTATTAGTTTGAATAAAAAGTTTGGTTGAAAGCATATTCTTCTAAGTTTGTTAATTATTATTTAAACTTCAAATTTCAAGTAATTTATGCGAAATGCATGAAATTAATTCCATCGTATGGATTTATATAACAAACAAACAATATTTTCATAGATTCTTTTAAGATAAAATCGAGGCTAAATGCTACCAAAATGTGTTTATTGTTTTTGTTGTTGTTTTAGTTTTCAATTATCAGCTATTTCAAAGAAGTGCACAATAGAAATCCACAATCAATTGTGGTGTGTCACCCCAACATAGACTTCTTTCATTGTAGTGTGAAGTCTTTAGACTTTACACAATATGTCTGTCAATGCTATTATATATCTAGGAGAATTTTGATTATCTCATGGGGGAGAAAAGAAGCTGCCACCCATACAGTAAAGTTTCCATCCTTTCTTCAAAAACGTCATACACAAGCTTTTTGAAAAAGTCCTATAAGTTCCACGAGAAATTTTTTTTTATTATTTTGAATAAAAAGTTTGGTTGAAAACATATTCTTCTAAGTTTGTTAATTATTATTTAAATATATATTAGTACTAGCTATACCCGGCGCGCTTCGCTGCTTATAGAAAAAAATCAGTATTAAAAACAATGAATATAATTTTTTTTTATTTTTTTTTTCTGAAAAAATGATTTACAAAAATCAATATTTTTCTTATTTGAATCCTTAATTTTCATTTCATTTATTGGGCCATTCGCTGTGAAAATTGATCACGTCTCCTTCCTCCCATGTTTATTGAATTAGCAAATTTAAACTTCTTCTTTGAACCTAAATAAAAGCATTAATAATTTACAAAAATATAATTATACTTTACCTCCTTTTTTGCTTTTTTCTTTACCTTCTCCATATTTTTATTCGCGCTTGTCTCCGTTCCAATTGTATTTTCTGTCTTTATTTTCTTTAATATTTATTTTCTATAATTATTTCTTATTTGAATTCTTCATTTCCATTTCTTTTATTGGGTCATTTTTCTGTGAAAAAATTAATCCTAGTTCCTCCCATGTTATTTCGAATGGAAAATTTTCTATAAACTCCTTGTTTGAACCTAAATAGAGTGATTAAAAATTTAGAAAAACATAAATTATTTTACCTTACCTTTTGTTAGGTTTTTCTTTTTTTCCTCCTCCATTTTCTTCAATATTGATCTTTTTCGTTTTATATTTATTTTTAAATATTCACGAAATTTTTAGTTTTCTTTTTTTTAATTTACAAATTCTATCATTTAAATTTCAAAGCTATCTTAGTGCTTAAACTTTTTACAGTAACTCGAATCCCATTACACATCCACTGTTTCCATTTTACCTTTTTTTAGGCTGTTTTTTTTTTTCTTTATTTAAATTCAATATTTTTCTTATTTGAATCCTTAATTTTCGTTTCATTTATTGGGCCATTCGCTGTGAAAATTGATCCAGTTTCCTTCCTTTCATGTTATTTGAAATAGCTAATTTAAACTCCTTCTTTGAATCTAAATAAAAGCTTAAAAATTTACAAAAATATAATTACACTTTACCTTTTTTTTTTTTTTTTGCTTTTTTTTTACCTTTTCCATATTTTTATTCGCGCTTGTCTCCGTTCCAATTGTATTTTTTTATCATAAAGTTAGATAAAGAAATAAATAAAATCATTATTAATTTCGAAGAGCCATTAAATGTACGATATTTTTTGTCAGTCCGTCTTTAGCCAACACAAATAAACTTGATGGTTTGCCCACGCGAGAACATGCCACGTACAACTGTCCATGTGAAAAACATGGTGTACCCAAATCTAAGCCGCAAACGGACATCGTTTGGCCTTGAGACTTATTGATTGTCATGGCGAATGCCAATCTAATTGGAAATTGAACGCGTTTGAATTCTATGGGCACGTCTGTTGGAATCAGTGGAATTCGTGGCAGCAAAACATTTTCGCCTCGGAATTTGCCATTCAAAATGGTGGCTTCGATAATATTTCTCATCAATTTTTTTATCACCAATCGCGTACCATTGCACAGCCGTGGTGGGTTCAAATTCCGAAGTAAAATAATCGGAGATCCAACTTTCAGTCGTTAACAGCTTTCCAACGATACCCATTTCACAACTTTAGGATAAGTGGTTTAAAATTTGACAATTACTTGCGTACTACCTCACCCAACGCTATGAAATATACCTTACGTCCTATTCTCATACCTACCTGTGTCAGTAAACAACCTTTTTTTTGATTTTTTAAAATTTGCAATTTTCGCGGTTTGTGGTAAAGTCATTCTTGCAAAACTATACCGTACATTAATCTACGCGTTAACAGCTTTCCAACGATACCCATTTCGCAACTTTAGGATAAGTGGTTTAAAATTTGCCAATTACTCGCGTACTACCTCACCCAGCGCTATGAAATATACCTTACGTCCGATTCTCATACCTACCAAATATGAATACCAAATTTCATAAAGATCGGTCCAGCCGTTTCGGAGGAGTTCGGTAACGAACACCGTGACACGAGAATGATATATATTAGATCTACTTTTTACATCAAAAAAATTTTTTTTTTAAAAACTCTTGCCTGAACGGGTTTTGAACTCACCGAAATCGGATTGTTATACAATCTCTCTAATTTTTGTTTTAAGAATTCCTTCTCAATTAACTTGAAAAAAAAAACAACTTTAAAATCACTCAAAGAAAAACTAAAATAATAGCAATTTACAATAAACTGATTTTGAACTAATTTAAAAGATATGCAGATTCGGACAGTTGACTTTGCCGTAGGACATCGCAATGCTAAAAAAGGGAGTTTTCTCCATTGGAAAAAGTCAGAGTTTAAAATAATTTTCACTTTAAATCAATCAGTTGTTCCATTAATTAAAAATTAGTTGAAATTCCTAAAGGGTTATTCGAAATTTTTTTGTACCTACAAAGCCATTTAAGAAAACGATTACGGCAAAGTCGAAAAAAACAAGAAAAACAACAAAAATGGGGCGCTTTTAGAAAAGAGGGGTAATATTAAGGTGGACTAATAAAAACATGTAAAAGTCCACACTTAAATTGTTTCTGTTTTATTTCGTGCTTTTTTAGTGCGTGCCGTGCTTTTTGAATTTTCGCGCGTACGTGAGCGTGCGTGTTTGCAGCTGCCTCTTTGGTGACCGTTTCGGGCCGTGCTTGAAAAATTAAGCACGCGCCCACCTCTAATATGTACTGATTCCATTACTGTTCAAAATTATGCTTCACTAATCAAAAGGACGCAATCATATTATCACGCACACGCATCATTGGAAATTGCATTTTTTCACGCAGCTTGCGCAGCGTGAAACGTTCCGCAGCTCACGCATAATTGGAAATCAGGCTTAAGAGTTACTTTGAATTTTTCAGCGGATGTGTTGCACAGCGGACAAAAGTAAGCATGAAGTGTTTCTTCTGTAATAATGCTACAGTTTCACTTATTCATTACCGACCCTTCATTAGCGCTAATGAAAAGTTAATGGGAAGTGATTCCACCATCAATTAACCGATTTGTCATTATCTAAGCAGCTGATTCCTCATTAGCTAAATTCTGGTTTTTTTTAACGCCTAAAGTGCGGCAACAGAGCGTTGAATATGTTTATTTCGACAAGTTTTAGGTCTAATTTAAGCAAACGCGGCACACAATACGCAGAAAGCTTTTTCATGCCAATGTTTTGATTCAATATGTGACAAACACATTCTTTGTACTTTTTAATGGCCTCCGGCAGCTCTTTCACTTTAATTTGTCGTTTGACACTATTTGGTGAACTTTATCGATGTTATCATCAGTGGTTGCAGTTTTTGGACGTCCCGAACGCTCATCTTCTACCAAGCTATTACGGCCAATAAAAACTGAGCGTCCAAAATCCCTGAAATTTGGGTGAGTACTTGACAACCGACGCGCAATTACATTCCCTTAGCTTTAAAGGATGATGCTGCCATCTTCACGTTACAATCGGAAACTTTTCAGAGTACCCTCGTAGAAATAGCGAAATTACAGCTTTCCAAAGCAAGATAACCAAAAGGCAAAGAGACAATCCAAATCAGCTAACCGATTAGGTAAAAAAAAACCAAATCAGCTAATCTTTTTAATTTATTTCGACAAAAGGCTTTACATTTTTTTTTGGGTGAATCCATTTCTTTTGAAAATCAGCTGATATTGGAAAGTAGATTAGCATTTTCACTTACAAGAGATGGCGATACACTCGATAAATGCAAGAATATGGAATGTAACCATGTTCATTAATTAATTTTTTCATTTCATTTTATTTCATTTATGCTACTAGTCAATGCAAGAGTTTTTAAGTTATTAAGAATCTTAAGGAGAGATATGTGTATTTAATTTTATAAAAGTGCAGATATTAATAAATTGGAAATTGACAGTTTAAGGGAAATTTTAGTTTCAAAACTCGAAAAAATTTTTGTTTTTATTTTTGTATCTTTAAGTTTTAAAAAGTAGTTTGAGGTGCCTTCTGAAAATTTGAGTGTTGCTAATACCATTCATATTGTTAGGTAGGACGTTCCAAAGGCGAATTGCATGTACAAGAAATCGCCTTTCAGAAGTCAATGTTTTATACTTGATCAGGACTATGTTGTTGTTTTCTCTAGAACGAGTAAATTTGAGACGCTTATATATGCTTTAAGGGGCTTTCGAAAAGATAATCTTGTACAAGAGCAAGAGTTTTAAACTGTAGCTAATTGTCGAATGACAGGCCATATATGGTATGGCTATGATGAGTAATGCTATTAATTCGTCGGCGATTGAAGATAAGTATATCGGGCGATGCTATTGAAAAGCACCTCTTACTTGTGTTTGTGCAAGGAAACGCAGTTAGCGAAGATCTCACAGGCATAAAGGTGCGTTGGAATAACGTATGATTTACAGAGAAGCAGACGTATTCTTAATGGAGTAAGAGATTGAGTTTGCCACAGTGAACGAAGCATGGCGTACACATTGCCGATTCTTAATGGCAGATGATCGTTCCATGTTAGGGTTCTATTTAAGGTTATTCCAATGTTTTTTGCACGATCCACATATTCGATATATTGCCCATTTAGGGTAAAATTTGGAAGCGAAGAGAGTATGAAACTTTTCTTGCTAATGACAATGCAGTTAGATTTGGAGGGAGCCCAATTGCCAATGCTTGCAAGGTCCTCATTTAAATTTGCCAAACACGTTACGATTGAATTTTTATCGCACGATAGATATAGTTGAACGTCATCGTCAATTAGCGCTTTTGAATATTTAAGATGTTCCGGTAGATCCTTAATGTAAATATTAAAGAGTATTGGTCCTAAGACAGATCCCTGACGAACCCCTCTTATTCATTTCAAAGAGTCAGAGGGGCGATTATTTACGCAAACCAGTTGTCCTCTGTCAGTGAGGTACGATCTAATGAGATTTAATGCAGATGACGAGAAAAGGAAGCTATTGGATAGTTTGGATAGTAGAACAGCGTGATTTACTGTGTCGAAAGCCTTGCCTTGCTATGATCGCGTATGTACTCGACAATATCAGCTTGATTGACGCAGTTAAATTCGAACGAATTTATAGAATTATAGTTGGATAAGGGCGAGTTGTCATAAGAACCGTTAGACAAAAAATTGCCGGCCCTTTGTGAGTCGACGAAGCCATAATTCACGGCATTTAGATCCATATCGGCACTATCCAGGCTCTTAGGAGACTTACTACTGAGGCCGATTTTTCGGATTTTATTCCAACTTTGCTTATTGCTAATTGTAGCGGTTACTAATCTGTAATTGAATGGACGAATCAAACCACAGATTTGTGCGGTTCTTAGATCTGGTGACTTAAGGGCTCAAATTCGTCAAATAATATATTTATATTATTCCGGAGGAATTTTAATTGTTCATCAACCGATTCAATTCTCCTAATGCAGTTTCAATCAATGGTATTAGCTTGAGTTAACAAGCTAGGGTAGTCTATATGTTTAGAATCTCTGAACGTAAAGATATCAGGCCTTGGAATCAACTGGAAATCATATAAAACGAAAATCAAGTCAGGCTTCGAGTAGTGTATGGCGGAAAGTTGATCAGAGAGAAGAATTTTGTCTCTATATAACTAGTTTACAGAATTGAAGACTTTCGCGAGAGCAGAGACGAAATGATGGTTTTTAGACTAAATTGAGGTCACTGATCACGAAAATGTGATCCGTTTTTTTCCAAAGAAAAGTTTTTAAGATATGCGCACATTTACTCATAGACGTCGTAGTACTTAAATCAACAGGGCCTACTTCAACGTCACTGAAAGCTGGAAAAAATTTAGTTTTTTGTATACGCTAAATATATGTTTATCATTTTTAGTTACCGAAAAAAATGTAAAAAGTATTTTTAGTACTTAAAAGTTAGAAAGAAATTTTGAAAATGTAAGAAAAACCCAAAAAAGTCAACTTTTGGCAAGTTCAAATGCCTATAGCTCAAAAACTAAGACACCGATTGTAACAAATGATACATCGTTGGAAAGGGAAAAGTTTTCTGCTTCATACTGAAATAAATTTTATCTTATTTAGGCGATCCGTTTTGGAGTTATTTGGCAACATCTCGTAAAGTAACCAAAAAACACGTTTTTCCCTCATATCTCAAAAACGATTCTTTGAAAACAAAAAATTTTCGTGATCAACGACCCCTATTTAGTCTAAAAACCATCATTTCGTCTCTGCTCTTTTTTTTTTTTTTGTAAGCTAGTGTTATCAACCAAAAACAGATCTATAAGTGTGTTCGATGTTCGCGTAAATTGTGTGGGAGTTATGGTGTTCGTGGGAAAGAGCCCCAGGGATTGTAGGCCGTCGGTTAAGTAGATTTTCGTAGGAATATTTCTATTGAAGTCACCAGCTATCAGTATGTTATTTCGGGATTTGGGATTTCGGCACTTGGATTTTGTGAAATCCACATCGAAATCGAAGCGTTCACACGACAATATTGCATTCGAGAGGATTTAGTTTGACAGCCATTATTCTGTTTTCAGTGCGGCCAATTGTAGGGAAATTTCCTTAAAAATTTTTAGGGATTTTGTTAACAAAAAATGACAGATTTCTCAAAATCGGCCAATGTACGGAATTGGTGATGTATTGCAAAATATTAAATAAATTTGGTTGTCATAAATTAAAAAAAAACCAAATAAAAATTATGCCAAGCTGTGTTTATATAAAAAAGTTCGGTAGAAGCTATCGTTAAGCGTCGATATTCCATATATTTGAAAATTAATATAGTATTTGTATAGGCTTTTTTAAATAAATTGAAAATTATTTTATTTACCGCTACAAGATCAGGCCTATTCATATTTTGAATGTAATCATTTTTACATGAACAACAACAACAAAATGAATTTTTGAAAGAAACTTTTTATTTTTGAAAAAACAAAATTGCAAATGACTTTAGGTACGAGTCAGAGTTCCAGACTACCCTGAAAAATTTTCAAAAATATTAGCCTACCACATTTATGGTCACTCATTCATTTTTGAAGGCAAGAGGCCAATTATTTAAAAAAAATATAAAGATATTTGTTGTAGGGAAAAATATAAGGAATTTTAGGGATTTTTTTTTAGTTTGTAGGGAATATTTTGTTTGCGTGTTGCAGCATTGCCTGTTTGTTTACTTTGGTTTTTTTTAAATTTGACACTAGTGTTGCAGCATTTCATCGATTCTTATCGAAAAACACAGAGTTGCATTCAGTTGGTTCCGGATTTCCCTTACGATTTCGTTGAAATCCAATTTCTGAGCGGATTCCGTTTGACATTTATTTGTATGGGAAATCCCCTGGATTTCGACTGCATATCGACTGAAATCGTCAAAAGTGCCAAAATTCCGGGATTTCGATGGCATATAAGACGAATAATGCTTGGAGTTGTTCAATTAGAGGTGTTATATCTAGCTGCCGAATAGGTCTATAGATACAGCCCACCAGCAGTTTTTGATCACAACTGCGAATTTCAAGAAATAAGGACTCATGTGTTCGAGATGATGGTCTGTGCAATAATTTGCAGGATATGCCAGTCTTCACAAAAATGGCCAACGGCTTGTCCTTCCCTGTCCGCACGGAAATGGTTGTAGCCCTTTAAAGCAAGAAGATTATCTTTCGTCATTGGTCGGAACCACGTCTCTGAAATGGATATGACATCAATATCAGAATGTTCAAAGTTCTTCCGAAACTCATCAATTTTATTAAAAACGCTCTGTGCATTTATATGACAGATTTTAATGCCAATTTTTTGGGCAGAGAGTTTTTTTTAATAATGTTCTTAACTCACCTTTGGAATTTCCTACTTTGTTATTTAATCGGTGTGAGTAGGTAGGATATGGGGATTCTGGACCACTTAATTGGTGAGGAAAATGGTGAGGAAAAATGGTGAGGAAAATGGTGAGGAAAAAATGGTGAGGAAAAAATGGTGAGGAAAAATGGTGAGGAAAATGGTGAGGCAAAATGGTGAGGAAAAAATGGTGAGGAAAAATGGTGAGGAAAAATGGTGAGGAAAAATGGTGAGGAAAAATGGTGAGGAAAAATGGTGAGGAAAATGGTGAGGAAAAAATGGTGAGGAAAAAATGGTAAGGAAAAAATGGTGAGGAAAAAATGGTGAGGAAAAATGGTGAGAAAATGGTGAGGAAAAAAATGGTGAGGAAAAAAATGGTGAGGAAAATTCTTGAAAATTGTAAGAAAAAACTGCAGACAAACATAAGAGTTGTGTGTGTGTGTTTTTGTTGATAATTAAAAGGTTCTTGACACGGTGCATGAGCATGCCCTTGATTAGCTTTTATTACAGGTTTCTCACGCTTGTGTGTAAACCTATTGCAGCTGCATATTAGATCAAAGGAGAATGTAGCTTATCAGTTGAATGAGAACGCGGTGGGTAACAAATTCCAATAAGAAGATTTTCATTGGATTGAATGGAAACAGATAGGTCACATTGTGATTTGAAAAATTTCATAAATTTAGGCTCTAAATGGGTGCAAGAAGATATTGTTTGTTGGATTGGTCATGTGTTTTTTTTTTTTCTTTTTGATCATTAAAAGGTTGTTGACACTGTGCATGAGCATGCCTTGATTAGCTTTTATTACAGGTTTCTCACGCTTGTGTGTAAACCTATTGCTACTGTTTATCAGCTGCTTATTGGATTGAAATGTGGAAATAGATGATTTTAAGTTTGATATAAAAGGATGAAAATGTTCAGTTCAAATTCAGAAAGTTTTCAACTCTTTAAAGGTTTACTCCAATAATAATATAAAATAAAAAAATAAATAAAAATGGAGAAAAAATTATTTAAGTGTAATACTTGTGTCAAATATTTTGCCAATGCATATAATTTGGCGAGACATGTTTCCCAAAAACATTTTACGGGGTCCAAAGTGAAGTGTGATATTTGTGATAAGGAGTTTGTTTACAAACATCACATGAAGCGGCACATGGTTGCAAAACATTCAATAGTAAAAACATTACCAATAGCAACTCCATCAACTCCAACTACATTATTGACAACAACAACATCAGCAGTATCAACTCCAACAACAACATCAGCAGTATAAACTGCAACAACCACATCAGCAGTATCAACTGCAACAACCACATCAACAGTATCAACTCCAACAACCACATCAGCAGTATCAACTCCAACAACAACATCAGCAGTATCAACTGCAACAACCACATCAGCAGTATCAACTCCATCAACTTCAACAACAACAACAACAACAACAAGAAGAGTAGCGACAACTAAAAATCTAAAGATGTTATTGGAGAAATGTATAGATTGCCAAGAGTGTGTAACCATGTGCAACTGGTCAAAGCATATGCGGAAATCTAGTCACAAGGCAAATGCATCAGCACTCTTGAGCGAAAACATAAAAAGGGTGCGATCAGACTTCAAAAATCGTATTGAACGTTTTCAAATTGAAAACAAAAATGTGAAAGAGTTAATGCCAAAAAACTTTTTCACATACGTGGAGCCACATGTAAAGGAGCTTTTGGAAAAAATGATCATCAAACATTCACTTTTTAAATTTAACATGGAACTGTTTTGTGAATATGTTAAATTGAAATTGATTGACAACAAAGAAATGATGGATATAAGTCAGAAATCATTTCAAACAGCAATGTCAACAGTTCAAAGTGAAGCAGATGTTTAAGATATTTTTACCAACAGCGTGCTAAAGATAAGCAAACAAATGGAAGAGTTTCAGGAACAGGATAGCGGTTGGACACTATCAAAAATATTATGGTTGGAGATAAACATCAACCGGTACCGAACGATCCGTGGGTCATCTTATATTCCACTTCCTAAGGTGATCATTTAAAAAAAAGCAATAGTTAACGTGCAAAACAATGACACTTATTGCTTTAAATGGGCAATTATATCAGCGTTGTACAAATCGACTATTCATTCAAATAGATGTTCTACATACGATGTACACAAAGAGGAAAACATAATTGCGGTCAACATTGACAACAACAACTTTATTTTAATCTTCATTGAATTAAGTTTTCCTCTGCCAGTGAAGAATGTAGCAGTTTTTGAAGCTAATAGTCCCAATATTAGCATAAATGTCTTTGGTCTTGATGTGAAAAAATGGTGTGTTATTGGTCTTTATTACAAGACAACGAATGTGAGGACAATACATTTCAATCTTCTCCTTCTGGAAAGAGAAGAGAACTTTCACTATGTATGGATTAAGAATATGTCAAGGTAAGCAGTATTTAAATGTTCAATATAGTAATTAACTAATGCAGAAACAATTAACAATATATAATTTTAATTATAATTTTTTTCTTCACATTTTCAGATTGGTGCGAAAGCAGAGCACAGAACACAAAGGTGCAATCCATATGTGCAACTTTTGTTTACAATTTTTTCACGCTAAGGAAGGTTTGGACAAACATTTATCGTGTTGCAATATGACAGTGACGGAACTACCAACGGTAGGCAAAAATAATTTATTAAAATTTCAAAATTTTCGTAAGCAATTAAATGTACCGTTTGTAGTGTACGCAGATTTTGAATGTTTATTAGAAGAAATAAATAGGAAGGAATCAGAAAATGTACAATCGCTTCAAGTACACAAACCGATTGCCTTAAGTTATTTTATAAAATGTAGCTTTGACGACAGACTAAATAAATATGAGACAAACATCCAAAATCATGAAAATGATGAAGATGCAAGCGAGGTGTTCATTAAAAAATTATATAAAGATTGCTTACAATTATTGGAAAACAATGTTTTTATAGTTCAAAAAATGAACCCGCTTTCTCAAAGTCAGCAGATTGCTTTTAATACTGCTAAAAATTGCCATATTTGCGAGCTACCCTTAGATCAAGGGAGATCTTAGGGATCATTGTCATTTAACTGGAGAATTTCGAGGTGCAGCACATTCTAAATGTAATTTAAATTTTCAATTAAGTCGTTTTATACCGATATTTTTCCATAACTTTTCGGCATATGACTGTCACTTAGTTGTCGAAAAATATATATCCTTATCGAAAAATTTAACGTCTAAAGATAAACAACATATGGAAATACGTTTTCTGGACTCAATAAGATTTTTACCATCAAGCTTAGACACCTTAGCTCAAAATTTGGAGAACGATAGTTTTCACATTTTAAGTAGTGTATTTGAACGGGAAGAGGAGAGAAATTTATTATAACGTAAAGGTGTATTTCCATATGAATACATTAACACTTTCCAAAGCCTTCAGGAGACAAGTTTACCACCACCTGAAGCTTTTTACAACAGACTAACAAATAAGGCATGTTCTGATAAAGATTATCAACATGCACAAAATGTTTGGCGGTTTTTTAATTGTAAAACGCTTCAAGATTATATATCCATATATTTAAAGACAGACGTTTTATTATTAGCAGATGTTATGGAAAACTTTAGAAAAGTTTCTCAAAACATCTATAAATTAGATCCTTGTCAATATTTAACATTACCAGCGCTATCTTGGGATGCAATGCTCAAGTATACGAAAATTGAATTGGAGCTTTTAACTGACATTGAAATGCTCTAGTTATTTCGAAATGGTATTCGAGGTGATTTGGTTCAATGCTGTAAAAGACATTCAACTTCAAACAATATGTACATGGGGGAGAATTATGATGCAAGTAAACCTTCATCAACAATTGTATATTTAGATGCAAATAATTTGTATGGATATGCAATGTCTGAATGTCTGCCGTATGGAGGTTTCAAGTGGGTTGAAAACATAGAAAGCTTTAACGTTTTCTCAATATCAGACAATTCCTTATCTGGTTATATATTAGATATAATAATAAAAAACCACCATGTGGAAAAATACCAAAACTTATAGCAGACTTAACTCCCAAGCGTAACTATGTCATTCATTACAGAGTTCTTCAACTATGTTTAAGGCATGGTCTTAAGCTTGTTAAAGTTCATAGAATTTTAGAGTTCAAACAATCACCATGGTTACAAAAATATATTGATTTAAATACCAAGTGCAGACAAAACGCTAAAAGTGATTTTGAAAAAAATCTTTTCAAGTTATTGAATAATGCTGTTTACGGTATGACTATGGAAAACATAGAAAAGAGAAGAAATATTAAGTTGGTGGAAGAGTAGGAGAGTAAGGGAAAACGTCTTGGTGCCAAAGCTCTTCTCGCTAAACCAAATTTTCGCAATGTTAAAATTTTTACAGACAATTTATTTTCCATAGAATTAAAGAAAGAAATAATTTTGTATGACAAGCCCATGTACTTAGGTTTTACAGTATTAGAGTTGTCCAAGCTTAAAATGTATAACTTTCATTATGACTATATGCTACCAAAATTTCAAAAACATCTCTCTCTTAATTATATGGACACTGACTCCTTCATTTATACAATTAACATTCTTGATTTTTATAAAGAAATAATAAATGACATAGATTTAAATTTTGATACATCGGACTATGCTGCAGATAATCAATTTGAAATTCCCCAAAGAAATAAAAAAGATTTAGGAATGATGAAAGATGAACTAAATGGTAAAATAGTGTGTTGGTTTTTCGCCGTAGCCACTTTGAAGCCGGGGCTTTAAAGAACGGCAAAATAACCAAACTTAGTGAGTACCCTTTTCGCGTTCGAATGCGCTAACCGGCAGCGCTGCCTGGGAGGACTGCGCGCTGCCCTCTTCACTGTCGAAAAAGTCTCTTCGCGTTAACAACTCGCTCACGCGTCGGCAAAAACGTTAAATTTAAAAGAAAATCCAAACAAAACAAAAAAATAGATTGATTAAGAAAAGAGGAAGAAAACCCAAAAATTTAAAAGTGAATTCCAATAAAGGAAAAATATAAAAATTAAAAAGTGAATTACAAAACAAAAAAATAAAATTGCATTGAAATAACACAAAACCAAAACCAAAAACAAAAAAAAAAAAAAGGAGAAGTGGCAACAAATTCAACATACCGTTGTAAAGTATAATAAAATCAACCGCGTCGCGCAAATTGACAGATCAATCAACGTACCCGGCACCCCCCAGGGTCATCAACGGAGTATCAGGTACGTCTCCATCAATTGTTGCCCCTCACCTTGACATTTGGCGATCCTGCCAGGAGCCTGCAATAGGTTCTGGTGGACCATAATAGTTAGAAAGGGTCGAAAAAGTCCGGCACGTGCACGTCGCCTTGGACCTCTGTTTGCCTTAGTGCAAATTCAAGGGCACACCAAGATCAAAGCGCATGTCACGCATTACAACGTAACGGCGGGACAAACTCTTTCCTCCTCGACATCAATCATCTGTCTCAGTCGCACACCCGTGTGTCGTTTGGTGGTGGTTTTTGTGCACAGCCGATAGTGCAAAACAACAAACACATAGCAGCATTTGGTTTTCTCGTTCCCCTTTGAGGACGAGTTGCAGTTTTTTCTCTTTTCTTTTGTTGCTTTTGGTTTCTGGACACGCAGCGAAACCGTGTCTCGACTTTGGTTTTTTCATCGAAATTTCATACAAATTCAAGGCCAGCAGACAGCGAGCCATAAACGTATAGGGCATACGTGCATTGTGTTGCGTAGGTCAGTTCTAACGCTGTGCGTTGCATCGAACTTCGAACATAGAAGTTGATCGCGTATTGCCTGTTCGAGCGAACGTGGGTGAACTCAATTAGAACACACGGCCTCATACATACGATCCGTCGCTCTGCCTGCGCTCTGCCTGCACGCTGTTTTTGATTTACGTGCATCACATCGACTTTGCGAATTGGTTAAAAAACTTGAATTTCTAACAAATTAATTGAATTTGACCTATATTTTCTTACTGGAATTTCTTAAATAATTAGGAATTTTTTAACATTGGATTCGGAGTACCAGGAGTCTTGTGGAGATGTTGCGAAGCGCAGTAATCATTGAGGATTCGCTGCCACGGTTGCATATATTTTCTCCAGTTTGTTTATTTCTTTATCACGGCTGACTTGAAGGTGCTCAGACGACATCGATCATCACCGTGCCCTACGACCGGTATCTTCCGCACCCGACAAAGCCTAGTACATCCAGATTGCCATCGATAATTTTGCGTTTGGTAAAATTAAATTTAAGCGTGGGCGAGTATGTTCGTTAATTTTACTGAAATATTATTAAATATTTTTTCGTTTTTCCACTCCGGAATCGCGTTGCTTGAGCTCTGTGTTAACGTTTCATCTTCGCCTCCAAAATGGCTTTTAATCTACAATTCAATGATGCGGTGGAGCAGCTTAAAAGCTACTGCGATGTGATTATGCGTTCCAATCCCTTGAATCAAACCGAGTCGCTCATCGAAGTTAAAATTGAGGAAACTGACTCTTGTTGGCAACGTGTTCAAGAGACTTATAGCCGCGCTCTCGCACATGACGAATGGACTGCTGAGGTTGCCGCCAGTGCTCTAGTTACTTATAATGAATGTCGCGATCTCCAAGCTATCGCTCGAGCGCAGCTGAAAGATATGCTACGGTTGCATTTCCAATCTCAACCATCACTATCCAGCACAAGGTCGCCTCCATAATATGCTGAGATGCCGCCAGAGGATAATTTTATTCGAGTGCCCCCTTGTGACGTTGCGAGTTTTTCCGGAGGATACAACGAGTGGCCAGCATTTCGTGACATGTTTACGGCCGTGTATATCAACAATCCGAGACTGCCACCTGTACAAAAGCTGTATTATTTGCACAATAAAACGACAGGCGCCGCTGGAGCGATTGTCAAAGGATACCCCCTGTGTGGATCGAATTTTTCGCACGCCTGGGAGGCTCTCAAAGCGCGGTACGAGAACAAACGCATTTTAATCGATCACCAATTGAAGACCTTGTTAGATCTGCCCGCGATTGAAGACGAAACCAGCGAAGGAATTTTGAAAATTCAGACGACAGTCAACGATTGTATCACCATGATGAGAAGCCAAGGAGTTGTCGATTTTTGGGATGCCATGCTCGTTCATTTTTGCTCCACTCGCCTGCCAGCCTCTACGATCACACATTGGGAGCAGTTGCTTTCATCGCATCGAGAGCTGCCGACTTGGAGACAGATGAACGAATTTCTCAGCAACCGCTATGAGGTCGTCGAACGCCTTTCGAGCTTCACGAAGGTAAAAGCGCCGGTTCTATCAGCAAACCAGCCAACTTCATCGACCTATGCGTTCCACACACAAGAGGAAATACCAGGATTGTGTTCCTTGTGCAATGGAAATCACCCTCTACGCCAATGTTCTCAATTTTTGAAGATTCCAGTCGCGGAACGTTTTCAAATTATCACAGAACCAAAGCGTTGCTTCAATTTTCTCGCTACCAGTCACCAACGATCCAATTGCACCAGTCAACACAACTGTGCGAAGTACCAACAACGACATCACACTTTGTTGCATGTTTCGAGCGCGGCTGCAACACCGGACACGAAAGTGTCTACCCCGTCTTTGACATCTCCTCCGGAGATGGGCCCGTTTCCGACGAGCCAACCGCCGCATTTTCGTGCGCAACCAGAGGCTTCGAGCTCCGTGAGCATCCCCTCCCCGTCACAGGCACCCGCACACGTCTCCATCAGCCAGACTCAGGCGCTTTTGCCAACGGTTCGGGCGCTTTTAGATCAAGGTTCGCAGAGGAAATTTCTTACTGATCGACTGCAGCTGCATTTGAATTTGCCAACGACTCATAAAATCTGCATCGTCTCTGGCATGGGTGGCCAATGCACCCAAATCGCAAAAAAGAAATGCACCATCACGCTCGACTCGCCTCGTTCTTCGTTCAAGGAAGAAATCGACGCCGTGGTGTTGCCGAAATTGACCAATTGGCTTCCGGCCAAAAGGGTCTCCAATTTGGATCCCCACGAGATCTCATCGTTGGAGCTCGCCGATCCCCGGTTTATGAATCCAGCCCGCATCGATATGGTCATCGGGTCTGATATCATGCCGAAATTACTGCGGCTGCGCGTCAAGATGAATGTCGGAGGAAGCCTTATAGCCCAAAATTCAATATTCGGATGGTATTTTAGTGGGCCAATCGCCAGCGAATCCATCGAAGCGTTTACGACGCAAGTCTCCTCCGGAGACCACCAGGAGTCACTTCACGAGTCACTTAAATCATTTCCAGAACAAGAGGAAGTTTCAGCCTCGCCTCTCCCTCTTCCAGAGGACATCTATTGCGAAAAAATATATTCGCAAATCACATCTAGAAATTCGGATGGTAGGCCCGTTGTGCGTCCACCGTTTAAGATCGAATTTTCTAAAGCCGCTCCTTGCTTGAACTCGTCGCGATTTGGAGCGCTGACGCAATACAGGAGCTTGAAGAAAAGGCTCGCACGGCAGCCACTTATGCGCGACACCTTTAATTCAGTGATCAAGCCCGAGAGTACATCCACGAAGATACGAATCGTTTTCAACGCTATCCAAAAGACCTCTTCCTCCTTATCGCTGAACGATGTGCTTTATGTTGGAGCGGTGCTGCAAGCGTATCTGGTCTTTCGTATGATCAGCTGTGCATTCGTCATCCAGCAGTTCGATCCAGGAGGATTTTCCTTCTGGATTTTGGCTATCGAGGTGTCGACGCGAGTTTTCCACCTCACGCCGCTGCTCCTGATCGCATCACCTCCCCCTCCCCCTTTTCATTTATTGTTCACTATCTTCTCAACAATATCGCCTCCGCCTTCTCCTGACAACGTCGCCACGGCCCAAACCAATCGTCTAGCAGACGCGAACTGGATTGAGAAATTATAGTTGCGTAGCGCAAGGCGGGCAGTATGTTTGTTTTTCGCCGTAGCCACTTTGAAGCCGGAGCTTTAAAGAACCGCAAAATAACCAAACTTAGTGAGTACCCTTTTTGCGTTCGACTGCGCTAACCGGCAGCGCTGCCTGGGAGGACTGCGCGCTGCCCTCTTCACTGTCGAAAAAGTCTCTTCGCGTTAACAACTCGCTCACGTGTCGGCAAAAACGTTAAATTTAAAAGAAAATCCAAACAAAACAAAAAATATAGATTGATTAAGAAAAGAGGAAGAAAACCCAAAAATTTAAAAGTGAATTCCAATAAAGGAAAAATATAAAAATTAAAAAGTGATTTACAAAACAAAAAAAGAAAATTGCATTGAAATAACACAAAACCAAAACCAAAAACAAAAAAAAAAAAAGGAGAAGTGGCAACAAATTCAACATACCGTTGTAAAGTATAATAAAATCAACCGCGTCGCGCAAACCGACAGATCAATCAACGTACCCGGCACCCACCAGGGTCATCAACGGAGTATCAGGTACGTCTCCATCAATTGTTGCCCCTCACCTTGACATAGTGAAAGAGTTTTTTGGTCTTAGATCAAAAATGTATTCACTTAAAACTATCGATGAACATGAAATAAAAAAATCCAAAGGTGTTAAAAAGTCTGCTTTAATAAAATTGAGTATTAATGATTATCGTGAATGTTTTTTGCAAAATAAGCTCTATTTTGATAGTATGCTAATGTTTAGAAGTAAGCTACACGAAATATATACACAAATGTGGAATAAAGTAGTATTAAGTAATATTGACGATAAAAGGTATATTAAGTCGGATGGTATTAATACTTATGCATGGGGGCACTACAGTATTGATAACAGCGAACCTATAGATGTAGACTAAGTTTTTATGTATGGGTATTAGGGGTGTCCTTATTTTTAAAAACTGGATTTTTATAAACCGCCGGGCAGATTCTTGTTCCTTTAACTTAAAACAGTAAGTAAAGGAAATTTGGAGTAAATCCGATCATTTTTAATGGACCCGGAAACGACTTGAAAATGTAGTGGAGAGTGGAAATATAGAGTCGAAGCCCCATAACTCCCCAGAAGTCGCACCTACGGACATATAATGTATGACCGACCCCCATTGCTTTTTTACCCCTAACATTTTTTCTGAACAAACCTACCCCCTATCTCCCCTTCTTAAGGGGGCTCCCATACAAAAATTATATTTTTATAAACTTCCCCCCACCGTCCTAACTAGCCCCAGAGTGCTCCTAGAGGAGTCAAATGTATGACCAACCCCCATTAGCTTTGTCCCCCTAACATTTTCTCCGAACATACTTACCCTCTATCTCCCCCCTTAAGGGGGCTCCCATATAAAACTACCTTAATTTGAGCAAAATTTCATTCAAAATGGCCGTCACTACAGTCAAACCCCTCCTAGGGGGCTGATATATATGACCGACCCCCATTATTTTTTTACCTCAAACATTTTCTTCAAACATACCTACCCTCTATCTCCCCTCGTTAGGGGGGTCCCAATACAAAATTAGGCTTAAATTAAAGAAAAATGCCTCACGAACTTCAATCATAATATAGATGCCGTAGGAACAAGAACGAGCATGTTCAGCATGCATATTCGAAAAATTTCACTGTTTTTACGTTCGTTTCTTAGGTCTTTGCATGTCTCCCTCGGTCTGTACGCATGTCTCTCTCGGTCTGTACGCATGCAAAGACTCAAGAAACGAACGTAAAAACAGTGAATAATGCGTTTCAAAAAATATTTGTTTTGAATTAATTTTATGAATAGAAACCACTAACCGATTTTAATGGTTATAGTCTCAAAAAACTCGTCATAGATTGAGGTTTGCGGCATTTGACTCGAAAATTTATTTTTGTTCTACTAGGGTCATTATTTGGCCAGTTAGGGGATGGAACCCACAATTCAGTTTTAAAAAAAGGTAATAAAATATATCATATTATTAAAACATACCAAAAACTAATCCAATATTCTTCATATTAGGCTCGTTTAAAAAGTAAATTTGTAAATTTTTCGAATATGCATGCTGAACATGCTCGTTCTTGTTCCTACGGCATCTATATTATAGATTGAAGTTCGTGAGGCATTTTTCTTTAATTTAAGCCTAATTTTGTATGGTGACCCCCTAACGAGGGGAGATAGAGGGTAGGTATGTTTGAAGAAAATGTTTGAGGTAAAAAAATAATGGGGGTCGGTCATATATATCAGCCCCCTAGGAGGGGTTTGACTGTAGTGACGGCCATTTTGAATGAAATTTTGCTCAAATTAAGGTAGTTTTATATGGGAGCCCCCTTAAGGGGGGAGATAGAGGGTAAGTATGTTCGGAGAAAATGTTAGGGGGACAAAGCTAATGGGGGTTGGTCATACATTTGACTCCTCTAGGAGCACTCTGGGGCTAGTTAGGACGGTGGGGGGAAGTTTATAAAAATATAATTTTTGTATGGGAGCCCCCTTAAGAAGGGGAGATAGGGGGTAGGTTTGTTCAGAAAAAATGTTAGGGGTAAAAAAGTAATGGGGGTCGGTCATACATTATATGTCCGTAGGTGCGACTTCTGGGGAGTTATGGGGCTTCGACTCTATATTTCCACTCTCCACTACATTTTTAAGTCGTTTCCGGGTCCCATTAAAAATGATCGGATTTACTCCAAATTTCCTTTACTTACTGTTTTAAGATAAAGGAACAAGAATCTGCCCGGCAAACTGGAATCCAAACACTTTAAAACTTTCCCATACAAATAAGAACACCCCTAATGGGTATATGCATAAAAATAAATATTGAGAAAAAAATATGTTTTTATTGTAATGAATTTCACAAGAGAGGTGAGTCAACATTTTCAGAAAATTATTATCATTTTCAATAAAAGCTCCACATAAGATCATTTTAAATTTAGTTGAACTTTAGTTGCTTTCAAAGGAGGAAGAAAATATGTTTTGGATTCAAGAAATAACCAATCGAGAATATTGCATTTGCAATACTTTTTGGAAATCTTTTTCTATAAGAAATATTGAACCAACAATTCCTGAAATGAGAGTATATTTTACTCCAAATACCGGGACTAAGTGTTTACTCTTTAAAATGCACAGAACTGGTCCAAGGCCCGATTATATTCTTGGAAAAATATTTACATTTAAAGAAACTGATCACTGTAAAATTGAAGTGTCCGGTGGAACTATTTGTTTGGTTGGTGTTGCATATGATGGAATGTATCAAGGAAAACGTGACTTCGCTGGTTTCAAAGTAGGATGCCCCTTCAGTGATATAGAAAGCATGTCAATGAAGAATCTGCAGCAAAACTCAAATATACAATCAAACCCAGCTGACAAGGATGATCCTACATCATAAAATATTACAATATTAGTTCACATCGTCGTCGGCAATAGACCAACAACATTAATAACAAGTCCTTCAAGTCCTTCAAGTTGTAGCCAATATTCACAAGGATTTAATGACTGTACTTGTTTTAATAACAAATTTATTCTTTGCAAAGCAAACAACCTAATGGTGTATTATAAAAAATTAATTGAGAAAAAATAAAAGATTTTGTATTTTTTAAAATTTTTTTATTTATTTTTTATTTATTATGTGAATAAAGAAATTGAAAACACAAATGACCACAATTATATGAATTGTATTGTTGATGTTGCTTATAGTTGTAGCTCAAATTTTTCTCACCAAGATATTTTACAACTTCTTTTGGTGGAGGTAAATTACCAAAACTATCAAAATACTCCTTGAAGTGACCGTTTTTAATATATGCTACCCAGTGTGTTCCTTCTCCATCTAATGAATCAAGATTGATTATTCCACACTCATTTTTATGTGATCCCTTTGGTAAAGCATTTCGCATGAACACACCTCTAAAGAAAGGTAGTTTCTTAGCATGTTTACGGATATCGTCTTCATTGAGTGCCCTGTTGGGTAGCAGGTCTATTAGTGTTTTGTGTACGGTTTAAGAAAGAAACCATAACCGTTTCTATATGGTTTTAAATAGAGACCATTTCCAACTGCAACAGGTTGTTGGGGTTTTTTATTTTTTGTTGATACTATGTTCTTAACAAGGTTTGCAATTGACATTCCACCAGATATTAATCCACCAAGCTTGGCAATACCAGTCAAAATTGGAATTAATGGTAAAAATCCACCGACTTTAGGCACTGGAATTATGCGTGGTATTACATTTTTGTTTTGATTTTTAAGAGTAGACGATAGCGATTTTTCGGCAACTTGAATAGCATTATGTATGTCAATGGGCTTTACTCTTTTCAATTCATTTGTAGCCTTTTTTATTGCAGTCTTGAAAATTTTGGTAGGACACTTCTTTTTCCGGATAATTTTGTTTTTTTTCTTCAACTTCGTATTGGTATTTCGATTTTTCGCAGGTCTTCTTAGACTACCACCAAATTTCAATCTAGCTTTCATGATGTTTGTCACAAACCAAGCGTTTGCTTTTTCACTGGTGCTTGCGTCCGTCGATTTTACTCTCTCCCAAGCTTTTTCAACTAAATTCCTATCTGCAATATGTCGATTAGCCAAGTCTTTGAATTTAGAGTAGGCAATGTCGTGTTCTCTGCAAGCAGAATCCAATGGGTTGACACCTTTGTCTCCTCTTGCTAAACGTTTTTAAAGCTTTGTCCCCGGACCACAAAACTGATATCCTGGTAAGTGGAGCTCTATTGGTAGTTTATTAATAATATTATTGATAAGTCCTTTTCCCAAAGCTCTACGTTTATGATTAATTCTATTTTTGTAAGTAACAAGCATTTATAGACTTGTATTTAAAATAAAATGATATAATCAAGTCAACGGCAAAAATCAATCTAATTGAAAAGGTATAAAAGGTATAAAGGTGGTGAACGAATGACATATCAAAGCATAAAGAACAAACGCACTGAAGTCGCCGAACCTCACGCGGCGCAAAAGCATAATAAACAAATGTACTCAGAATGCCGAAGCTCACGCGGCGCATCATATTTCCAACTTGGTTCATTGCGCTTCGCACAAGTCTTATGATCGCGATAAGCACAGTACAATTTAAAGTCACTGAACCCCAAAAGTGCATAGCGTTTGGAATGCACTTGTTGATTCAATAAACAATACTTCGATGCATTTGGTGCGGTTAGATTCACTGACCACTTTTGCATGAAAATCGATATGTTCATTTATCACCGAATTTCCCTTGCTTTGAATATTGCAGACGTAAGTTATTTTGTTTAAGAAACCTTTATTTAAGCATTTTTGTAATCATCCAAAATAGTATAAAAACGAAACATTTTGAATAAAGAAATCAGTCAGAACTTACTACTCAACCTGTTTTGACTTCATGGCGATCTTTGCCAGTTAAAACAAAAAGTTGAATATTTTTTGAAAAATAGTAAGCTAGCCGCCGAAGGATTGTCTTTATCCTTACGGGCTTTGCTCACACTATCACCGAAGCTAGTCGATGAAGGATTGTCAATATATCCTTACGGACTAAGCTTAGAATATCACCAAAGCTAGCCGCTGAAGGATTGCCATTATATCCTTACGGGCTAATCTGAGCTAATCACCAGAGCTAGTCGCTAAAAAGCTCAAGAAAATCATCAAATCCTAATGGGAAAATCTAAAAATTATCGCTGTGGCTCTGAAGAAAAGGAATAGCTACTGAGAGCTTTGATGACTCGTACACCAGCATGAAACCAACATTAACTGAGGCATTAATAGAAGACCCTACAGCCGGCCCCCGTCCTCTCAGCATCAAGGAATATCAGGCGAGACAATTAGAGAAATCCAAAAAGGAATCTGAAGAAAAGGAAGCCAAATTGACAACTATACCCCAGCATAAACGTCCAAAAAGAAGAGGAGGTGCCAAAAATAAATTGCGAAGACTACGTGCAACCCTCATCAGGCAGGCTAAACAACAAACAACCCAGAAACTTGGAAGAAGATAGGACGATTGGAAGAGCAGCTGAAAACCAAGAGTACTGAATAGCACCTTGCAACTTCAATTTACATTGGAAGTGGCAAGACGCGTATAACGCGGTCACTCCAATGAGGTAAAAAATTTTTTTTTTTTTGGAGTTTTTCTACTTTCATAAATTCAAAAAAAAAAAAAAAAAGTTCTTTGCGGTAAAAATAAAATTTTCTTAGAAATTTTCTGCTTCAATAAATTTGAAAAAATTTTTTTTCTATAAAATCACAATGGAGTATGAAATAATTATATTACGGTTTTTCACTGAAGGAAACAAATTTTTAAAATTTAATGTAAGACTAGATAGAGACGTAGATGCAACCTTACTCGAAGCTACCCTCGATTCCATTCAAATAATAAATAGAGCATTAGAACGACAAGGTATCATATCAATGTATGTTGAAGTATCAGCAAAAACAGTTTGTGAATAAATAAAAAAAAAAAAAAATAAAAAAATTTAGTTAATAAATAATTTAAAATAAACGTTATCTTTGAAATTTTTTGTAAATCTACCAATTCTCACTATGGGCGGCCAAAAATCTAAAATTCAGGATCCCAAGACAAACGTTATAAACGAATTAGAAGTATCAACGAACATAATAAATCTTGAACCAATAGAAATTCTTTTAACCATTTTAACAGTCGTTTCCGGTGTGGAATTAGCAATGAAAATATATACATTGCATAACAAATCAATTAAAAAGAAGTATGTTAGTAAAGCTAATGATTTAGACAAAATATAAATTATCTTGAGTAATGGAAAGATGGACACAGTTAAGTAATTTTTTAGAAGCGGAAAAACGGAATTTTATTCGAATTAGCAAACTCTTAAATAGAAACAGATATATAAGACCAGGTACAGTTCAAAGACATTTGCAAACATTGATTGAAATTTTTAACTCAATAAGAGCTACAATCAGTGCCAAATACGAAAAATTCACTAAGGAACACAAAGATTTAGCTTTAGCAATTTTTTTGGAATTAAGAGACAAGCTATTAAAAATACTAGCAAGGTACGACATTGAGCATGAAATTTCTCATAATATTAGAGAACCAGCAGAAGTTGATTTGAGTTCCTTCGACCAGGACTCCACAAAGTTTCAATCAGAATCTGACAATTGCGAAGACGCAACAAATTTTTTAAGCCTTCTGTTTGACGATAATCCATCAACACAAATAAAAATGTCACAACCGGGTTTTATAAGACTAGCAGCCTCAACACTGAGCGATTTTGATGGGCGTCCTCAAAATTTGCAAGCATTCCTTGACTCTTTGGAATTACTTAAAACAGTAGTCGGAGGACACGAAGAGATAGCTGTTAATTTAATAAAAACTAAATTGAAAGGAGATTCAAGACGACTAATAACTAACGAAGCTACAATAGATGAAATAAAAATTAAATTACAATCAAAATGTAAAGGGGAATCCACTAAAGCTTTACAAGAAAAAATTAAAAATATTAAACAAGAAACGAAAACCGCCACGGATTTTAGCACAGAAATACGAGAACTGACTAAGCAATTAGAAAGTGCTTACATCACAGACGGTTTAACTTCCGAATTAGCATCCACATATTCGGCACAGGTAGCGGTGGATGCATTTAAAGCAAATTCCTTGAACCCTGAAGTAAAACTGGTTATGAAAAGCGGACAGTTCAGCAGTGTCGAAGGCGCTGTTGCAAAATTCATGGAGGCTAGTAATGACGCTACCAATCATTCAAGTAACATCATGTTCTATAACAGAAGACAGTATAGAAATTTTAATAAATACAATAATCGTAGAAGTAACTATATTGGTGGACGCGGCAACCACAATCGTGGAAATTTGCGAGGCCGAGGTCGTTCCTATCCAAATATGAACTATGGAAATTATTATAATTTTAATAACAGAAACAACTTCAGAGGAAGAAATAGAGGCACCACCACGAATCAACCCAGTAGGAGTGTTAGGTCATTGAATACCGAACAAACTACGGAAAACCTGCAAACTCCACAACAAAATTAAATAGCGCAACAAAAACTCTTTACACATTTAATCTGCATCTCAATAGCTATATTTCTGCAAAAATTCTTTTGAACAACACCATTAACACCTTTTTAATTGATACCGGAGCAGACATATCTGTCTTTAAAATTGATTCAATAGATATTTCCAGTTGAACACAAATAAATACCTTCCAAAAACTAACACTAAACGGAATAGGACAAGGTTCAATAAGTACAATAGGCAATTTAACCACAGATCTAATATGCGACGACCTATTAATTAAACATGAATTTCACATTGTAAAAGATAACTTTCCAATCCCATGCACGGGCATACTCGGTTTAGATTTCCTTAAAAAATACAACTGTATTATAGACTACCAGCCAGATCAAGACTGGCTTGTATTAAGACCAACAGACTACCATGAAGATTTGGCCATCCCTATGCGAAATTCACCCAATATAAATTCATTAACAGTGCCCGCAAGAGCGGAAGTAATTCGGTTAATTAACATCAATCAAAATGATAATAATATCTTCATTCCTCAACAAGAAATCCATCCAGGCGTATTTGTGGCCAATACAATCGCAAATAAGTCACAAACTTTTGTTAGAATAATCAATACGAATAGTCAAAATATAACAATATACCTTGAATGTAAAAACTGAAAATTTAGAAAATTACGAAATAATCGCACCAAGAAACACAAATGAAAACTCGGAAGAAAAACTAAATAAATTGCGAAAAAATTTCCCACTATTTGCATATGAAAATCTGAATAAATTATGTACAGAATATATAGACATTTTCGCGTTAGAAACAGAAAAAATTACAACCAATAATTTCTATAAACAGAAATTACGCCTTAACAATGATGACCCAGTCTACAGGAAAAATTATCGCATACCGCACGCACATAAAGAAGAAATTGTAAAACAGATTGATAAACTTATAAAAGATGAAATAATAGAACCATCCACATCAGAATATAATAGTCCGATTTTATTGGTACCGAAAAAATCTCTTCCCGGAAGCAATACTAAGAGATGGAGGTTAGTAGTTGACTACAGAGAAATTAATAAAAGATTAACGGCTGACAAATTCCCACTACCAAGAATAGACGATATTCTTGATCAACTAGGCAGAGCTAAATTTTTTTCATGTTTGGATCTTACATCCGGTTTTCACCAGATCGAACTCGATAGCGCGTCAAGAAATATAACATCATTTTCAACAGATAATGGAAGTTACCAGTTCAAACGATTGCCTTACGGTCTCAAAATCGCGCCAAACTCATTCCAAAGAATGATGACTCTGGCATTTGCAGGTTTATCACCCGCACAAGCATTTCTTTATATGGACGATTTGGTGGTGTTGGGATGTTCAGAAAAGCACATGCTCAGGAATTTACGTGACGTTTTTGAAATTTGCGGAAAATATAATTTGAAATTGCATCCCGAAAAGTGTTTATTCTTTAACAGAGAAGTCACTTATTTAGGGCATAAATGTACTGACAAGGGTATTTTGCCCGACGAAAGCAAATATGACACCATATTAAACTATCCTACCCCCAAAAAGGCAGACGAAGTAAAAAGATTCGTCGCATTTTGCAATTATTACAGAAGATTTATAGGAAATTTCGCTAGGTATTCAAGAGTTCTAACAAGATTATGCAGAAAAAGTGTACCTTTTGAGTGGACAGATGAATGTAAACAATCATTTCAGTATTTAAAAAATTCATTACTACAACCACAAATATTACAATACCCCGATTTTAATAGAAATTTTTATATTACAACAGACGCAAGCGGATTTGCCTGCGGAGCGGTGCTAACACAGCAGTATGATGATAAACAATTACCCATAGCATATGCATCACGCTCATTTACAAAGGGTGAATGTAATAAATCGACAATAGAAAAAGAATTAGCAGCAATACATTGGGCAATAAATTACTTTCGACCATACATATATGGCAAGAGATTTTTCATAAAAACAGATCATCGCCCTCTTACATACTTATTTTCAATGAAGAACCCATCTTCAAAATTAACACGCATTCGATTAGATTTAGAAGAGTATGACTTTGTGGTGGAGTATATAGCAGGAAAGGAAAACTATGTAGCGGATGCGCTATCCCGCATAGATATTAATGATTTTAAGAAAATGACACAAAATATTGAGACAAAAATCTCAGTAATCACTAGATCAAAAAGCAAAAAAGAGACGAAAAAGGAAAACGAAAATTTAAGTGTTAAGGAAGAAAAGCCCAAAATATATGAAGCGCTATACAAATATGAAGTAAAAAGACATGTCCAGCTCATCTTCACCCCACCAAAACTAGTTTTGAGAAAAGGAAAGAGGATTAGTAGCTTTGTTTATATTGATGACCTTTTGGTTAATGAAAAAGTTGACTTAGGCCAACTATTTTCTAGGCTTAACGCAAAAGCCGATAAGTTAGGCATCAAAAAATTACAAATTTCCATGGAAGATAAATTATTCGAATATATAAACATAGATGAATTTAAAGAAAAGGGCAATAATACACTTAAGCAATTGATCATTGCAATAACTCCCAGAATTAATCATGTTACGGACAAAGAATCCATACAAAAGATACTTAGAAAATTCCACGATGATCCTGTTAATGGTGGCCACCCAGGTATCAATCGAACGAGTAATAAAATAAAACAATATAACCAGTGGAAAAACATGTCACGAGACATTAAAAAATACGTTAAACAATGCATACACTGCAACAAAAGCAAAATAGTGAAGCATAATAAAGACCCCATGACAATTACTGACACTCCTAGTAAACCTTTCCAAATAGTACAGATTGACACAATAGGACCATTACCAACATCAGAAAATGGGAATGAATACGCTATTACAATTCTATGCGATTTATCAAAATATCTGGTTACAATTCCAGTAGCTAGCAAACATGCTAAAACAATAGCAAAGGGAATTTTTGATAATTTTATCCTCACTTTTGGTCAAGTTAACTCAATTATTACCGATATGGGAACGGAATATAAAAATTCAGTATTTGAAGAATTATGCAAACTATTGAATATCGAACATCGAACGTCGACACCGTATCATCATCAAACGTTAGGCTCAGTAGAACGAGTATATCGAACATTTAACGAATACGTACGTACTTATATATCAGTAGAAAAAACTGATTGGGATGAGTGGTTAAAATATTTCACTTATTGTTATAACACAACCCCATCTACAGCACATGGCTACTGCCCGTTCGAATTAGTTTTCGGTAAAAAACCACCCAAGTATGAATTTCTATCACATACGACAATTGAGCCAATCTACAATCATGAGGCATATAATATAATTCGAATATATAAACATAGATGAATTTAAAGAAAAGGGCAATAATACACTTAAGCAATTGATCATTGCAATAACTCCCAGAATTAATCATGTTACGGACAAAGAATCCATACAAAAGATACTTAGAAAATTCCACGATGATCCTGTTAATGGTGGCCACCCAGGTATCAATCGAACGAGTAATAAAATAAAACAATATTACCAGTGGAAAAACATGTCACGAGACATTAAAAAATACGTTCAACAATGCATACACTGCAACAAAAGCAAAATAGTGAAGCATAATAGAGACCCCATGACAATTACTCACACTCCTAGTAAACCTTTCCAAATAGTACAGAGTGACACAATAGGACCATTACCAACATCAGAAAATGGGAATGAATACGCTATTACAATTCTATGCGATTTATCAAAATATCTGGTTACAATTCCAGTAGCTAGCAAACATGCTAAAACAATAGCAAAGGGAATTTTTGATAATTTTATCCTCACTTTTGGTCAAGTTAACTCAATTATTACCGATATGGGAACGGAATATAAAAATTCAGTATTTGAAGAATTATGCAAACTATTGAATATCGAACATCGAACGTCGACACCGTATCAGCATCAAACGTTAGGCTCAGTAGAACGAGTACATCGAACATTTAACGAATACGTACGTACTTATATATCAGTAGAAAAAACTGATTGAATTGAGTGGTTAAAATATTTCACTTATTGTTATAACACAACCCCATCTACAGCACATGGCTACTGCCCGTTCGAATTAGTTTTCGGTAAAAAACCACCCAAGTATGAATTTCTATCACATACAACAATTGAGCCAATCTACAATCATGAGGCATATAATAAGGAAGTTAAATTTAGACTCCAAATAGCACAAGAAAGAGCTCACAGAATATTGCAACAAAGCAAGCTAAATACAAAAAATTATTATGATAAAAATGTAAATAGTATAAACATAAAGATAGGAGATTTAGTTTTGGTTAAGGATGACACAGGTCATAAATTAGACAATGCATACAGGGGCCCTTATAGTGTTGAAAAGATAGATGATAGAAATAATTTTCATTTAAAATGTAATAATAAAACTATAATTATACATAAGAATAGACTTAAGCTATTCAATAAAGAATAAAACCAAATAAACAAAACAAAAAAAAAAAAAAATATACATATATATATTAATTATATATTTATTATTATTATTATTATTAATAAAGATACAAGATACACATACCTATATACACATATTTAAAATTGTGAAACCTTAGAATGATCATACAGTTGTAAAATCATTCTTTTAAAGGAAGGGAGGTGTGGTGAACGAATGACATATCAAAGCATAAAGAACAAAGGCACTGAAGTCGCCGAACCTCACGCGGCGCAAAAGCATAATAAACAAATGTACTCAGAATGCCGAAGCTCACGCGGCGCATCATATTTCCAACTTGGTTCATTGCGCTTTGCACAAGTCTTATGATCGCGATAAGCACAGTACAATTTAAAGTCACTGAACCCCAAAAGTGCATAGCGTTTGGAATGCACTTTTTGATTCAGTAAACAATACTTCGATGCATTTGGTGCGGTTAGATTCATTGACCACTTTTGCATGAAAATCGATATGTTCATTTATCACCGAATTTCCCTTGCTTTGAATATTGCAGACGTAAGTTATTTTGTTTAAGAAACCTTTATTTAAGCATTTTTGTAAACATCCAAAATAGTATAAAAACGAAACATTTTGAATAAAGAAATCAGTCAGAACTTACTACTCAACCTGTTTTGACTTCACTTTTATAGTCATAATGACAGTTGAAAGAGAAAGATGCGTTTCATAAGACAACAGAAGAATATTTTAGTTAAAAATTTGGATGTTAAAACAAATTCAAATGTTAATATTACACAACCACGACATAGCTCATTACTACCAAACACAAAACGAGCATTAATTGTCGGACCATCAAATTGTGGAATACCTAATGTTATGTTAAGTCTTATTGAAAGTCCCAATGGTCTGAAATTTAAAAATGTATACTTGTATTCAAAGTCATTACATCACCCGAAATATCAGTACTTAAAACAACTTAAAAAACCTATAAAAGGAATGGGACTTTTTACCTATTCGGAAAATGAAGAAGTTGTAGCCCCAGAAAATGCTAAAAAAGATTTTTTTTTTTATTTTCGATGACGTTGCGTGTGAAAAACAGCACAATATACGAAACTATTTTTGCATGGGACGTTTTAACAATATTGATAGCTTTTATCTTTGTCAAACTTACACTCGAATACCAAAGCATTTAATTCGCGACAATGCAAATCTAGTTATTGTATTCTATACACATTACTATTCTATACACGCTATCCACATACATATTTAGTTGAAAAAATTATTAAGAAAAGAGGTGATAGAGTGTATGTAAAATGGTTAGGATTTTCATCTCAACACAACTCTTGGACAAATAAAGATGATATACTATAAAAAAGAAGTTTAATTTTTTACTTGACTCAGTTTAATTTTCCTATTCAAGATGTCAAGAACATTAACATTAACTGGAAACTCATCAATTCCAACGGAAAATTATTTTCCTCCCATAGAACTTAACAAAGACTACGTTTGTGGGCTGATTGATTTTCATACTTATTACTCTGTACCGAATGTCGATCAAACCAATAATATTTTTCATATTGGAAATCATGAAATTGAGCTCCCTATTGGTTCATATGAATTTGATGACATTGTAAAATATATTACAGATAAATATGAAACTCTTGAAAAAGCATCTGGTGCCACGCTAGATATATTTGCAAACAATAATTCATTTAAAGCTGAAATTTACTCTTCACAAGATAAAATTTTCTTCGATAAAGAGCGAAGCATTGGACCACTTTTGGGATTTTCCAAACGTCAACTTTTTGCTTACAATACTTCTGATACAAGTCTTATGATTACACAAAACAATGTTGTTCGCATTGAATGTTATATTGTTGGTGGTTCGTATTTAAATAATGTAATGGCACATACTTTACACGAGTTCTCTATAAATGTTGAACCTGGATATAAAATATCAATCACTCCAAATAATGTTATCTATTTGCCTGTGACCGTTAAAGAGATAAGTTCGATTGAAGTAAAAATTGTAAGCGAAAACGGAAAAATGATAAACTTTCAAGGAGAAACAATAACATTGCGACTACACTTGAAACCTTCGGAATAAAACAATGATCATATATAATATTAATAAATATAGATTGTGGGATGATACTTCTACCAGTTTTATTTCAGCTCTTAAACGTAACGCACCATCAGTTACTACTGCTTTTACAACTAAAAAAAGAAGAAAAAAATCATTCCAACATAGAAAACCTCTCAGTATTGAAAATAGAAACTTTTTACAATCATTAGGATATACATTTAAGTTAAATTAAAAAAATGATTGATATATTAAAAGTTACAGAAAAACCTGTCTTTTATTATGCCATTACAAAAAAGGAATATCATACATATCAACCATATTGGCAAGCCTTTGGTAACAATGATGAAATACGGATAGCAATTCAAAATCAAGATGTTTACATTCTACCTCACGAAAGCTTTTTGTACATTGAAGGCTTTGTTTCAATTGGAGCTGAAAACGCTATACCAAAGGGAGTTTAATTTCGAAATAATTGTGTTGCACATTTATTTGAGGAAATTCGCTATGAGCTTAATGGTATTGAAATTGATCGAACACGGTCTTTAGGTCAAACTACAACTATTAAAAATCTTGTATCTCTCAACCCTAATGTGAGCACAATGTTACAAAATGCTGGATGGTCTATTGATGAAAAAATTCAACCATCAAGTGGATATTTCAGTTTTTGTGTACCACTTAAAATGCTTATGGGCTTTGCCGAAGACTTTAACAAAATAATAATAAATTCAAAGCATGAGCTTATTTTATTGCGCTCAAGATCGGATAATAAGGTCATCTTTACTACGGATGCAACCGAAAAAACTCAATTAATCAATCTAAAACTGTTAAACGTGTCATGGAAAGTGCCACACATTCAGTTATCCGATGAAGCAAAACTAAAAATCTATACAACCATCAAAGATGACACACCGTTACCCATAACCTTTCGAACATGGGAATCACATCTTTATCCAAAGCTGCTACAAGGTCAAAATCATACTTGGAACATAAAAGTAGGAACACAAATGGAGCGTCCTCGCTTTATTCTTGTTGCTTTTGAAAGTGTTGACAAATTCATTGGTTGCAATTTGACTGATCTAAAACTGCAACCTAATTCTGAGACATATCCCTACGATGACTTGAATGTCAATTTGTCTCGCGATCGTTTTGCTTTCCTTTATGACATGTATACAAGATTCCAGCAGAGCTACTACATGAATGATTCACAACCACTTTTGACGCGCGATAAATTTAAGAACAATCCAATTATCGTCATCGATACATCTCATCAAAATGAGCGAATTAAGACTGGTGCTCTTGACATTCGCATAGTGCTCAAAACTAGTCAAAATGTTGCAGCAAACACTTCAGCATACTGTATTTTAATACATGATCGTTATTTTTCATATAAACCAATGACTGGAAGTATTGTTAAGCATATATAATATAAAAGTATAGCTTTTACATAAAACAATGTTTAGTTCATTTTCTGACTTTAAATGAAAAGTATCGTTTCCATCGTCTCAATTTTGAAAAATAAATAAATAAACAATGATCAAATTTGTTGTCTTCGATTGTCAGGGATTCAAAAACATTAACAATCAATTCATTTTCAAGGAACTGGCTTTTTGCTTTAGTGAAAATAAACATGTGCATTTCTTAATAAAACCACCATTTCAATTTACGTATGAAAAGCTAGCAGTGAAAATGAGCAGAATCAAACTTTTTTCATCATATCTTTTGGAGCTATTTTAGAGTAAATTTTGAGTGACGAAAAAAATTTTTGAGTATGTATATTTTTTTTCAAAACCGTGTTACTGCCAGCTTTCATGAAACCTAGCAGTAACACACGCAAAAATCAACAGGATTCAAATTCCCTTATAGAATTAATTAAAGCTAATTAAGAGTTAATTTTGAGTGAAGAGAAAAATTTTAGAGTCCACATTTTTTTTTTTCAAAACCGTGTTACTGCTAGCTTTCATGAAACCTAGCAGTAACACACGCAAAAATCAACAGGATTGAAATTCCCTTATAGAACTAATTAAAGCTAATTAAGAGTTAATTTTGAGTGAAGAGAAAAATGTTACAATAACCCTTTCCCCCCTAATAGCGTTACGTAGTACTTGAACGCTCCCTTATAAATCTATACTCTTTGCACACTGCTACAATACCTTCCCCTCCCCCCGTCGATCAACTAACCAGTCGGGCCAAAACTTTTCTGCCGTGCTTGATGAAACGAAGAAAGCTCATCCCCGTGCGAAAACATTTCGAACAGATTTGGAATCAACAAAAGTATATTATGCTACGATTACACGATTGGCATCAATTTTTAAGCTTTTTTCATGTTCAATGGTGTAAAGGAACAATTTTATTTGCGTCTATCTACTCCAATTTGTCTGTCCCTACATTGTTAAAAATTTCGGTCATTAAACATTGAATATATATTGAATATTGACGCAAGATTTACGCCTTTTCGTCAATCGTGTAATCGTAGCATTAGTATCCCTTCGACATCGCAGTCAGACATCCAGACATTTCGTATAGAAAAATTTTAAGGTCGTTACTAAAAAAAAAGGTATGTCACTCTCATCTAGTCTACTACATCAATCATGACAATTCTTTCATTTGCTTGAAAACAAACGAAAAAAATCATTCTCCCGGTTTCACCAAGCTATTTAAATAAAACTTCAATGAAATGAACTTTCTAATCGCACATAAATATAGCTTGGTGAAACCGTGGGTTACTTTTTTTATTTTAATATTTATTTTATGATATGATAATTTTATTACATACAGGAGTACGGATAAATGCAACACGTTTTTTGCTCGAGTTCTTGTGCACTTATGCGTTCTTTGCATTAATACTTGCATGTTTTCATGGGAAATCATAAAAAAGGCTTCAAAGCACCTTGCACTTATGAGGTTTTTGCATTTATTCGTGTTGCATTTATCCGTAGTTCACTGTATCAGATTTATCTCCTTTACTAAATTTCCACGAAACCCCCAACGCTTCAAAACAATCCGTTATTGGCATATTTAAGCAAGCCGTTGACCAGTATTCCCAGATCATGAAAATTTTTCTCTGGCTAATCTCAAACGAGTCATAAGCTTTTTCGTGTCCCGTAGGGGAAAGATCTCAAAATCTGGTTCTTTGATTACCAATGAAACATACATTTTTTCATCTTTTTGCAAACGCCTAAAGAGCATGAGTTTAAATTCAGCTAAAAATCTGCAGATCGGCAGTAAAATTCCGCTAGATTTTCAGCTATCCGCAATAACGAATTGTTCTCAGCTGTCCAACTTCAAAATCTGCTAGATCTAGCAGAAAATCTGCTGATCTGGCATCACTGTTCTGAACACAGTTGGATAAAAGAACAGGCATGAGGGCATGAAATTTTCCAGGAAGTGTTTTCGTTCACGTCGCACAGTGTCACGTGAACGGAAAAAATACCAAAAACAGAGGTTCGAATTGTTAATTTAATTTTATGAATTTCGATAGATAATATTCATATTAAGAAAAATCGAAACCAATTTTCATTGCCCTACGAAAACTCCTATTTTTTTCCAAAAAATGTATGGAGACGTGACACTGTGCGTCGTTTCGTGTAAACTTTTATGTAGTAACAAAAAAAAACAAAGTCCAATTCTCAGATATGAAATATGGGTGTAGGCAGGGGTACAAACGCAGTTGAACTACCCCAAATATCGGAGTTGTTATGAATGAAAATTAAAGTTTCATGTTTATAGCATATACATGTTACCACAAACATAGATATATATGTTAATTAAAAATTGTTAAATGTAGAATTTTGTTACATAACTGAATTTTTCTTCATCCTTTACTCATACCCTGAGGGCGAGCCTCTGCACTATATCAAAGAATATGTAATGATATAGAAGACGCATCTAGGGCCTAGATTCTAGGCATAAAATGTACAAATTCGCAGCATGAGCTTGTGGATGCGGGCGGTAGGTAACAAGGTAAAACGGCGATGCAGAGAGCATAACGAGTGTCATCATTGCTCGCATATTCAAAGCTCGGCACGCAGTAACACATTTGTCCTCTCTCTCACTTTGCATGTATTCTTTACGCTCTTCTCTCAGTCTCGTGTACAAACAAACTGAGGCAATGCAAAGACCACATATATGGCAAAGACTATGAATTCCTAGTAAGGACAAAGCAAAAACGAAAATCTGACTTCTCGCTTTCAAGCATTGAGAGCCGTTTTTCATTCTTATTGTTTTTCGGCATACGCGCGGCTTACTGTTATTCCGTCATTTGGCGTGCCGCATTTATGGACATATATGAGTTTGTGTGTGCCCCCATGTACATTAGACATGACGTTAAAATCGACTTTTTTGAATTTCTTAGGTGGGGTGGTCTCATTTTGTAGGGTTCCTCGAAAAACTTTATGGGCCAAAATTGTTTTTCTGTAGGACGACGCTTAGACGTGCCCCACGGGGGTCAAAGTTCACAAAAACCCCGCCAAATCTTACTAATGTCGCCATAACTCTGTAAGGGAGGTCAGAAAGTGGGTAAAATGTGAGAGCGACCCCCATTAATTTTTCCCCCGTAACATTTGATCTGCACAAACTTTCTCCCTATCTCCCCTCCTTAAGGGGGCTCCCATATAAAAGTACCCTTTTTATAAAATTGGTGCAAACCACGCGCCAATGGCATAAATGGGTTAAAATGTATGACTAACCTCAACTATTATTTTATTTTACACATTTCTCCCAAATATACTTACCCTCTATCTCCCCTCCTTAGGGGAGCCCCCATACAAAATTACCTTAATAAACTACAGTCAAACCCCTCCTAGGGGGATAATATATTTGACCGACCCCCATTATTTTTTTACCCCAAAAATTTTCTTCAAACATACCTACCCTCTATCACCCCTCCTTAGGGGGGTCCCCATACAAAATTAGGCTTCAATTAAAGAAAAATGCCTCACGAACGTCAATCAATAATATAGATGCCGTAGGAACAAGAACGAGCGTGTTCATTATGCATATTCAAAAATTTATAAAATTACCATTTAAACGAGCCTAATATGAAGAAAATTGGATTAGTTTTTGGTATTTTTTAATAATATGTTATAATTACAGGAGATTTCCGATTTAACGAGTATTCGCGTTAGCGAGATTCGCATTTAACGAGCATTTAAATGCGTTCCATTGAGTATCTTATATAACGAGCAAATTGGCACAAAAATTTTTTTGTGCACTCGGTTTAGCGAGCAACACAAGAAATCAGTGAAAAAGTATTAAGAGAAACAAAGAGGAATCCAGGAAATAGTTAAGCGAGGAGTCTAAAAGCGCGTGTGCTGCGCCAACTGCCGCAAGCAGTCAATGTATTTTGCGTGACCTGCGTGAAATCGAAAAAGCGCAGGCGCTGTTGGACTTACCGCTTTAATTGTGCACAGTTGTTCAGTGATGTCAATTTTTAATCCCCCACGTAAGCATACGTTAGTAGAAATCAGTCGCGTTCCAACCTAGGGGCTAGGAGGGGCTTTACCCAACCACGATTCTTGGTCTTAGGTGGAAGGAATTACGAAAATTAAAAGGAAAAACATGTGGAAAATTCTTTGCCCCACCCGGGGGAAGTTGGATTGCTACAGGTCTGGTATAAATCAGACTCGCCATGTAATCAAGCAAAAGATTTCTCAAACCCCTCCCCCTTTTTGAACGCAAAAATACATTTTTCTATTGGCAACACTGCAGTTGTTTACTTATCATCATTACTCTTTGACAGTAAACTCTCAATTCAATTCATCAAATTTTCTTTGAAGTTTTGTTAAAAAACGGCTTTTCAGCAAACTTTAAACTAACGTTCTTCCGTAAATAAAGCATTCTGAGAAATATTTTGGACTACATGTTGAATAATTTCATATCTAGAAGCTGTAAAAAATATCGCGCAATTGAAAAGACCTAGGTTAATTTTCCCCCTTTTTTTGTTCGGTTTATAAAAGAATGCCCCATATTACCTATGTATTTTATAATTTAAACAAAACGTGATCTTATAAGTTTTTTACTCTGTTTATATAGACGTTATGTATATGTTTATGTTGGCAACCCCAACAGTAGAATGTCATAATGCGAAATGTCAAGTAATTATGTCAAATATCAATATGTCAAGTCATTTCTAATTCCTTTTGTTTCCGGCTCTGCACGAGTAAAGAGCTTCATTGTAATACGCGGTAAATGAAAATTATTATATTATTTGTTTTGTTATTAATGTATATATTGTTATATGTAATAAAGGTTAACTACAGCTCGACTATCCTCTTTACATTCTGTACTATAAGTACAAGGATTACAACAGTAGCGACGAAGGAAAAACGATTTATATTCTTTTTTAAGCGGCACCGAACGAACATAGCCACACATCAGAATGGCTACTCCATTAGAGCAGGTGGTCGCAACGCTTTTAACGCGACAGCAAAAATCTACGGAGCAGCAACAAACGCTGATGCAACGATTGATAGACGCAACGCTTCAGGTATCATCAATTCAAGATAGAATGAATCCGTCTCCAGCAAGTAACGGCGGCGGTACTGAAAAAGTCATGGACACGCTCGCGAAAAACATTCGAGAATTTACATATGATCCAGAAGAAAATCAAACGTTCCAAAATTGGTATGTCCGATATGAAGATGTATTCCAAGTAGAAGCAGAACAGCTCGACGATGCAGCCAAGGTTCGTCTTCTACTGCGGAAAATGAGCACAACAGTTTTCGACAAATACAAGGACTACATTCTTCCACGCCAAACATGCGATATTTCGTTCAAAGACACGGTGGAAACGCTTACGAATCTGTTTGGCAGAAAGGAATCTCAGTTTAGTGTACGAGTAAAATGTATGAAAAACGTTCGCGGAGAGAGCGAAGATGTAGTAAGCTACGCTGCAAACGTTAACAGAAAATGCGAGAATTTCATGCTTAAGAAGTGCACAACGGACAATTTCAAGTGTCTTATGTTTGTCAACGGACTGCAGTCACCAAAATATCATGACATCCGCGCTCGTCTGCTGACATTATTGGATAACGAAACTGAGACATCGCCATTAACCATTGATCATTTGGTAATAGAAGTCCAACGTATCGCAAACCTCAAGCACGATGCGTCGATGGTCGAAAACCAGCGGTCAAAGGTGAATGCTATCAACTCTCAACGGAAATCACATTCGAGGGGAAGCGCAAAATCATCGGAAGCAACAGTACCTAAACGACCTTGTTGGCAATGTGGGGAAATGCACTTTGTGCGCGACTGCACCTATGCGACCCACAATTGTACGCAATGCCAAAAGATAGGTCACAAAGAAGGATACTGCGCATGCTTTTCGGAGCGTAAATCGGATGAGAAATCGAAAGAGAAAGGTTCGAATAAGAAGAAGAAGAGTAAGAAAACGCAATCAAAAGTTAAAGGCGTATATGCAATGAGCAGTATATCCAACCATCGACGTTTCATGTCAGTACGAATCAATAATTCAGAAGTGAAACTGCAACACGATTCAGGCTCGGATATCACTATTATTTCGGAGGAAAACTGGATTAAAGTTGGTCGTCCGCCGCTGCGAGCATCGTCACACGCACCACTAGATGCTTCAGCAAATCGCATTCAACTCACGGGTGAATTTGATGCAGTGGTGGTTATCAACAAAATTCGGAAACAATCGGTAATAACTGTGTCGTCGATCCAACAATTAAACTTGCTTGGATCAGACTTAATGCAGCAGTTTTATCTTTGGGACGCCCCAATCGCTGCGTATACAACATCTTACAACGTCCAAGAGAACAGCAACATATCGGAAGCTGATCTTAAACGCATGTTTCCCAAAGTATTTCGGAACGAAATTGGACACTGCACCGCGTTTAAAGTTAATTTGCAACTTAAACCATCAGCTGTACCTGTCTTTCGTCCTAAACGTCCAGTATCATATGCAGTAAGAGAACCTGTCAACAACGAGCTGAAACGATTAGAAAAAGAAGGCATCATAACACCTCTCAATTTTTCTCAATGGTCCGCACCGATCGTCGTCGTTCGTAAAGCATCAGGAAGTCTTCGAATATGTGGGGACTACTCAACGGGACTCAACGATCAGCTTGAGCCACATACGTTTCCACTACCATTGCCCGACGATATTTTTGTTAATTTTAATAAATGTTCTATTTTTTCTACAATCGATCTAAACAGCGCTTACATGCAAATAGAAGTCGATGAAGCAACTAAGAAGCTATTGGTCATAAACACTCACCGCGGCTTGTTTACATTCAATCGTCTTGCACCTGGAGTCAAATCAGCACCTGGCGCATTTCAGCAAATAATGGAATCCATGCTCACTGGCATTGACGGCGTGTTTCCATACTTGGACGACGTGGTAATAGCTACTTCAAACAAAGAGAAAAACATTTATGCGGTTTTACAGGTATTGAAACGTCTCAATTCATACAACAAAACTGTAAATTTTGAGAAATGCAAATTTTTCAAAACTTCATGTACATATTTGGGCTACTATTTTGATAAGAATGGTATTCGCCCAGACAGAAATAAAATTGCGAAAATACTGGAGATGCCTGCCCCAACTGACATAAGCGAATTAAGAGCTTTTCTAGGCGCAATAAATTACTATGGTAAATTTTTGAATGAAATGCGGAAGCTACGTGAACCCCTCGATGCTTTGCTTAAACAAAATGCGAAGTGGTCCTGGTCAAAGCAGTGTCAACAGCATTTTATTACATTCAAGAAATTGCTAGCTTCAGACTTATTATTAACGCACTACGATCCAAGACTGCCAATCAAATTCGCAGCAGATGCATCAAATGTTGGCTTAGGCGCATACATAAGTCATGAATTTCCAAACGGCATGGAAAACGCTATTTACCATTGTTCTAGATCGCTAACTCCCGCAGAAAAAAATTACTCTCAAATTGAGAAGGAGGGTCTAGCCTTAGTTTTGGCAATAACGAAATTTCACAAATTTGTATATGGAAGAAAGTTCAAACTACAGACTGATCACAAGTCATTGCTTGCCATATTTGGTAGTAAGAAGGGAATTCCTGCACACTCCGCAAATCGACTTCAACGATGGGAAAACACTCTCATGTCATACAATTTTGAACTAGAGTACGTATCAACGCATCAATTTGGCGCAGCTGATATTTTATCACGCCTTATTAGCGACACCGTCAAACCAAACGAAGACACGATTATCGCAAGTATTCAATTGGAAGACGAAATTAGTGGTACAGTAAAAGAGATTATAAATATTTTGCCTGTTACATCGAACATGATTCGCAACGCTACAAGCAAAGATGCACTTTTGCAGGAAGTCATCAAGTACCTGAATGAAGGTAAGTGGCCGAATCATATGTCGAGTAATTTGCAACAATTTTACTCAAGGAAAGACAGCCTATGCGTAATCAACGATTGTCTAATGTACAACGAACGCCTTATAACTCCGCAATGCTACCGCAAACGGATTTTGAAGGAATTACATAAGGGTCATCAAGGTATTGAGCGAACAAAAGCACAAGCACGCAGCTATGTGTATTGGCCGAAAATCGACGAAGAGATCAAGGAATTTGTACAATCGTGTGATAAATGCGCCGCAGTAGCAAAATCTTTGCCGAAAGCAACATTATCATCATGGCCGCTATCAGATCGCCCAATGCAACGGATACACATTGATATTGCTGGCCCAGTGGACAAATTTTACTACTTCGTTATTGTCGATTCTTTTTCGAAGTGGCCGCAAATTTATCAAATACAATCAATTGCCTCATCAGTAATCCTCGATTGTTTACTCGACTTTACATCGCTTTTTGGGAATCCCGAACTAATCGTAAGCGACAATGGAACTCAGTTCGCAAGTGAAAGCTTTGTAGAGTTTTGTAAAGATCGCGGAATAGTACACAAATTTACTGCACCGTACCATCCGCAATCCAATGGGCAAGCAGAAAGGTTTGTTGACACGTTAAAGCGAGCATTAAAAAAACTTGAAGGTTCTGGCACTTCGAAGCAAAATCTTCAAACTTTCTTACAATACTACCGCATTACACCTAATCGCAATACACCGCAAGGTAAAACGCCAGCTGAATTGTTCGTGGGGAGAAGACTGAGAATGCAGTTTGACCTACTTAAAGAAGCAAATACTTCAGAAGAGCCTCAACGTAATGTGAGAATGGAATCGCAGTTCAATCAGCAACATGGTGCCAGAGAACGCAAATACAAAATTGGTGACCTTGTCTATGCGAAACTGTACAAACTCAACAAAATCTATTGGGCTCCTGGTAAGATAAAGAAGGTACGTACTCGGTAACGTCAACTACGAGGTACAAATCGAAAATTCCACAATCTTCAGAGAGGTTCATTCACATGCGAATCAGCTTCGTCAGCGCTACGTGAATTCACCTTCATCACATCGTGTGACACCGTTCGAGGTACTGTTGGACCATTTCGATTTACCGAATAAACCGTTGACATCAGAGATGATGAATTTGGATCAATCAGCGACTGACACTGTATTGACTCCTGTAACTAGTCTTGTGGAACCTGACACCGCCAAATCTAGTGATAATATTGCTGAGCAGCTAGTTCCTGAAGAGTCTACAGCCGATCTACAGCCGGTTGAACGCAACATTCAAGCGAACGTACCGCAACTTGAAGCCGTTCCTACACCTACCATTGCCATCGCTCCTGCGGAAAAGTCAGAAGAAGCAAAACGAAGAACTCGACTCAAGCGACCTCCCGTTTGGACTGCAGATTATGAGCTACCTAAAAAGAAGGGGAGATGTTGGCAACCCCAAGAGTAGAATGTCATAATGCGAAATGCCAAGTTATTATGTCAAATATCAATATGTCAAGTCATTTCTAATTCCTTTTGTTTCCGGCTCTGCACGAGTAAAGAGCTTCATTGTAATACGCGGTAAATGAAAATTATTATATTATTTGTTTTGTTATTAATGTATATATTGTTATATGTAATAAAGGTTAACTACAGCTCGACTATCCTCTTTACATTCTGTACTATAAGTCCAAGGATTACAACAGTTTAATATGAACCAAAATGAAGAGTTGTTATGTTTTGTTTTTTTCTTTTTTTTGTTATAATAATTCTTTTGAAATACAAAATTGTTTATAAGCCCAATTTATAATTTTAATCTCTTACAATAAGAAAACAATGATTTTATGATGGTACTCAATTTAACGAGAAATTCGATATAACGAGAATTGCTGGCAACATTGAGCTCGTTAAATCGCAAATCTCCTGTATTACCTTTTTTTAAAACTGAATTTAGGGTTCCATCCCCTTACTGGGCAAATAATGACACTTGTAGAAAAAAATAAATTTTCGAGTCAAATGCCGCAAACCTCAATCTATGACGAGTTTTTTGAGACTATAACCATTAAAATCGGTTAGTGGTTTCTATTCATAAAATTAATTCAAAACAAATATTTTTTGAAACGCATTATTCACTGTTTTCACGTTCGTTTCTTAGGTCTTTGCATGTCTCTCTCGGTCTGTACGCCTAGGACAGTTATTGGTAAGTGAATAAGTTTTGTGTATCATCATACTGTTGAGCATATCATACATGGTATTATGGCAGTGATCGGGCACATTCTGTACACAGTTCCGGCTGGGATACCATGCATTTGGCGATTAACTTTGTATCGAATGCCGTTTCTCCCATGTAGGACTGTGGGTGGAACTGCCGACGTCGAAAAGGCTCTGCCGCTAACAGATGTTTTAGGAAATAAAAATTAATTTCATTTGAAATTATCGGGAAACTGAAAAATGGCCCCAATGCAAAATGGCCCCAAACTGAAAATGACAAATTGCCCCAACATTTGGGGTCATTTTGCATATGAATTATTTCCCCAATTTCAAAAGTGAAATTTGGCCCCAAAATAAAATGAAAAAAGGCCCCAAAAGAAAAAGAATGTGTTTTTAATAAAAATGAAAAATGGCCCCAAACTAGAAAAAAATAGAGCTAATAACATTTGAAAATTTAAAAGTGGAAAAAGGTCCCAAATTTGGGGTCATTTTGCATTATGCAAAATAACCCCAAATCAAAAAGGAAAAAAAGGACGCAAATTTGCGGTAATTGTGGATTATGAAAAATCACCCCAAACTAAAATGAAAAAAAAGGCCCCAATAAAAAATGAAAAATCGCCCTAAAATTCGTTATGTTGTTTTCAATATAAAATTTTGGGGCCTTTTTTCATTTTAAGTTTGGGGCCATTTTGCATTGGGGCCATTTTTCATGGAAATTATCCCTATATTTTGAAAAAATTTTCTTCAATTTCAAGCGCATAAAACTCGTCCTTGCCCTCGCGCATTTGAATTAAAGGAAAACCATAATCAAACAGTTTTAAATACAGTGCTGGAAATAAATTTTTTAATAAAAAAATAGTTTTGATGAATTATTTACCCTCTAAAGGCTTTTATAAAGAAGTTCTAGTCATTTAAACTCCCGTAAATAGGTAGAGTTTGGAAAATTTTCAAAAATACCAACAAAAATCATGCGCATTTCCAACTTATATGCGCACGCTGACTCAAACATTTTTTTCTTCACTCAAAATTAACTCTTAATTAGCTTTAATTAATTCTATAAGGGAATTTGAATCCTGTTGATTTTTGCGTGCGATACTGCTAGGTTTCATGAAAGCTAGCAGTAACACGGTTTTGAAAAAAAAAATGTGGACTGTAAAATTTTTCTCTTCACTCAAAATTAACTCTTAATTAGCTATATTTATTTCTATGAGGGAATTTGAATCCTGTTGATTTTTGCGTGTGATACTGCTAGGGTTCATGAAAGCTAGCAGTAACACGGTTTTGAAAACAAAAAAATGTGGACTCTAAAATTTTTCTCTTCACTCAAAATTAACTCTTAATTAGCTTTAATTAATTCTATAAGGGAATTTGAATCCTGTTGATTTTTGCGTGTGATACTGCTAGGTTTCATGAAAGCTAGCAGTAACACGGTTTTGAAAAAAAAAATTGTGGACTCTAAAATTTTTCTCTTCACTCAAAATTAACTCTTAATTAGCTTTAATTAATTCTATAACGGAATTTGAATCCTTTTGTTTTTGGCGTGTGTTACTGCTAGGTTTCATGAAAGCTAGCAGTAACACGGTTTTGAAAAAAAAAAATTTGGACTCTAAAATTTTTCTCTTCACTCAAAATTAACTCTTAATTAGCTTTAATTAGTTCTATAAGGGAATTTGAATCCTGTTGATTTTTGCGTGTGTTACTGCTAGGTTTCATGAAAGCTAGCAGTAACACGGTTTTGAAAAAAAAAATGTGGACTCTAAAATTTTTCTCTTCACTCAAAATTAACTCTTAATTAGCTTTAATTAATTCTAAAAGGGAATTTGAATCCTGTTGATTTTTGCGTGTGTTACTGCTAGGTTTCATGAAAGCTAGCAGTAACACGGTTAAAAAAAAAAAAATGTGGACTCTAAAATTGTTCTCTTCACTCAAAATTATCTCTTAATTAGCTTTAATTAATTCTATAAGGGAATTTGAATCCTGTTGATTTTTGCGTGTGTTACTACTAGGTTTCATGAAAGCTGGCAGTAACACGGTTTTGAAAAAAAATATACATACTCAAAAATTTTTTTCGTCACTCAAAATTTACTCTCAAATAGCTCCAAAAGATATGATGAAAAAAGTTTGATTCTGCTCATTTTCACTGCTAGCTTTTCATACGTTTTCAATTTCATTTGCTAAACGCTGATGAGAAGAGATCTGTATGCTGGTCGAAAAAAAATTATCATACGTTGGATTGGGAATCTGGTAGCTTTACTTTGAGTGATGTAAAAAGATACTCGAAGTTTCTGCTCCAAGGATATCAAGTATATGTTAAAGGTGAAGAGAAAGCATTATGGACAAAAGAATTGCTTAAAGATTGTCCTATATTTGGTATAAAAGAATTTGATTGCACTTATTCATTGAAAGATATACATCAATAGTACAATACGGATATGGTTAAAGACTGTAATTATCATTGTAAAGAGTGGAATAGTACAAAAAATAAAATATATGTATGTGCTCTAAGAAATTCTATTGCTTTAGGAAAATATATTGATGGTCATCATAAGTTGGTTTAATTGTTTGTTATTCTGTAAAACCTTAACAAAAATAAACAAATAAAACCGAAATAAAAAACAATATATTATTTTTTCTTTTAATATTATAATTGGTTTTTTTTTTTTTTAAATCATAGGAAGCTATGGATTTTTTCAGACAATTTAATATTGTGGAAAAGCGTTTGTGTCTGCAGATCAAATTTAAAAGGTGGAAGGTTACATAGAATCATCATGTGTATTTAACAGAGGGGAGAACCCATTTGGCTCTTGCTAGAAAATGGTGAAATAGTTTCTTTGGGAGAATTTATTACAATCATATTACATGTGAAAAATGTTCAACACTTTTTTCCTTTATAACTGTGAACAAGGACAACAAATAAGAAACTTTTTAATTTTTTTATTTATTATTTTTCTCATATGCTCAACTTAAAAAAATACTTTAATGAAACTATTTATTACCATTACAAAGCTAAACATTACTTATAATTAAATCCTCTTTGCTATCCATTGTGGGCATTGGTTGGGCGTTTGGTATTTCATCATCATAATCATTATGAGACTCCTTTGCTTCTTCTCGCATTTGCACAGCATAATTGCACGGTGTTCCAGTTTTCCAGATAACATATGAAGCTTCGTTTATTTTAGACAGATCCTTGTCTCTTAGCTCTTTGTTGTATACCGGTGGTAAAATTAAAATGTTATCGTCCAGCTCCACTCCAACTTTTTGTCCAAATTTAGTATTTATCCTTCTGATGGATTTAATGTCGTAAATTTCTCCAAACACAAGCCGCTTGATTGAGATAAATGCTTTGTTTATCCTCTTCTTTGCGATTTGATTAAATCGGTTTACACCAAAGTCTGTGTGTTGCTGAAGTTGTTGTTCGAGTTGATACTGCTGATGTGGTTGTTGGAGTTGATACTGTTGATGTGGTTGTTGCAGTTAATACTGCTGATGTGGTTGTTGCAGTTGATACTGCTGATGTTGTTGTTGGAGTTGATACTGCTGATGTTGTTGTTGTCAATAATGTAGTTGGAGTTGATGGAGTTGCTATTGGTAATGTTTTTACTATTGTATGTTTTGCAACCATGTGCTGCTTCATGTGATGTTTGTAAACAAACTCCTTATCACAAATATCACACTTCACTTTGAACCCCGTAAAATGTTTTTGGGAAACATGTCTCGCCAAATTATATGCATTGGAAAAATATTTGACACAAGTATTACACCTAAATAATTTTTTCTCCATTTTTATTTATTTTTTATTTTATATTATTATTGGAGTAAACCTTTAAAGAGTTGAACACTTTCTGAATTTGAACTGAAAATTTTCATCCTTTTATATCAAACTTGGAATCATCTTTTTCCACATTTCAATCCAATAAGCAGCTGATAAACAGTAGCAAAAGGTTTACACACAAGCGTGAGAAACCTGTAATAAAAGCTAATCAAGGGCATGCTCATGCACAGTGTCAACAACCTTTTAATGATCAAAAAGAAAAAAAAAAAACACATGACCAATCCAACAAACAATATCTTCTTGCACCCATTTAGAGCCTAAATTTACGACATTTTTCAAATCACAATGTGACCTATCTGTTTCCATTCAATCCAATGAAAATCTTCTTATTGAAATTTGTTACCCACCGCGTTCTCATTCAACCGATAAGCTACATTCTCCTTTGATCTAATATGCAGCTGCAATAGGTTTACACACAAGCGTGAGAAACCTGTAATAAAAGCTAATCAAGGGCATGCTCATGCTCCGTGTCAACAACTTTTTAATAATGAACAAAAACACACACACACACAACTCTCATGTTTGTCTGCAGTTTTTTCTTACAATTTTCAAGAATTTTCCTCACCAATTTTCCTCACCATTTTTTTCCTCACCATTTTCCTCACCATTTTTTCCTCACCATTTTTTCCTCACCATTTTTTCCTCACCATTTTTTCCTCACCATTTTTTCCTCACCATTTTCCTCACCATTTTTCCTCACCATTTTTCCTCACCATTTTTCCTCACTATTTTTTCCTCACCATTTTTTCCTCACCATTTTCCTCACCATTTTTCCTCACCATTTTTTCCTCACCATTTTCCTCACCATTTTTCCTCACCAATTAAGTGGTCCAGAATCCCCATATCCTACCTACAAGTGTGTCTTTTAAATAGGCAAAATGGAAAATAGCAACAAACTGCAGTTCAGAAGGTACGTAACTAACTGCAAAATGATAAAACTTTATACAAGCAAAATAATTTAAATTGTAAAAATGTTAAAAAAAAATGCTGCAAATAATTTAATTTTTGTGAACAAAATAGAACAACGTAAGATATAGAGATTCATAGATATTTTATATTAATATATGTTAAACGAACAGAGACAAAAAACAAAATATAAAAGAAACGAAAAACTAAGAGCATACGACTATTAATTGCTGTGAAAGGTGATGTAAGCTTGAGAATTGGTATTAATAGCAAATGTACGAAAAAAGATATCCAGCTCATGAAAAGAGCTGATGCGTTTTGGTTCATCACTTTGAAAATGTTTTATAAAAACGGAGCCACGCAGAGTAAATACAGCTGAGAGCACCTTTCTCCTCGTTGACATAGAGTGGAATGTCTGACTGCAAGCCGATATGTTTAAGAGTTAATTTTTTACCATTTGCACGTCTGAAAGCCGCAATAGCTCTAAAAAGAGAGTTGCGATTATATGCTGTATCGAGCGTTAAAACAACATCAGGGTCGACTTTTGACTGCAATTTACGAGGCATACGATGAATACTGTTGATATTCGGTGAAGGTCTTCCACAGCTCATGGAAATAGCCATGAAGGTTTTCGTTTTCATAGTATGGGATCTCATGAAATTTTAGTTCCCCAGAAACAGTAAGATTCTATTGCCTCGAGGTTCGCTCATTTAGGAGCACAATATCCCGCTTAAGAGATTGTGTTTCAGATGATTGAGCTTCCAAAGTACTCACGCATTGCTGTATACAGACCAGATCTCCGCGTAGCTCATCCATTTGTTGTTTGAAAACGCCGCGAATAGCTTCTCAGGACTTCGCTATTTTAGCCGTAATAAGATCGCCGTGCATAATGAGTCGTTGGTCTAGTAGTTGTATAAGCTTAGGTGTATTCCCGTCGTCGGAACGCTGTGGAGTCCCAGCGTGTGCAGCAGCCGTATTGACTTGACGATTTAACGGCGTTGACATTGTGCTTTGTTTTGTTATTAATCGGTGATACTTAGAGGTTGTACTCTCTTAATCTCTTAGGTTCCACAGTTGCAACAGATAAAGCGAGTAACACTAAAATAGCGCTATTAAGAATTTGCAGAGCACGATCGGATTAGAAGAAATAACAGAAATTGAATTTATTGACAGAACTTTTCCAAGTTCAAACTTTCGAAATATGTTTTATTTTCCAGGTAACTTTACGGACAGATTGGGATTAAATTTGAAACACTTGGTTCACTTTTGCCGATGTTAAATTACAAAAACACGGAGCGCCTTTACCGCACGACTTAGCGAACAGATATCTCGTTTCGTCTAATAAAAAGTTAATGTGTCATTACCCTCTCGTTATCGGCCAGCGTTTTCTATGGGTACTGACAACTGAATGGCTTCATTAGCGCGGTAATGAGAAAACCTGCTAACAAGCCTTAGTGGAACCGGGGCATTGAATATTATTTCTGTACAAATTTTAATGAAGAATTTGAATGCATTGCATCGGTGCAAAACCTATTCAGATTTTGTTTGCCCCAGACAGGAATGCAAACAAGTATTTAATGTCATTTTATGTTATATCGTTCTTTGTATCACTAATTCTGATAAAACACACGTTCCCCGCCGTACTATTTATCCAGCCAAGTCTTGTGATTCATCAGCATAAGATCTGGAGCCCTACTCTGTAATGCGATGCCACATAAAAAATTCGCAAAATCGAGTAATCGGTACTCTGTATTGCGACAATTTACTCAGGTCTAAGTTTCTTCGACCAAAAATTTTGTTCGATCGTTGTTTCGTTGCTTTCCTTTGAAAGATAGTTTTATGACCAAAAATATCTGGGAATATAATGTACCTAAAAAGTGAGATTAAAGCTGAGAAATTCTAAGTTTTATCATTAGAGTCGGAAAAATCTCATATAAATTTTTTTTCAAACTTTCTATCCGCTTTCGCGGTATGAAGATGCAGCTTTATTTGAATTTTTTTTACACAAAATTATTTTTTATACATATGAAAACAATTTAACTATTCCAACGTGGTCGTAACTTTCGTAAAAACGACCCAGCCTAATATATATATAGCATCGAGGAAGGGAAAAGCGAGGTCCATTAAATTTACCAGAAACATCCCACTGTTAGGATATAGGGTGCAAGCGCTCAGACTGAGCCAAGCGTATAACCGCACCTTTATTCTTACTTTGGAATAAAGGTTGCAAAGCGCTCAGACTAGTGTCGAGCTTATTATCGCACCTATGTTGCTATTGCTGAGATATAGGGTACCAAGCGCTCAGACAGTGTCCAGCGTATAATAGTCCCTATAGTCTCCTTTTATAAACATGAATATAGGAAGATATCGCTGATCCTGCATTTCCGACGATCAGCGATCTCCGTTGATTTTTCCCAAATCCCACTTTGCATACCTTTCCAATGCAGTAGTACTTACATCGCTGATGTTGTACCCGCTGTTTTTGTTGTATTAGAATTCTACTAATGTTTATGCTGTTGTTGTTATACTTCATTTCTATTCACTGATGCTTATGCTGTCGTTGTTCTCGCCCTAGTTCAGTTTGGAGGACGTACAATCTTTTGCACATTGCTTCTTCAGTCGCTGCATCACTTTATGATTTGCAGGCTCGTGCCTTCCGTCGTGTCATTTTCCCGTCTGAGTATATCGTCGTCGTCGTTCCAAAACCTCTCAGCTTTCGTTTACTTGTTCACTTGTGTCAAATATTGTCGTCGCCAAAATGTCGGTTTCATGTTTCAATCACATGCCTTCTCGTTTTGGTGATCACGGCTGAGGTCTATTGCATAGCGGTTGTAGTTATGTATTCATTCATGAAGAGAAGAACAGAAAGTTGGGATAGGGAATGTTTGTGCGGTTGTGACTCACAACATCCCTCCCCTCTTTGGAAAAAATCGCTACCATAGCGATGTTCCGAATCTTGTGTTGTTTACCGCAACTGCTGCTGTTCTGTTGTTTATTCCAAGAGGAACCAATGTGCTGAAACCATGTTACTGCTGTTGTTTTGGCGGCAAGCCGTTGTTGTTCGATGAACATATTTTTTTTCCTTTGATAGTGCAAGTGATTCGGCATTGATCTTGAAGACACAGATGACCAGCGTTAGAAATTTTGTCCCGGGCTGCCTTTATGTTGTTGGTCTAAAAGTTTGATTTCGGGTGGCAATTTTGGTTACCTACTCTCCCCTTCTTGGTGTTGATGTGCGTTTCTGTTGACAGTGTTCCTTTTTTTGTCATTTTGATCTAGGACAGATTTTATGTTATCATATGGTAGACTTATTGCTGACGATGTGTTGGATGAGTGGCCACGACGCTTACAATTTAATTCCATTACATAGTTCATATTTTCTCTTAAGTTAATAAAAACTTCCATTTGGTTGTGTTTAGTTTAAAAACTCATATTACTATTTAAGTTTTCAATTTTATTAATTGTAGACCAATTATTTTTCTTTTTCTTATATAAAAAAAAATTGAAATTGATTAATTCAGTGGTATTACAATTTTCTCTTAGATTGTGTTTTACTTGTTTTTATTTTTCTTAATTCTAATTAAGTTATGACGACATTGATATTAGTTATTAAAATGTGGTCTTAGATATTGTAAATTAGTTTTATTTTTTTCAATTAATCGATTTAAATTTGATTCATCGTTTAAAGGAATGGTTTTTTTTCTTCTTCTTTATTCTAAGTAAATTTTTTCTTATTCTTCATTCTAAGTACGTTTTTAATATTGAATAATCGTTGGAATATTTAAGAGATTATTTTATACGCTAACTAAATCTTACTAAATGGTTTAGTACAACGAATTGATTTTTATTTTTTAACTTTATTTTTTATTTTTATTCATTAATTTTTTTAATTGTAGATAAAATGTTTAGTTGAAGTTGTCTAAATATTTAAGATATAAGTGGAAAATTCCACACTCGAATTTTCCCAACTAGTTGAATGTCTTACTAAGCCAAATAAGATAATAATTCTTTTATCTTGATATTATAATGATTTTTTTTTTGTTTTTTTAAGTTTGTTAAATGCAATAATTTGCAAAATCAAATGAAGCAATAAATTGTTTTATTTTTTCATTCTTTCACCTATGTTCAGTTTATGTTTTTAAAACAGCGGGCAGGCAAATTTTGGTTATCAGTTATCTTAAATTTATTATTCCTCCTCAGTTGTAATATGTTAATATTTGTGCTAGTAGGTATTGTGGTAGCGGTTAGGCGGTTGGACACGGTGGCTTCTTCTACGGTGGCCACTCCGCACACCATCTTAACAATATTCAACAACATTTCGTGTCGATATGTTTGGGTACAGATAAAACAAAAAAAGAAAGATTTAGGTTAGGTTAGGTTGTAGGGGCCGCCCACCAGGAAGGTGGCGCACTTAGACCAAGGAAGGTCCATTGTGATACCCACGGATTCAGGACACCTATTTAACAAACCATTTTGTTCGCTCAATAAAGCTTGCTATCCTCACAGGGTTAAGTTCCCCGAGTTCCGATAGGGAGTGAAAGAAGTAATATCCCAAGGTTTTAAATCTCAGTTTAGCAAAGGCTGGGCAGTGCAGGAGAAGGTGCTGAGGAGTTTCCTCCTCCTCCTCATCCTGACAACTCCTGCAAAAATCGAAGGCAGGTGCCCGTAGCCTTCTGGCATGGGGACCTATGAGGCAGTGACCGGTCAACAGTCCGACTGTCACCGAAAGACGCGTTTTTGACATCCTGAGTAATTCCTCAGTCCGTTTATGCCCTATGCGTGGCCAAGTTAGTCTAGCTTTCTCACAAAAACCCCCGCTTTCCCATCTCTCTTGAAAGGACCTGTTGGCCCATTCCTCAATGAGAAGGCGACAGGTAGCAAGAGGAACCTCTGTTTGCTCGCCTGTTCGTTGAGCCGTCAGAGTGGTGCCGTGTCTGGCCAGCTCATCAGCTGTGCAGTTCCCAGGAATATCGCTATGTCCAGATACCCATACGATCTCTATTTGGAAGTACTTTCCCATCTCAGAGAGAAGGGACAGACACTTATTGACCGATTTTGAATTGACCACAAAGGAGTGGAGTGATTTAATTGCTGCCTGACTATCAGTAAAAATACTAACTCTTGTGTGAGTTATCACGTTCCGACGCAGCCATCTAACTGCTTCGCTGATTGCGGCTATCTCCGCCTGAAAGACGCTACAGTGATCAGGGAGTCTAAAACTAAGACCCGCATTGAGCATTTTACAGAAAACACCTCCTCCAACCCTACCTTCCAATTTAGAACCATCTGTGAAGAAGGTCAGACGATCTCCATCCAGGAAGGACCCCCCTTCCAGTCCTCCCTCAAGGGTATAGAAGTCCCGAAGGGCTTTTCCAGACTAACCGTTGGTACACAGTAGTCCGTAGTCTCCGGTATGTCGCCCAAAAGAACGGGCATTGGTAGGTTCGAAGTTCTACTTCTTACACCAACTTCCCTCAAACGCAAAGCAGTGGTCAAAGCCACTCTCTTCGCCGCTATGTCGGGGGGTATAATATTGAGCCTCGCACTCAAGGCGAGCGTGGGAGTAGATCCAAGTGCTCCCGTGATACCCACGAGAGCTAAACGTTGGGCCTTAGCTAGTTTTTTGCAAATCGAGGTCTTCTTCAACGCAGGCCACCAGACAGCACAGCCATACAGAAGTATGGGTCTGGCCACCACAGTGAAGATCCAGTACACAGCTTTGGGGGACAGCCTTCATCGCTTACCAATGGCCTGTTTGCAACAGTAGAGCGCTACCTCAGCCTTCCTAATGCGCTCTTCAATCGCCGGCCCCCAGTTTAGTTTCCTATCAACTAGAAGACCCAAATATCTCACGTTGTCTGTGACGGTTAAGGGGACACCATCCAGAGATGGTGCCCGGAAATGCGGAATTTTGTGCTTCCTTGTGAAAAGAACCAGTTCAGTCTTGCTTGGATTAACAGCAAGCCCACAGTCCCTGGCCCAGGTTGTCACGATTTTTAGATAGGAGTGCATTAGACTACTCAGCGTGTCTAAATGCTTTCCTCTTACCAATAGCGCCACATCGTCTGCATAGGCAACCGTGCGGCATCCATATGAATCAAGCCTTTCTAGGAGGCCATTCATTACGATGAGCCACAGAAGAGGTGATAACACTCCCCCTTGGGGAGTTCCTCTTCTGACCCTTCGCGTCCTTACCGAGCTTCCCCATTCCGCTACGACAGTTCTGTCCGTAAGCAGTTCGTGAATCATCTCGACCAATCTGCCCGGTATGCCCAGACTAACAAGAGAACTTGTGATGGCCTCCGGATGTAAGTAATTAAAGGCTCCCTCAATGTCTAGGAAGGCTCCCAGTAAGAACTCCTTGTGAGTCAAGGAGCCCTCCACTTGATTTATCAAGCAGTAAAGAGCCGTATCCACCGACTTCCCCCTCGTATATGCATGCTGGGAGTTGGATAGCCTACTTTTGGGAACTTTGTTCCTAATATATATCTCAAGAAGTCTCTCCAGGGTTTTCAGGAGAAAGGAGGAGAGACTAATGGGACGAATGTCCTTAGGTGAGGTGTGTGATCTTTTTCCCGCTTTGGGAATGAAAACAACCCTAGTCATCTTCGAGCCCCTAGGGATGTGTCCCAGGCGGACACAGGCAGTGAAGATCGTCTGGAGCCACTTAAGCGCCGTACTGAGCGTTTTCTGTAGCTGTGCAGGGAAAATACCGTCTAGGCCAGGTGATTTATATGGCTGAAAGGATCTTACAGCCCATATAATCTTGTTTTCATTGACTATATCCGACAGCAGCAAGCTATCCTCCGCCAGGTTCGATGGGATCAGACTACCCTTGCTCCTGAGCTGGAGGAAAGTGCTTATCCATCAAAAACTCGAGGGATTCCTCGCTACTTGTAGCCCACCCGCCATTATCAGTCTTAATATAACCAATCGCAGGAGCTCTTTTTGACAGAATTTTACGAAATCTTGTAGCTTCTGAACTGCTTTCCACTGATTCGCAGAAAGCCCTCCATGAAGTCCTTTTAGATTTCCTAATCTCAGTCTTATATATGCTAAGGCTAGCCCTGTAAACCTGCCAGTCCTCTGCTTCATTCGAGCTCTTGGCCATATTAAACAACCTTCTGCACGATGCTCTGAGGCATTCGATGTCCTCATTCCACCAGTGCGGCTTAGATTTCCCACAGCGTTTGATTATAGGGCAGGCCACATTGTGAGCTTCCCTGTACGCGGTAGTTAGACTATCTGTCATACACTCTAATTCTTCAGAGTTAGTAGGTGTTCGCGGAGTGTCTATCAGAAAAGGCCCAATAGTCTCGCTAAAAGTTTTCCAGTTCGTGTTACGGTTGTTCCTGTACGACAGATCCTTGACTTGCTGCGTTCCAGCATTCACAGTGAACGGTATATATCGATGGTCGGAGAAGGAGTGTTCCTCCAGCACCTTCCAGTCAGTAACAAAATTTTCGTCCAGAAGAGATGTCAGTGTGATGTCTAGCACTTCTCTCCGGTTAGCTGTTATGAAGGTGGGTTCTTCCCCCCTATTGCATATGCCTACGTTTTCGTTGCATAAATAATCAAAAAGTGACTCACCCCTTTCATTTGTGTCCGTGCTGCCCCATATTGTGTGGTGCGCGTTTGCATCAGCCCCCACCACCACACCAATGCCCATGGTTTTTGCTTCCGCCAAGAGTCCTCTTAAAACGGGAGGGGGAGCTTCTATATCGTGGGCCATATAGGCCGAGGCCAGCCAGGTCCTCCTGCCACGAGCCTCTATGCATACAGCAACCGTGTCGTGATCACTAAAGATTTGCAGGAAGAAAGCCTTAAAATTCTTCTTTACTAGAATGCATGACCTGGGTTTACCTGAACCAGTCTGACAGAAAATATTATAATTTGAGGTGCCAATCCCACAGATCCGATTGTTCCATACCCATGGTTTCTGGACCAGCACCGCATCGGCTCCATCTTGTTCAAGGTGAATAAGGAGATTAGCGGCGGCCGCCTTCGAGTGGGGGAGATTAATCTGAAGTACCCTCATGTACTCCAGCAATCTCCACCATCGTTGCGTCCGCCTCGTCGCTCGACGCCAGGAGGTCATCCTCGAAGAGGCGCGTGAGGCTGGTAATCGACCCAGCTGTGGATATGGATTCCCTTCGCTCTGCAGTCTCCACAGAAGACTGAAGGGAGTCCTCAGCTGCGGTCTCCACCTCCACACCGCACCCAGGTTTCCGGGTGAGAGCTTCCGGCGTGGTGCCTGCGCCGACTGCGGATTGGGGTCGCTCCTCCGCTCCCGTGGTTTCCACAGATGCTACGGAGGAACCCAGGGTGCTCACCACCCCTGCGGTCACGCTACTCACTGCCGAGTTTTCGGCAGCGATGCACCCTGCCTTACCACTACTGGTGGGATCCTGTCCTCCGGCATCAGTCCGGTACACTTTCAGCGCTACCTTACTGAAGCCGTAGGACACGATCCCCTCCGACTCCGCTAGAGGTTTCAGGGACTCGGCGTTTAGTACAAGTACTACTTGCCGAGTTGGTCCCACCGACTCCTCTAGCTTAGCTAGCTTCCAGTTGTGGGTTGGAAGACTTGGAAGAAAGATTGAAGGATGCAGAAAAAGAAGCAAGGCAAAAAGAAATAGAAAAAGACCGTGATGAAAGTCGAAATAAAGCAGTTTGAAATGACAAAAAAAGCGTATAAAAATATCATCCTCCGATCTATCAAACACACTACAATGAATCCCCTTAATGCATCACTCCGCCTACGTGTTTCTGTACCTAGTCTGGAGCAAGCCCACCGGCTGCGAAATCTTGCAGCCGTGAGCGCACTGTGGATCCTGCTTTAATTTTAGTGCACTCCCCCTATTCAGTCCGTTCGTCTGACGTACATTGGTCGATGGTCGTCATCACTCACCTCAACATAAATTCCCTAGTGGGTCGATGGTGCAGCACTTAAGCGAATGATGTGTGCTCAGCCTACCATATTATTCTTGCCTTTTTGGTAGAAATTGCCAACAAAAAGAGAAAAAAAGGTGAAACGGTAAAGAGAACAGTGTTCCCATCACCCCATTGCTACTGCTCGAATGTAAAAAAGGAAGTTTCGGAAAATTATTCTTTTTTTAAAATAAATTTTTATTAATTCAGTGTTTTGTGTTCACGAAATTCATTTCTTCTTCTTTACGATTACAATTACAATTTACAATTATTTTTGGACTGGCATAACGATAAATATTTTGTATTACATATTCTAATAAAAATGTAGTGGAACTTAAAAAAAAGGTAAAACAAAAAAACTACTATGGAGACTCAGGTAAGTAAAAGCTACGCTTATGGTTTATTTAACCTGCTAATTGAAAAAAAAATAATCAAACGGAAAAGAAAAATTTTTAAGAAAAAAAAACTGAATATTAAATGGAAACTATGCCCTTTTGCTGTCCAAATACAATAAAAAACTTTGTTTTTTTTATATCTTGCTGGGTCCGAGCACACTCGTCCTTCACAGCCAAAAAATTTTATTTAAATTTTTAATCCTGACTGTAGTTGAGCGCCAAGTAACGACTCTACGCAATCTGACTTATTCTGCTCAGGTGTTCTACTTTTTTAGGCTTTCATCTACTATTCCTAAATTGCCTAATTCCTTTGTTTCCTAATATTTGTTTTTGCACTTTCAACGGATCTTTTCCTGCGGCTCAAATTATAGTCGATTACTATTTTCTTCTAGCTGCTTTTGATCTTTTTATGGCTGTTCACTAGCTGGAGGGATTTCTCCTCTTCTCTGGCGGATCCTTTTTCCAGTATTAACATCGCTACACCTTTCAACGGGAACAGCTGTTGTCTGTGGAAACTACTGTGCAACAGTGTACGTATTTATAGAAATTCTAAAATATTAACAATTAAAAAATTATTATTTTTTTAGTGGCAATAGTTGATTTAATTCTTAACTTAAGGTAATGGACACGAAAACGGTGTATAGTGGTATAGTGGTCAAGTGTAGAAAGTCAAGTGAAACTATTTTATTGGCTTCTAATGCAGTGCAAATATATCAGTGCTTCAATTCAAACTCTATTTTTGCGTTTGTTTGTTTTGGTTTTCCTATAACCATGCATAACGAGTGGGAAATAGTGATCGAAACCCTGCTTGTGTCAATATATTGAATTCAGTGGTAATATTTTGTTTAAAGAAATGCGGATTTCCTTCAATTCCCTATTTCTCATTCTGTTCTTGACCTATGCCACTAGTTTTCGTGTTGTTATTTTAGCAATGTTACAAATGATATTTGTTTCGCAATTGCGGATATTATTTATTATTAATAGATATATATTTTTTTTGTTATTTTTTTCTTCTTTTAGAAGCGCTTCTATGCTAAGTTCAATAGGAATTCATTTTTATATAATTTATTTCTAGGTAGATTAATTTATTTAAATATGATTGCATTATATAATTCAAAATTTTAAAATTGTTTTCTATTTTTACTTTCAGTGACTAGCATCTAAATCACGATATGGATGTCAATGATTTCGTCGAGCTCCGCCCCTGTGACGTCGCTTGCGGGAAGCCTCGTATACTGGAATATTAGGCTGTGGAGTTCTTCTGGGTCGCTCTTTAGGGGCTAGCATTCTCTTGGCTTTGGTAATTCCATGTTGCGTTATTTTAACTTGAAACATTACTCTATTCACTGATTTAAGGAATCTCATTTGGGTACCAGGTGGACGCGTTTTGTCAATTTCTCGTGCTGCCTCTCGGATCACCATCGGAATTTCGAGCTTATTTTCGTCTTCAGGTACGACAAAATCACTGAGCCATGGGTTTTTTAGTTGTGACGTTGATTGTGCCGTTGGTTGTGGTTTTTCTTGCAATAGGCTTTCCCATTCACCGTCTTCTGACTCATAACCATCTTGACTGCGTGTGTCATCGCTTTCATCATCGTTATACTCGGGGTGTCTGGCAGCGGCTGACGTACTGGGGCCGTCGGGCATCACGGCGTATCGCTCTGCGGTTGGCAATACGGTGGTGTCGATAAGCCCCTCTCTGTTTGAATGGTGGCTTACGTGTCGCTGGGACTGCTCTTGGTCTTTTTAGTTTAGCGTCATATATTTCTTCGAAGATTTCGGGTAGCCGTCTTTGCTGATGTGTAGCCTTTTTCCCGGCGATGAGTTTGTCGCGCACACGCTGTACCTGTTTTTCCCATTTTGCTCCGAAATTCTTTCTGTAATGGAATTTATCAGCGGTTGTCGTCCTCGTCTGTATGTGTCTTAGTGTTTGTATTGTCCGGTGTTTGGTTCTTAGTTTTTTTGAACTTAGTTTCATTTTATTTAATTTTTTTTTCTCTTTTTTTTCTATAATTGTTACAAAAAATTTTACTTTCCTTTTTCTCCATAGATTCACCTATTAGGTAACACCAGTATTTTAATACTGATTGTCAGCAAAAAACAACTAAACTATATTCAAGAGGAAATGATCCGGTGAGCATAGAAAATTATAATCTATTGAAATTTTGATGCTTCCCGTTTACTTTTCTTCCACAGAATGAATGTAGGCATTTTCGATCATAAAAAAAACCTTTTTTCTGAAATGAAACTCTATACTTTCCATAGGTTATACTAATGTTTCCTGATGACAATCTTTGGATCGGACCGCATCGAATATCTTATATGCACCCGTAACAAATATGAAAATTCGATTGCTAAATTGTACTTTCTTCTCCAAAGATTTGCGCCCTTTCTTTCTCACTTTCAATTGTTTTAATATTCTGGTTAAGCTTTCTCGTTCAATTTTTGATAAATTGTTTATCTGTATATCTTGTCTCTCCCATTATTTTAATAAATTTGCAAGAAAACTTCGTGTTATTTTTAATGTGCTTGTTTCAAATTCTTCTGAATTCGGATTATATTTTCTTTTTGCTTATTGAAGATGTGGAAAATCTCTTATAACTTCTTTATTTTTCAACCGATTTAGAAAAAATTAAGTTTTTTTTTATACGCTAAATAACATATATTTAATTTTTTTTATGATTTTTAGTTACCGAAAAAGGAAAAAAATTTTTTTTGTACTTAAAAGTTAAACTGAAATGTTGAAAATGTAAGAAAAACCCAAAAAAGTCAACTTTTGGCACGTTCAAATGCCTATAGCTCAAAAACTAAGACACCGATTGTAACAAATGATATATCGTTGGAAAGGGAAAAGTCTTCTGCTTCTTACTGAAACAAATCTTATTTTATTTAGGCGAGCCGTTTTGGAGTTATTTGGCAAAATCTCGTAAAGTAACCAAAAAACCCGTTTTTTGTGCATATCTCAAAAACTATTCTTTGGAAAAAACCATTAAAACCAAAATCACAAAATCGGATACCATTTTCGTGATCAGCGACACAGTTTTAAAACCATTATTTCGTCTCTGCTCTTTTTTTTTTGTTAAACAGTGTTATCAACCAAAAACAGATCTATAAGTGTGTTCGATGTTCGCGTAAAATGTATGGAAGTTATGCTGTTCGTGGGAAAGAGCCCCAGGGATTGTAGGCTATCGGTTAAGTAGTTTTCCGTCTGAATATTGCTATTGAAGTCACCAGCTATCAGTATGTTAGTGTATAATATGCTGTTGTGAGTCAAAACCGCACAAACATTCCCTATCCGAACTTTCTGTTCTTCTCTTCATGAATGAATGCATAACTACAACCGCTATGCAAATGACCTCAGCCGCGATCACCAAAGCCAGAAGGCAAGTGATTGAAACATGAAACCGACATTTGGGCGACGGCAATATTGAACACAAATAATCAAGTGAACGAAAGCTAAGAGCTTGCAGATCATAAAGTGATGCAGTGACTGGGGAAGCTATGTGCAGAGGATTGTACGTGCTCAAAATGGATCTGGGGCAAGAACGACGACAGCATAACTATCAGTGAGTAGAATTGTAATAGGACAACAACAACGGGACAATATAAGAGATGTAAGCACTACTGCATTGAAAGCTGTGCAAGGCGGAATTTGGGAAAATTAACGAAGATCACGGATCATGGTAAATAAAGGATCAGCACAATTTCCCTATAAAAATGGAGCATCGTCCATTGGACGGGCAGACTGGTTTTGATGTCTCAACTCTAAAGTGCGTACCCACCGAGAGGCCACGGCTACTAGAGAGTAAATTTCAAAGTGTAAATTTGTGCCAGAGAAAGGATTCCTTCAATAAATATAAGGGATAAACTTTAATATTTTGCCTATTCATTTTTATAAAGGGATACTATAGGGACTATAATACGCTCGACACTCTCTGAGTGCTTGAAACCCTGTATCTCGGCAATAGGAATATAGGTGCGATTATACGCTCGATTCCGTCTAAGCGATTTGCAACCTGTATTTGAAAGTAGATATAAGGGTGCGGTTATACGCTTCACTTAGTCTGAGCGCTTTGCACCCTATATCCTAACATTAATTGGCGCAGCCAGTATTCGACTGATTTGCAGTTGGATTCGAACAAAGTTCTCCAATAAGTTTTTACTTGAAAATTGCAATTAAACTCTGCGGGTTTTGCTAAGTTGGAACTGTGTCAGTTTTAAACGGTAACTAGTTATCACCGACGTGCAGAACATTAACCGTATAGCGTCTTGTAGCTTTTAGAGCTAAGCCTATACTGGCGACGGTCGTTATTAAACGAAATGTGCCGGTGTATCTTAGCAGAAAGACCTTGGGGACAACTGTGGAGAAATTGATCACCCTAAGTGTGCATGCATGAAGGGCTACGATAAATCGCCTTGAGTTGGAACTGTGCTAGTTTTTAACAGCAACTAGTTGCTACCAAGGAAGGCCGAAGAATAATCCGTGGCAAGATTGCATGGTAAAACACGAGAATTTTTTTTTGTATTTGTTTGTATTTGTTAATTTTAAAAGATCCTTTTCGTCTGGCCAAAGAAAAGTGATATAGAAAGTATTTCAATTAAATAAAAACACTACGGTAGCAGTTAACACAGAAATAACCAAATATCAGAAGTCGAAAAAACAAAAATGCATTCGGAAAACAAGAAAATAAAAACGGTGAGTGCACAAAAATTTATCCAATTTGATAGTGCTGAATCCTGTCTGTTAAAAATATTTTTTGACTTAAATATTAATATATTGATCAAGCCATATGGCCAAAGAACTAGAATGACTTAAAGAGAAATTAAAAGAGTTCGACTACGATTCAGAAATAATTTTGGGAGAAGCAGGAGAACTAGTAATAAAAGCCAATCTGAGCAAGGAAATTTCTCAATTGTTGAAAGACCAAATAGTGTTAGGGCAATTTTCAAGAATTGGAGAAGCAAGGTTTTTGATCAATCAAGTAAAAAATACAGTGGGTGCTTCGGAACAAGCCACTGCAGTAAAAATTCATTCACTCGAACAAACGATTCGTGATTTAACGAAAGAGTGCAAAAACTTAAGAAAACAGAATGACGTACAGAATAATTTAATTGACGAATCAGAAAACGATAATCAGGACATAAAAGAAACACTGAGTACAGCAGTCCGAAACGAGTTAGCACGGACGGTAGAAAAAGACAAAGAGCGCTTAAAGGAAAGCGAGGAAGAAGTAAGATATTTAAAACAGGAAGTAAGAGAATCGAGAGTCGCTCTGAAAAACGTATGTGACACCGCTAATTCTCCAAGCCCTAACCTGTGCGCAGTAACCCAGTTGCATAGTCATTCTGACTCTGCTTGAGTTCGGTTCGTTGATGGATTGTGCTATTTGTTCTCGTTCTGACTGCGATTTGCAGTGTGATATATGTAAAAGGTTTTTACATTCTTCGTGCTGTAATATTAAAGACAATAATGTTATTGCAATGTTAAAAAACTTTAATAATATCGTATTTATCTGCAATGATTGCCTTAAATTGCCATTTGATATGCCGGACAAAATTGCTAATCTTGCCAAAGCAATCATGAAAGTAAACGCAAAGTTCTCTTAATTTCTTAAAGAGTGCTCTGAACATCGTATAATAGCTGCTTCGTCTAAAAATGTAAAGCCAATCGTGAAATCTGCTGTTAATTCGCATCGTCTCTCGGCTGCTGTTAATAATCGTTCACCTGTTATTAAAAATGCAATTGTAACGCGCTCTCAATCTAAGGTTAATGAACCATCGCGCCTTGGCGCGGAATCAAAAAATAATGCAGCATTCATTGGCTCTGTTAACAGGCAAATAATTTCTGCCTCTCAACCTACGGTATGTTATAATGCTGCTATTGCTGGAAGCGCTGTAAATTCGTTTAACTCTGCTATTGCTGGAAGTGTTTCTTGCTCTCAGACTGGTTTCGCTGACCTGAATGCTGCTTCTTCTCTAAATATGCTCTCTATCGGTGAAACTGCCTCGATTGAATTGGATATGCAAACAGCTACCTTAGCAGCGCCTATTGTGAATGCTGTTAATAACATGCAGTGGTCTGAGGTAGTTAATCGTAAGAGTACAAAAAGTAAAATTGTTGTTGGATCATGCTTGAACTCCGAACTTAATGTTGCGGTTCGAAATAATTGGCTTCAACTTTCTTCGTTTCTCCATTCAGTCACTGAAGTTGATATTGTTAGTTACGTTGCTAGACATACAGATGTTGACAAGGGTATATAAGTATGCTATAAATTGATAAAAAAAAAGTTGCTATTGCGTCCTCTATAAAGAGAGTAAATTTCAAGCTCGGTGTTCCTTCGGTGCACTTCGATAAGCTCTTAAATCCAACTATATGGCCTGCGGATGTAAGAGTTCGTCCTTTTTGTTTTTTTCCAAAAAAAGGAGGAGCAGAAAAACATTCCGTAATGATGAATAGGAGTGTTAATCTAGCAGAAGATAATCATGTTGCTGACGGGTCGGCTTAAAAATCTAATAAATCTAATAAATGTTGTCTTAGCTTAATCTACGAAAATGTATCTGGCATGCAAACTAAATCTCAGATGTTCTCGATTAATTCCGCTCAGTTGGAAGTTGATGCTATTGTGTTGACTGAAACGTGGCTGAATACTGACTTTTACGATAAAGAATTCTTCGATTCAAATATTTATCACACCTTCCGTAAGGATCGGGACTCTGTTTCTACGGGGTGTAGACATGGAGGAGGTGTTCCAATAGCTGTAAAAAAAGCATTAACTGTTTATTCTGTGGACTTACAAAATAATGACCTACGCTTAGATCAGTTGTCGATTTCAATTTGTGGGAAAACTGGTAAAATAATTCTGATAGTCTCTTATATCCCACCAAATAGTCCATTTGAAATTTATAAGGCTCATGTCGACAATATAAGTCACAATTCAGTAAATTTAACTGAGGATGATCATATTTGTATAGTAGGTGATTTCAATTTAGCAAATTTAGTTTGGTCTTCACCTCTTGATAAGGAAGTTCTCTATCCGATGAATGCTCATAGTGAGAGTGAAGTTTATGTGATTGATAGCTTTTCTAACATGGACTGAGTGCAATCAAATTGTCATTGCAATAAATTACATAGGCTGTTAGATCTAGTTTACATAAGTAAAAATGTTAATTTAACTATTAATGCATCGGCATTCTCGTTTTCATCTCCCAATATGAATCATATTCCCCTATTTTTATCTATGGAATTTTTTGAATTCTTGCCAATAAAATCTGTGCAAAGTTGCTCCTTTCGGTTTGACTTTAAGAATTGTAATTTTAATCTATTAGTTGCGAAAATTAATAGCATTGATTGGCATAAAGAGTTAAAGCTGCTAAGTGTTGATGCTACGTTCAATCTGTTTAGGAATATATTTGAAAATTATATCCATGAATGCACTCCTCGCATTCATACTAAACATTTTTCAATACCGTGTACAAATAGTGGTCTTAATTGACTGAAAAATCTTCGGAATAGATTTAATAAAAAGTTTATAATAACCAGAAATATAATATTTTTCAATGCATATAGACATTATATGCGTGAATTAAATTTTTTAAATAAGTTTTTATTTAGATGCTACATTGGGAAATTTGAGTCCAATATCAAAAATAATCCCAAGGAGTTTTGGCGCTATGTTAACTCCAAAAAAAAATGTTCCAGTATCCCTAGTTCAGTCTTCTTTAAAACTAAGTTTTCGAGTTCTCTGATGGATACTGCTGATCTTTTTGCTGACTTCTTCAAATCAAATTACGAGCCTGATATTATCCAGTTGGATGAGTCCTTTAATTCTCCATACAGTGGTGTAACTATTGAATTTTGGAACTCTTTCATTATCGATAAATGATATTTTAGTTGGTATAACTAAACTTAAAAGCTCTATTAAATTAGACACTGATGGTATATCGGGATTTCTGCTAAAAAATTATCTTTAACAAGTCCTTATCGTCTGGATTGTTCATAAAGGAATGGAAAACTGCTCTTATTACCCCTATCTTTAAAACGGGTAACAAAAATAATGTCGAAAATTACAGGCCGATCTCTAAGTTGTCTAATAAAAGTAAATTATTTGAGTCTCTTGTAAAAGTTAAGATTTTCTTTGCGGTAAAGAACCTTATTTCCACGGCTCAACATGGGTTTTTCCCTGGCCGATCAACTCTTCCAAATCTTGTACTATTCTCGGAATACTGCATATCAGCATTCACAGAAGGCTGTCAAGTTGATGCCATCTGTACTGATTTTTCGAAGGCTTTCGATAAAGTCTCGCATAGAATACTTATAAAACAGCTTTCAAAAATTGGGTTTCACTCAAACTTTCTTCAGTGGCTGATATCGTACTTGTCGGAAAGAACTTCGTTTGTTTGCATTGATAATGTCCGTTCAAAGCCTTTTCTGGCAAGTTCAGGAGTTCTTCAGGGCAGCATTCTGGGTCCTTTGTTCTTTGTTTTCTTTATTAATGATATTTCAGATATAATTAACCACTGTGAGTGCCTATTGTTTGCGGATGACCTAAAAATTTTCCGCAAAGTGCGGACTAATTATGATTGCATGTTAATTCAGTCTGACCTAGACTCCATAACTAAATTTTGTGAAATAAACCATCTCTTTATGAATGTAAAGAAATGTGCGTTTGTCACCTTCTCAAAATTAAATTGTCCCATTAATTACTCTTACCTGCTAGGTAATGATAGTCTTAGTAGAGTTGAGTTTTTAAAGGACCTGTAATGTACGACTGTTTTTGGTTCATACCTAAGGCATGAAATATGAGAAAGATGGAATTAGCTTCTCTTAAGGGGTGGATGAGAGTCGGACTGTGTACCTCTAGCAGTGCTTCAACTAGCTCGCCGAATCGTCGGGATTCTTACCTATCTCACCAGCCCGCAGACAAATACAATTGTTTTAGGTACACTGTTATAAAAAAAAATTTCAGGATTCAAAAAAAATGGTATACTAATCATGAAGTTCCGGCTTTATTTACTTCGACAGTCACTCGCAACTTAATTCAGGAACCGATGTGTTAATGGCCCCTGGTCTTTACCCTCCCTGCCTGACCAGATAGAATCACTTTTTTTATCTGGTCCCGATTGTCCATGCAAATCTATACCAGCTCGATCCTCACCCCATTCCAATCGTCTTAATCAACAATTAATTACATAGTCCAATTCATTTTTTATTGTTTCTAATTCAAAAAAAATAAAGTTTTCATTTGATTGAAATGTGCGGCTATCCCACGCACTAACCTATATATTTAGTTTAACGCCTACTTTTTTTGGAAAAAAAAAATGTTAATTCAAGTTATCAAACGTAGGTTGCCTTCTAAACTTCAATCGTATAATCAGCCTTTTTGGTCTGTAGTTCTATTCTTAAAGGTTATGCGACATAATACCCAGACGAAAAAAAAATAATAGAAGACTAAATTAAATTATTCTTGGTTGTTACTCACTTACTCAGATTACCATCTATCGATCCTTCGTTGCGCCCGTCGAATTCGAAGACGTTACATTAGTGCGTTCTCTGCGCTGAATTACTCTTTAAAAAATTACTAGTTATATTCTTTAACTACAGACTAAATTAGTTAGAAAGAACGACGACAACCTTACGGTTAATGCATCTCAAAAAAAAAAGGAAAGCTCCAGAAAGAAAAAAAAATTGATTTTATTGTGACGTCTCGCTCATTAAACGAGCTCAATACGCGTCTGCTAGCGTTTTAGTTCATTTGTTAGACCCGCGCGAAGAAAATGTACAAGAAAAGAAAAAAAAACGCATTAACGTCGATACGCAGTCGTCAGCTTAACGTCGATACGCAGTCGTCAGCTTAACGTCAGCAGCTCTGCCGACGTCGGCACTAACACTTCTGTTCGCTGTCAATCTCGTTGCAAACGATGCGCTCCTTTTTGAGGTTATGTACCAAACGGTTCCTGATCCCTGGGACTGGACCGCTCTAGGCAGTCCACCCTTCGAGTGGCACTATCACGCCTTTACTGCTGCCAACTGCCAGTAGGAATTCTGCCTAAATCGAAAGCTTAGTCACAAAGCGCTGACTGGTGAGATTTACCTTACCAACCTTCTTGTATCGGGCCAGAGTTTATACGAATCAGATCCCTGTTGTTAATGTGGAGATTGTTTGTTTCCAGCGGTGCGTGGAGATCGTCGATGAATAATTAGTACACTTCTACGAAATTAAACACTATAGAAGACTAGGTTTTCCACGATTAAATGCGGCTTCTCCAGCCGCGTCCGCTTCTTTCGGCTTTTAAATTGAAATATCACTACTGAACGAAACAGTTCTGTATACAAGTTCTTATTCACTCACACAACTGACGATTAGGCTCATGCATTTGCATACTTCTTGCAGTGATCGAAAGTTGGTTCGTTCACTCTTAAAGCTGCCTGTTACCAAATCGACACTTTCCTTGTTCGTAAAATTTGGTTTGGTATGCGAGCGCAATGGTATGAAGTTGGTTTGGCCAACAGACAAAAATCTTACTTCCAGCCGTACATCACAGACCTTGGAGTTGTGTTTGACTCTAAATTCACTTTTATAAATCATTTTAATTTTATGCTTCTTAAGTTTTATGCGATGCTGGCTTTCATTCGTAGAAATTGCTGTAATTTTTTAGATCCATATACTTTTAAAACTTTATTTGTCTCTCTTGTAAGATCAAAGCTAGAGTATGCCGCAATAATCTGGACTCCATTCTATGAAACTCATATAAATCGTATTGAGCGGGTGCAAAAGACCTTTACGAGGTTCACACTGCGTGCCCTAAACTTTGGTGATCAATTTCCTTCGTATGAAGCTCGGTGTATGTTGATTGATTTAAAGTCACTTGAAGCAAGCAGAAAAATTCAATCAATACTCTTTGTCTCTGATCTAATTGGTGGTAGACTTGACTGTTCTGAACTTTTAAGTCGAATCAATTTTCGTATCCCTTCAAGAACTCTAAGACACATGGAATATTTTTATATTGGTCTCAGAAGGACTAACTATGCTTTAAATTCTCCTCTCACGAGGTCCTTAGCAGCCTTAAACTCAATCTCAATAAAAAGTGCTTTTGATTTTTCTTATTCAAAAGATAAAATTAAATTTATATTGCATAATGCCATGAATTAAAAATCTTGAATTGTTAATTTTCTAAATATTTAAATGTCTGTTATATTAATTGTTAAGTTTTTTCTTTTCTTGTATAGTCTGTAAGAATATATTTCATAGACTGAATAAATAAATAAATAAAAAAAAAATAAATAAAAAGCAGAACAAACACGGATAATCTCATTCTTCGAAGAAACACAAACGTAGCTACTGACACTGAAAACTCCTTGACACCCACAAATTTAAATTTGCCATCAATAAGTATAACCATGTCGAATCCACCACAAGTGGATGAATTAATGGAAAAGGTCAACCGACTTGCACCATACTTTTCGGGGTCAAAAAAATCAAGATTTGAGCTTGGAAGTTGATAAATTTGTCACTGGAATAGAGTTACTTAAAGGCGTTGTGGGCAACTTTAACATAATAGACGTTATAAAATGCATTAAAAACAAATAAACAGGCATGGCCTACTTGAAAGTAAGCCAGAGATCAATTAGTACCTTAGATGAACTTTGTGATTTGATAAAAAGGGAATTTTTGAAAAAACGAACCCTTGAAACTTTTAGGGCAGAAATAGCAAGTTCAGAGCAACAGAATGACGAGAAAGCATTTGGTGGCAGATTGGAATTTTTATTAAATGAAGCAGAAGTGGTAATTAAAAAATCATGGAACAATATAGAGGCATTGTCGGCGTTAAGCGAATATAGAAAACTGGCAACCAATAAGTTCATTTTCGGCGTAAGGGATCCTTATATGCAAAACCGGATTGAAGGCTCAAAAGATAAACCACTGTCAGATCTCATTAAATTACCAGAGGAATCAGAATACCTCCATGCAGAAAATGACAAAAAGAAGTACTTTAACAATTTTATGAACAAACCACCCCCAATAGGAACACAAATATTTAGGTGTTTTTTCTGCAATTTGGAAGGCCATACTTGGGATATCTGTGCCCAAAGAAAAAATACGCCATTTTGCAACACTCGTGCCCAATAAGGACACCAATTTAGCGCACATTGCAACAAAAATTATAAGGCTATGAGTCCAAATACAGAAGTGTGTTCATATTGCGGAAAAAGGGGTCATTCAGAAGAAAAAAATTTTCAATAAAATAAAAACCTTGTTTTGCAACATTTGCAAAATAAATGGGCATTTAAGTACACCGTTTTATAAGAATCAGCTCGAAAATAATAATTCACAAAGAGATCAGCAGCAAAATAGAAGATCATTTAACCAAAACGGGAGACAAAGCGGGGATGGACACAGAGCGGAAAATTCTAACTCCTACAGACCACCTGACTACAATAATAAAGTAGAGAACAGTAACAGGGTAGCAAATGCAGGAACCAATCCTTCTACTAACAGAGATATCTACTGCTACAGATGCTCCCAGGTGGGCCATGTGGCGAGATTTTGCCGCAATTCACCTCAAAAAACAAATGTGGATCAGAAAAACTTCCAGCGGCCCGGTCTCGTCAAATGGACCGGAAAGCACAAATAAAACGATAATATAATAAGCCAAGTCTAGTTCTTAGTTCAAAAACAAACCAGGGCAAAACAGGAAATAATAACGGAATAGAAGAACTAGACACAAATAAATTTTTTTTTAGATGATATAAAAGAAACCCAAATACAAATTAATGGTAGATGTTTAGAGAAGGAGAAAACTAACACATGTGTAGAAAAAGCAAGAATACACAGTAATAAGGAATGTAATGTAATAATTCAGTTTTACGAAAATTGCATCCCAATAATAAAGACAAGAAAACATATTAACCAGGAACCTTTATAAACAAGGAAATTTAGAATTTGAAAGTTGTAAAGAGTAATAACGGTGCTGAGCGCCAAGTTTTGGTTTTATTTTTATCTTATGTGTTACATTTCTTCGCAATTGTCTGGGAAAGTTTTTCTGTCCTATTCAATAAAAGCAGCAAATGGCTTAATAGCCAAATCACAAAACCTTGTAGGCCCCCAAACTTTCAAAACACAATGTTCCAGTTTAGTGTCGGACGACGCGTTTGTAGTATTTCCTAGTGAACAAGCAGTAAACAAGTAGCTAAACCTGTTAGTTGAAAATGGCGCTGACACAAGTTTGATTAAATGGGAGGCGCTAAAAAATACGAAAGAAGTAAATAAATCGGGCTCGAGAAGTTTAGTGGGAGCCTTCGAAGGCATTGTTAAGAGTAAAGGAATAGTAAAACTGGTAGATTCCGATATTAAAGAGTTAAAATTAACGTTTCATGTTTTACCCAAAGGAAGTAAAATTCCGGGAGATGGACTAATAGGCAGCGATAAGCTCTGGAATAAGTCCTTTATAGACAACATTAATAAAAATATATCAATTTTCCAAAGCAATACACACATCGTTTCACTGCCACTTGTTTGTTCCAAAAATAGCAATCGGGTTTGTACTACAGAACGAGTCAAGATCCATGCTAGGGAAGCAATAAGTAGTGGCCATATGCATGGAAGGATTTTCAGGGGAAATTGTTTTCCATAAAAAGGAATTTGTTGCTTGCTGGGCATGGACGTCTAAGCGAAAACCAAAAATAAGAACGCCATTGAATTCAGTTATAATTAATGTTTATTGAAGTCCTTTTTCTTTCTATATATGACAATCCTATTCTCGCTTACTTAACTGCCCTAATCCCTAGCTATACTGAGATCCACACTTTGTCAACCGGGTTCGTAAGTAGGTGCGCCAAAGTTGAGATCTGATTAGACTTTCGATTCCAAACTGCAAGTCCTCTTCTTTCGATCGAAGCTCCGCTTAAATAGATCAGTATTGCCGATCTAGCAATATTGGCTATTGATTGATTTCATCAGTAGGATTTTGAACTTCCCCTGCCGGTGTGCCTACGTTGCACTTGTTGTTGTTGCACCTGGCTCTTGTTGTTCTGTTGACCGGCCTGTAACTTCTTGCGTACATTGCGTTGATTGCCCTTCGCGATTGCCTGTTGCTGTTGTTGCCAATAGCTTTATTTCTGTGTTTCTATTGTTGATGTAGGTCTGCCTTTGAAGACGTTGAACCCCTTATGCCGTTGCTTATGGCTGACTTGCTTGCTCGTGGTCTTTCTTCTTTTCCCCCGCTTGCCCTTCCCTCTAGTCGGCGTTCTGCCAAGTTTTGGTACCGGCGATCGGTGTGCTTGTTTACGTACTTGTGGCGTTCTAATGTTGTTGTTGTTATTTGCTCACATTCTCAAGTCAACGAAAGTCCATCCGCTTTTCTGCCGGCGTAGTGTTTGCTTATTGCTTTTTCGTTTCGCCTTGAACTTCTCGTGGCAATCTGATGTTGTTGTTACTGAAGGGTATCGGATTTCAAGCTTGGTGTTGAGTCGTCGAACTCCTCTGATTTTTCGTACTTTCGGTTTGGTGCTGGCAACGTGCCGTTGGAGTGTGAGGTGACGCTTTTGACTCACAATATCCCTCCTCTCCTCGGCAAGTCACGAGCATCGTGACTGTTCATAAAATGTTGCGGTTACCAGGTTGAATCTGAGACTCGGGTCAGCCTTCCATGGTGTTAGATAGCGGCTGTAGGCCCGCCGATGTCACTGGTATTGCTCTGGCGGGTTGGTGTTGCTGGCGGTGCTTTTGATGGTGCTGGTGCTGGTGCTGGTGGCGGTGTGTTTGACTCTGGTGCTGTGGTTCCAATCGGCGAACTTACTGTATCATTCGCTTGTTGCGTTCCGCTGTTGTTGTGCTGCTTGCGCCGATGCCGTAAATGCTGTTGTTGTGATAAATTATGCGCGTGTTGTTGTAGTTTTTGTTGCTGCTATTTTGTCGCTTTTTAGGTTGATTAGTGTTTCTGGATTTGTTGCTGTTTCGGTGTGGATCTCAATGCTTCGATGAAACTTTTCTGACTTAAACCTATGTTCGATTTTTTCAATTTTGACATTATTCTCATACGAATGTTTACTTTACTTCTTTTGATATAATTGCTAAAAAAATGTTTTTTCAAATCGCGATAGTTTTTTTTTTTAAATATATTTTTTCGAACTCTTTATAATCAATCAGTATCGGATAGTAATACTTAAATATATATATGTCGAATTGTCTTCATTCTTGAATACTTTTTGACGGTTTCCAACTAGAAAGCCTTTCTCAGGTTGTATTCAAGAATTTTATTTAAAGAAATCCTTTTAGTGACTTTGAAATGAAAGCCTTTTTAGGTGCGCTTTTAATGATCTTTACTTCTAAAAATCCTTTCGAGCTTGTTTAAATCAAAATCCTTCCGACTTCTTTCCGTCTTCTTGCTTTTACTCGTTTTTTTCTTCTTCCCAAAAATCCGTTCTCCCTTTCTAAAAGCCGCTTCGATCTGACTCTTTACACATAAAAGTCACATATTGCTGATTTTACATGATCATAACAAGGCAGGTGTTACGACACGGTCATTCTGCCATTCGCTCGTCCTCGTGCGACTCATCTGAAAAACAAGAACTATCTATACAGTATCTTCAATTTCAATTATTTTTTCAATTTCAATTTATTCACAAATTCTTCAAATTAATATGTACAATGTGTGGATAGAACCATTTGTATTAATGAAATAGTTTAGAGAAAGAAATTAGGAATTAAAAAATAATTTTAATTAACTAAATATTATAAAATAACAACTAAAGAGAAGAAATTGGTAGTGACATTTTTAGCATCAAGTGCTGTGTCAAATGTCACAAATTATTTGATTTAAAGAAGTGAATCAAGCGAAAGTGAGACAGGTTTATAGTAGGGAGATGAGAAAAGTAAGACGAAAAAGAGAGTGAAGGAGGAAGAGCCGTGGCACGGTAAATAGTAAGCTGGTGGAAACTGCACTTGTGCAACCACGCGGCCAGTTCTGATCAAACCATAATTTATTACACAAATTGAATTCCAATACTGTTGTTAGTTACAATCATCTTTAACATATTACCATTAGGTCATGTTCAAATCGTTACCTCACAATGCACATTGCCTAGCCCATTATCTCGTGTTCTTGACACCGATAACCTCTATCCATTTACCATGCTGAATATCCACTACTCTCGAGAGACATTCCATCGCCAATTTTTGGTATCAACACCTCTCTCCGGTGATTGTGAACTGGGGTATGCAGGGTTAAAGAAATCTAAAATTTTTATGACCCGCAGCGAAAAAAAAAGAAAAAAAAAGAAATTGAAAAGAATAGAAGTGCTTTGTCGTTTACATAGCTATAATAATGAACCGTTTCTCTAATATCACGCCACTCTTGTTTTCTACAAATCATCTTCTTAAACTCTCTTGTATACCTCATTGCCTAAATACAAGTAACCTTTTCTGAACAAGACTTTATTGCATTACTCTAATAGCTGAATTGTGAGAAGAGCTTTTAGTGAGAAGGGTTTAAAAGGGAACGCAACTCTGATTAGCGAGTGAGTTGTCAGTTGAGTTTTGGCTTTGATACTAAAGCTATACAAATTATAAAGTGTAAAAAGTTATAGTCTTTAAATGTGAAAAAAAGTTAGTTTCTTTAAATTTTGAAACTACAATTAAAATTAAATATTAAAAAAAAAAAAAAAAAGATCAGGACTCCCTCTCCTGTACATCGTCTCACAATTAAAAGTTGGTTTGGAAACCCAAAATTTCCCATAAAAGCGGATTTCTATTCAACTGTTCCGGGAACTGGTTTCCAGCTTATATTCGAGATTTTTATTTGACTGGGCTCCACGTGTATCACCCAGGTCAAACATTTTTGTGAAAAAAGAAACCCCCCCAAATCGTTCGTATTGTTGCCTATAACGTGCTGACCATGTGTTTTTGGATGTGACGTCTTTTCCTTGCGCGCACAATTCCTTCGAACTTAGAGGAATCTTTTAAATTGCATCCCAGAGTCACGCCTCCTAAACGGGCAACGGACTTCAATTAAAATTTTACGCCAAAAAGGGACCACCCCATGCCATTTTGGATGTAATTGGACCCTAAAGCGTGGCAGAGCCGTTGGCTCTGGATGAAGCAGATTCCTACTCAAGAGCATTGGAGCTATTTATTTAAAATCCCTAATTTAGGTATAAATTAATTGTTAAGTGTGAAAATCATCGGCAGGTAACGTGGTCGTTTCATTTATTTTCGAAATTTATTTTTACATCTCCACAAGTCAATATACTTATTTCACTTTAAATTTAACACAGCCATTCGGATGCACAAACATTTTATTCTCAGCCGGAGATATCAGAATATCAGTTCGTCGCTGCAGCAACTCATACAGAAGGCCTTCGAAGAGAGTCGCAACGAAAACGAACAACTCCACGTGAGGAAGAATGTATGTAAGTCTGTTGAGAAGTATTTTTACTTGTGGAACCTATTAAATATTTTTTTTGAATGAATAATAAAATCCACATGAAGAATAGAAAATAATAAGAAGAAAACAAAAAAAACAAATTGGCAAAAGAATAGGAATTTCGTATCGCGCTGTCCTTTTCGCTCGACGGATGCGATTATGAATGAATTAGTTTGTTTGTTTTGAGTACGCCTTCTCGTCTGGTTTGGCAGAAGTTTTACTTTTAAAATTACTACCAACTCACTTTATCTGACGATGATCATATGTTGATTTTTTTGTGTCTATTAAATATATTCGTTTCTCCTACGTTACGACAATCGAATCTTAGTGTTATGATACTCTATAGTAAAACAAAACAAAATTTTTTTCTTAGAAACTAAATGATAATTATCATATGTGAATAAACTTACCTTATTGGTCTGAAATTTGGAAATGCTTTAGTGTGTGTATGGTCTTGGGAATTCTAATTTACAACTAAAGGATTCAATAAGGAAGGGAGGGCAAGGCGTAGCACGTAATCTAGAAAGCTACCGGAAGTATCACGTTGGTCATGCGAGCTAGTAGAAGTTCAAAATATTAATTAGTAGTATCTGGAGTCAGGTTTAGAGGATTTTTGAAATAGTAAGCCGTGTGCAAGAATTTTTTGTTGAACTATGGAGCTGAGTAAATTTATGATGCAATGTCGTCAGATCCGAGCCCACAGACTGAAGCAGCCGGTACTGCCAGTGCACACGGGGCGATATATGCATTATATCTTAAGGGACAACATCTTCTTTCCTGTCAGGTTCATAGCACATAACAAATGGCGCCCAACAACGTGAGGCCCTAGTGAGGGTTTTTCGAAAAAAATATTTGCTTCACAAACATCTGGTGGCTCTTAAGGAAGATTCTAACCATATTTTCATATAATTTCCATCCTAGTAAATGTTTTGAAATTCAGTCTGGTGGATTTACAGATTTATTTCAGATATATGCAAGATAGTCTGACCCTTTACAAAGTTTCGAAGCATTGAATTTGTTAAAATACCCGTTTGAATTTCAGTAAACTATTTCAAAGGAGTTGGTAGAGGAGTTTGCATAGAAGGGATGTGATTCTTTTCTCTGCTACCGTCCAAAACCTTTTTGTTCAATAGTTAATGGTAACATATTAATTTAAACAAGTGTAGTGGAATTTTAACTTTTGATTATTCTAATCGAGGTAAATACCGTACACATATTTTAAGAAAATTACACATTGGATTCATTTTTAAGTAATAAGCTAACTTGACCAACAAAGTGAAACTTATATTTAACGATACACACATGAACATTTCCGAAGAGTAAGACCAAATTTCGTTATCTTGAATTGTAATTGAAAGAAAAATTTTACAATGTCTGTTAGACATAGTGGAGACAATTTACCTCAAAACTGTCGAATTTGTAATGAAATTCTTAATGAAACTGACGAGATTCTTATCACGGCTTGTCAGCATAGATTTCACAACAATTGTTTGATTCCTTGGTTAGGAAATAATTCTACTTGTCCTAATTGTAGTGCAACATGCAATCTCAGAGATTTCAATATTCAAAGTTCTACTAATAGGCCACAAACTAGATCGGTAACTGCTTCAATGATACCTATCTCTACACTAGGTAATTTTAATGCACAAAGCCATCAAATTGCTCAAAATGAAAGAGCACCAGTAGCACCAATCGTAGAGGAGACCAGACAACAAACGTCACCGGATCCTAGAAATAACAATAATGAAGAAGTACGTATTAGGAATATCGTGAGTGCAATAATAACTACGCGTCAAGCCAATATGTTGGAAAATCTTGAGGGTCGCCTAGCACAAATGATATCTGCTAACATTGAGTCATCTATCATTGGTCGTCTTAATGTTCAGAACACCCAACCTCAAGTATCAACCAACCAACGCCTTTTAAATACGAACATACCTTTACCGGAAGAATTTATGAATTTTCCAACTGCCTTCAACACTCCAAATAGAGCTAATGAAAGCCAAAGACAAATGAGTAATATTTCGCTAGCAGCTCAATCTGCTAAGAACTCTCAGATGATTGCTAGCTGGAACATTAAATTTGATGGTACGCCTAGTCTGTCCGTTGAGAATTTCATCATGCGCCTAGAATATCAAGTGCGTGATACGCTCCATAATGATTTTGACACTTTATGTGAACATGTCCATTGTCTTTTTCTAAATGATGCACGAGATTGGTACTGGAGGTATCGTCGATCGGTTGATCATATATCTTGGCCGAATCTCTGTGTTGCTCTAAGAACTAGTTTTGGCGATTATAGGTCTGACACTGATATAAAGGAGCATATGCGTGCCAGAAAACAAGGTCTCAATGAAACGTTCGATGACTATAAAAACTCGATTCTCAAAATAGCCGAAAGCTTATCTAATCCAATCTCTGATTCAGAATTAGTCGAGATACTGCAGCGGGGGCTTAAGCCTAGAGTCAGGCAACAATTATTATACCTAACTATAAATTCGGTTGCTGAGTTGAGAAAAGTTTGCCTCAAAGGTGAAAACCTTTTTCAGGAAATTAGTAAAACTAATTCCAATCCATTCTCAAGTAATGCTAATCTTAATCGTGCTCAATTACCTCGTCGACAGATTGCCGAAATAGACACAAATTTCGAATCGGAAGAAGTCGATGCAATCGATGTTGAAATTTCAGAGATTAGTCAGTCTTTCAAAAATCATAAAATCATATGTTGGAATTGTCGAAAGGAGGGACATCGATATTTTGATTGTCTCGAAGCTCGATCTGTGTTCTGCTATGGCTGTGGTTCCGCGAACATCTATAAACCGCACTGTAAATACTGTTCGGGAAACTTGAAGGCGAGCGAAGGCGCGAAATAGTGTCTTCGCCTCCGAACAACATATTTTTCCAATCTGACATTCCAAAATTTCATAATATTATCCCTTATGAGCAGAGACTAAACGCTTATATTCTAAAAAGAGCTCAAATTTTTGATATGAAAAATATAAAACGATCAAAAAAATCAATACGCAATTCAACGCGAATGAAAGCTTTTTGGCAAAATATTGTCAACTCGAGAAAAAAGGTTAAAAATTTTGTTTCTTCTATTAAATCCAAATCTAATGACTTACGACCTTACGCTGAAGTTGTTATTAAAAATAAAAAATACCTCGGATTACTTGACAGTGGAGCACAGGTTTCATGTTTAGGAGGTGATCTCGCATTAGATATTATTAAAAGTTCTCAGCTTAAGAAATTCACTACTAATGTTTATACCGCCGATGAAAAAGTTGAATTAGTATATGGAAAACTTGATTTACCTGTTGAATTTCAGAATCAACTGAAAACTATAAGCTTCCTGGTAGTACCATCAATTGCCAATGAACTTATACTTGGAGTAGATTTTTGGCAAAAATTTCAAATTGCCCCAAACGTAGTTTCAGCTATAGAAATAACTTCCGAAAATGATGAAAATTCCATCCTTTTAAATACCGATCAGCAGAAACGTTTACAAATCGTTAAAAGCCTCTTTCCAGCATTTGAAAAAGAAGGTTTAGGCAAAACAAAGCTCATAGAATACAAAATAGAATTAGATCCCGGTTCGCGGCCTGTTAAACAACGCTTTTACCCGGTTTCGCCTGCTATCGAAAAGCTTATACACGCAGAGGTAGATGAGATGATACGATTGGGAGTTATAGAAGAAGCGCCAAACAGTCCGTGGTCGAGTCCGGTTGTATTAATTAAAAAGCCTAACAAAGTGCGTCTATGTCTAGATTCGAGAGTAGTTAACAGTATGAGCATCAAAGACGCTTATCCTTTACCGCATATTGAGGGTATTTTAAGTCGCTTGCCGAAAGCATCCTTCATAACTTCACTTGATCTGCGTCGTGCGTTTTGGCAAATACCGTTAGAAATGAATTCCCGCGATTTGACGTGTTTCACGGTTCCCAATAGACCGCTATATCGATATTGTGTGATGCCATTCGGATTGTGCAATGCACCACAGGCCTTATGTAGGTTGATGGACCGCGTAATTCCCGCTCATTTAAAATCTGAAGTATTTGTGTATTTAGACGATCTACTTATAGTTTCGGAAAATTTTGATCGTCATATGTCAGTGTTATAGGATGTTTCTCATCATTTAAGAAAATCCGGCCTTACTATTAATATCCAAAAGAGCAAATTTTGCATTAAAGAGGTGCGTTACTTAGGCTATATAGTTGGCAATGGAATACTAAAAACTGATCCTGGAAAAATAGAAGCAATAGAAAACTACCCTTTTCCGACCACAGTTAAACAGCTTAGGCGTTTTCTGGGAATGGCTGGCTGGTAAAGGCGATTTGTCGAAAATTTTTCAGCTCTGACTGCTCCTCTCACTGAACTTATAAAGAAAGGAAAAATTTTCAAATGGAACGATGATGCTAATGACGCTTTCGAAAAACTAAAAAAGTATCTGTCAACAGCACCCATCCTTGCTAGTCCTAACTATCAAAAAGATTTCATAATCCAATGTGATGCAAGCAAGCTTGGTGTTGGCTCTGTTCTTTCTCAAGAAAATGATGAAGGAATTGAGGTGCCTATAGCTTTCTTTTCGAAAAAGTTAAATAAATCTCAAAGTAATTATAGCGTCACAGAGCTAGAGTGCTTAGCAGCTGTTTACAGTTTAAAAAAGTTTCGTGCTTACGTAGAAGGGCAAAACTTCAAAATAGTACCGGATCACGCAAGCCTGCAGTGGCTCATGCGACAGTCAGATCTAAGCGGACGATTAGCTCGGTGGGCCCTCAAGCTTCAAGGGTTTCGATTTAAAATTGAACACCGAAAAGGATCCTTAAATGTAGTTCCTGACGCACTTTCACGTCAAAATTTTGACGAAATCGCAGAAATAAGCTTTACTCCAATCATTGATTTAGATTCTGTTGAGTTCAATTCAGAAAAGTATAACAAACTTAAAGACTATATTGTATCAAATCAAACCCGATTGCCGGACCTACAAGTTGTAGGTAATCATATCTATAAACGAGTTGAGCATGCGAATGGTGACCCTGTGCGAGAAGCATCTATTTGGAAATTGTGGATTCCAGAAGCTCTAATAAATGTAGTAATTGCTAATGCCCACGCGCCGCCCAACAAATGCCATGGCGGTATAGGAAAAACTATTGAGCGACTGCGACGTAACCTCTTTTGGCCAAATATATCTGCATCAGTCAAAGAATATATTGGAAAATGCGAAGTATGTCGGCAGAGCAAATCCCCAAATTTTCAGCTGCGTCCTCCAATTCAAGGAGAATTTCCTGTTAAACGTCCCTTCCAGAAATTATATATGGATTTTATTGGACCGTATCCCAGATCGAAGTCCGGTAATATTGGCCTGTTCATTGTGCTAGACTATCTTACAAAATTCCCTTTGATCAAACCAGTAAAGAAATTCACTTCTGGCGTAGTTGTCGATTATTTAGCCCAATCTGTATTTCCTGTTTTCGGTGTCCCTGAGATGGTTATTAGTGACAATGGAAAACAGTTTAAAGCTATTCAATTAGAAAACTTCTTTAAAGAAAAAGGTATTATGCACATTTTTACTGCATTGTATAGCCCGCAAGCTAATGCGAGTGAGCGCGTCAATCGGTCTATTATTAATGGTATTCGTGCTTATCTCTTGAACGATCAGCGTTATTGGGATCAGCATATACACGACATTGCTGAAGCGTTACGTAGTTCTTTCCATCAAGCTATTGGCTGTACACCCTACTATGCGTTGTTCGGTCAATCAATGATTTCTCACGGTAAAGAATACGACCTAATCAAGGCGTTGAACGGTTTCGATAACGATTGTTTAAACAAAAAGGACCACCTTGAACTCCTTCGACAGACCTTAAGCGAAAATATCAAAAAGGCCACTGAAAAAGCTACTGAGCGTTAAAATCTTAGAAGCACTAATAGATTATTTCAAGTAGGAGATCTTGTTTACAGGCGAAATTTTGCGCAAAGTAATGCTGCCAACAATTTCAATTTAAAGCTTGCACCCAAATTTCTAAAAGCAAAAGTCATAGGAAGGAAAGGTAATTGCATCTATCATTTGGAAGATGAGGGAACGGGACGAAAAGAATATTATCATCAAAAAGATATACAGGCACGAAAGACCTAAAACTCAGAAAAAATTAGATCCAAAGATCACACAAACTTCTTGGCATATGCAAACCCCTTTTTCAATGTCTTCGTTAGCCTCTCAGAAATTGTGGTGAACTGGGGTATGCAGGGTTAAAGAAATCTTAAATTTTTATGACCCGCAGCGAAAAAAAAAAGAAAAAAAAAGAAATTGAAAAGAAAAGAAGTGCTTTGTCGTTTACATAGCTATAATAATGAACCGTTTCTCTAATATCACGCCACTCTTGTTTTCTACAAATCATCTTCTTAAACTCTCTTGTATACCTCATTGCCTAAATACAAGTAACCTTTTCTGAACAAGACTTTATTGCATTACTCTAATAGCTGAATTGTGAGAAGAGCTTTTAGTGAGAAGGGGTTAACAGGGAACGCAACTCCGATTAGCGAGTGAGTTGTCAGTTGAGTTTTGGCTTTGATACTAAAGCTATACAAATTATAAAGTGTAAAAAGTTATAGTCTTTAAATTTTTTTTTTTTTTTTTTTTTTTTAGTGGAGAAAGAGAATTTAATTTACAACATATCCCTGTCACAGAAACTAGTCATATCTGACTAACGATCTGTTTACAACGAACAAATATTTTTAAATTTTACATTTCAATATTGAATTGATTTTGAGCTGCCAATTCATGTGGTTTGATGCGCTGCAGTCTTCTTCGTAGACCGCTTACGTTTTGCAGACGGGAGGCTTCTGGGTTAGAATGTTGGCGTATTCTGCACTGATGAGCTTCGGCCAAATTTGTGATTTGCATTTTTACAGTTGGCACATTAAGGTCGCGATGAAGATCGTTATTTCTTATGTACCAAGGAGCATTAACAATATTGCGAAGCACTTTATTTTGAAAGCGTTGGATTATGTCGATATTACTTTTTTTAGTACAGCCCCAAAGCTGCGCTCCGTACACCCAGATAGGTTTCAGCACTTGTTTGTATAAAAGTAATTTGCAGTGGGTCGAAAGAAATGAACTTCTACCCATGAGCCATTGGAGGTTGCGCAACTTAATATTAAGTTGCGCAACCTCCAATAGTCTTTAAATGTGAAAAAAGTTAGTTTCTTTAAATTTTGAAACTACAATTAAAATTAAATATTCAAAAAAAAAAAAAGATCAGCACTCCCTCTCCTGTACATCGTCTCACAATTAAAAGTTGGTTTGGAAACCCAAAATTTCCCATAAAAGCGGATTTCTATTCAACTGTTCCGGGAACTGGTTTCCAGCTTATATTCGAGATTTTTATTTGACTGGGCTCCACGTGTATCACCCAGGTCAAACATTTTTGTGAAAAAAGAAACCCCCCCAAATCGTTCGTATTGTTGCCTATAACGTGCTGACCATGTGTTTTTGGATGTGACGTCTTTTCCTTGCGCGCACAACTCCTTCGAACTTAGAGGAATCTTTTGAATTGCATCCCAGAGTCACGCCTCCTAAACGGGCAACGGACTTCAATTAAAATTTTACGCCAAAAAGGGACCACCCCATGCCATTTTGGATGTAATTGGACCCTAAAGCGTGGCAGAGCCGTTGGCTCTGGATGAAGCAGATTCCTACTCAAGAGCATTGGAGCTATTTATTTAAAATCCCTAATTTAGGTATAAATTAATTGTTAAGTGTGAAAATCATCGGCAGGTAACGTGGTCGTTTCATTTATTTTCGAAATTTATTTTTACATCTCCACAAGTCAATATACTTATTTCACTTTAAATTTAACACAGCCATTCGGATGCACAAACATTTTATTCTCAGCCGGAGATATCAGAATATCAGTTCGTCGCTGCAGCAACTCATACAGAAGGCCTTCGAAGAGAGTCGCAACGAAAACGAACAACTCCACGTGAGGAAGAATGTATGTAAGTCTGTTGAGAAGTATTTTTACTTGTGGAACCTATTAAATATTTTTTTTGAATGAATAATAAAATCCACATGAAGAATAGAAAATAATAAGAAGAAAACAAAAAAAACAAATTAACAAAAGAATAGGAATTTCGTATCGCGCTGTCCTTTTCGCTCGACGGATGCGATTATGAATGAATTAGTTTGTTTGTTTTGAGTACGCCTTCTCGTCTGGTTTGGCAGAAGTTTTACTTTTAAAATTACTACCAACTCACTTTATCTGACGATGATCATATGTTGATTTTTTTGTGTCTATTAAATATATTCGTTTCTCCTACGTTACGACAATCGAATCTTAGTGTTATGATACTCTATAGTAAAACAAAACAAAATTTTTTTCTTAAAAACTAAATGATAATTATCATATGTGAATAAACTTACCTTATTGGTCTGAAATTTGGAAATGCTTTAGTGTGTGTATGGTCTTGGGAATTCTAATTTACAACTTAAGGATTCAATAAGGAAGGGAGGGCAAGGCGTAGCACGTAATCTAGAAAGCTACCGGAAGTATCACGTTGGTCATGCGAGCTAGTAGAAGTTCAAAATATTAGTTAGTAGTATCTGGAGTCAGGTTTAGAGGATTTTTGAAATAGTAAGCCGTGTGCAAGAATTTGTTGTTGAACTATGGAGCTGAGTAAATTTATGATGCAATGCCGTCAGATCCGAGCCCACAGACTGAAGCAGCCGGTACTGCCAGTGCACACGGGGCGATATATGCATTATCTCTTAAGGGACAACATCTTCTTTCCTGTCAGGTTCATAGCACATAACAATTGTTACCACTTAACCATTGCTTCTATCAGCAATGTTGCCTTTTCTTACCACAACAATGTGCATTACATCATCATACTAGCAAAAATTCATTATTTGGCTCATCATCAACATCAACAGACTCGTTGTCATTTTCGATAACGACATGACCTTCAGGCATTCTGGTGCGTCCGAATACCAGTCAAAGACTTCACAACATATCGGTCACCGTCCAAAGCTTCTATTACCTTAAAAGGACCTTTATATTTTAGGTCAAGTCTTGTTTGGTTCCGTTTTTCGTTTTGTAACAGTACAAAGTCTCCCACTACAAATTTATTTAGTCTAGCTTTAGTACTTTCAAATCCCCTTTTTTCATAGCTAGCATTGTTTTCCATATTACAAATGGCTTTGCTTCGAGCCTCGTCAATGTTTACTATGGGTTCATTAGCATCAGGCACCAGTATGTCTGCAGGTCTAGCTACTTTACCTATAAGTAATTATAGAGGACTAATTTTTGTGACCCGACTTTGTGTTCAATTTAAAGCTAGCTGAACATCAGGAAGCGCAGTAAGCATATTCTTCAACGTACCCATTACACGCTCTACTTGTCCGTTTGCACGAGCACTGCCCGTTGCGATCAAATATAAATCAATACCGTGTGAATTACAAAATTTACTAAATTCTCGACTTGTGAAGCAGCGACCTTGATCAGATATAACTCGCATTGGGGCACCAAAAAGAGATAAAGCGTGCTTTAAGGCTGCAATGCTACTAAAAGTTTCAATGTTAACATTATGATGCAGCAAAACGAATTGGGTGAACGCATCTACCATCACAAAAACATATTCTTTCTGTCGCTTTTGCCGCTTAATTTTCCAGTTGCGTCAATGTGCAGAGTATGCCAGGGAACTGCTACTTTTGGTATGGAGTGCAATTCTGCCTCAACTTTGCCAGAAGGAGACTTGGAAATTTTGCACGTAACACAATTATCTACAAACTTCTTAACAAATTTAGACATGTTTTCAAACCAATATAGTTCATAAACTTTTTTTAAAGTCTTCTCATAACCTAAATGAATCAATGCTTCATGAGTGCTATTAACTATTGACCATCTAAGCGCCCTTGGGACTATTGGCAGCCACAGCGATCTACCCTTACGTTGTATTTTACGATAAAGAATCCCTGAACGAATTTCATACGTCTGAGAAATATCTTCGCTTAATCTATTCTCATTTTTATCTATTAACAGTTTCGGAATCTCATCATCTCGATGCTGTTCTGCTAAAAGCCAGCTACCTGTTATTTTGGCCAAGTTAACAATCTTGGGCATTATCTTTTGGCACGAATTAACGGTAGGAGGCAATGGGTTTCGTGAAAAGAAGTCAGCATGACTTATTTGACTTCCTTTTCGGTATACAATATCAAACTCAAAAGCTTGCAAAAAGGCCCACCACCTATGCACTCGAGGAGTTAAATCAAAATTTTTACGTAAGGCCTGTAAAGCATTACAATCAGTCACAACAACAAAACTACGTCCATGTAAATAATGCCTAAAATGCTTTATGGCATTAACAACCGAAAGCGTCTCCAACTCGTAGGAGTGGTATTTTGACTCGGCAGGTGAATTACGCTTGCTGTAATAGGCACCTAAAAATATTTTGTATCCTTTTTTTGCATTAACACTGCACCATAGCCAACAGCTCTGGCATCGGTGTGAAGCTCTATCGGGCAAGAAGGATCAAATATCGTTAATACTGGCAAAGAGGTCAAAACTTTTACTATGTGCTGTCTAACGGATTCGTGCATATGTTTCCAATCGATCTTATTCTTGCTGGATGTCAAGGTATATAAAGGAGCCATTATTTGGAAAAACCTAGGAACAAATCTTCTAAAGTAAGAGGCAAGCCCTATAAATTGGCGTACCTGAGCCACAGTTTTAGGTGGAGGCAAGGCTGTCAAAGATTCAGTCTTTCTGGGGTTTGGTTTTACTTCACCACCACTAACTTCGAATCCAAGATATAGCCCCTTTTGTTTAAGGAAGGAACACTTCTTCAAATTTAATGAGAAACCTTTTTTGGTAAGCACTCCGAGCACGAACCCGGCCAACTTGGGCTCCATATGGAGATGCCAAGCAATGACTGTCACAAGTCAGCCAAACGGGGAGTGATGGAGGAGTAAAATCTCCTTAAGAAACCAGCCCTATTTGGCCTCCGGGTAGGACCAAGCTGTAAGGGCCCCACCCTGGGATACGGGTATCCTTTTTTTTTTTTGGAATATGGAGATAAATGAAGAGGTGCGGGTAGGGATATCTACCCAAACGTCGGTAGGATGCGTGACTGCGACTACCGGTGGGCGCGGCGAAAGCTGCGTCGCCAGCGGTCACACCACTACTGTAATGGCAGCAGGTTACAGTGGTGGAGAAGCTACTGCGAAACTTAAAACGATGCGCGAACGTACGCAGAGGGGTGCAGCCGTTGATGCAGACGCTGACCCGGAGAGCGTACAAATGACGTCTGATGACGAGGACGAGCTTTTGCGTTCCCCCCAGCCGGATCAGGGTGCCAACATCCCTCGTAGGAGTGAGCCCAGATATCGGCCAACAAAGGAGGGGCGCAAAACTTTGGCGGAATACAAGGCTGGTCTAAAGATAATAAGCCGGCTTGGAAATGCCAAAACGCTCAACAAGGAGGAGGAAGAAAGGCTTTAGTGGGCCAGGGAGACCGTGGAAAAGGGCCGCGCGCACTTTGAAGGCAAAGCTAAATTCGGCGCTACCAATCCATGTTTCGCGAACAAAATCGAAGAGGTGGTAGCGACGAATATTGCCGACAAACGGCAGCGGTCCTCGGAAGCAGGCCCCCCGAACCCCAAAAGACCGAAATCTCATCCGGCACCCGACAAACCTTCGACCTCCAAGGCGGCGGCAAAGGCGAGTGAAGTGGCTTAGCGGCACCTGACCGTAGCCCTCCTCGACCGTAGCAACCCGCTGGGACAAATGACCAACGAGCAGTGGAGGACAGTTGAGACCAAGCTCATTGACCTGCTGTTTCACTATATTGAAACGACGCCCGACGCTCCGACACCGTCATTTGATGGGGCCGGGTGGTTCAACGGGGTCAAGATTATCAAATGCAACGATGAGCCAACCCTGTGCTGGATTCAAGACGCTGCTTCGAAGATCCAGAGCCTTTGGAAGGGGGCTCAACTCGCTATAGTTCAGCGCAACGCAATTCTGAGCGTACCTAAAGCGAAGGTGTTGATAATCTGGACGGTTCAACCGGAAGCTTCTACAACGTCAGAATCCCGACATTCCGTCCGCAGACTGGAGAGTTCTGCACGTAGGAAAGCCTGAAACCCCAGAGGGAGGGCAGAACTACATTCTCCAGATCAGCAAGGCGGCCGAGGACTTACTGTACCACAGGTTCGGTAAGATGTCATGGGGAATTGGGAGTGTTTACCTGCGCCTTAAGAAACGGCACCCCAAGGATGACAACAGCAATACATTGGAAGCGGGCGAGGTGAAGAGAGTCCTAGAGTCTCTGACCCTTGCAACCGCCCAACAAGCCGTTGATGCCGGTCAACTGACAGATGGCAAACGGACTACGGCACCAGAGATCCCGGATGGCGCTGAAGCTGGCGGTACTGCAGATCAATCTGCAGCATAGCAGCTTGGCAACATCCGAGCTCCACCGCACCTTCTGTGAGGGTAACTACCTTAGTCCAGGAACCTTGGTTATCGAGTGGTAATCAGGTCTCTGGGCTGAGGCCAAAATTCTACCATACATTCTACGCAGAATCGCTAGGTAGAAATCGATCCGCCGTCCTGGTTAGGAAAGATATTAATGCTTACCTTTTGTCAAATTATAGCAATGACGATGTGACGGTTGTGGCGTGTGAAGGGGACAGTGATGAACCAGTAATCATCGTGTCCGCATACCTCGCGCACAATGAAGACGCTCCACCAGCTGCCGTTGTCAGACTGTATGGGGAAGTTAAGACGTCAAAGAAAAGGGGTGAGTCTGTACTTAAATTCATACTCTGCTCAAATCTGTCCATTGCAAACAGAGGTGAGGAACCCACCTATAAGGGACCTATCTCTGAAAATGTTTTGGACATAACTCTTCACTCTGATCCCTACATTGAAATAGAGGATTGGAGGGTACTTGAACAACCCTCCTTCTCTGACCACTCCAAGGCTCCACTGGGCCATTGACTCCTTCGACGGCTTCAAATCTCCAGGTATAGACAAGGTCATTCCAGCCATGATACAAAAGGCGAAGACCTTGGTGACCCCCTGGTTACTCACAATATACAGGGGATGTTTAGCACTGTGTTATGTTCCTAAATCCTGGCGCATCGCGGAGGTCGTGTTTATACCGAAGGCAGGTAAAAGTGGCCACTGTCAACCCAAGGATTACAGGCCAATCAGTCTAACTTCCTTTCTATTGAAGATTCTCGAACGAATCATAGAGACATGGATCAGGGAAGGCCTAGACCATGAATTCCTGTCTAAAGATCAACACGCTTACACTAAAGGGAAATCAACAGAAACTGCTTTGCATTCAGTTGTTGGCTCCATTGAAAGAGCGCTAGAATGCAAGCAGTACGCAATGGGAGCTTTCCTGGACATTGACGGTGCCTTCAACAATGTGACGACAGAAGCCATAACGAAGGAACTCATTGCTGCAGGAATTAACTTAACACTCAGCTCGTGGATAAGCAATATCCTAGAGCATCAACTAATCACCGCGGGTTGGGGAGGCTGTAAGATTACGAAGAAAACCAGCAGGGGCACGTCGCAAGGGGGTGCTATCCCCACTGCTGTGGAATCCAGCGATGAACAGGCTGCTTAAAAACTTGAAGTACGAGGGCTTCAACGCTACGGCGTATGCTGATGACCTAGTGATTCTAATCGCAGGCAGATGCATTTATACTGTGAGAGATCTGATGAAGGCAGCGCTAGACGCGGTCAAAATCTGGACTGGTACAGTAGGTCTTTCGCTAAATCCGCAAAAAACAGAGCTAGTGCTGTTTACTAAGAAGTACAAGGTCCCAGCTTTCGACGAAAAAAGATTGGAGGACTCCATACTTGAAATCAGAACGCACGCTTAATACCTGGGAATAATACTAGATTGCAAATTATCCTGGAGGCGTAATATCGAGGAAAGAGTGAAAAAGGCTAGCAGTGCGCTACACTCCAGCAAGAAAATGCTGGGTACCACGTGGGGCTGAGCTCATCGCTCGTTTACTGGAATTATACTGCAATTGTCACGCCTATCCTGACGTACGGAGCAATAGTCTGGTGGACGTCTCTAAACAAACTAAGCTATGCACGACTAGTAGGAAGGATACAGCGGCTTGCGATGCTAAGCATCACCGGAGCGCTGAAATCAACCCCGACTAAATCGCTTGAAACAATCCTATTTCTCCCTACCATAGACCTGGAGGTCACGCATGCTGCAAAAAAAAAGCTGCTTTGCGTCTTACAGCCTGGGGTCAGTTTGTGAGAAGAGAATAGGGGCATAGCAGAATAGGTTCGGGGGACATAGAGGACATCGACTTCGTGGCTCCCCAACCAAACTTAAACTGCCGATTCGAAACAATAATCGACAAAGGGAACTGTTGGGCGAGTAACCGACGACCATCGCAGCATTAACTTCTACACAGATGGTTCAAAAATGTCCGAGGGAGTGGGAGCAGGATTATACTGCCACGAACTAGGCATTGAACAATCCTTCAAACTACCCGATAATTGTACAGCCTTTCCAGCGGAAATTTTTGCTGCAAAAGCAGCAGCAGAGTTGGCGCACGTTAGGGAGACACAATACAGGTCAATGCATATTCATATTGACAGTCAAGCTGCGATCAAAGCGCTAACTTCTGGGGATATCAGATCCAAAACTGTTCTTCAATGCAGGAATGCCCTTAACAATCTGAGTGTAAACAGAAAGGTCAGAATTTTCTGGGTCCGAGGACACATCGGGATTGAGGGCAACGAAAAAGCGGATTCTCTGGCAAAAGAAGGGGTCCGTCTTCCAGAAACAAGTATTACGAAAACACCGCTACCTATTATCGTTTTAAGGAACAATATAGAAGAGCAACTGCTTAATACAGCCAAGAGAAGGTGGAACTGTACCAGAACCTGCAAAGAAACAAAGAGGCTCTGGGCCACCTTCAACAAAAACCACACTGACTATATTCTTACACTCTCTCGTACAGACTGCAGATCTATTTTAGGTATTATAACCAGTCACAGTCTCCTACGCGCTAATGCGCTTAAGCTGAATCTGGCAGACTCCGACGAGTGCAGAAGATGCTATGAACCTGGGGCACGAGAAACAGTCGAGCACATCTTTTGCCACTGCCCAGCTTTTGCCAGAACGAGACTTCAAGAGAAGTGTTTGCCCAGGAGGACATAAATGGGGACGAACGTCCTAAAGCCTACATGTCCCAAAAACTCAATAAAGCACAGCAAAACTACAGCGTATCCGAGCTCGAGTGCTTTGCGGTGGTATTAGCTATTAAACGGTTTCATGCTTATATCGAAGGGCATAAGTTTAAAGTCGTCACGGACCATTCAAGTCTAAAATGACTCATGAGTCAAAAGGACCTCTCGGGTAGGCTCGCAAGGTGGGCCTTAAAGCTTCAAGCGCTTCACTTGTGGTAGCCGATACTCTTTCTCGCGCATATAATGATAAGGAAATTCTAGTTAATTTAATAAAGAGCGAGCCCTTTCCTGCCATAGATTTAGATTCGCCTGCATTTTTAAGCGAGGAGTATACCAGACTCATTTTCAGAGTCCAGGAGCTAAATTAGCGGATTTAAAAGTCGTAGACAAATATGTTTATTATCGAACTGATTTTCCTTCGACGGACACAGAGGAGTCTAATCGATGAAAGCTTTATGTTCCGAGTAAACTTCGGGAACACGCCATATATTCGGCACACAAAGTTCCAAGTGCATCCCTCGGTGGTGTCGCCAAAACTCTAAATCGGTTACGAAGACACTTTTATTGGCCTGGAATGGTACATCAAACTCGAAGCTTTATAAGTGCATGTGAGCTATGCAAAATATTTTAATCCGAGGACTGGACGTTTTCGGATGTTCGCTTTGATCTAAACGAACATCCGCCATCGCTTAATCCAACTGGCCGGTGCAAGCAGGATTGTTGCAAGTCGGTCTATATTCTCCTGGGTAACCGCAGCTGTAGCAGCGAACTTGAGGTCTGAGAACAAGAAAAAGTCGCTGGGGGCCAGATCTGGAGAATACGATGGGTGGGGAAGCAATTCGAAGCCTAATTCATGAATTTTTGCCATCGTTCTCAATGACTTGTGGCACGGTGCGTTGTCTTGGTGGAAGAACACTTTTTTCTTCTTCATATGGGGCCGTTTTGCCGCGATTTCGACCTTCAAACGCTCCAATAACGACATATAATAGTCACTGTTGATGGTTTTTCCCTTCTCAAGATAATCGATAAAAATTATTCCATGCCCATCCCAAAAAACAGAGGCCATTACTTTGCCAGCGGACTTTTGAGTCTTTCCACGCTTCGGAGACGGTTCACCGATCGCTGTCCACTCAGCCGACTGTCGATTGGACTCAGGAGTGTAGTGATCGAGCCATGTTTCATCCATTGTCACATATCGACGCAAAAACTCGGGTGTATTGCGAGTTAACAGCTGCAAACACCGCTCAGAATCATCAACACGTTGTTGTTTTTGGTCAAATGTGAGCTCGCGCGGCACCCATTTTGCACAGAGCTTTTTCATATCCAAATATTGATGAATGATATGACCAACACGTTCCTTTGATATCTTTAAGGCCTCTGCTATCTCGATCAACTTCATTTTACGGTCATTCAAAATCATTTTGTGAATTTTTTTGATGTTTACGTCGGTAACCACCTCTTTCGGGCGTCCACTGCGTTCACCGTCCTCCGTGCTCATTTCACCACGCTTGAATTTTGCATACCAATCAATTATTGTTGATTTTCCTGGGGCAGAGTCCGGAAACTCATTATCAAGCCAAGTTTTTGCTTCCACTATATTTTTTCCCCTTAGAAAACAGTATTTTATAGAAACACTCTATCTCACAAACTAATTGACTTACAGACGTCAAATTTTGGCACGAATCATTTGAAGGTTGCCACTATATAAAAATAATATGCATTTAATACTAGCGACGCCATCTATGTGTCAGACCGGGGACTTATCAGCGAACCTGTTATATAAAGGGAACGGTTTCAATTCATATTACATATACTCCAAAATTATTCTTTTTTTTCTGATTCCTCGTTTAGATGTATAGAAATGAACTGAAATACCAAGAAACTTGCGCTCAAACCAAAAACAACAACAAAAAAAAAAAAAAAAAAAAAAAGAAAGAAAAGAAAACCCAAAAAGTCACACGAAAACATTCACGTTGAAAGAAAATTGAATAACTACACGAGCATTTAAGTTATTTAATTTTCTTTCAACGTAAATGTTTTCGTTTGAGTTTATGGGTTTTCTTTTTCATTTCTTTTTTTTGTGTTTTTGTTGTTTTTGGTTTTAGCGCAATTTTCTTGGTATTTTAATTCATTTCTATTCAAAGCTAGCTTTTATTTCTAGTCAGGTAAAGAAAACTCATTAGTGTCAACAGGACAATTTTTTTAGTAGTAAAATCAATTTAGGGTAACCGAGCGACTAAAAACAAAGATATTGAGGCGGTCGCGAGTGAAATTCCGCGGTACATCGCAAAAAAAACAGTAACTTAAAATCAAAATTCACTTGCCGCAACTCAAAACAACACACCTAAGTTGAGCATAACATACCTTTCATATAAACTCACTCAGGTTGAGGTGAAATCCCATGATGACAACATGCCTGGTGTCCGTGGCGAAGACGCAATGATCGAAGGGGTCGTTTACGTTGTAGCGGTGGATCGGAGGTATTTCTGATGAATATGCGAATTCTTTAGCTGACGATTACTAAATTTACGGCTAAATATATTTAATTCAAATAAAAAAAAGTCTACTTCGCGATCATATGTAATCGCAACAACTTCCTGGGGCCATGCTCAAAAGTTATTCCTTTTGGATATGATGACGGTGTCAGTTGTAACAGAGGTTACGCTACAGTGTATAGTAGACATTGGTGTTCTTAATCGCTCCGAAAGATGGTATAGAGATTCGGAGTAGCCGGGGAAGGAGAACGGTGAAGCATCAACAACAGTTTTATCCGTGCTCCAAATCCACGGTGACAACCTGCGCAATTTCCAACACGAGGGTGTCGCAAGGGTTGCTTTTTGTTCAAAGATGGATGCAGATTGAAATCTGGCGCAGCCAGTAGCTCTGGGCGACGCGTTGCTCGCATTAATTCGTCCTTCAAAAGCTTGAGGAAAAACCATTCAAGCGGATTTTTAAGAACCCTTACCCTTACTTACAATAAAGCTGAGGGAGTTTAAAATTCTTTTGGAAATAATTTCTTTAAATGTTAAATTATTATTATTTTTTTTTTTTAATATTTTTGTTCTAGCGAAAAATGCGTCCGATGTAGCTCGAAGTCAGCAACAAAAGGAAATTTTTTCCGAATACGCTGTGGAATTGGAGAACAGTGTTCCCAGGTTTTCTGCCACTCCTTCCTCTAAGGCGAGCAAAATTTAAAGCTAACACCGCAGTCAACCGTTCAATATCTTGCCTTTGAGTTAATCGCATCTTCTGGTTGTCAAAATTCTTAAAAATGGAAGCTGTGACGTAGACTGCACGCAACTTCATATCGAATATTATGTTCAAGTTGGCATAGGACTACAAGACTTCTGTATATTTACATAAATCAAAAAAACTTTTCCGACACCGTTATCAATCGTTGCGGCAGAATCGTGATACGAGAGTGAAATGCGAAAAGACTTACGATCAGCTGTTAAAAACTTTAACGTTAAATTGAAACAGAACTTGAAAGAAAAATTGAACTCAAGTTGCCGGTCAAATTGGTAAAAGTGTTAGTTTGAAAGGCAACAATCGAACGTGTGACTGCCGTGTAAATGCCCGAAAAAAAAACCTAAGTTCAGAGGGAAAACCTCTTAGCTGGCAACACTGTCGCAGGGAGCTGTGTCGAAATTTTAGTGAGGTTGGCTGCATTTAATGTTGTCTAACATCGACGTGTGCAAGTTAAGGACTGGCTACACGGATTGATGGTCCGCTGAGAGGAGAGAACACATATACGAGCAAGTTTTTATAAAAATAAAGAGAACTTACCACAATTTGATCCGGGCATAAGTGAATGAGCTTAATACGTGTATACGTTTATCTAAACTATGCGTAATTTTGATCCAATTAAAAAAAAACGTCTGTGTGAATGTCCGTTAACTATCTATTTATTTATTTATTTATTTGTTAATAGTCTATGAATAACAATTCTTTCAGACCACTTAGAACTAAAATTTAAAGATAATATTAAGAAAAAGCTCTGTAAATAGGTGCATAAGAGGCATAATTAGTACGCCTCAACTCAGTATAAAACATGTCAACCTGCCTCAAGCATCTAGCAGGTACGTGAAAGTAAACGAAATGGAGTAGACATGGGCAATCGATTCGCGCACTAACAATGTCCGCAACAAAAAGAATCGACAGCATAGAGCGTCTGGTTTCAAGAGATTTTAAACCAATTAATGCGCATCGCACTTCATAAGATGGCAAATATTCCTCACAGTTTATAGCACGAATGGCAATACGAGAAAAAGATTTTTGTACGCGTTCAATACGTGCAATATACGTATTGTAGTAAGGATTCCAAATCACGGACGCATATTCTAATTAAGATCGCACTAATGAAATAAAGAGCGATTTGAAAGTATAGGGATCAGAGAAATTGACACAATTCCTACGGATAAAACCCATCACTTGATAAGCCTTAGGGATAATATAGTTAATGTGATTGAGGAAAGTAAATTTGGAGTCAAAGTATACTCCCAAATCCTTAATCATATGGACTTTTTTCAGTGAAGATCCCTTAATAAGATAAGCAGTATTAATGATAGAGTTAGACTTAGAAAACGTCGCACAGGAGCATTTTTCTAAATTGTGAAACAATATATTGGAGGTGCACCAATCATTAATGGTGTTTAAATCCTCTTGTAAGGCAATAGAGTCAGTAGGGTTACAAATTTTTTTAAAGATTTTCAGATATTCCGCAAATAATAAACACTGGGACCAATCGATTGAATTTGTGATGTCGTTTATGAATAAGACAAACAGCAATGGACCCATAAAGCTTCCTTGCGGCACACCAGACGTTGCCATAAAGGGCTCAGATTGAGCATTATCAATATTCACAACTGAAATTCTATTAGACAAGTAAGATTGTAGCCATAGTAGAAAATTTGAATGAAACCCAATCAAAGAAAGTTTTCGAACTAGGATGTTGTGCGAAACCTTATCAAATGCTTAACAAAAATCTGTGTAAATCACATCAGCCTGGAAGCGTTGAGATAAGGCTGAGATACAGAATTCTGAAAAAACAGCGAGATTTGTTACAGTGTACCTACCACAAACAAAACCATGTTGATGAGGTGAGATTATGCTTTTTACCGCAAAATACATTTTATTCTTAACTATCCCTTCAAAGAGCTTACTTACTTAAGATTATTTTTAAAGGCATCGCGATGCTATAAGCACAATATTTAAGTATCGTGCTGCAAACACCGTCGATGTCAATTTTGTTTGAGGTTTTCAGCTCCGATATCCCGAAAATAATATCATTATAGGTTAAAGTTAGCGACCCAAAATCAATTCCTAAAGAAGGATCGGGATTATGACAAGATGAATTTAAGGAAGGTTCAAAATTAGATCTAAAAAATGTAGCAAAAAGATTGGCCGACTCATTAGCTGATGTTGAGGTAGTACCATTGAGAAACATAGATTTTGGAAGATTAGAATTCTTTCTTTTAGAGTTTACGAACCGCCAAAACTCTTTTGGGTTCGACTTTATACTTCTTTCGAAATTTGACACATATCTTTTGAAAAGAAAGTTATCAAGAAAGTTAAATTCACGCATATAGGACCGATATTTGGTAAACATGATTGAGTTACCAGAACCAACATATTTTTTATAAAACTTATTTCTGAGATTTTTTAATTTTTTTAACCCAGGAGTAGACCAAGGAATTTTGTAGTTTTTATGAGCTCTGCGCGGTATAGATTCATTGAGGATATTAGTTAGAATTGAATTAAATAACTTAAACGCATGATGAGCACTTAACGATTGCAACAAGTCAACCCAATTAATGCTATTAATTTTTAAGTTTAAAAGATGGAAATTACAGTTACTATAATCATAATTATAAGAAATCACATTTTCATTTGCAAGAGGTAGAAAATCATAAAATTCAATCAACATTGATAACGGTATATGATGCATAGAAGGAGATGAAATAGTAAAAGCGGCTAGATTTATTTTACAATTCATATCATTACTAGTGAAAACTAGATCTAATAATTTACCAAGCTTATTAAAAAAATTATTTATTTGCAAAAGACCAATGTCAGAAAACATATCAGTCACATAAAGTTCAGAATCATCACTAGCATTAAAAGGAAAGAGACCAGCCTTGTTTGAAGAGAGACTCCAATTTAACGTCCAATGATGCGATAGAGCAAACATTATTAATATGACTTTTATATAATTCGAATGAACTATTTGGTGGTATATAGGAGGTACATAAACTAAAAAACTATACGTCTTAACCATTTATTGATTTTGTTTTTGCGTTCTCCATTTTTATCGTATTGAAGATTTGTTTCGTTCACAGATTGAGAAAAACAGCCAAGACATTAAAAAAAGAAAAACTAAATGCTTGAAAGTGGTAATGTAACAGGTTGGCTGATGAGTCCCCGGTCTGACACATAGATGGCGTCGCTAGTATTAAATGCATATTTTTTTTATATAGTGGCAACCTTCAAATGATTCGTGTCAAAATTTGACGTCTGTAAGTCAATTAGTTTGTGAGATAGAGCGTCTTTTTTGAAGCAACTTTTGTTATTGTGAAAAAAAAATGGAAAAAAAGGAATTTCGTGTTTTGATAAAATACTGTTTTCTGAAGGGAAAAAATACAGTGGAAGCAAAAACTTGGCTTGATAATGAGTTTCCGGACTCTGCCCCAGGAAAATCAACAATAATTGATTGGTATGCAAAATTCAAGCGTGGTGAAATGAGCACGGAGGACGGTGAACGCAGTGGGCGCCCGAAAGAGGTGGTTACCGACGAAAACATCAAAAAAATTCACAAAATGTTTTTGAATGACCGTACAATGAAGTTGATCGAGATAGCAGAGGCCTTAAAGATATCAAAGGAACGTGTTGGTCATATTATTTATCAATATTTGGATATGAAAAAGCTCTGTGCAAAATGGGTGCCGCGCGAGCTCACATTTGACCAAAAACAACAACGTGTTGATGATTCTGAGCGGTGTTTGCAGCTGTTAACTCGCAATACACCCGAGTTTTTGCGTCGATATGTGACAATGGATGAAACATGGCTCTATCACTACACTCCTGAGTCCAATCGACAGTCGGCTGAGTGGACAGCGATCGGTGAACCGTCTCCGAAGCGTGGAAAGACTCAAAAGTCCGCTGGCAAAGTAATGGTCTCTGTTTTTTGGGATGGGCATGGAATAATTTTTATCGATTATCTTGAGAAGGGAAAAACCATCAACAGTGACTATTATATGTCGTTATTGGAGCGTTTGAAGGTCGAAATCGCAGCAAAACGGACCCATATGAAGAAGAAAAAAGTGTTGTTCCACCAAGACAACGCACCGTGCCACAAGTCATTGAGAACGATGGCAAAAATTCATGAATTAGGCTTCGAATTGCTTCCCCACCCACCGTATTCTCCAGATCTGGCCCCCAGCGACTTTTTCTTGTTCTCAGACCTCAAAAGGATGCTCGCAGGGAAAAAATTTGGCTGCAATGAAGAGGTGATCGCCGAAACTGAGGCCTATTTTGAGGCAAAACCGAAAGAGTACTACCAAAATGGTATCAAAAAATTGGAAGGTCGTTATAATCGTTGTATCGCTCTTGAAGGGAACTATGTTGAATAATATATTTTTATTATGGTGTAATATTTGCTTCAGAAGAATTATTATTATTTTATTATTATTATTATTATTATTATTATTATTATTATTAAATACAAAGGTGATAGGCACACTAAGACTAAGTCTTTTATAGCGCCAAGCAACAAAGATAATAATCAACAGAAAAACCGCGAAACGATTAAAATTAACTTACGTTACAATAAAACACTAAACTAAGATTGACTTATATGCTTAAATACAATTTCAAACTATGCCTAAACTTAGAATGGCTAGCAATACTGCGAACGTGCATTGGCAAAGCGTTCCAGGAGCGGACCGCGTCAACGAAAAATAAGCGCGACGAGTTTAAGGATATATACCTGGGAACAACGCACTGATTATTTCTGCTAGATCTGCAGAACACAAGCTTTTCATATAGGTGAGGGGGAGCTCTAAAGTTGATTAGCTTATGTAAAAAAACCACATTTCGATATTTAAGATAGTCCATTAGACTCAGTCCGAGTACATCCCGGCTCCAATGAGTGATGTGATCATATCTATGTAGACCAAACACATACCTAGTGGCAAAATTGAATGCTACTTGCAGCTTGTGGAGCGAAATAGAATCCAATTTAGGGAAAACCGTGCAAAAATAATTTATATGCGGCATTACCAACATTAGTACAAGGTACTTACGGGTTGCGATTGGAACAAAGTCAGCAGAAAACCACAAGTTTCTTAGAATATTAAAAATTCGTTTAACCACTAAGTTTATTTGATCAACACAGGTCATATTAGAATTGAGAATATATCCGAGATGTGACGCCTTACGCACGATTACAAGCTGAGCGTTCTCAATAAAAAGGGGCGGAATATCATCTTGACCAATATATCTTTTAGATATGGGGAGAACCTTCGACTTTAAAGGGTTAATTTTCAAAAAATTAGCTCTAGTCCAGGATGACAAAACTGAAAGATCCTCGTTAAGTCTGAAAGATAGATCCTCTCTCAGCCCAGATCGCCGTGAAATACGTAAAACTAAATCATCAGCATACCCATAGACAGTGCAATTCTTGAAAATGGAAAAAAACGTCATTAATGAAGATGATAAACAACAGAGGTCCAAGGATGGAACCCTGCGGAACCCCAGAGTGGATATTACGGAAGTCGGATAAGTTCGTGTTAATTTTCACTCGCTGCATCCGTTCAGAAAGATAAGATCGAATTAACCTTACGGATGATGTACTAAAACCATATACACATTTCAGCTTACGAAGAAGAAGAGGGTGGTTAACACTGTCAAAAGCCTTCGAGAGATCCAGAAGGCAGAGAAGTGTTAGGTCTCCGTTGTCATAAGACTCACGAATCTCCTCCAATACTGTCATAACAGCCGTTGTGCAACTGTATCCCGACCTAAATCCAGACTGATTAGGAGCCAAGAGGCGATTGTCAACAAAAAATTTACTTATCTGCCTAGCCATAACATTCTCACAGACTTTAGAGAGGCAAGGCAAAATACTTATCGGTCTGAAGTCAGTCGGTTCAGTTGCACAGTTCTTCTTAGCCACAGGAACAACAATACCCAATTTCCAGCTAGAAGGAAATTCAGATGTCGTAAGGCAAAAATTTATTAGATGGGTCAGCGGGCTCAAAATGTAAGGTACGGCTAACTTTATAAATTTAATTGGCAATCCATCCACCCCAACAGCATTCCAATTTATCTTCCGAACACATTCACCTACCTCAGCTTCACTTACACCAGCAAAAGTGAAGGAGTTTAGAGGAATTTGAGCTTCAGCGAGGCTAGCAGCAGAAGAGCTACAGCTGGCAGAAGAAACAAAGCGATCATTCAGGAGATTAGGACAAATGTTGCATTCCGATTGACTTACTGAATTGATATTCAACTTCTTCAGATTTTTCCAAAGCATCTTAGAGGGAGTGGACAAGCTAAGTTTTGACGCAAAGTAATTACTCTTAGCACTACGGATAATAGATGTCGCTTGGTTACGCGCGACCTTGTAAGCTCTCCATGAGGCAACACAGGGGTTTCTTCTCCAAACCGAATGCAACCTATTTCTTTGGCATATTGCACTCTTAACCCGAGGGGAATACCATGGGCAAGAAGGATTAATTAATCGTTTAGTTCGCAAGGGGACATGTACATTATAGAGTTGGCACAGATTATGAACAAGAAATTTGAGTTTATCATCAACATTGTTAAAAAACCATATATAATTCCAATTCACTGCAGAGAGATCATTATATAATGCACTAAGGTCAACCGATTTAAAATCTCTGTATGTAAAGTGCAAGGGCTCAGTTCGCACATTAAAGTGAATATTTAAGGTGCAAAAAATTAAATCGTGATCAGAGAGAAACGAGATTTGATCATAGAGCAATACGTCTGCCAAGTCCAAAACCAAGAAAAGGTCCAGGAGACTAGGTCGATCGTTATGACCAAAGCGGGTTGGAACGGTGCTATTGACAACAGAGAGACCAACAGCACTAGTTAAACTTAATAGTGATGTGGAGACGCAGTCGGGAGTGAGAAGATTCACATTAAAGTCACCACAAACTACAATATGCATATATCGAACTAAGAATACTCGTAGTTCCTCAAAAAAGCAATCAAGAGCATAACTTCTATTTGGGTTGTACACGCAGCATATAAGCACATTGGTCTTGCCATCAGTTATGTCTATACCAAGATACTCGGTTCTAGAAAGAGAACTTGTAAATATGATTTTAGCCTGCAGATAGTTTTTATAAAAAATCGCAATACCACCACCTCTTCCACTACAGCGATCATTACGTAGGACATCATATCCAGGTATACCAATGATTAAGTCACTCATCTCCGCGCGAAGCCATGTCTCAGTCACACATAGAATGTCAACGTCAGAGTTAGCAAATAAATGGCGTAAATAATCAACTTTATCAGAATTCATACTTCGGATGTTGAAATGGACTATCTTAAGACCAGATTGGCGTTTACAAATAATATCCAGTAGAATTTTATGATTAGCGCTGCTGTCACTCAACCCGGAACGATTAGCACATGCCATAACAATGATAATAATAGAACAGCAATCAAAACAAAATCGAAGAAGGCAAACCTATAACTAGAGTATAAGAGAAGATATTAATTAACTAAGAGAGCAGATAACTCAGAATGGTTGTGCACTGGAATTGCTCTGCCTTTCTTAACTAATCTAACTTGAACTATACCACGAAAAGAAAATACATTGAAAAGTTTTTTGTCACGTTTGAGTTTTACAGCTGCATGTAGAAGACGCCTCGTCTCAATTGGCAGACCCTCATGTTTATAAATATTTCGATCCCACTCAAAGCCAGCTGATTTCAACGATACTGCCGTATGGGACGTACGTCGAAAATCCCCAAATGCTTTGAGCACCCGATTTCGATCAGCAGCCGAAAAGAATTTAATAATAACAGGTGGAGTGGATTTGTCGTCTTTTCTCTTAACGCGAAACACCTCTCTTACATTTGGAGACTCAAAGTTTATAAAGCGGCAAATCGCTTGAAAAGCAGTTCTCAGATTCTCCTCCTCAGAAAACGGTAAACCGAACAAAACAGCATCCGAAGAGAATTCAGCAACAGCTTTTTGTTGTTGTAAGTCAGCCAGTGCAGTTTTAACAGCATCAACATCACATTTCAAGTTCTCCAGAGAGGGAGACACGGTATCAATAACCCTCACCTTCTCCTCAACGGCACCAACTCTATTCTTAATATTGCTTAATTCCGTCTCAAACCTTTCAGAGAGAGCCGCAATTTCGTTTGAGAGGCGAGAGACTGCTTGGTCGAAATGCAAACGTAGCCTTTCCTCTAGGAGAGCCAGCGCAGAATTAGCAGCGAGAGCAGGTGACGAACGCATGCCGTTAAGACGGGAAGGAGGGGTTGCAAGATCGCGCCTCTCTTTTCCCTTTCGCAGTGATCCACCAACAGGCATTTGTTTTTTCTCTCAAAGATCACTCAAAAATCACATTAGATTCACTTGTTGAGAATAAATATATCAAAGCGCGAAGATCGGAAGTAATTTATGTAGTGAATTTATTCAAAATAGAAAGCCAGACATAAAGGCTTGTCTGTCGATATAATCAACTTTTCAAAATTTCAAAAACAAGAGAATAAAACGCGAATTAAAGAAGCAACGATACGCAGCACAACCGAACCAGTCAGCTGTCAGTTGTTATGTGTTATTAATAAAAACGAATTTTGACAAAAAAATGTGTTTTTCTTTGTTAGACCGGGGACTTATCAGCCAACCTGTTAGTTAAGGTTGATCCATTTCGAGGTTCGCTACTTTTTTTTAAGTAAAAAACACAGAAAACTAAAACTTAATTGGCAATTATCATCATTCGAAAGACGTGAACGCGATCTGGCTGTTTCTTCTCGATTTAACAGATTGCGATTTTCTCTTTGATCTTGGCTTTCATTTCTTATAGCATTAAATGCATTTTGCGTACTTCGTGTTCGGCGACCAATGTCGGCTCTCCATCTTCTAGGCATTTTTGGATGTTGTTAAAGTATTTTCCGCTGTATTCCCGATTGAATACACCGTCTAAATACTTTAGTGTGAATAAATAAAGTGAAAGGACACCAAATAGATTGTTTTCAAATCTTTTATTAAGCTAAAGTCTTTATTACCTATTCACAATTTAATACCTTAATACCAAAACTCCTAGCAACTACTGGATTAACTTCCCTAAATCCCTACATTTTGAAACACTAAGATCCACACTCTTCCGCTGTTGCTACTGGTGAGTACATACGTAAGAGTTGGGATCTCGCAAACTGCTTTTTGCTGAGTGTTTTCTGAGTGTTTTTTCTCATTCTCGATCATTGGCTTTTATAATACAAAAGTGTAGATGCTGCATAGTCGATTTCCCAATCAATGGTAGTCGAATATTGCGTAGTTGTAGGTCGAATTTTCCAGAATTGACCTGCGTGTACCATCAATTTGCTGTTGTTGTTGTTGTGCTCGGCTTCAATTTGCCGACTTGCATTCTAAACCCAAACAGGTGTTCCAATTGTTATTATTCTCGAATTTCCTTGTATATGAAAATTCGCTTGCGACGTTGGCTTACGATTTGCTGTTGTTGTTGTTGTGCGTTGCTTGGGCTGGACGTTTAGCTTGCTCATGAGTTTGTTGCTGTTTCGTAATGCTGCACTTTTGAGGTGACCAACGGTAAAAATGTTAAATGCTCGTGAGTCAAGTGTTGACTCACAACAATGTATACAATAGGTTTTTAATCACAAAATAAGGGGATTTGTTCAGTTGTAGAAGAATTAATTTTATATCATGGCACAAAAATGAATCTAATTTATAAACAAATTTTCACAAATCGTTTTACAATATTTTTCTCAAAATATTTCGAATATACGAAAGAAAAAATTAAGTAGGCAATGAAAAAAATTTCGGTAGTAATAATCAAATTAATTAATTCGAATAAATCAATTCAATATACATAAAAGCAGAATTCTGAAAAAATGAACGCAGAAATGGAAAAAAGTAAGTATTATATTATAGAAATTGTAATTTAAAATCTAATTTTTTGGTATCCTTTAGATCGGAAAATAAAGGATTGGGTGCAACGCGAAGGATTGACTGCAGCAGTTTTAAAGGACATATTTGATTAAAAAAATGAAGCCCTGCCTTCATCCGCTATAGGATCAAAAGAAAATGACTCAAAACCGTCCGCTACAGGATCAAAAAAATTGACTTAAGACATGTTAATATTTTACTTTAGTTCACATGTCGTGGATTTTCAAAATAAAAAATAATTCAAAATTAGTATACATAACTATAAATTTTGATGCTTAAAGGTATATGAAACCAGCGATTATAAATACCAACACTGCTTAAAACGTTATAAATGGTCACCTTTGTCATAGGCTAGTGAAAACGAAAAAGAAAACTTTCCCAAATTTGTTTTTGTATTGACATGTGAAAATTCAAAGCGCTCTGTCTGCTATGCTATGAGTTTTACAAAAACAAAAGAGTACTGAGAGTATAGGGCACGGGCACCTTTGACATAGAGAATAGTAGGTTGTAACCGTCAGCGCAGTCAGTGTTCACATATGGGAGCGTTGGGCGAAATGGGTTAATCTCGGCAACACCCAAACTCAGGGTAGAATAAAAAAATTAGCTTTCAACAGGACTCTGAATTGGTATAAATACTTCCTTAGCACTTTCTTGCATTTTTAAGTATCCACTACGTATGAGTAATTAATTTCTTTCGCCATATGCTAAACCCACATTACTCATACGCAGTGTGGTACACATTGAGAAACGGGAAATTTTTAACAGCACTAGTTTTCTCGTTAAAAGGTCGAATTGTTCCTGACTCTACAATATACCACAAGCAATTTACCTTGCGTTTAAGGAACTGACATTTTTCCCATTTAATTTGCAAACCGTTGTCCTCAGCTACCTTAACTGCCCTTTTGAGTTTGCTTAGACCTTCCTTCTCATCCTAAGCGGGAATAACCAGGTCGCCCAAATAAGCGATTAGTGTACGGTTGCTTATTAGCTCTCTCAAAACTGCAGTGACATATCTAGAAAACACGGCAGGCGAATTGCAAATACCAAATGGCACGAAAAAAAACTCGAATTGTCCACAAAAAGTAACAAACGCAGTATACTTCTGTGACTCAGGCTCTACGGGCACATGCAAGAATCCATTGGTCAAATCAAGAGTGGTATATACTTCCCCTTCCTGTTATCTATCTATGGCATCATCCATGTGCACCATCGGAAAATGGTCTTTACAGATCTTCGCGTTAAGTTTGCGATAATCGCAACACAACCTCTTTGTGCCATATAATATTTTTTCGAGTCTGTTGCGTTGAAAACTTTTAAGTAATAAAATGATTCGGAAGTGTCACTTTTATTTCAATCGCTTTATTTTGTATATATCTATACGTTTGCCATCTTTTTTTGCCACAAGAACTATGGGAGATGCATAATCGGATTAGCTCGGTTTAATAATTCCCTCCCGCAACCATTCTTCAACTTGATTTTCCAAGATAACTCGATTTCAATATGGTATTTGCCTTGGGACTGATAGACGATTATTTTCTTGCTTATTAGGGAACACTTATCTTTACCCGGCTTATAATTTTCGACCACCGACTTCACCTCATTTGCGAGATCTGGACTCACATGGGTAACATTAAAAAGCTCTTTGTGGTTATCTTCTGATATAGAAATGTTTTTGAAATCATCGAGCAGGTTTGACGACTCTGCTTCGACATCCTTATTAACCACTCCCACACGATAGTGCAAAGTTTCCTCGAAATCAGCTGCTAATGCTCTAGGAATGAAAACAGCTTCCTCTTTCCTAACCACCATGTCGACTTCACTCAAAATGTCTGCTCCTATCACCGCTGCAAATTTGATATCTTTATCTCCTACCACATGGAATGCTACTTTCACCGTCATTTCATCTACAATTGATTCTGTGTTGAAATAACCTTCCGTCTCTACGAATGACTCTTTTAGACCGTACATGCTTTTTCTTTTTCTTAGGGCAATATTTAGAAATGTGACCAGCTTCTTTACATTGAAAACTTTTATTGGTGGATTCCTTGCAATCTTTAAAAACATAACCTCTCTCTCCGTATCTTAAAAATTTTTGAGACTGCTTTTCGTTGCCCGATCGATTTTCTGATCGCGGGTCACCTTTATTTGAGGATAATTGGATAATATGGATAATAAAAGCCACGTATCTTTTCGTAAACTTTTATTTGCATTTGCAATTCAGATATTTTATTGGCTTGATACAGGCAAGTCTTGTTTGTAGGGCTCGGATTTTGTCACTCTAAAAAAACCCAGAAAATGCAAAAATACCCTTAAAAAAGCCAAAAAAAATGACTCTAAAAAATGCATTTAAAATGGGTAATGTAAGACAGACAACGATTTTAGAAAACAACTTTTCGATGTTAAGTACCTATTTATTATAAAGCAGTTAAGTTTTAACACAGACGCACTAAAAACCAAGTATTTAAGCATGTCCAGCTCTGTCCTATGTAAAAAAACCATTTGAAAATATAAGTTATATGCAAGCAGCTGTAGAAATGGCAGTGTACAAATTTTCCACTACCAAAGTTTACACTTTTGCATGGACCCTACGAATAACTTTCGAAAAAATCTCGCGAATTTTTTAGAGATGATAGTTTCATTAGTAAAAAAGTTTTAATTTTTTTGCATGTCAACAAGGCTTTAAACAAAACGTTGTTCTTATTCGAGATATGTACATATATACACTTTACACATGATTAATGCATGTGTTTGCATATATACAGTTGAACATATATTAACATTTCATTGAGAACGTTATTAAAAAGCATTAAATTCCGATGTTACATTGAATCGTTAAGATTTTTTAATGGTTTCAGCATCAAATGAACGACGATTGTCACTTAATATAGTTTTGTACTTTGAAAAAGACCTTTCTACGTCAGCAGAAGTTATTGGCGCGAATTGAACGCTGCTTATATCAGAATTTGTCGGGAAGAGTGTCTGTGAGGTCGTCCTCTCCATTAATTATTTTATAAATATTACAAATGATTTAAGCCCGTGTTTTTATCTAAAACCTCTTGAAATTTTTCTTGAATATTTTTTGCAACAGGCCCCTTAGCTTGATCGACTTTTTCTTAGCATTTTTATTAATTAATAGTGCGTCGTAAAGTAGTAAGTCAGATGTTTCAAGCTGCTTTATAAACGCTGGAAGTGAGCCGAAATTCGTCGAAATGTAAATCCAATTTAGTTGGAGTTTTTGGTCGCAAATAATTTTTTGTATTTTTTCAATGCATTCAGCATCTGCATGATCAAGTTTCATAAAAACAGTTTTTATGATTTCGAAATTTTTGGCATAGTAATTTGCGGCTTCGAGCCATGTTCCCCATCTTGTCAAAATAGGTTCTGTAGGTAAAGATATATCTGGAGCGTTGGCTTTAAAGAATTTTACGCCCGCAGGGCATTTTAAGAAAATCCTTTTTTCATTCGAGATCAACGCATTGACTTTAGAAAATGAGTCTGGTATTTTTTCTGGTACGCGATGCAGCGCGTGAGCTAAACAAGTAACGTGGACCATTTTCGGGTACAAAATCTTGATTCCTGTTAAAAGTACATTTTAAAGAATTTTTTAAAACCTATAAACACATATGTACCTTGTCCAGCTTTCTTAATGTAAGCTGCAGCATCACTTAGAAATAAAAGAACTTGATCATGCTTTAGGGGCTGTCCATTAATTACGTACGGGCGATTATGACCATTTTTGACCCGCCCCCCTCCCCCCATGTAAGCACAAATAAGAATTTTCAAACTCCTCCCCTCCCCTTCTTACGTAAGACAACCCAAATTATTTTTTAAAATATGCTCTTTGGGCTTAGTAAACTGAAAACAGTTCAATTGTAAGTTTATTTAATGAAAAAACTTTCAATTTTAACTGTTGCGAGCCAATAGCACTGTAAATCAAATTATATTACAAAACGAAAAAGTGGAAAAAAAGATATGTTCAGAAAATAAGTCTTTTAATTAAATAAAATAACAAGAAAAATTTACACGAGAATATTTTCACACACCATAATATTACGTAAACATTTTTAAGACCCGCCCCCTCCCCCATGTAAGCGAGCGTAAGGTTTTTCGAACCCCCACCTCCCCCTTTTATGCTTACGTAATTAATGGACAGCCCCTTACACCTTTTGACCATATTAAATGTAAGGACCTGTCCATAAATGCAGCTACCGTGTTTGAATAGACTTCATTAAGCTCTTCACAATTAATTAAGAATGTTTTCCGCGGCTCTTCTGCTCCCAAGTTTCCAACAATAACATTTGCAATGCATCGTTTTTCAAAATCGGTTGGTTCATCTACCGAAATCCAAAGTTTCTTATTTTCCAAAAAAGTCCGCATCTGTTGAATATTGCTTTCGTAGCACGTGGTACGCAATGGTTTGTATATTTCCCAAGAAATTTACGAAATACATCATTTGAAAGTTTATTCAAAGGTATGTTTGCTGAAATAAGGGCCTCGCACAAATCGTAGTAGAAAGAATTATTTCGTGAAGCTTGAGAAATAAAACCTTGTTTCAGTGTTTTATTAGTGTTTTGACTCTTTAGAGCTAAGCCATTTTGATGCTTAATGCGCTTAATGGGCTCTTGTACAGTAAATTTTTTTTCTTGCACAGATACTTCGCAAATTTTGCAATATAAAATCTTTTCGTCTGTGGAAAAGACGTCGGGACCAAATAGTTCAACAAAACCTTCTAAACGTAATCGAGTTGAGGCTTTTTGCTTTGGCATCTTCGCAGAAACAAAACTTTGTATACCTTCCGAACAATTTATAACAATGCGGTATGAAGTCAGAACTCAAATAGCTTGCTATGCACTAGGGGTGCGCAAAATATAGCGAAATATCGATATATCTCTTTGGTTGGTGTGCTGAATGTTACTTAACACGGTCTTCACAACCCGTACTTTCGGCTCCTGATTGCAGTATGTAAAATTGACACTAAAGCTTGAAAAATCTTAAAAAATGACCTAAAATGTATCCTTAAAGGTTAAAAATGCAAAAATGCCCATACCGGTAAAAAATGACGAAAAAATGCCCTAAAAAATTCCACATTTAGACTCCGCGAACCATGTGTCATATAAAAAACTAGTCCAATCTTATTTCTAGCTTCAGCAAAAAAAGATGACTTGTCAACAAAATCCGAGCCCTACTTATTTGTTATGAAAGTATATGAGCTAAACTTCTCTTTCTTTGATAGCGAATCGACTGATTCCAACTTTTTGTTGCATTTTTTGGTGCCTTTTTCGGTGACATTTTTCTGCAACGAAAGTTTTTATCCTAGAAGAACAGTAATCAATTGATTAATGTGCAAATGTATTTTCAAGCGATGTTTGCGAGTATCATTCAAAAGGGACTATTTGCTGACGTACGTTGCGATCTGCCGTCTGGGGTCTCATCAGAGCAATTTTACGGATTGGCTGACTATTGAGTCAAATTTCGGTTTGCGTAGTTTACTACCTTTGACTGCAATTCACACCCTTGAATTAAAGCATCAGAAATGACACCTAATGGGAGATCTAACTAAAGCTTTTAAGCTTGAAAGCATTCACTAAACTAATCAGTTCGTACTTAATGCCGGCTGGCTCCCCCGGTTTGTATTAAGTTCGTTTGTATGCATATGCATACAGAGAGTTGTTTTTGCAATTTTAACTATGAAAGTATATGAGCTAAACTTCTCTTTCTTTGATAGCGAATCGACTGATTCCTATTTTTTGTTGCATTTTTGGTCCCTTTTTCGGTAACATTTTTTTGCACCGAAAGTTTTTATTCTAAAACAACATTAAGGGGACCTTCTGGTCTAGAGCACGAAAATTTAGGGTATTTTCATGATTTTCTTTTGGTATTAAGCCAAATAAAAAACGATTTTCTAAGTATCCAGGCTTATTATATTTTTTATTGACAAAAAATAAAAAAATTTTGTTGTAATATTTTTTTGGTATTTTAAAAATGGCGTTGAAGTGGACCCTCTTTGAAAAAGTACCTCCGTGGTGTGAAAGATTTTGGCAGTTCTGGTAATCGAAAAAAAAAAAAACAAAAATATGTTATTAATCAGAATGAATGCGGCTATGGCAGGAACTAGAATAACAAAAAATTTTTTTAAATTGACAAAATGGCGCAATTTTTTATTTCAACCATCAAAAATTCCCCTTTTTTTGACCATTTATATATATATATATATTATATATATATATATATATATATATATATATATATATATATATATATATATATATATTAGGCTGGGTCGTTTTTACGAAAGTTGTATGATCGCGTTGGAATAGTAAAATTATGTTTCCTTATGTATAAAAAATAATTTTGTGTAAAAAAAATTCAAAATAAGTTGCATCTTCATACCGCGCAAGCGGATTGAAAGTTGGGAAAAAAAATTTATATGAGATTTTTCCGACTTCAATGATAAAATTTAGAATTTCTCAGCTTTAATCTCATTTTTCAAATACATTATGTTCCCAGATATTTTTGGTCATAAAACTATCTTTCAAAGGAAAGCAACGAAACTACGATCGACCAAAATTTTACGGAGATATGGTCGAAGAAACTCAGACCTGAGGAAATTGCTCCAAGACATGCCAAAAATGTGTTCGAACCTATCAATTTTGTAACCATTTGGAAGAAGGCATATTGTCATTTCAAAAAAATCTTCCTTGAAGAAAATCGGTTATTTCATAAGGTTGTTATAACAATTTATATATTTATCTATTTATCGGTTTCATTTCAGAACGTGCCCTGAAAAAAAAGTCCATGAAAGTTTAAAATCCTTCTACTTGAGCTCGAACAGGAAAAAACAACGCTCAATTACGATTATAGATTTTTTAAATCGGTTCACAGAAACCAAAGTTACACGGCTTTGAAATTGGACAATTTATTATTTTTTAAATCCTGTGTTAGTTTAAAAAAAATGCCGAAAAGTATACTACATTTTTTTTTTGATTCGATAATGAGCTCATGTTTGGGAAAAATATATAGCAAAGTCATACCCGACAAACTCTGTGTCGAGGGTATAGGCATTTTTTCGTCCGTACTCGAGATAGACTTTAAAAAAATTTATATAGAAATGGTTAGTATCACCAGGAAATTCCATTTAGCCATATCGGTCTGTTACAGTTTTCTTATCGAAGGTGTTCAGCAATCTTGACTAAATTTGGTATGGAGATTTGGGGAGCTATGAACAAGAACATGTTCGAGAATGGGCTTGATCGGATTGTTTTTAGGGATCCCTCCAGTACAAGCGTCTGTTATGAAAATCACGAAAACTGATCTATTTGTATATTTGTGATATTTTGATTAAATTTTCAGTTTGAGCTTATTTACAAAATTTTAAAAAGCGGGCGTAGCTAGAGGGTTCGTTTGGAGAAATGCCTCCTACATTTACAATTTGCATGAGTATTGAATTAATACTTATTGATTAAAAAAAATCAAGCAATGCTGAATTTTTGAGCCTTCCAAGCGATTTAAAGTTGAAGTAAGTTGAAATGAAACAATAAATAGTCATTGATTATTAATCATTCTTATAATTTGATTTTTTAAATCGTTTATTCAACTTGTAATAGTCATATGATATTGTGTTAACATGGGGTTCAAAGCTTTGGGAGTTTTTCTATAAGGTTGTGGCCACAAAGTCTTGTTTACTGTCAAATCGTGGCATTACTTTCCTGGACGCAAGTTTGGCTTTTATTGAACCTTCTCTCGATTGTTTGTCGCATAGTAACGCAGATGCCTCTGTCACTGTTTTTACAGACCGTTCAACGGCCTGAGTATGACATGGTAACTGTAAAAAAGGTAAGTCTTCGTCGCCTTGAGACTCAATAATCTTGTTTATTTCTTCATCTGTGACGTATTGAAGGATTGGTGGAGCGTTATAGTTTTGTTGCCAATCGATGAGGTCGGTATAACTATTGGCTTCGAAATTGATTGTTGGCACTTCAAACATACGAGGTTGCTTTCGTGAATAAGGCGAATTTCGTGCTTTAAGTATTCTTCTGACTGCGAGTTCCCTCAATGTGCTGTTTTCGTCAGATAACATCGAAATTAGCAAATGTTCTGGGTGAGCGAAATAGGCATTGCGTTGAATTATAGGATCTATTATAAGCTTACATTCTGCAGGCAGGTATCGAGAACTTTCGACTAATTTAAAAAAATTCCTAGACCCATCTTTGCAAGCTGGATTTGTTTTTATTTGAAACCAAACTGGAGCATAAACCTTAACGCAATATTCAGTTAATATTTTCAATTCATTTGATGGGTTTGGTGTCGCAATATAAAGACGCAATATTCTGTTTGCTTTAGTTATCCATCTGGCATGTGACAGCTTACCTGGAGACCGATTGCTCAAATCACCACAGCAATGTCCAGTAATAACTGACGTTGTTATTTCGTACAAATATTTTTGATCTGTACTAAGATCTTCAAATTTACATTTTGGAAGGTCGCTTTCAATTACCGCATAGTGTGAGATTGGAAGATTTTCGCAATGTTCTAACAATTTGCCAATTCGACCAGCAAACGAGGATGAGCCAGTGGTAGTACCGTCCAATTTATTAAACAAATGTCTCAATGGCAATTCGTTTAAATGAAGCATGCAAATAATCCACTGCAAGGGGCGCTTAAGCTTTTTTTCGAATGTTCTAATCACACCGTTGAGCTTGCCTGTATTCGTGACAGTACCATCGCAACCAATAGCTACTAAATAATCCAAATTAATATTCTTTGATGCAAGGAGTTCACTAATCGAAGCTTCAATTCCTTTGGAAGTACCTTGAGCTGGCGCAGCGTAACCGATATATACAGAGCCTGGCTCCTTAACAACAGAAATATGTTCCTCAGTTACTGTTTGTCTGTGTCTTTTTTTCCCTTTTTGTACAATTACTAGCGTTTTGTCTTTTCGGCCATCAAAGTAAAGTGCCGGTAAGTGAAGCGTTTGCTCATTTAAGGATTTGTAACGTGCTTTTTTTCTTTCTCTGCGAATTTTGGACTTATCAATCACTTCAATATCCGAAGATATGTCATGCAATACCGAAGAAACAACCGCAGCAGCAGCCCTGTCCGAAATACCGTAACGATCGCAGGTTTGTGCCACCGTGGGAAAAGTAATAACAAGTTTTTGCCTTTCCTTTTTTGCTTGAGATGTAGAAGGTAAGTATAAGTTATCAGGTGAAGTATTGCCTTCGGAGTCACTTGAAAACGACACAAATTGTTTTTGTTCGGTGTCACATTTATCTTGCTGTTTTACACTTTTTCTCTTAGCTGTCAAAATGCGCCCTGCTCCTCCAGTTTGAATATTTCTGTCCTGTCTTTGGTCCAACAAAAATTTTTGGTCATCTTTTGGAACCTTTTTTTCACTTGGACAACAGCAAAGTCCCATGTCTTCACATTTACAGGAACAAATATCGAACAAAATTCTGCTATTCCGTACAAAAACATTTTTCTGATCATCTGATAACCTTTTTAATGATTTAATAAGGTTTTTGCACTTTAAATGATACGTCATTATCAATTGAATTATTCTCTTGTGTGAAACCGTAGGGAGGGACGATTTTTTCCAAATATATTCTACTCTTTGAGCCACCAACTCCGCAATATCTAAAACTAACGGTTCTTTGCTAGTATTACTGCTAACTTTAAGTTGTATTCTTTTCCACTCATAGCACTTCATAACATCTTCGTAAGTCGGCAATACGTTGTCTTTAAGGTCTTCTACGCTCCCAAATATAGGACACTTATAACGCTGACTTCTTCTCTCCATCGAAAGCTTTTATTATGTAAAAAAAAATGTATTGAAAATCTATTAAACGTGGTGAAGCAGCGTACTGTCATAAAAATCTGGCACACTAAGAGTAAACTAAAAAAAACCGCAAATTGAATATATGGAATTTCCTGGTGATACTAACCATTTCTATATAAATTTTTTTAAAGTCTATCTCGAGTACGGACGAAAAAATGCCTATACCCTCGACACAGAGTTTGTCGGGTATGACTTTGCTATATATTTTTCCCAAACATGAGCTCATTATCGAATCAAAAAAAAAATGTAGTATACTTTTCGGCATTTTTTTTAAACTAACACAGGATTTAAAAAATAATAAATTGTCCAATTTCAAAGCCGTGTAACTTTGGTTTCTGTGAACCGATTTAAAAAATCTATAATCGTAATTGAGCGTTGTTTTTTCCTGTTCGAGCTCAAGTAGAAGGATTTTAAACTTTCATGGACTTTTTTTTCAGGGCACGTTCTGAAATGAAACCGATAAATAGATAAATATATAAATTGTTATAACAACCTTATGAAATAACCGATTTTCTTCAAGGAAGATTTTTTTGAAATGGCAATATGCCTTCTTCCAAGTGGTTACAAAATTGATAGGTTCGAACATATTTTTGGCATGTCTTGGAGCAATTTCCTCAGGTCTGAGTTTCTTCGACCATATCTCCGTAAAATTTTGGTCGATCGTAGTTTCGTTGCTTTCCTTTGAAAGATAGTTTTATGACCAAAAATATCTGGGAACATAATGTATTTGAAAAATGAGATTAAAGCTGAGAAATTCTAAATTTTATCATTGAAGTCGGAAAAATCTCATATAAATTTTTTTTCCCAACTTTCAATCCGCTTGCGCGGTATGAAGATGCAACTTATTTTGAATTTTTTTTTACACAAAATTATTTTTTATACATAAGGAAACATAATTTTACTATTCCAACGCGATCATACAACTTTTTTTTTTTCATATAAGAACGACCCACCCTAATATATATATCTATCTTTATATATATATTATTTACTGCACGTGTGTATGTGACTGAACTCCTCCTAAACGGCTGGACCGATTTCAATGAATTTTTAAGTATGCGTTTGGGTGGCGCCCTGGATGGTTTAGATTCTCAAATCACTATCACTGATACCCTCCTCCCTCTTCAAGGGGATAAAAATGGGATTTTTTGTGTTTGTTATAATGTTTGTTTTTGTTTTGATTTTGTTTTTGTTTTTGTTTTGTTTTGGTTTTTATTTTGTTTTGCTGTTGTTGATAAATTGATAGATTGACACATTGATAGATTGATGGATAAATGGGTTGATAGATTGATAAATTGATCGATTGGCAGATTGAAAGATTGACAGATTGACAGAAAATATATTGATAGATTGATAGATAGAAAGATTGATAGATTGATTGATTGACAGATTGATAGATTGATTGATTGAAAGATTGACAGATTGATAGGTTGATAGATTGAAAGATTGATAAATTAACAGATTGACAGAATGATAGATTGATGGATAAATATATTGAAAGATTGATAGATTGAGAAATTGATAGATTGACTGATTGACAGATTGATAGATTGAAAGATTGATAGATTGATAGATTGAAAGATTGATAGATTGATAGATTGATAGATTGACATATTAATAGGTTGATAGATTGAAAGATTGATAAATTGACAGATTGACAGATTGAAAGAATGACAGATTGATAGATTGATGGATAAATATATTGAAAGATTGATAAATTGACAGATTGATAGAATGTCAGATTAATGGATAGATGTATTGAAAGATTGATTGATTGACAGATTGATAGGTTGAAAGATTGATGATAGATGGATAGATAGATGGATAGATGAATAGAGAGATGGATTAATTGATAACATCTATTCCCTAAATTAGTTAGGGGAATAATTTTACTGAGATTGCGCTGCAGCCGGTATCTAGGTTATTTAAAATGAAAGGGCAGCAAAGCAGGCTTGATAAAAAAATTCGAATTCACAAAGCTATTTAAATAAAATTTTTATAAAACGAACTTTCAAATCATAAAAAAATTTTTTTTTATTTGTTTAAATATATTTTATTTAAAACGCAAAACAATGCCACGTCTTCGTGGACGAGGAGGAAATATTGGTCGACGGACTCAGCATTCACAATTGGTCCAGAACCGTCGGTTAAATAGATCGGCAGAAGATCAATTGAGGGACAATGAAAATTTAAGAAACCATGCTGCAATCACACGTGCTAATGAAAGTCAAGAGCATCGCAACGAACGCCTTCGATCTAATGCATTGAGACAAAGCCTGACCCGTCAACGAGCCACCGAAACGTTCAGAACACTTGAACAACAGCGTTTTCAAGTGTATCGCGCATTGACACGTGCATCACTTCCTCGCCTTGCGTTTGAATATGAGTTTGACATCGACTATTCGTCTCATTCACAAATTGTAATCGGTGCTATGAATAAACAATGCCAACACTGTCATGCACTCAAATACAAAGGTGACACTACATATCAGTCGAAATTATTTTTGCGCAAAATTCGCAAATTCAATTCGTGCTTTCAAATTACATCGTTTGGAGCAACAAAAATCGTTCACAATGAGGATGGTCGCAATTTTCAATCAACGTTTAAGATTCAGGGCCAAGTCTATCATCAAATTAGTTCTTTAATGCCGGTGCCTCATACCGATTCAAAATTTGTGCAAATTTACTTCATGGGTGATGAGGAGCAGCAAATTAACGCACGCTGCCAGTACAACCATATCGAGCAGATGGAGGAGCGAGAAATTGTGGGTATTTTAGAACGGTTTTTACAGGATCACAACCAGTTGGTCCAATTGTTCAATACCGTTTCAAATAGACTGCAAAACGACAACTATACGATCGTCATCAAAGCAGACAAAGTACCATTTGGGGAGCACGCGAGACGATATAATGCACCGACTATTAATGAAGTTGCAGTTGTTATGGTTGGCGACGCATTTGAGCGTCGAGATATACGAATCAAACGCAGAGATAACACAGTGCATATGATTGAAGACAGTCATCGCTCTTACGACGCTTTGAAATATCCTTTGATATTTTGGGAAGGAGAAGATGGATGTCATTTTAATATAAGGCAAAGAAATCCAGCAACAGGTACAATCTACACATGTCATTACCTAATATTTTATTTTTATGCAGGATTAATTCCTTTTTGTCTTAATTATATTTTTAACCGACGAAAAAAAGGAGGAGGTTCTCAAAATGATTGATTGTTCACTCACTGATTGTAATGTATAGTGTTGGGATCTAAGGAAGTGAAGCGCTCAGACGGGGTCGAGCGTATAAACGTTCCTTTATTCCAATGCTGAGGTATAGGAAACCAAGCGCTCAGACAGTGTCGAGCGTATAATAGTCCCTATATTTCCTTTTAAAAAAAAGATTGTATCTAAGGTTTAATCCTTTTATTTAATGTTTGAATCCTTAGGTCTAAACAGAATTACTTATCCTAACTTGAAACTGACCTATGCTTCCGACGTCGTGGCCCGTGGGTGAGTACGCTCGCAGAAGAAGTCCCCTTCCAGTTGTCGAAGCTTCGTTTATATAGGTCAATATTGCTGATCTTACAATATTGGAAATTCCCACTGTCCGCGATCGTCGTCGATTCTTCCCGAACACATTGCATAAGCTTGACCGCGACCTTCACCCGCAATTGTACCAACATTGCCATATTGTTGTTGTTGCTACAAGAAGCTATTCCGAGGTTCCTATTGCTTCTTTTGTAGTTGTTATTGTTGTTGCCAGCGATCGGATTGCAATTGTGCATTTGCTGTGCCAGTGCTGAGATTAGACAATCGTGCATATACGGTGCCTGTATTGTTGTTGCTAGCTGTCGCCCTGCAAATGCATGCACCGTGTTTGTGCTTAATGCTCTTGTAATTACCAGCGATCGGGTTGCACAAAATCCCTCTCCCTTTGAAGAAAGTTGCCACAAGGCGACGTTAGAAAACTCCGAACAGAATGCTTCTTGTCATGCATCAGTTTGATTAAATTGTGGCGGTTGAGATTTTACTGGATGATTTTCATGTTAATGTTGCTGTTGAAAGTTGTTTGGAGCACATACCGATCGGAAGATAATTTGTTGAAAGCTATTTGTGTCGCAAGTCTGATTTCACCTTGGCGATGGCTGGTAGAGGTAAACATTCTCGCTGTTCGTACTTCATGTTTTAATAAGGCTTGGTGCATAGTGACGTGCATCTGCTTACCACTAGACTGTGTTACATTATTACAAAGCTGTAATTTGTTGCTGTTTTATTTTGAATTGTTCTGGCCATCTGCAGTTTGGGGTAAAACATCATCTTCGGTTGACAGTTGAGGGCTGAAGTTCTAAGTGATGACTTATTGCTAACTTATTGCGTAATTTAGACGTACCGTACCGGAAATAGGAAAATGTTTCAAAGGTTTTTAGGTCTGACATCTAACTTCCGTAGATTCACTCCCGATTACGCCGACGCTGCTAGGCCATTGTCTGATTTATTGAAGAAAAATTTAACCTTTAACATTGGGGAAGAACAATTAGCTGCAATTCAGATGTTGAAGAGCGCACTCGTTAAAGCACCTGTTCTTAAACTATTCGACTCAGAAGAGGAGACAGAGGTTCATACGGATGCCAGTATGTATGGCTTCGGAGCAGTGTTGCTGCAAAAGAGTGCTGACGATCAGAAATTACACCCAATACAATACATGAGTCGAAGGACCACAGCAGCCCAAGAAAAATACCATTCCTATGAGCTAGAGGCATTGGCAGTGCCGTAGCAACCATAGGGGCAGGAGGGGGCTTTGCCCCCCCACGCATTTTTGTTTTAGCCCGTGAAAAAAAAATAAAAAGGGAGATAAAATAAATGACAATCGAAAAAACAATGATATTCAATCATATTTAATATAATTGCACTTTGCGATTTATTAGTTTCACGCAGTATCAGCCAGTTTCACCAAAAAATTTTATCGGAACTTAAATTAAAATTAATTTTAATTTAATTTTTTATTTAAATTGAAATTTTATTATTTTGAGTTTCACCAAGATTTGAATTTGACACATGAGAAAAGTGGCTGCACTTGCGAAATCAGCTGATTTTTTTAAAATTGAACATGGAGGGAAATATGCGAACAAAGAATTTTTCGGAAGAGGAAATAGAAATTTTACTTAATGTAGTGAAGAGGCAAAAGGGTGTCTTGGAAAATAAAAGAACGGGAAAGTAAGACCTGGTGGAAAAGAAACGGCATGGGATATTGTCGCGGAGGAGTTCAACGCGTTATGTCCAAGAATGAGCAGATCAGCAATTCTTTGAATTTTTTGCGTCAGCTGTTTTCAACACGAAAACAGAGTTGCTTTTGTCATACTTAAATCATATTTAAATGTGCACCAAGGCTCATTTAAATGAAAGTTAAGGGGGTCTTCTCATTGAAAACCCGTTTTTTTGACCCTTTTTAAAAAAATTCTTATTTGAAAACTCAAAGAATAATTGAAAACTTTTTTAATTTATTGTATTACAAAAGGTTCAAAGTAAATAAAAAATGCCTCGATACGTGGGCTGTTCAAAAAGTAATGAGACTTCAAAGTTGGAGGTGAAAAAAAAGGTGCCGCCACGGCGGCCACGATTCCGGGTCTCCGGAGCGTCCGAAATGAAAAAAAAAACGCGGTTATAATCGTATAGATGTAATTCTCGGGTGAACCTCAAGCTTAATTTTGTGATTTTTTTTGACAAAATGGCGGCCATTCAAAAAAAATTTCAATTTCGGAATTTTTTTTTGTAGTTTAGTGTAAAAAAAAATAGTAAAAATTTTTTTTTTAATTATGGTCGAGGTTCACCCGAGAGTGGTGACAATTCTGCGTCGATTCCACTTTGTTTCATGAAAATCGGTTCAGTTGAACTGGAGATATCATGGCCGCCAGTTCGAAAAACGTGGTTTCGAGATAAACGCGTTTAAAGTTTGAAGCAACGCAAAAATTACTCGTTTTAGCGCAGATCTTGCTCGACAAAGACGGCTATATGCTCTCAGCTATTTCGAATTAAAAAAAATCCTTTTAGGGGCATATTCACAACTACCCAAGCTATAAATAAATGCAAACAAAAAAAGTCGAAAAAAAAGTTGCTCAATGGGAAGACCCTTTGAAATATAAATTTATTTTGAATGGTGAAACAGAAACTAGAAAAATTTAATCAATTTTAAATTAAACTGATGTGGTGAAACCGGCTGTATATGTTTTATTTCTTTGTCAGTTCGTATCGGAAAAACGGTTTCATCAATTAAAGTGCTGCTAGATAATAAAATTTTCCCCATTTTGGGGGATAGGACAAAAAGGGGAAATGTGAATTTTTAAAACTATAGGGGTATTCACAAAGGCGTGTTAAAGACGCTGCAAAGTCGGAAATTGTTTAAACTTAGAGAGAGTTTGGATCTTTATCATTTTTATTTAACCTTCTTTATCCGAAAATGTAAAAAAAAGTACAACAAAATGTTTAAAAGTATTCAGTTGAGACATTTTATAAATTGTCCTTTTTTTGCCATGTAAGGAACCCCATGTCTTAATAAGGCCCAATTCTGATTGCTCTCAAAAACGTGCGAACAATTAAAGAAAAAGATAAAATTTTTATCTGATTTCATTGTAAATATTGTTCGAGATCAAAAATTTAAATAAATACTCTTCCCAGCTCTTCTTATGTAAAAAAATATTTTTAAAACTCAAAGTTGTATATTCAAGTGCAGGTACAATGCATTATCAATAATAACTTGCTGCCCATTGTAGTGAAAGGCCTTCTTTCTCATTGTTTTTAACTGCTTGGTATATTAAGGTCCATTTAGGGCCGTTTATTCGGAATAAAGCAATGCCAGGGGTTTTTTCCACCCTTTTTAATTTGAATAAAGTCCGACTTTTGGTATGGGCATCAAGACTTTACAAAATTATCAACAACTTTTAGAAAAACATTGTTCTTCTTCTCACACAAAATTAGATCAAGCAGGTTGTTTTCACTTCTGTAGACTTTGTTGGAAGATAACTATTGACTCAGCTACACAATCGACGCAATTTTGTTTGCTTTGTGAAGTAAATATAAACGCTTTAGACCATGCCAAAAGTTATTATGCTGAGAGTGCTATAAATATGTTTTCTGAAAATCGGGTCTTATAAAGGCGTTGGTTTTATTTGGCTATGTTAATGTATGGTAATTGATAACCACATCAAACATGCAAGCAAAAAACAAGACGAAATCATATTACCACACATTAATATTGTCCGCATTCCCTTATTCTGCAGTTTTTGGAGCCTGTTAAGTGACTGAATCGAACTAAGAAAAATTATCGTAGAGCAATACTCAAAGTGCGGCTTAAGCATTACGTTATAGACTGAGATGGCCCTCTTTAAATCAAGTTTCTTTCTAATTCTTTTAAAAAATCCTATTTTTTTCGCAATCTTTTTACAAATGTAATCGATGTGCTTATCAAATTTAAGGTTTTGTCTATTATGACTCCCAAATATTTAATTTCAGAAACTTTCTCAATTATTTCATTATTTATGACAATGTTAATTTCTGATTCGCCATTTATTATCATACACTTCGATTTACTAGAATTAAGGCTAAGCTTATTCATCTTAAAATATGCACTGATATTTTCTAGGTCACCATTCATCCGAAGTATGCAATCCTCTAGAGTGCTCCCACAAACATACAGAAGAGTGTCATCAGCGAAAAGGCACACCTTGGAGTGTTGAATTATATTTTCAATGTCATTTATATAAATGATGAACAACAGCGTTCCCAATATTGCACCCTGTGGGACACCCAATTGCACTCTCCTTTCACTCGATATCTCGCTGCCCACCCTCGTTTTTTGCTTTCTTCCGGACAGATAACTAGCAAACCATTTCAGTTCAACGCCTCTGATTCCATATTTCTCCAACTTCATTAATAAAATTTTGCGATCGATCGTTTCAAACGCTCTTCGTTGGTCCAAAAACACAGCAACTACACATCTTTTGGCGTCCACTTCTTCCTTCCATTTAGCTATAACAAGGTTTAGTAACGATTCACAACTATGACTACTTCTAAACCCAGATTGGTACTCCGACAGCAAGTTATGCGTTTCGAAATACTCCGACAGTTGATTGTGTACTATTCTCTCAAGGATTTTGCTTTCTAGCATCAATGTATTTATTGGTCTGAAGTATTCGGGTTTGTCAGCATTTTTTATCTTTTCGATGGGTACAACTCTCGCTTCCTTCCAAGCCTCCGGGAATATTCCTTGGATAAATGATAAATTTGTCATCTTTAAAAGACTTGGACCAATAACATCAAAGGCCACCATTAACATGCTTGCAGATAGGTATTTATAATCCCGTTTATTGTTCATTGCTCTTAGAATTTCCCTCAGCTCACCCATAGTAATGAAAAATCGTTTCCGTGATCAGGGATAAAGTTCTCATATCGAACGTTTTCTATGCTATTATTTATTTCTATTATACTGTCCACGAAGAAATTGTTTAAATCATTAGCTATATCAGTCGGTTGTATCACAGTTGTTTCATTTATTACTAGTCTATTTATTTCTCTTTTTTGTTGTTTAAGGACCAACTTTTTGATATTCTGCCACATTGTTTTCTGGTCTCTCGAGCTTTCAACAGTCTTTCGTACATGGATTATTTTAAGGCGGCCGCGCTGGCCGCTCTAGCCACTCTTAATGTAAAATTGGCCACTCTAAATCACAGAATTGGACGCTCTTAAAATATAAATTCGTAATGAAAACTCGTCGGAAATATGACAAAAATTCTTTCTCTCTTTCTTACGGCATCCCTGATTCAAGTTATGAAACGAAAAGACTGCAAAATGTGCACATATTAGCGATCGAGACATTTGCTGTTGATGTACATTAGTTCTAAGTAATAACACTTTTTAAAACAGAATGTTTTGTTTATGTTTCTTTTTCTTTTTAGTCAACGACACATTTATGTTCCTTATTTTTATTAAAATAAAATACCGTTTAAGTATGTACAAAATTTATGAAAAAAAAAAATGCATTAAAAAAGGTTCGCTCTTAATTTTTCTTAAAATAATCTATGCTTTCGTATATACATATTCTTTGATTTTTTTGTCTCGGCTACATATTTATTCCTGCACTCTCTATATTTTAACCAGTCTTCGTACTGCTGCGTTACCACCGCCTTTTCATACAGCTCGATTTTTTGATTTCTCATATTTCGAAGCCTGGCATTATACCACATATCACAGCTAGATTTACTATTCACAGTCCTAGATTTAATCATACCACTGAGCGCGTTTCTAATAGAGTCACTAAATATCACAGCCATTCTATCACAGTTTTCAAGGTGAGGTACTCTTATTATATTACTATTTACTAAGTTATCACAGAATTTACTTTTGTTGAATTGCACTGACATAACGCATTTGGCTTTAGAATGATTTATGCGATTTAGCACCCGAATCTCTATTTCCAACGATTCATGATCACTCACTTTGTATTTATTTTCGGCGCGCACTAGCGTATTGGATATATTTGTAATTACATAGTCTATTAATGTTGATGATATTTCTGTTATTCTTGTTGGCTCAGTGACTATTTGTCTAAGAGCATTATCTGCAAAAATCTGCTGTAGCTTGCGCTTACTTATATTGTTCTCGAGCCAATTTATATTGAAGTCTCCCATGATTAGTATAGAAGCAGCTTGGTCTATTACGTCTAGCTCGCCCGCTAAAAATTCGATAAATTCAGGTTCTGGGGAATTAATTCTATGCGGCGATCTGTAGACAGAAACTAAATTATATTGCATTTCTCGATACTGAACTTTCACTATCAACCACCATATTTTCTTGTCAACTGCTATCCTTTTCGTCGACTGTATTTGCCATTCTTCTTTAATGTATATTGCCACGCCGCCCGTATGCCTGGATACACTATCACATCGCTCCAAGTTGTAGCCGCTTATACCCATTTCGTTATCTCCGATTTCTTCTATTAAGTGCGTTTCTGCTAGTGCAATAAATTCATATTCTGTTTCAGCCGCTATCACCTTTAGTTGTTCAAAGTTTGTCCGCATTCCTCCAACGTGTTAATTGTTCGTTTTCCTCTTCAAATTCGACTAAGCAATCATATGATTTTCGCAATGCGTCCCTCAATCTATTCTCATGTGTTTTCAAGCTATCGTTTAGTTTTCTCAATTTCTGTAATTCCGCTTCGGAATGTACACGGTCCTGGCATTCACTCAATTCTGCTAATACCTCAATAAGGACCTCGAACTCCCTTAAAACTGACTGACCACGTGCCTGGCTATCTCTAAGCCTACTTTTAGTCAGTTCTAAGAATTCCTTGTTATTGTCCTTCTGCACAATTAAGTCCCACAATAGCTCCTTTAACTTTCCTACGTCCTCTGAAAAACTTTTCGCTTCTCCAATTATTGACTCTACGTAGGTCTTACTTTCCTCCATAAAAAAAAAAACTGTCGTACCCATTAGTCCATATGTTTAAATTAAAGAGCTTGGATTCGTTCCAAAAATTACATAATATTCGCACGTTTGTTTGTTTTTTTTTTTTTTTTCAAAAGAATATTTCTCACGTGAAAAAGTTGGAGAAAAATCGAAGAAAAAAATTCTTTGATAAAAAGACCGGTTCAATTATTTCATAAAATTATATTGAGAAAACAAAAGAAGTTTTTAAGAGATTCAAATTCGCTTCATTGATGGCTTTGGTCAGCTTTCACTGAGTGCCGCGCATGCATTCGTACTTTGCTTTACACCTTTCATTTCACGCCCCCTTTACTAATGGTATTATTTCCACGAGTATGGCAGTGAAGAAACGAAAAACTTTCAAAGTGTTCGTGCAACTGCTTGGCCCCGTGAAAGGTCCAAAGTTTTGTTCATGTTCTAAGAACGAGTCGACATACGTATACGAGCGAGGAAAGAGATCGTATCTTTCCTTTGAAATAGACACTTTAATTTATAAACTTTATTATATTTCCCATTTTATTTCCGTTTTTTCTTTTTTTTTTTTATCAATCCAAAACAATTTTAAATAGTGAATTTTTCAAAGAATGTTTTGAGAAAAGAAAAACAATGCAATTTGTGAGAAAAAAAAAACAAAAAATAAAAATAAAAATGCTCTTAAATCTGAGCCGGTTGATTTTATGGACACAAGCTTTTGCAAATTCGGTTGATGAGAACCACCTTTTTAAAACCTGCAAGGTTCCGCGTTAGCTTTGCATTCGTTTTTCCACACTTTCTACCCTACAGATTTTTTTTTTTTCTTACTAAAAGTATTAAAACTTTTTCAAAGAGAGATTGATAGATTACGTTAAAAATATTTTTACTGCAAGGATAAAAACTTTCTCGAAGGAAATTCATCAAGTTATGTAAAAAAAAAAAAAACATAACTTGTGTATGTCGGCTTCGTCTTCTCTATCCTAATTGTTTCTGTCGTTTGACTTGCGAATTTTCTGAGTTAAGCTTCTTCGGTTCTTGATATCCAATTTTTTAAAGCTTAATTAAAGCTCCGCTTCAACAAAACTCGTATTTTTGTAAGTCAAACTTCAAAAATTTCTCAGGATAATTTATCAAAAGTTCTGAAACTTTTAAATCGGATTATAACTTTCTCAAAAATTGGCAGATTACGTTAAAAACGTCATCTGTCAATTTTATATTTTTTAAGCCACCTTACTGGTTTTCGCCGTACGACATACGAATTTTTGAGTTCGGCTTTTTCGGTTTTTGTTTACCAATTTTTTAAAACCTGCAAGGTTCCGCTTCAACTGAACTCTTGTATTTTTTCGCACCTCGTCCTGCCAAAACCTTAACTGGCCGTGATCTGAAAAAGTCTTGAGCTTTGACTCCTCACACAGAGCGAAGAACAAAACCCATATATATCTTACTCGCGTAAGTTTATTCGAACGTTCTAAGAACGAAGAAAATCTATGAACTAGCCAGCTGCACGATATATGCTTATAGAAATGGAACAAAAATTAATAATTTACACTTTTTATAACGAGAAAAATTTCAACATTTTAAGTGTTTTTAGTTTTCATGGATATCCTTCTTTTGGAAGGATTTATATTTGTAATTTTATCTTTGCTTCGACTATATCCTAGAGATTTTTATTGGATTATGACCCGCTATTGCTAAGCTGGACTCGCAAATCTGTTCGGCGCAAGCACCCAATTTCTTTAATTTTATACGGCGGAGATACGCCAATTAATTCAGCGCGTAGCGCTTAATTTTTTTTTTTTGTTATAAATTTTTTGTTTAAAAGAAATATACAATGGATAAAATTCCCGTTGTAGTGTAATTCACAAATGATTGGTAATCACTCACCATTTACTCAAGGATCGCCATACTCCTTATTTAGTTGCTTCTTTTTTTTCTTCTTCTTCTTCAGCATTTTTTCTGCTTTTCCAGCTGTATGATCGTTGCTAGCGGATATTTCGCTGTAGAAATTTTATTTCTGTTTTTTTTTTCTTTGGCAGTTATTTGTTAATACTGCCTTTTTTTTTTATTGGAATCCTTTTTTTCTCACTTTGTGTCACTGTACTAATTTTGCTTATTTTTTTTTTTTTTGAAATCCTTTTTTTTTTCTCACTTTGTGTCGCTGCACTGTGTCGGTTTCTTTCTTCTCTTTTTTATTTTTATATGAATCTTTTTATTCTTTTTCGCGAAACTTTTTTTGTTTTTTTGTTTCTTTTGCTCGGGCGCCAAAATGTTGTACTATAAAATGTTGGAATGGAGGACACTCTCTTTATGTTGTACTATAAAATGTTGGAATGAAGGACACTCTCCTTAATTTTCCGGTTTTTACTCTTATTCTTCTGTTGGTTATATTACAACTCAGAGTTTTTTACAACTTAGAGGTTTTTACAACTGACTATTTCTAAAAATCCAAAATACATTTCAACTTAAATATATGCTTAAAATTACTTAAACTAGGTTCGCTGACGCGAACTCTGCAGCAGTCGCATTCCCCCGCTGCCGTCTTCTCTCTTAAGTTTCTGCTGACGTCTTCGTCTTTCGCAACTTTCTTTCACTCACTTTGTACTTGCGTTCCAGTTCTTCCTTATTTTGCTGGAACACATTATTTATCTAGCACTCAACTGCCCCAATTTAGACTTTTTAGGCCGTTGGTGCTTATTGTTGTTTTTCTTATATTTGCCCAGCACAGGGGGTTCACGATATATGTGACACGATCACAACACAGTCATTGAACTCCAGTTTGTATTCTTTTAAGTAAACGCTGTTTTGCCTCACTGCTTCTTGCATTTCTCTCACCACTAGATCGACGTTTTGTATGTACTGAATGCAGTCGTCTAACATATAACGCAACATCGAGTTCGTATTAAGAGCATTGCTTGAATATTGGTCTTTACCCGAACACTTTGCTGTCGCGTGATAGCATTTTCCACACACTCCCGCACACCGAATGCCGGTCTCGCCTTTTATGACATTTCTGCATTTACTGCAATCCGCCATCTCTTCAAAATTGAAAATTCGCAGATGTAGTCCTATCTACTCGGATCGAATCCTCACAATTATATTTATCTATATATATAAAATAATGTTGCGAAATGTGTTTGTGTTGAACTTTCTCGGCACTGGCTGAACCGATTTGCATGCAGTTTTTTTTGTTTGAAAGGTGAATTCTGCCTGAATGTTTTAAGCTATATGCGACATGGGTGCGTGGGCGACATTGGTGCGTGTGTCGTGAGATATCAGCATTTTTGTGAATTGTAAGAAAACTGTCGATAATATCGACTCGATATTGATTTCGTTATTCACATCATTTGTCGAAATTAGATTTGTATATATATTCCACAATATATTATATTTCAGCAAGAATTTGTGAACCATTCAGCCTGATTTTAAATACTCCTGCGGATTTGGAAAAAATTCTCCCATTCAAAGAACACTTGGAAGGTAATATGAATGAAGTAAGAACTTCAAATGTTTTTAAGCAAAGGCCATGGCTTTCTTTTCTTAGTTGGTGGCTTAGAAGAGTTTCATTTTCCGCGGAGAAAATTTTCTCGAGATAAAATTCCTCGAGAATATTCATTTAAATTGTTTGTGGTAAAAATGCCCCGCGGACATCGTCGTTCTGCATTGGGGCGTCGTACACCCAACGTAACATTATATGCGGCTGCTCGAGCATTGCAAAGTGATGCACAGCATCTTGATAAAAATGAAACCGTTATAAATAATATGGCTCGCTTGAGAGCTTCGAGAAACAGAAATATTATTTTGGAACGTGCAGCATTTTCGTATGATGCCACTTTGAATTATGCTGAACTTGATGTCGTTTCAATTGGATCAATGTCTATTGTGTTGTGCAAATGGTCAAGTGAAATTGCTCGAATTGATTCCGCCACCTGAGCCGTTGCGTTCATTGCATATTGGCGAATCGCCCGAATCAGATCATTTTTTGAAGAATATTCAGTTGTACAATGGATGTTTTCAAATGACATCTTTCGGTGCGACGAACATTGTTCAAGACAATTTTATGCCCACTTTCAAGGTAAATACTTCGTATGACACAGTTCATATTTATTTTGATGAATATATAGTGGTATTCAAGCAACAGTGCAAATCGCAGTGTACAATATTTGCACTGCTTTTTTTGTACGCAATTTGATAAGTGCAATTATTGCACACTGCGATTGCACTGTTGCTTGAATACCACTTATATCCCGTTCATTTGCGAAATTATTGATATTTAACAGATACAAGGCCAAGTATACCATCGATTTGGTTCTTTATTGCCTTTTGCGGAACAAAGTTATCAATTCTTGCAAATATACTTTGTTGGCAATACATCTGTAGAAACTAATCTGCGGTGCGACGTTTCATCAAATTTGAGACGGCATATTGTTGAGCGATTGCAATCAATGTTGAGAGATGAAAATGAACTGGTGCACTTATTTCAAACTGCTTTGGATCGGATGCCTTCTGACAATCATGCCATTGACATAAGTGCTGATAAGAAACCGCCAGGATTGCATGCGGGACGTTTCAATGCACCGACAATTGATGATGTCGCAATAGTTATTGTTGGTGATGAATTCTATTCACGCGACATTGTTTTGCATCGCCGAAACAATAAATTGCAGAGAGTTTCCGAAACGCATCGGTGTTATGACGCATTACAATACCCGCTTTTGTTTTGCCATGGAGAAGACGGATACCATTTGAATATTAAAATGAGAAATGCGTTTTCCGGTTAGTTATCAATTTTCCGTTTCTTTTTAATTTTTTTAAAATTTTATTTTAATTTTAGAATGTTTATTTTATTCAAATGCATTATTACTTCCAATTTAGGTACAGAAACAAATAAAAAAGTTAGCGCAATGAACTTTTATTCATATCGACTTATGGTGCGTCAAAATGAGGTGAACTACATTTTGCATTCTTGCAAACTTTTCCATCAGTTTGTTATTGACACGTGTGCCAAAATCGAAACGGAGAGATTGAATTTTATCACGTTTAATCAGAAGAAACTTTGCTCAGACGAATACATTCATTTGCGCGATGCAATAAACAATGATGGAGATGTGAATGATGTCGGCAAAATGATTATATTGCCATCGTCGTATCAAGGCAGTCCAACTCATATGCACGAATACGCGCAGGACGCCATGACATATGTTCGTCATTATGGCCGCCCGGATTTGTTTATTACTTTTACTTGCAATCCGCAATGGATAGAGATGAAAGATAATATGTTTTTTGGACAAAAGCCAATCGATCGCCATGACATAACTGCCCGTGTATTCAACCAAAAGTTAAAGGCGTTGACGAATTTCATTGTGAAAAGTGAAATTTTTGATACTGTGAAATGTTGGATGTATTCTGTTGAATGGCAGAAACGTGGTTTGCCACATGCTGACATCCTCAGGTGGTTAGTTGATAATTTTAAATAAAAGTATTTTAGAGGTTCTTGAAAGAATTGATTTATTCTATTTTTGTATAGTTTTAATATCACCTCGTATTTTAACAAACAAAGCCTACTTCATTTGATGCTTAAAACATTCTAAGCATGCTATAATTAAATAATAAGCATACTTCAATACTTTCCCTTGCTATTTTTAATTTAGCAATCCCATTTTTTGACATAAAATTTTGTTACGAACCCTTTCTAATGGTTTTGTCATAATATCAGCAACTTGCATGTCTGTTGAAATTTGCTGTATGTCCAAAAGGCCTTCAAAAATTTTTTCTCGTATAAAGAAATGCTTGATTGCAATATGTTTAGTTCTACGATGAAACTCTGGATTCTGCGCAAGTCTAACTGCAGCAGAGTTGTCGACCTGAAGAACTGGAACCTTCTTTAGTTTTGCCACGCCATTGATTAATCTACTTAGCCAAATTATTTCCTTAGTTGCTTCATTAGCCGCTACAATTTCGGCTTCTGTTGTAGATGTTGCTACCATGGCTTGTCTCTGGCTAAGCCATGAAATTGCTCCACCCGCATGTAAGATGACCACTCCAGTTGTGGATCTTCCACTCTTGATACAGCCACCAAAATCAGCATCACTGTAACATTGCAGGATACCCGCTTCAAAATTTTGGCTGTATGTAATTCCTAAACTCAAAGTTCCAGCAATTTAGCGAAATACCCTTTTTACATGAACAATGTTTTCGGCTTGTGGGTTCTCAAGAGATCTTGACAAAACTCCAATGCTATATGCTAGATCTGGTCTTGTACCCAGCATTAAATACATCAAGGCACCCACCGCTTGCCTATATGGAAACTTTTTTCCTTCCTCAACTTTCCCTCTTTCAAAAGTCTCAGAACCTTTCGTCATTGGAGTTGTGACAGCTTTGCAATTGGACATGTTAAATCTTGCTAAGATCCTCTTGGCGTAGGCTTCTTGGTTTATCTTGATACGTTTGTCGTTGCGCTCTATTTCAAGACCCAAAAAGTAATCTGCTGGCTTCGATGTTATTTTGAACTCCGACTTCAATTCGTTAATAAAAACGGAGAGATCGGTTAAGCAGTTTGCTGCCACCAACCCGTCATCTACGTAAAGGACCAAAATTAGTTTAGAATTGCTGTTATTCCGCATGAACATGCACGAATCAGCTTCATTAGCTCTAAATCCTAATTTCAATAAAAAGTTTCCAAAACGTTTATTCCAGCAACGAGGCGCCTGCTTTAGTCCATACAGACTCTTCCTCAGCAAACATACTTTTCCGGAACCGTCATCGTAACCCTCTGGCTGTTTCATAAATATGACTTCCTCTAAGTCACCATACAAAAATGCTGTTGATACGTCAAATTGCGAAAGATGCATGTTCTCAATTGCTGCAATGCTTAAAATTGACCGTATCGTTTGCATTTTAGCCACCGGGCTAAAAGTTTGATTATAATCAATACCATGTACCTGCTTGAAACCTTTAACTACCAGCCTCGCCTTGAATTTGTCAATCGAACCATCTGGGTTCGTTTTCACACGATAGACCCACTTGCATGGTAACGCCTTAACATTTTTCGGTAATTCCGTAAGCTTCCATGTACCATTTTCGTCTAACGAGTTTATTTCTGAATCCATTGCTTTTTTCCAACTCGTTCTCTCGCTGCTCTCTAAAGCCTCCTGAAAAGTCTCCGGTGCATAGTGCTCGCTTGCAAACTCCTCCGCTTGCATAACCTCAAGAGAGTGTGGATGTTTTAAGTTTAGACGACTTCGCAAATTGTACCTGGAAGTTTGACTCTCCTTCATTGTTTCTTCTTTATCGTAAAAGTCCGCTTCTTCACTCGTTTCATTAAAATTTGATTCGTCCTCTGATGCACTATCTTCCGTATCCGGCTTATTGCTACATTTGTCCATATCTTCGGTTTCACAATTCTCCATTCCTTGCGAACTGTGTCCATGCCTTATTGGAATCTTGACTGTATCGGTGCAATCGCCAGGCTTCTCTTGAAATGTTACATCTCTTGAAATAATGATATTTGACCTGTCTTTAAGGTATATCCTATAGCGTTCTTCTCCATCGTATCCAATGAGGTATCCTTTATTTGCCTTCATGTCCATCTTTTTGCGCTTCTCACTTGGAATATGAGCATAGCAAGTCGAACCAATAATCCGCAACTGGTGAATTCTTGGTGCCTTTCCAAACCATAATTCATAAGGAGTTTTCTCCTCAATCGACGACTTTCCTGTCCTGTTAAGGATATATACAGCCGTTCTTATCAATTCAGCCCACATCGCCTTCGGAAAGTGAACTTCTTTATTGGAGTACATGAGTGTTCTCGCCATTTCCACAATGGTTCTGTTTTCACGCTCACTTAGCCCATTTTGCTCTGGAGTGTATGGCGCCGTTAGCCTTTGCGTGATTCCACTTTCCTTGAGAATTTGTCTTACACGCTCATTCTCGAACTCACCTCCATTGTCAGTTAAAAACTCTTTTACAATATGGCTTTGAACTTTCACATGCATTAAGAAATCTTTCAGGGCATTTATTACCTCTGATTTTTCTCGCATGAAGACGCAATATCGAAGTTTTGTGAAGCTATCTTTGAATACAACAAAATAGCGCATCTTTTTGAATGATTCGTTGAACGGGCCACAAACGTCCGCCGATATCAACTCACCAGGTACAGTTGCCTTTGGTCGTGACCCAAAAGACAGTCTGTGTGCTTTTCCATATATGCATGGCTCACAAATTTTGTCGTTCATATTCACCTTAATCCCTGCTACACGCTCAAGCATCTTCTTAACGTAACGCTTATCTTGATGACCCCAGCGCTCATGATATAACTGCAACAGTGTATCATCAGAAACAGCAAGTTGAATTTCAATTTGTGCTTTGGGTGTCATCGGTTTAATTGCTGCCTTGTAAAGGGACATATTGTGCTTTCTTTCACCACACATAACAAGTTTGCTGTTTACAGTCAACCAGCACTTCGTAGTTCTTGATTTGAACTCACTGTTACGTTGTTTGTCTTGAGTAGCTAGAACAGAAAAAAGGTTTCTAGAAACTTTAGGAACATACCATACATTGCATAGTGTTAAATTATTTTCTTCGTTGTTAAAAGTTGACACAAAATGTATGGTTCCTGATCCGACTGCTGTCAAAACTTCTTTTCCTGCTGCTTGGATACTACACGGCTTTTCAAACCTCTTGAAATTGACGAAATATTTTGATGTATTTGTAATGTGCCTTGTTGCACCATTGTCGATATACCAGTCATCCGTACTGTCCTCAGATGTGTTCATAAAACAATATGCTGATAACGCACTAGAATCTTCAGCAATTCTTTCTGACTGCCTCTTACTGGGCTTACCATCAGAAATCCATTTTCTGCAATCTCTTAGCCAATGGCCCTTCTTCTTGCAGTACTTACAGACATCATTTTTCTTTGATTTGTTGCTTAATTTGTGGGGTTCACTTCTAGGCTGGGATTTGGCTGTTAGAGCCTCATGCTCAAACTTGCTTTGTTGATCAGTTTTACTGAAGTTTCTTTCAAACATACACAACTGCATTGTAAGTTCATCAAATGTTCTGACGTCCTCTTTGGTCAGCAACATCCAGCTCGAACGAAATGTTTCAAAGGTGCTTGGCAATATATGTAGTACCTTGCACACCAACATTAATTCTGGAAGGTCCTTTTCTTTCTTTTCCTTTAGTCCTGCGTTGAGCTCATTCCATACATTTCGAAGACCAGCAATATGTGTTGAGACATCATCTCCTTCTATCCACTTAAATGCAAAGAACTCGGTGCAGAGCTTGAAAAGTTGATCTTTCGATGAAGCTTCAAAGTTTTGCTTTAATGCTTCCCAGACTTCATGTGCAGTTTCCTTGTCCATAATTTTCTGGTATACGGCATCTGTAACACATGATGTTATCATGGATTTGGCGTAACTATTGGCCTTGCGGTAATGATCAGATTCCTTTTTGTGAATCCTGATTTGTTCCTCCGTAGCCGAATCCCCTAACGGATCTAATTTGACAAGCTTCTTGTCCAAAACGTCCAAAGCGCCCTCATGATAATCCATCAAGTCACGAATTTTGCGTTTCCACACTGGCCAGTCTGATGGTCCTGAAAGCGGCCGAATTGCTTTTGCAAAATCCATTTTTTTTTTTTTTTTTTTTTTTTAATCCTTTCAGATAGCAGGACACAATTCAATGTGAATTGATTGTGCTTGGACCCATAACCTTTTAAATAAAAGTATTTTAGAGGTTCTTGAAAGAATTGATTTATTCTATTTTTGTATAGTTTTAATATCACCTCGTATTTTAACAAACAAAGCCTACTTCATTTGATGCTTAAAACATTCTAAGCATGCTATAATTAAATAATAAGCATACTTCAATAGATAAGATCACAACAGATCAAGTGGACACTGTAATTTCTGCTGAAATTCCAAATCCAGCCGTTGATCCCGAATTATACGATGTTATTGTGCAGAATATGATCCATGGCCCCCGTGGTGAACATAACATCAATTCACCATGTATGGTTGATGGAAAATGCACTAAGCGCTACCCTAGAGCATTAGTTTCGGATACAGTCACCGGTGGTAATGGATATCCACTGTACCGTCGTCGGTCTGTTGAAGACCATGGCCGATTCTGTTACTATGAAAGTACGAAATAAAGACGTTGAAGTGGATAATCGCTGGATCGTACCGTATAATCTGTTGATATCAAAAGTATTCAAAGCGCACATCAACGTTGAATACTGTAATTCCGTCAAATCGATTAAGTACATTTGTAAATATGTCAACTAAGTCAACAAGTGATATGGTAGTGTTTGGTGCAACTGATCCGAATAGAAATGATGAAATGTACCAATATCAAATGGGGCGTTACATCAGCAGTAATGAAGCAATTTGGCGCATATTTTCGTTTCATATACATGAAAGATATCCAACAGTTGTCCATCTTGCTGTACATCTTGAAAATGGTCAACGTGTGTATTTTACAGTTGCAAATGCTGCTGATAGAGCTGTTTCACCGCCAAATACGACGTTAACTGCTTTCTTTAAATTGTGTGTAGTTGATCCTTTTGCGAGAACATAATTGTATGCTAAAGTACCAACATATTTCATTTGGATCGCATCAAAAAAGGAGTTTCAAAGGCGTAAGCAAGGAAATCCTGTTGATGGATATACCAATGTGTTTTCCAGCGATGCTTTGGGACGTGTTTATACTGTGCACCCAAACAATGACGATTGTTTCTATTTACGTTTGTTATTATTTAATGTGCGTGGACCAAAATTGTTTTCGGATTTAAGAACAGTCAATGGAGTGGTATGTGCAACGTATCGAGAAGCGTGCCAAAAACTGAATTTATTGGAAAATGATAGTCATTGGGATGACACTATTGCCGATGCATGTGTAAAATTGCATCCACATCAAATACGAATTTTATTTGCAATTCTTTTGACAACATGCTTCCCATCAAATCCATTGATTCTGTGGACAAAGTATCGAAACAATTTGGCGGAAGATATATTGAATCGAGTTCGTCGGTCGACTTTTGATCCAGTGTTGGAATATACACCAGAAATATATCTTAAAGCATTGATTTGAATTGAAGATTTGTGTTTGGCTATTGGTAGTAAAGCACTAGCACAGTTAGGACTAACTGAACCAAATCGTTATATGCATGATATTTTCGAGCTTGAGTTACAACGTGAACTGCGATATGATTGCGACGAATTGAGTGCATATGTAGTGGAAAACCTTTCAAAATTAAATGCTGAGCAAAAGGTGGCATATGACACAATCACCCAAGCTGTCAATAGTGGAACTGGTGGCTTTTTTTTTCTGGGCGCACCTGGTGGCACTGGAAAACCTTTTTTGATTTCTTTGATTTTGGCAACGTTACGTTCCTCAAAAAAAGTCGCATCAGCATTGTCATCGTTTGGCATAGCGGCTACTTTATTAGATGGCGGCCGAACAGCACATTCTGCGCTCAAATTGCCTTTGAATATTCAAGTTATTGAAACACCAATATGCAATATTTCCAAAACATCCGAAACGGCAAAACTATTGAAGTGTTGTGACAGCATTATTTAGGATGAACGTACCATGGCACATAAAAAATCAGTGGAAGCACTGGACCGAACTATGAGAGATATTCGAGATAAACCTGATTTATTTGGTGGTGCATTGATATAATTGTCAGGTGATTTCAGGCAAACATTGCCAGTTATGCCCAGATCAACTGCAGCTGACGAAATCAATGCTTGCTTGAAATCTTCGTACCTATGGAAATCTATATCAACGTTGAAATTGACCACTAATGTCCGTGTACAATTGCAAAATGATCCATATGCAGCTGTGTTTACTGAGCAATTGTTGAAAATCGGAAATGGAGCAATGCCACATGATGATTCTGATTTGATCACTTTGCCATCTGAGTTTTGTCATTTCACACAGTCCAGAGATGAATTGATTGAAAATGTTTCTCCGAATATTACGGAAAGTTATAAAAGTCATGCTTGGTTGAGCGAGCGAGCAATTTTAACAGCGAAAAACAAGGATGTCAACGATTTGAATTTAGCGATTCAATCAAAAATTCCAGGCGATTTAGTGTCGTATAAATCAGTTGATACGGTAACCAACCAAGATGAAGTAGTGAATTACCCTATAGAATTCCTGAATTGATTGGATGTTCTTGGACTACCACCCCATAACCTTCGATTAAAAGTTGGAGTCACCGTCATCATGCTTCGAAATATCAATCAGCCACGTTTTTGTAATGGTACGAGAGTTGTTGTTAAGAAGCTAATGACAAATGTTATTGTGGTAACAATCTTGACTGGCAAATTTAAAGGCGAAGAAGTGTTAATTCCACGCATTCCAATGATACCTTATGAGTTGCCATTCGAATTCAAACGACTTCAATTTTCAATTCGTTTGGCCTTTGCTGTTACTATCAATCAAGCTCAAGGTCAATCGTTAGCAGTGTGTGGTTTAAATTTGCAATATCCGGTGTTTTCACAAAGTCAATTATATGTGGCCTGTTCGCGTGTAGGTAAACCATCCGTTTTATTCATTTACACCGACAATGTGAATGGAAAAACTAAAAATGTGGTGTACCAAAGAGCGTTACAATGAAAAAATTTAAAGAATTTAATAAACTGATGCTCGCGGAGCGAGCCTTGGCGACAGCTAGTATTATATATATCTATTAGGTGTAGTAAAAAGAAATCCATTATTTTTGCATTAAATTGAGGGCTTTATTTAAGATGACCCGATTTAGGTCAAATATGCGCCGCTTTGTTCGATAACTTGTTGCCATTTTAAATGTAATTTCATTATGCCTCTCTCATAGAAGCCCTCGTTCCTATTAGCAAAAAATTGAGACAGTCGAATTTCAGAAGCCTCTCTTGAAGCGAATGTTTCACCAGCAAAATTGTTCGCCATGGACAGGAACAGATGGTAATCACTTGGTGCCAGGTCCGGACTATAAGGTGGATGCAGAAGAACCTCCCAACCAAACTCCCGGAGCTTCTGGCGAGTCACTATCGATGTGTGTGGCCTGGCGTTGTCCTGATGGAACACAATTCCTCTCCTATTGGCCAAAGCTGGCCGCTTATGGGCGATTGCTTCCTTCAGACGGTCCAATTGTTGACATTAGAGTTCCGAGTTAAGAGTTTTGCCGTATGGGAGCAGCTCATAGTAGATAATTCCCTGCCAATCCCACCAAACACACAGCAAAACCTTCCTGGCCGTCAATCCTGGCTTGGCCACCGTTTCCGCCGGTTCACCGTGTTTCGACCACGACCGTTTACGCTTGACGTTGTCGTAAGTGACCCACTTTTCATCACCAGTCACCAACCGCTACAGAAATGGGTCGATTTTGTTGCGGTTCAGCAGCGATTCGCAGATGGAAATTCGGTCTATGAGGTTTTTTTGCGTTAACTCGTGTGGCACCCATACATCGAGCTTCTTTGTGTATCCAGCCTTATTCAAATGGTTCCAAACGGTTTTTTGTGCAATCTTTAGCTCTTTTTCAATCGAAACAGTGCTAACATGACGGTCGGACTCGATAATTTCCATGATTTTATCGACATTTTCGACAATTGGCCTTCCAGTGCGTGGTGCATCCTTGACATCGAAGTTACCGGAACGGAATCGACGAAACCAAAATTGCGCATGATTGGCTGTTACAGTATCAGGTCCATAAACGCTATTCACATTTTCAGCCGCCTGGCTTGCGTTTTCTCACTTATCGAAGAAAAACTGTAAAATGTAGCGAATTTTCTCTTTGCTGATGTCCATCTTTGACAAGCTCTCAAACAAAACTGAATCAATCAATCAAAAAAGTGTCAAAAAAGCTTTTTTAGTAGGAACTGTCATCTGTCTAATGCCCCCTAGCGGAACACGATCGGACTTATACAACGCGAGATGCAGATAAATAACGCCATCTATTGGAAAAATAATGGATTTCTTTTTACTACACCTAATATATAAAATAATGTTGCGAAATGTGTTTGTGTTGAACTTTCTCGGCACTGGCTGAACCGATTTGCATGCAGTTTTTTTGTTTGAATGGTGAAGTCTGCCTGAATGTTTTAAGCTATATGCGACATTGGTGCGTGTGCGACATTGGTGCGTGTGTCGTGAGATATCAGCATTTTTGTGAGTTGTAAGAATTGATAGATAGAAAGATTGATAGATTGATTGATTGACAGATTGATTGATTGATATATTAACAGATTGATAGATTGAAGGATTGACAGATTGATAGGTTGATAGATTGAAAGATTGATAAATAAACAGATTGACAGAATGATAGATTGATGGATAAATATATTGAAAACTTGATAGATTGAGAAATTGATAGATTTACTGATTGACAGATTGATAGATTGATAGATCGATAGATTGAAAGATTGATAGATTGATAGATTGACATATTGATAGGTTGATAGATTGAAAGGTTGATAAATTGACAGATTGACAGATTGATAGATTGATAGAATGACAGATTGATAGATTGATGGATAAATATATTGAAAGATTGATAGATTGACATATTGATAGAATGTCAGATTGATAGATTGATGGATAGATGTATTGAAAGATTGATTGATTGACAGATTGATAGGTTGAAAGATTGATGATAGATGGATAGATAGATGGATAGATGAATAGAGAGATGGATAGATAGATAACACCAATTCCCTAAATTAAATGGGGGAATAATTATTAATATAATAATTAATTATATATAATTAAAATTAATATAATTATTAAAATTATAATTTTACCGAGATTGCACTGCAGTCGGTATCTAGGTTATTTAAAATGAAAAAGCAGCAAAGTAGGCTTGAGCAAAAAATACGAATTCACCAAGCTATTTAAAATTTTAATGTAACAAACTTTCAAATCATAAAAAAAAATTTATTTTTATTTAAATCGGGAGTAAGCGCATTTCAGTGAATATTAAGTGTATTATATTCACAGTTAAGTACATAAAACAATGCCACGTTTCCGTGGGCGAGGGGGAAATATTGGTCGATAGTACTTGTTATGAGTCAAACAGCAGAGCAGCTCATCTTGTAGCTTACGAAATACCGCTAGCGACGGCAGACGGCCAAAAATGCAAGCTGGCATTTTGGACCTTCATACAAGCGTGCCAAGTGCAACTTTACAACATAGGTGACCTTACGCAGAATCGCCGAGCATGCGAATTATGCGAATATGAGAATCGAATGTTCGTGGGAACAAGACGACCAACAAACCCGGAAGCACACCTGCACAGATCAGCATGCGTCAGCAGGCCCATGACACCGTTCCCGAAGAACAAATCAGCGTCTGCAGAGCGCAGACTTAGGTTTAAATATATAGAATAATTAGTATATAAGCTTTTGTATTCTAAACTAAGAATCAGTTGAAATCAGTTGCTAAATATAAGTTGCAGTTAACAGTTGTAGATAATCGTTTAATAAATAATGATAAATTATAAAACTAAAGAGCGTTTCCTTTAGAAAATTCGGTCCGATAGGAGAGTGAGGGATTTCGGAAAAATCCTCACAACATTATTGGCGCAGCCGGTTTTTACAACTATCCAAAGTAGTTGACGTCCTACGAGTACAACATCGCTTCCGCGAAGTATTGCACCTTTAGGGACATTAAAAAGAGAAATAGTCCTTGGTATTCAATCAATATTCTTTTGCAAGAGTAAGCCTTGTTGCACTATTAAATGTTGCTAACTGTTGGATGTGTGTTCAGGCACTGCTAACAGAGCCCGGGAATTGTGTTCAGGCACCGAGGGTATTGCTATATTTATAGAGCGCTTGGTTTTCCCTGTTTGGAGAATAAAGAATCCTTGGCGAATTAATCTTTAAATGGACTTTTGTTTTTATATTAAAGAGTAAAACGTACTTTTCGTCGCGAAAAAAAAATATATAATCCACGAAAATAATCCGCGAAAAATTGTACGCGAAAAATTATCCGCGAAATAAACTTTTTATTCATCAAAGCCGCCGCATCGGACATAGAATTGAACTATCACAAGCACGATGGTAAGTACATGAAAAACCATATTAATTTATTGAAATTCAAATGGAAGGAAATAGCGCAATTATAGAAAATTTAAAGCAAGAAGTATTCACTTATGAACGTTTAACTGCTAGTTATTTTAGACAATTGTGGGAAGTCCTAGAGTCAGTTAATAAGAAAAGATCATTTTTAAATTCAGTTCGCAGTGAAATAGAAGGTAAAACTCAAGAAGAGAAATTTGACATAGTACTTGAACATATAAGGGAAAGCGCAAGTGATAAAAAGAGTAAAGCTTTTGAAAAAGAATTAGAAAAATTACAGCTTAGTAATAAATTATTGAAATCACAGAACAAAAAATTAAAGGACGCGTTAGCGGGTTCAGATACATCCTTGGAAGAACAAAAACTAGAAAACGACAGACTAAGGGAACTTTTATTAAAAGAAAATTTTAGCGCAGGACAGTTAAACCTATTTGAAAAAAGTAGACAAACGATCGTTGAACAAAAAGCAGAAATAGAGCATTTGAAGGAGAGATTACGTTGTGCCAACCACGAAAATAGTAACATTGGTCGTCCTCAAATGTCTAACAATAACGAATTAACAGTACATAACGAAGCGACCGGTAACTTAACACCATTATCAAAAGAATTATCAGAAGCTGGTATCGAAATCTCAAAACTGACTCCAAGTCAAATAGAATATTCACGGGAACATTCATTAAGTCCTTCGTTGACTCCACAGCCAACACCCACACAAATACCACCACCCCCGCCTCCACCCTCAGCAGGTCAATCACATCAGTTAAGACCGAAAACTGATATGATGCAGAACAAACATACCAAATCAGATTCAAATTTTTCAGCCGCGAGAGCTAATTTAGAACATTTCTTTCAATTTGGTGCCAACCAAAGAAATGACAATAGTTTGAGAGATAACAGTCCACAAGAGAGAGTTTCAAACTTCGGTAACATTCCAAAAGTAAATGAGCCCATCGCAGTCAGAGAATATAATCGTCCGAGCCACATACACGTGTCTTCAATGAGAACATTAGTCAGTGAAATGAAAAAGGTAGTTGACATGCTAGTGCCAATCTTTTCAGGAACATCTTGCCCAGAGCTTAAAATAGAAGTAGATAAATTTATACAAGGGTTTCAATTGTTGAAGAGAGAAGTCTCACCTGGGGACACAGAGCTCGCAATAGAATGCATAAAGCTGAGATTGTTTGGAAAGGCGCATAAGCGGGTTGGGGAGAAAAAATTTTCATCAATAGACGAATTTTGCGAATTTATAAAACAAAATTATGCTAAAGCAAGGACTCTAGACCAAATAAGGGCAGACTTAGATAACATTAGGCAAGGCCCAAGTGAGCCAGTGGTCCTTTTTGGTAGCAGGATAGAGGAGTTATTAAAAGAAGCGAATGAATTCGTAAAAGAAACCTATGGATTAGATAATATGGAGGTCTTTTTTAAGGATCTTGGGGTAAATGCCTTTATTAAAGGATTGCGAGATCGATCACTTGAGCAAATGTTAGCTGGAAGGGAAAATGATTCCATTGGTCAGTTAGTAGATTTTGTCGAAAGAATCCAGTCACGAATAGGCTGCAAAGTAAACGAAATCAATTTAGTAGAGGATCTGCTCAAAGAGGATAGCGTTTGTAGTTTTTGCAAAAAATCAGGACATTTTTATGCACACTGTAAGACAAGATTAAATACTCCTTTTTGCGAAAAATGTAGCATTTGCGGTCATGAAAGAGGAACGCAATGCGGCCAAGAGGAACGCCAGAAATTAAGTTGTACTTTTTGTAAAAAACAAGGCCATTTAGCCGAAAATTGTCTAGTAAAGTTGAGAGAAATGTATTGCCACATATGTCGTATTGGCGGGCACCTAGCTAATAAATTTTGCAGTATGAAGGCGAATAATTTTCAAACACAGAATCCAAGTAGAGAGAATAGCAATCAAACACAGAGTCAAAACACTACTACGTACGATAATAGAGGACAAAGCCGGTTTAACGATCGTCAAAATGTACCCAAAAATGGTCAAGGGGCTCTTAGAATTGATAATAGGCAGTGCTACAAATGCAAACAGTTTGGCCATATTTCACCAAATTGTCCGTCCGCAACTCAGAGTCAGGGAAACTATACACGGCCCGGTCAAGGCCAGTAGACCGGAAAGCCGATAATAGATTAGAAAAATTAAGGCCTATTCCAGTACCCGGTGGCGGCAATGTGCAGAAAAATGAACTAAAGAAAATAGAATTAAAAAATATGAAAAGAAGCACAGAGGAAAAATCAAGCTTATCTTGTCAGTCACAGTCGCTATTGGAACTGGATATAAATAAAATTGAAGTCGAAGACTCCACTATTAAAATAAACAAAAGTCAGCCACTCTGTAGCAGTGAGCAGATGAAGCAGAATGAAAAAACATACGTTAGGCTAAGCGAGCCTATATGTTCCGTTAGAAAGCGAAAAGAAAATAATAAGAAGGTTACATTTTCTGAACAAGTTATTGAGTATACCTATCCACGAGATGTTTATGAAATATCATATTCTAGTGATTCATGTGTAAAGCAATTTTGCACCAAGGGATGGATCATACTATTAAGTATGTTGATTATTTTGTGCACTAGTCTACAAGAGTCGCTTTCAAAGGGTTTAGTTGTTTTAGAAAGAAAAACAATGGAATTACATTTAAATAGAAAATTGAGTAAGTCAGAGTCAATTAAGAAGAAAAGGCTGCTCAAAGATCTAAAACTAAACAACTTTGACAGTTCAACAAATTCTTTAACCATAGATGAGGGATGTCGATCAGATGATGCATTTATAGTATTTCCGTGTGGACAAGCTAAAACTGATAAATTAACTCTGCTTATCGATACAGGGGCAGACACTAGTTTGCTCAAATCTGAAGTCTTAAAAGAAGAAATTGAAGTTGACAGGTCAGAGGTTAAGCAATTAGGTGGAGCATTTGGTGGTAGTATTAGTACAGAGGGAGCTGTAAGGATATCTCACCAAGAAAACAAAGCATTAAATTTTAATATGCACGTACTTCCATTTGGTAGCAAAGTACCAGCAGATGGACTTTTGGGTAGAGATGAACTGTGGACCCGTTCGGTTACGAATGGAGTTAATAAGACGATTTCATTTTTCGCAAATAGCAAGGAAATCGCAAGATTACCACTTTGTTCAGAGCAAGAGACTAGAAGAATATGCGTAGTTGAGTCAATTACGATAAACGCTAGAACTTCAAAAATAATTCCAATTAAGGTTAATATTGAATCAGGAGATATAGTGGTACATAAGCAAGAAATTTTGCAAGGAGTATACGTTGGAAATGTAATAACAAGAATCAAAAAGGGAAAGGGATTTGTACCGGTTCTGAATGCAAGTAGAAAAAATGTAAAATTTGGACAGCTAAAGGAGCTAAATTACACTCTTCTTAGGGATTATGAGGAGTTAGGAAAAACAGGGATAAATTTTGTCAAAAAGGATGAGAAAATGAATGATCGTTTTCAATTGATTATGGAAACAGTACGTTTAGATAATAATTTAAACGAAGAAGAATTAAATTCTATAAAGAGTGTATTCAGAGAATATTCTGATATTTTTCATTTGAGTGAGGATAAGCTTTCATATACGACAGTTCTTAAACACGAAATTGCAACAGAGCCAGGGCAGCCACCAGTTAATATTAGGCAATATAGACTACCAGAAGTGCATAAAATAGAAATAACCTCACAGGTTGACAAAATGCTTAAAGATGGCATTATTTCTCCAAGCAAGTCTCCTTGGAATTCTCCCATATTGTTAGTACCGAAAAAGGCCGGTGCCGATGGGAAAAAGAAATGGCGACTTGTGGTAGATTTCCGAAAATTAAACAATATTACCATTAAACAAGTTTTTCCAATTCCTAAAATAGATGAAATTCTCGATCAGTTGGGTTGCAGTAGGTATTTTTCAACTTTAGATTTAGCCAGCGGATACCATCAAGTGCTTATCGAAGAAAAAGATAAAGAGAAAACAGCATTTAGCACGGGAATGGGACATTTTGAATTTACCAGAATGCCTTTTGGGCTCACGGGAGCACCTGCAACCTTTCAACGCATAATGAATAGCATTCTCACTGGTTTGCAGGGAATTGATTGTTTTGTTTATCTTGATGATATCGTTATTTATGCTAGGAATTTAGAAGAGCATGAAGAAAGATTATGTAAGGTTTTTGAAGTCTTAAGACATAACAGTTTAAAACTTCAAACAGAGAAATGTCAATTTCTTAAAAAAGAAGTTATATATTTAGGGCATAAATGTTCGGAATCAGGCGTGCTGCCAGATCCACTAAAGGTAGAAAGTGTACAAAAAATATCACCACCCAGAAATGTCAAACAGTTACAAGCTTTCCTTGGATTAATCAATTATTATCGCGAATTTATACCAAATGCGGCAAAAATTTCAGTTCCACTAAACAAATTATTACGACAAAACGTTAAGTTTGAATGGAATAATGATTGTTTGAAGGCCATGGAACAGCTTAAAGCTGCGGTAACCTCACCTCCTTTACTTCAATATCCAGATTTTTCGAAAACGTTTGTTCTAACAACAGACGCTAGTAATGAAGCCTTAGGAGCTGTTCTCTCGCAAGGAGAACCAGGGGAAGATTTGCCTATTTATTTTGCCAGCAGAGCGTTAAAAGAAACTGAGAAACGATATTCTACAATTGAGAAAGAATTTTTGGCAATAGTTTGGGCTGTGAAAAATTTTAGGACCTATTTATTGGGGAGACCTTTCAAAATATACACCGATCATAAGCCATTAAAAGGTATAGCCAATTTAAAGGAACAAGATTCGAGACAAGGTCGTTTTCGCCTTAAACTTTTAGAGTACGATTTTGAAATTTTTTATAAGCCGGGAAAAAATAATCAAAACGCTGACGCTTTGAGTAGAATTCCACTTATCGACAGCACAATATCTGTAGTAACAAGAGCTCAGGCTAAAGAAAACCCTGATGAAATAACTGATGAAAATATTGAAGAAGACATGGTACAAGTTTTAACTGACCCAAAGGAGATTGTAAAGGTCCTTAAAACATTTCATGATTCACCCATAGGAGGTCATAAAGGGACAATGAAGACGTTTTTGCGAATTCGAAAACAATTTAAGTGGCAAGGCATGCAAAAACAAATAAAAGATTACGTGAAAACATGTGAACTTTGTCAGAAAAATAAAAGTTCAAAAGTCGAGAAAATGCCGATGGCTCTCACAAAGATATCCCAACGTCCTTTTGATAAGATATATATGGACATGGTGGGTCCCCTACCAGTCACTTCAAGCGGTAATAAATATATTCTTACATTTTTAGATGATTTTTCAAAATTTTTCATATGTACAGGCATTCCCGATGCAGAATCGTCGACAGTAGCAAAAGCGTTCTTTAACGAAGTAATTTAAAAATTCAATATTCCACGAATTCTTGTCACTGACAATGGCACAAACTTCACTTCAAAACTTTTTAAGGAAGTATGCAGGCTAATGGGAATTAAGAAAATAGAGACTTCTCCATATCATCCGCAAGCCAATGGTGCTTTAGAAAGAAGCCATAGAATATTAGCCGAATTTTTAAGAACTTTTGCGAAAGAAGACGGTACAAATTGGGATGATTGGCTTCATCATGCCATGCATGTACACAATAATACTGTACACAGCACTACGAAACAAACGCCTAGCAAAACGCTTTTTGGTTTCGACTTTGATGTACCTGTTAATCTAAAAAGGAAGCCCGCTCCTCTATACAATATTGATGATTATTCAAAAATATTAAAGTACCAGATTCAAAGAACGCATGAATTAGTTCGACAAAATCAAGAAAAAGGAAAGCAAAATTCGAAATTATACTATGATAAGGGATCGAAAAATAGGGAATTTAAGGTAGGAGATAAGGTCTGGCTGAAAAACCAAACCAGAAAGAATAAATTTTCGCCTATTTGGGAGGGACCTTATAGAGTTGTATCACTTCCCACTTCTGTAAATGCTAGAATTTTAATCAAGGGCAAAGAAAAAACCTTCCACAGAAATTTGTTAAAAGTCAATCAGGAAAAAGCGAACATTCAATACATAAAAGCAGGGAAAGAGGCAGAAGATATTAACCGCAAGCTAACCGAAGAGCATGTACAATTGACTCGAATTTCAGTCAAGGGATCTTTTAAACATTTTCTAAAAAATTCAGAAAAAAATCGCTATAGGAACGTGCCTTGTTTTGACCACAGTCGTGTAAAAATATCACGACAACACGAGAACATGTCAGGATATATTCATGCTAGTTTTGTGGATGGATACAAAAAGACGAAGTCATATATAGCTACGCAGGGACCTCTCGAAAATTCCATACAAGACTTCTTTCAAATGGTATGGGAACAAAATTGTAATACCATAGTTATGCTCACGAAGTCGAGAGAGTGTGCTAGATACTGGGAAGCTGACGTAAATTCCACCAAAATATTTTCGCAATTTCGCGTTAAAACGCTCAATAAAAATGAAAACAAGAATTTTGTTTGTACGGAATTAGAACTATACGATCAAAAATCAGAAACTTCTAGAAAAATTTACCATTGGCAATTTAAGTGTTGGGCCGATCAAGGCATACCAAATGCTAAATTATTATGGCAATTTATAAGGTTAGTTAAGGAAAATCAAAAGAGGTTAACTACTAATATAACAAATCCGCCGCCGATGATAGTTCATTGCGCTGCAGGCATAGGTAGAACATGCGTTTTTATAGCTTTAAATATCGCCTTAGATTTGAAAGAAAATAAAAAGAACATAAAGGTACGCGAAATAGTAAACAAAATACGTGCACAAAGGGCGCAAGCAATTCCAAACGCCACACAATACATATTTTGTTACCAGGCCCTTAAAGTACTACTTAAATGAAAATTTATAGAATAAACTCATTCTTTGCTTTTTCTTATTTTCGAAGCGATCCTATTTCAAACTGGCGCTACCAGAAATTAAGCTCCACCACGCGACAATTACATATCTTAAAAAAATAAAAAATAAACAATTTTCTCGCATATCAAAACAAGCGAAGACACAATAAAAGCAAAATAATTTTTTTTTTAATTTTTGAACAGTTGAAGCTAGCCGCGAAGTAAATGTTGATGAGCAAACACATTTTTTTTAATATAGTGCACTTGACATTGCAAAAATAAGAAATTAATAATTGAACTCAAACAAACAAAAGACAGTCGAAAGGAAAACAGGTCAAGTTCAAAATTAATTATGCAACAGTTTAAAGTTTTCAAGTTCAATGTAAATAGCCAATCAACACTTTTGACAAGAACAATACTACCCCAGTAAGAAATTACTAGACAACATAACTAATGGCATGGATTAGTTCTCAATTTTAGGCATTGTATGTCACGTATGTCTCGTCAGCTCGGTCACCTCATACCAGCAGTTATATATGGAAAAGCTCGAATCAAATTTGGGGTTTGCCGAAATAAAAATTGGAACAGCCGAGGTAGTGACTGGATATGACTACATTCTGCACAAAATTGTTCCACAAGAGATCCACAATATTTTGGAAAAATTCGAAGAGTCCAGAAGTTTACTAAACAACACCCTATACGACCAACTCATTGCTGCAGAAACCGAATCCATTGAAGCAATCTTGCATACAATATTGCCAAAACGAGAAAAAAGAAGCCCGTTCGATGGCATCGGCACAGGGCTAAAGTGGCTATTCGGGACTATGGACGCAAACGATCGAGAAACTATTGAAGATCATCTCTCAACAATAGATGCGAACAATGAACAAATAATTCGAAATATGAATCAACAGATCCGCATTAACAATAATTTCAATGAGTCGGTGAGCAGAATAAAAAACCTTGTCGAAACCGATCAAAAAATACTAAAAGAACTTTATACGAACTATTCAGAATTCAAGAACGAGGTGCTGACCGAAGAGTTAGCAATTAGGTTGCTGTTTAGGCTTCAAATGTTAAAAAGCCAAGCGGAATCGATTCAACAAAATATTGCGTCCGCAAGGACTGGAATCATTAATCCAGCAATATTATCAAGAGAAGAGATTAACGAGTACAACATTAATATTAATAAACTAAAGGGAATGACACTCGGCGTGGCAACAAAAGATGACAAAATTATTTTTGTCATCAAAGTACCCACCACGATAACAGAAATCGAAAAGTCGTTATTGGTACCAATACCAAATGAAAGCTCATTACAAATAGTCGCTGGGCTCGAAACAATCTTAGAGCTAAACAACCAAACATTCACCTTCGGATTAGGTCAGTCAATTTTTAACATGAAACGAAGCAGGCATTGTGTTGTGATAGGCAAATGTTCTCTGTCAAAAAATATTAAAGAAGAAATAATAGCGTTAGAAGAGAATATAGTTATTTTAATAAATGCGAAAGAAACTCTTATTAATAGCACCTGCGATGCCAGGCGAAAATACGTAACAGGACACTTTTTCCTTGATTTCCAGAACTGCACCCTACAAATAGGTTCGTTTCAGTTTAAATCCAGGGTTACAGAATATAAAGAAATGTTTATTGTACCCAAAGAAAGAAACCCAATTTTACTTCAAGAAGTTCCAAATTTCGAGGACTTAATTTTGAATCAAGAAAAAGCAAACGAAGAGATAGCAGCAATCACCTATCATCGGAAGCTACAAATGATTTCAGGCGCCTCAGTATCAACAATAATTTTTGTCACTCTTTTCATAGTTGTAATCATTTTGTATAGAATAAAAAGAGAGAAAACCCCTGCAAAAGAAATTATTAAAGAATATAGCAAGAATGAAGAAACGGTTTAAAAAAAAAAAAAAAAAAAAAAGACTTTAATATTAATTTTTTACATTTTTGCTTATATTGCAATATTTTTAAATTAGGGCATTAATCGAGGCGTAGTATGAAAACGAACAACTTTAGCATAAATATTTACCATTTTTTAAATCAGTCGAAAATCAGAGTTGACAAAGACAGTTTAAAAATTTCGATTTGTTTTAAAAGTGCAAACATATCTGAAAGGTGACGGTAACTATAGTAATGAACACAGAGGTAATAAAAACGGACGTTATTTGACGCCAATTTAAAAGGCGACGCGAGTTAGTAACTATGACGGACGTTTCCTCCCTACTCTCAGACCGATGGCTAGGGGACAATATTCTGAACGCATTCTTAATTTGGTCATGGCAAAGCCTAAGCACCCAAGGCAGAAAAAAAGTTCATTTATTTGATTCGCATTTCTACCCCAGTATAAAGGAATGGAGCCAAAGTCTCAACAAAGTAGTGCCCAGGATGCGAGTGGACAGTTTTGTAAGACGAATAAATATTTTTCATTTTGAATATTTGATTATCCCGATAATAGAAGAAAACCATTGGATGCTAGCCATTGTTTCATGGCCAAACATCTACGTGTTGGACTCTTTGCAGCCACACGTAAACTTAGCAAGGTGCGCGACAAAATTTATTCATGAATTCATTGCGGATGAGTCAAAAGTCAGTTGTGAGGACCCTAAGAAAATTTACGATGAGAAAACAATGCCTATGATCTATCCAAATTGTCCACAACAACCCAACACTATAGATTGTGGAATCTTCATAATTAAGTTCTTTAATAATTTCATAAAGGTATTTAACCAGGGTGAGACTTTTCAACCCCAACACGCAAACTTCTCAATATCAAACTGTAAATACACAAGAAAATTTCTGGCGGAAATCGCCATGTCATGGGTACGAGAGCGAAATACAGAGTCCAAAAACCCAGTCGACGATAAAAAAATTGTCAACGCCGCTTGGGAAGAAGTTAGGCGCGATTGGTTACCAGGGACATACCTTAAGAGGGCAGTTGTGTTAAGTAATGGACGATTTAGACTTAGGAAGGACAGGAAGGGAAGAGAATTATATAACAAGATTTGAAATGAACTAAAGGCAGGGACACAAGAATAGTTGTAGCACAGGTAGGGAATAATTTCATGTTTTCTTTTTCTTTTCAGGAAGACCAATGAGGCTTAACGATGGATATCAGACGTAAAATTTCCCTTCTAAAATTTGGAAACTCAATTGAAAGTGTTGAAATTTCTAAATTTAATTTAGTTTCCAAACTAAGAAGAGGGGAAGAGTGATTGGTAAGAAAAAATTATTTAAAAAAAAAAAAAAATAAGAGGAAATTGGAGATATACATATAAAAAAAAAATAATAATAATAATAAAAAAAAAAAAATTAAAAAATCAAGTATCTAAATTAACAAAATTTGACATTACACTTCACATAAAAAAAAGGAGTAATTTCCCACTAGTTGCACTTCAAAGTTTAAAGAAAAGAAAAGCGAATTATTCAAAAAATTATAAATATAAAATATATAAAATCATTCAAAATTATTAAAAAAAAAAAATAAAAAAAATAATATATATATATATATATATATATACATATTTGAATGGAAAAATATTCTGAGGAAAAAACATACAAAATTTAAAATTCAAAATGTTCGAAATTATGAAATTTAAATAGATCATACTAATAGTAAAAATTTAAATTGCAATAAAAGACTAAAAATTCGATAACATATATGTATATAGTAGTAAGAAAAATCGAAAAATTAGTAGCTTAAAACTGAATTATATAATTATGAATATTATACAATTATTATATTATAAAATTAAAATATAGATTATAATCTGTAAGTCAAATTTTTGTAAATTACAGGTGGGAGACAGTTGAAACAAAGAAAATATTTAATGAAAAAAAAAAGAAAGAAAAATAATAAATAAATTGAACATGAGAAACCCATAATTAAAAAAAAAAAAAAAAAAAAAAGAACAAGTATGAAAAAAAAAAATTATAAAAAACAAAAAAATCAAATTAAATAATAAAAAAAAAAAAATTTTAATAGTGATAAAAACACACTCCAACTGTCTCAATCGAATCTATAGCAGAATGACGCAGGAGAGGACATCGATGGGATGCTGACCATGCTGACCACAAGCTTCGTAATTAACCAATATGGCGTAAGGTCATCACCTACCAGAACCAGAAACAAGAAAACTCAAAACGTTAGTCGGAAGTTCGAGCAGTTCCAGAGTTGCACCAACGAAAAATATGAAAGTTAAACCACTTAAAATTTTGGGACCAAATAAATACTTTTCCTGTCGGATCCCAACAAGCAGCCAATCTTCCTATAACAGATGACTCAAATCACTAAGATGGCTTTTGCGGCAATCCTTACAATAGCAATGACAAACTTACCTTCCACCGTTAATTTGAATGCCAAAATGTGGCATCGTCTTCAAAAGGGGGAGGGATGTTATGAGTCAAACAGCAGAGCAGCTCATCTTGTAGCTTACGAAATACCGCTAGCGACGGCAGACGGCCAAAAATGCAAGCTGGCATTTTGGACCTTCATACAAGCGTGCCAAGTGCAACTTTACAACATAGGTGACCTTACGCAGAATCGCCGAGCATGCGAATTATGCGAATATGAGAATCGAATGTTCGTGGGAACAAGACGACCAACAAACCCGGAAGCACACCTGCACAGATCAGCATGCGTCAGCAGGCCCATGACACCGTTCCCGAAGAACAAATCAGCGTCTGCAGAGCGCAGACTTAGGTTTAAATATATAGAATAATTAGTATATAAGCTTTTGTATTCTAAACTAAGAGTCAGTTGAAATCAGTTGCTAAATATAAGTTGCAGTTAATCGTTTAATAAATAATGATAAATTATAAAACTAAAGAGCGTTTCCTTTAGAAAATTCGGTCCGATAGGCGAGTAAGGATTTCGGAAAAATCCTCAACATAGTTTAAGTAAAAATTTATAGCATAATGTTTAAATTTCACACAAAGAATGAATAAAAACCTAGAGTATTTAAAAACATACTACTTTACCACTTTTATTACTTTTGCCCAATATCAATCTGTACCGGGAGAAGAAACGAGTGCGGGTCATACGAAGCTGGCTGGTGCCAGCTAGTATATATATACAATATTTTTTTATTCTTTTTATTTTTTAATTTTAATTTTATTTATTTTTTTATTAAAATTTTTTTGTCCGCGTTCGATACTGACGGAAAATGTAATAGGCTTTTCAGACTATCAAATTAAATCAGTATTTAGCGCGCTAAATGCAGTTGACATATATACCCATTCAGACTACACCTATTTGCATTTAACACCATTCTGCATATAAGTCAACTGTTTTGGTTGTTGAATAAGGCGGCCAGCCGTCCCGCATTTTGCGGAATCGTCCAGTAAAGACATTTGTGATCACGTATTGCAACATCAAATAAAATATATATTCAGGCGCGCAGCCAGGATTTCAATTTGGGGGGGGTTCGCAGAAAATTTTTCTAAATATTTTTTGTTTTTATTTTCGTAAAAAGCTTACAAAATATATAATTAAAATATATTTACATAAATATTTTACATATTTATAAGGTGTACAAAGTAAAAAAAAGTATTTTCGAAGGAACTTATTCAATTTAAAGTGCAATGTTAAGTCTGCGCTTGCTTTCAGCAAGTTTATTTAGTATGTCCTCTACACTGGGAGTAAGATCTCGATGGACGTAGAGGAGTGCTAAGGCATTTAACCTCTGTTCTGTCATTGTAGATCTAAGATAAGTTTTGAGTCGGCGGAGAGTTGAAAACGAACTCTCATTTTCACATGTGGTTATTGGAAGAGTAGCCAAAATAGTTAATAAAATCAAAATAGTTGGTAAAATATCTTTTTTACAAAATTTTATAGCGTCAAACACTGTTTTTGGTCTTTCATTTTTTTCTAAATTATTAATTAATTTATACCAAATAGTGAGCTCCATTTTTGAATCATCAAAATTTCCCTCTAAATCATCTTGATAAAACTGAAAGAGTTTTTTAAATTTGTCTAAAACATCATCAACTGTTGCAGTATCGCTTTGAGGAAATAAAACTTAAAAATCAAGAAAAATATCCTTGTGTTTTGAAAAGCGATTGGTTAAGTTGACAATAAATGCATCCACAAAAGGTAAATAAAGGGAAATACGATAATAATATTCAACACTTTTAGTATGAAAATGTGCTTCGTGGTCCTGAGAATGTGCGAGCCTAGGTTTTTGCAAAATAAGTCCGCTTGATAAAGCTTGCTTCTCAGCGTTTTTAAACAATTTCTGAAATTCTTCCTCAGCGTTACTTCTTAAGGTTTGAATATTCTCTAAGCATATATCTGCTAGGACAACAGCATATTTGAGATCAATGTTTCTACCTTGTAAATATTTACATAGAACAAATGTGTAACTAAAAACTTGATTTATACAATGAAGAGATATAAGAAATTCGCCTTTTTGTAAGGCACATTTTAATAAATTAGACTGACTTGACACATTTTGATCATTCCAAGAGGAAATTCGGTCAAGAACTAAAATTATTGCATCATAAAACTTAATAAAAGAGTTTGTAGGACGGCGATGTAGAAATGTAAGCTGTGTCGTGTTTTTTTTCCTTAATTTGGGGGGGGTTTGAACCCCCAAAACCCCCCCCTGGCTGCGCGCCTGTATATATTACCCAGAACATATATAATTTATAATTCATACATCAATAGTACTATTGTTGCTTTCTAATTTAAGTACAACAATTCCGGGAAATAATGTGTCTTTTTTGGATAGGGGTGGTTGTCCCTCATAGACTTATTACAAATTTGGCCTCCTTATTTTTCAATGTCCTTAAAAACAAGGAGAAATTGAATAAAAGGGAGCTTCTCAAAATAGAGGTCATGTCATATTTAAAGAGGAGGAACACCATTTTTATTAACAAATTAGGGCTTTTCATTTCTTCTCAACACAATTTTCTCGATTTTACACAATTTGCGGCAGGCGTCAACCAGCTGTTTGGGCTAAGGTTGCCTAGAATTAATTTTTATTTCGTTCTTTTCTCGCCACTGTTTCAGCGAATTCATCATAAATTCAGAATATATCTCTACATTTAGCTGGCCCTAAATGCATTTAAATACACGGATAAATGCAGAAGTTGGCTCTAAATCTAGATTTAGCTGCTAGTCTTTTTCAATGAAACGTTCAGATATGACTAATTTTGGGTAAAAAAAAAACATGAATCTGATTGTGACTAAAACTCTATGTGATATATAATTTGATATCATGTCTAATGTGAACACCCTTGCCCCAGTGAAAACCCTTTTTGCCTATTCTTCTTTATTTCCATTCTTTGTCGTCGATAGTCGTTTCGTTCATGCCTATTCTGATTGCATGAATTAAACTTTTATAATCACTCCTTAATGTGATTTTGCCGAAAGAAGTTGGAAAACTGCGGTAAGGAGCTTTCTTGTATTTTATTGTAACTCAAGATTGACTTGTGAACTTATACATAGAAATAAACCGTGCTGTGCCGTGCCTGAGCTAAAATTGAGTTGTGCTAAGCTGAAAGCTAATTGCAACGTAGCCGGTTAAATTCGAGAGAACTTTAAATCACATTTCTTTATTTCGCAGTTTCATTTCGTACTTTCTTGAACGACTGCCAGCGTGTACGAAATAACTGAAAGTTTAGAGTTGCCGTTCGACGATGGAACAGCAACAAGGGAAGATACAACATTCCCCTGTGCGTCGAAATCCTCTCCTACAGTCCGACGCAGAAGCCGTGCCATCGATTTCAACACAGGCAAAGCAGTCAGCTTTGGAAACAGAATGTGCTGAAGCGCAAACTCAGCAAGCAAAGTCAAATTAAGCGCCTGTGTCTCATCCTAATCATGTGGTGGACATGCAAAAGCAACTCGATGCATTGAAACGCAAGCTTGCGGAAACGAATGCCAAACTTTTAGATAGCCAACGCCAGTGTCAGCAAATGAATTCCACTTCTCAAGATGAATGTGTGCAGTCAAAGTCGAGTCATCCAGGTTTGCCTTTAACGTTCGAAACGCAAGACAGAACTTACCTTTCAGGTCACGCAGCCGGCGTCCCGAGCACTCCACATGTCGAGGTGTTGGGCGCGCCAATGGGTTCTATATCAGAAGCCTATTACACTAATACAGACACAGATACAGCCGTTTCTATTGCCACCAACTCTAATATCCCGTTAGCCCCGATCAATTCTGCCGCCAACGCACCTCTTCCGCAGTCAGCGCAGACCTGCAGCGCATCGGCAACGTATGCAGTGACTGCAGCCAGCAGTTCTTATAGACCTACATCGCCGGCGAATAACGCCGCCATTTTGCCATTTTATCTTCTGCATTTAAGGCAGCCGAATGTGATGAACGCCTTTCTGCCGCAGCTAGCACAGACAGTAGCTGTGGCAAGCAGTTCTAATTTTTGCAAATTGCCGCCAAATAATCCCGCCATTTTCCCTCTCACATTCAAGCCAGCCGAACGTGGGGAATCCGAGAAAACTCCAAGAAATGCCGGAGTTTAGTGGAGAACCTCAAGACTGGCCCGCCTTTTACACTGCCTTCAGCCAATCGACAGCAGCATATGCCTACACTTATCTGGAGAATCATCAACGATTACTAAAATGCCTGAAAGGTGACGCTCGGGAGACAGTAAAGTCTCTTTTAATTCACCCGGACAAGATAACGGCGGTGATCGATCAACTACGTTTTCTATACAATTAATTCAAAGCCAGCTTCGCCAAGTAAGGGAAATTACAAGCGTATTTGAGCAAGATCTAGTCAAAATAATTCCTTTCGCAACAAAATTAAAAAATTTGTGCACATTTTAACAATCGACAAACGGTCAGCACCACATTGCCAATGCAGCGTTGCTTGAAGAACTCGTCTCCAAATTGCCGATGAGCAAAAAGATGGAATGGGCTTGAATTGCGTTGAATATGCAACCGTATCCGACAATCGCGCATTTCATTGATTTTCTTAGCGAGGCTGCCAACTTGATATGTTCCGCTCAAGACAATGAACTCCTAAATGCCGTTGAAAATCCAGCTTAGTGCCTTCTCTGCCAAGGAAAGCATAACATTTATGAATGTTCAGGCTTTTCAAGCCTCGCCGTTCACGAACGTTGGACGCAAATAAAGAAGCTGTTGTTCCGTATTCTGCCTGTAATGCTATATGGAAAAAATTGCCGCATGGACGTGTACGCCTTGTTTGATGAAGGATCTTCCGTAACAATGCTAGATAAGTCGACTGCCGAGAAGCTTGGTGTGCGCAGAAAAATAAATAAGCTGAATATTCAATGGATAAGCCATTGTAGATTGGTGGTCGTTCAGCACAAGAAAATTCAACAGTGTTTAATGTGAAAATAAAAATATTGGGTAAATCTAATTGTCATATGCTGCGCAAGGTTCATGCAGTTTCGAATTAAAACCTGCCATCACAAAGTTTGTCCGAAAAAGACATACGATCTGCCTTTAAATCATCGAGTGCACCTGTAAAGCCATATTTCAATCTAATACCCCTTATTCTTATACATAGGTCCAAATCACGCCTATCTTGAACTGCCTATGAATATTGAGAGGCCAGCTGCGTCTGGACCCATTGCTTGCAACACCAAACTTGGTTGGGTTGGGAGGCAATAAAAAGAATCGGTGAGCGTTTTGAAACCGGGCTGCTATGTAATCAAGATGAACGCCTACGATCATTCGCAACACAACAGCGCCAGAGCGATTGAAGCTTTTATTAAACATCATTACATTGAGTATCTCGTGGATAGCTTCGTCAGTGAAGAAGAAGCACTAAGCGTATCGAAAGAGGTAAGAGATATCCACAAGGATGGTGGAATCGAATTGATAGGTTTCGTTTCAAGTTCAGCCACAGTTCGAAAGGCTCTGGACGGATGCGAACTGCCAAAAGATATGCTCTCAATTGAAGGGTTTGAGAAAGTGCTGGGCATATACTGGGAGAGCTCTTCTGACATGCTTAAATTCAAGATTCAATTCAACAAAGTCAGTCCAGCTGTGATATGAGGTCACAGAAAGCCTACTAAATGGGATCTATTAAGCATCGTAATGTCTACATTTGATCCCCTTCGATTCCTATATATGTTCACTATAGGAGGAAAACTCATACTTCGAGAACTATGGTGCCGAGATTGCCAATGGGACGAAGAGGTTCCCGATGGCTTAGCCGATTCCTGGCTACAATGGAGAACGCAGATGGACAAAATTGCCGATTTTCATATCACAAGATGGTAATGTCCAAATGGAGAGCCGATGAGCATTCAACTCCACGTTTTCGCAGATGCCAGTGAAGACGCGTTCGCTGCAGTAGCCTACTGGAGATACACGAGTGTCGATAGAAATATGCACGTAAGCTTCATAGCGTCGAGAACTTAATGTGCCCCTATGAAGTTAACTTCAATTCCACGCCTGGAACTATGTTACAAGCTACAGTGTTGGATAGACGTCTCAGACAAACCGTGTTAGAAAGCCATGCATTCAAGCCAGAGAGATGCTATTTGTGGAGTGATTCAAGAACCGTTTTAAAATGGATCGGAAGCAAGCATCGGCGATATAATTCGTTTGTTGCGCACCGAGTCGCTGAAATATAAGCATCCACAGAAGTCGCAGATTGGAGGTGGCTTCCGACGAACGAAAACGTCGCCGACGAAGCAACTAGATTCTCAAAAAAGATAGACTTTTCGCCAATTTCAGGTTGGGTGCGTGGGCCTACTTTCTTAAAAATCGAAAAAAGCGAATGGCCAAAAGACTGCGAGTCAGAAATAGTGATCGCTGAAGAGGAAATCCGCCAGAAAACATGCTTACTAGCCTTAAACAAAGAATTTGTCAATTTTGATCGCTTTTCATCAGAGACATTACAGTTATAAGAAATAAGGAAAAAAATTGGACTGTAACTATTAAAATTTAATTGAACAAAAATTTACTGTCGGATAACTGTTTCAAACAATGAGACTATATTTCATCCTGCTATAACAGTTATTGAAGGAACAAATTTTTTTCCGTTGCTCAGAATTTTTATTTTCCAATAAAATTTTTCTACGTTGCCTGATAACAATTATGAATAAGAAAAAAAATTTTCCGTTGCTTAAAACTTTTATCTATCAATAAATAGATTTAGCGTCGCCTCAAAACATTTGTCAATGAGAAAAACTTCACTTTTAAAAGTTATAGGTGTATTTCAAGTTAGCCGCGAGTTTCTGAAAATAGTTTTTAATTCAGTTTTCTTTAAAAAAGTTTCCATAAAAACTTTTCTTCGAATACAATTTTTCATAATGGGACGTAAGAGAAACCTTTTTATTAGGGATTTTTTTAACCGTCAAGAAAACAATTCACGTAATGTGTGCAAAATATGCTCTTCAAAATTTATTGGTGATAATACTACCAATTTGAAGAAGAATTAAAAATCAGCCCATTTGGAGGTTTATGAAGAAGAAAAGAGGAAAATTGAAAAAGCCATACTTGCGAAAACTGGCGCACATTGTGCACGCTGCTCCAGCTAACCAAGAGTCTGTTGAGAGGGCTTTTTCGTCTTTAAGGCTTCTTCTTACAGACAAAAGGTGCAATTTGGCTGACGAAACTCTCGCTCGAACCCTTTTCGTTAAATTAAATAATCATTAACATTTTGTTTTAACTTTTAAGTTATTATTTATTGCGTTTCAATAAAAACTTTATACTTGTAATTATTGTTTTAAAGTGACATAAATTTATATATGTAGGATTTTTTATTCATCCAGGGTGGTTGAAAAGTATTTGCGCTCGAAATGAAAGAATACCGTTTTGGTTACGAAATTTTTTTTTTATTCAATATAATCTCTTAGAAGCTCAGGTTGAGGTTAAACCACGGCTAAACCACCTTATAACCATACTTGTTTTAAAAAAGGGATTTTTCGAGGAAAATAGGGGAGAGTATAAGAAAATCATGCGTGTGGCAACACTTTTTGAATTGAACTGCTTGCCTACCCCGTTTATATAGTCTCGTGTATAATAGCTCTAAGAAGAACAGCTGATTATTTCGAACACGCTTTAAAAATGTCATACAATACTACAAGCGACACTTCCCAAAATCACTAAGACGGGTGAGGGGAGCTTGTATAAACCGACTTTGCCCATTCACAATCTGACTTTGCCCACAGTTAACACATTCACATAAAATAAAATGACTTTCACCACGATTTGTGTACATATGAACTCGCCCATCGACATTACAATCTGACTTTCAACACAGCAGAGCTCAATGCTTATTACCCTCTAGGAAGCGTGAGGTATATTGCCCGGATGCAACTAGTACTTTCACCAAAACTAAAGAACTAGTGCAAAGGTTGCCATTATATAGTTGTTGCAAAGAGCGTTGGTGCTCCGAAATCAAAAATAAAATCTATCTTTATATATTACAAATATTTTTGTAAATAAAACAAACACGAAAAATAATTCGGTGTCTTTTAAATATTGCGTATTGGAGGCTCAAAAAATTTTAGAACAAAAAAAAACCAAAAAACCACAAAATATGGTCAATAATCGTTCAAAGGAACTAGTGTTTTACTATACCCAATTTAACCAATTGGTTCCCAAATCACTAAAAAAGCGTTAGTTAAAGTGTACAATTAGTGATTTTTTAGCCCACACGCAATGTTAATTTTGTACAGAGTAATACATAACCAGGGGTATGAAGAAGAACCAGTGCTGGTGGAATTAGAACTAGTAAAACGCTAGAGCTTAACTACTCATACTTCCTGCAGGGCTGTTGAACTGTTCACCACAGCAGTCGTTGACAAAACTCTATCTTTTTCAGTCGCACTCATGTAAACTGTTCTCTGTCTCTATCGCACCCGTATATTCTTATCATACCTACAAGCAAATTCAAAAAATTTAGAGAGTGTCGCTTGTAGTATTGTATGAAAAATGTATTCATTCGATACGATTCCTTAAGGTCCGTTAAACTCTTGCATTAAAAGCGTGCATATAATATGGTTTTAATTAAAATAGACGTTAAAATAGAAAAACTTATTTCGCCCCCCACGCAAAACAGAATTGCTATGGCACTGGCCATTGGCGGTAATTGAAGCACTGAAGAAGTGGCGTATTTATTTGCACGGATTGAGGTTAAAGGTCATTACTGATTGCCATGCGTTCGCAATGACAATGCGTAAACAAGATATTCCTCCTAGAATATGCAGTTGGGCGATGTCACAGCAGGAGTATAATTTTGAAGTAATCCACCGTCCGGCTACTAGGATGAAACATGTCGATGCTCTAAGTCACATAAGTTGTTTAATTATGCAAGAGTCTTGGATACATAAATTGCGCGAGTGTTAAAAGCAAGACGAGTGGGTTAAAACAGTTTGAAGGGTTTTGGAGACGGGTCGGTATGAGGATTGTTTCGACGACGAGGTACTGCATAAAGCTCACACCAAAGAGCTTATTGTTGTGCCATCGGGAATGGAAAACGAAATACTTACCACAGCACAGGGCTAGCTGACGTAGGCAAGAAAGTTGCAAAAGTGATGAAGAATTGAGAAGAATGTATAATTTTAGATGCAAAATCAGGTCGGAAAGAAGGTTTCTTAAATCCCATAGATAAGGGAAACATTCCGTTAGAAACTTACCATGTTGACCACGTAGGGCCGATGGAGTCTACCAAGGTTGTGTGGCTGTATCCCACCAAGGATACAGGTGCCGAGGCTGTTGTTGACCGGTTAAACAAACAAGCTACAATATTCGGAAATCTGAAGAGAGTGTTGTGTGTACTGGGGAGACGGACCTCTAGTAAAGCGCCAACAAAGGATTCCGTTGAATAAAACACTCGTTACTCCTTTTCAATAGGTGTTTCTTTTATTAAAGTCTTTTAATGAGTGTACAGGTTCTACTCTAGCTTACTTTACTGCCCTAATTCCCTAGCTAACACTGAGATCCACAATTTGTCGTCCTGGCTCGTAAGTAGGTGCGCCAAAGTTGAGATCTGATTAGACTTTCGATTCCAAACTGCAAGTCCTCTTCCGTAGATAGAAGCTCCGCTTAAATAGATCAATATTGCCCATCTAGCAATATTGGATATTAGTTGATTTCATAAGTATGACTTCGAACTTCCCCTGCCGGTGTGCATACGTTGCACTTGTTGTTGTTGCACCTGGCTCTTGTTGTTGTGTTGACCGGCTTGTAACTTCTTGCGTACGTTGCGTTGATTGCCCTTCTCGATCGCCTGGTGTTGTTGTTGCCAATAGCTTTATTGCTGTGTTTCTATTGTTGACGTAGGTCTGCCTTTGAAGACGTTGAACCGCTTATGCCGTTGCTTATTGCTGACTTGCATGCTCGTGGTCTTTCGTGTTTTCCCCCGCTCGCCCTTTCCTCTGATCAGCGTTGTGCCAAGTTTTGGTACCGGCGATCGGTATGCTTGCTTACGTAATTGTTCTCAGTAGTCGAGTTCTTATGTTGTTGTTGTTCTTGCTGAAGGGTGTCGGATTTCGAGCTTGGTTCTGTGTCGTCGAACTCCTTTGCTGTGTTTCGATTGTTTTTGTATGTTTTGTCACTTTTACCGCTTAGAGCTGATAGCGTGACGTTGGAGTGTGACGTGACGTTAGTTATGTTTAGTACGACTCACAACATCCCTCCCCTCCTCGGCAAGTCACGAGCATCGTGACTGTTCATAAAAACGTTGCGGCTACCAGGTTGAAATCTGAGACTCGGGTCAGCCTGCTATGAGGTCTGCTGATAGTGGCTATGGGCTCGCCGATGTCACTGGTAATGCTCTGGTACGTTGCTTGCTTGGGTGGGTGTGATGATATCTAATCATCCCGATCTTCTTGATACTTGTGCCGGTGCGTGATGAAAATTGATGTCGCTGCTTCTATGATGCGTTTTGTCTTGATTGTTGCTGTTCCGGTGTGGGATCTCAGTGTTTTGAAGAAGATTTAGAATTGTACTTTCTACCTTAAAACTATTGTTATATTTGCTCAATTTGTTTTCAAACATTTTGATATTGACAATATTTTCATATGTATGTTTTACTTTACTTTTTTTTTTTAGAATTAATAGGTATTCAATATTTTATGAATTTTAATTCATATTTTCTTTCAAACCGTGATATACTTATATTAGTTTTTCTCTTTTTTTTTTCATTGGATCGAAAACTTTGCTATTATATATATATTTTTTTTTTTTGGAATTCTTACAATTTCTAATAAATCAGTATTTTTTAATCAGATAGCATTTGTAAATGAAAAAATTTTAATATATATATATATTTTTTCCTTCTTAATTAAAAACTTTTTTCATTTTTCTCTTTAAAAATTCATCTGAAGAACAATCAATTACTTAGTATATGGCTCGACATTTTTGAGAGTGAAAATTATTTTAGTTCTCTCTTTTAACTCTTTTTTTTTAAATTCGTCTCAAATACGATCACTTATTTAATATATTTAAACTGTTCAAAATTTTCAAATTGCTTTTTTTTTCGAAAACTCATTTTTTTTTATACTTTTTTTTTAATACAATTAATTGCTTATTGCCTATATTCAGGATGATCGAAATTTTCAAATAAAATGATTTTGGATTATAAACATATTAGGTGTAGTAAAAAGAAATCCATTAAATTGAGGGCTTTATTTAAGATAGTTAGAATGACCCGATTTAGGTCAAATATGCGCCGTTTTGTTCGATAACTTGTTGCCATTTTAAAGGTAATTTCATTATGCCTCTCTCATAGAAGCCCTCGTTCCTATTAGCAAAAAATTGAGACAGTCGAATTTCAGAAGCCTCTCTTGAAGCGAATGTTTCACCAGCAAAATTGTTCGCCATGGACAGGAACAGATGGTAATCACTTGGTGCCAGGTCCGGACTATAAGGTGGATGCAGAAGAACCTCCCAACCAAACTCCCGGAGCTTCTGGCGAGTCACTATCGATGTGTGTGGCCTGGCGTTGTCCTGATGGAACACAATTCCTCTCCTATTGGCCAAAGCTGGCCGCTTATGGGCGATTGCTTCCTTCAGACGGTCCAATTGTTGACAGTAGAGTTCCGAGTTAAGAGTTTTGCCGTATGGGAGCAGCTCATAGTAGATAATTCCCTGCCAAACCCACCAAACACACAGCAAAACCTTCCTGGCCGTCAATCCTGGCTTGGCCACCGTTTCCGCCGGTTCACCATGTTTCGACCACGACCGTTTTTCCTTGACATTGTCGTAAGTGACCCACTTTTCATCACCAGTCACCAACCGCTTCAGAAATGGGTCGATTTTGTTGCGGTTCAGCAGCGATTCGCAGATGGAAATTCGGTCTATGAGGTTTTTTTGCGTTAACTCGTGTGGCACCTATACATCGAGCTTCTTTGTGTATCCAGCCTTATTCAAATGGTTCCAAACGGTTTTTTGTGCAATCTTTAGCTCTTTTGCAATCGAAACAGTGCTAGCATGACGGTCGGACTCGATAATTTCCATGATTTTATCGACATTTTCGACAATTGGCCTTCCAGTGCGTGGTGCATCCTTGACATCGAAGTTACCGGAACGGAATCGACGTAACCAAAATTGCGCATGATTGGCTGTTACAGTATCAGGTCCATAAACGCTATTCACATTTTCAGCCACCTGGCTTGCGTTTTCTCCCTTATCGAAGAAAAACTGTAAAATGTAGCGAATTTTCTCTTTGCTGATGTCCATCTTTGACAAGCTCTCAAACAAAACTTAATCAATCAATCAAAAAAGTGTCAAAAAAGCTTTTTTAGTAGGAACTGTCATCTTTCTAATGCCCCCTAGCGGAACACGATCGGACTTATACAACGCGAGATGCAGATAAATAACGCCATCTATTGGAAAAATAATGGATTTCTTTTTACTACACCTAATATGAAGGTATGTGTCTCGAAAATTTTGAGGATGACATTGATTTTGTTATGCAAATGTATGGCACTCGTGTGCTTTAAATTCCAAAGTTCAATTTCTGTTTAGCAGTTAAAATATTCTCAGATATATTTTTTTTTTATACTTTGAATCATGTGGATGAATGTAAATATGTAACCACATGCTTCTTTGCCTTAAGGCCATCTTCCGTTCTTTATACTCTGCATGTGCCTTAGGAAAATTACATCTCGGATTTCATCTCTTTTAGGTTGTTCAAAAATCAAAGTGATTTTAAACCTTTTAAGCTTTGGTTATTCCAATTAACCCCTTCCCCCTCTTAATGGGAGAATTATTCTTTTTGAAACAGACATATGTGAAAATGATGCATCAATATGGCCTTTTTTTCGTTTTGATAAGCTGGAATTGATGAAAATGCTGACAATTTTATGGTTCTTTTTTTTTTATAGACCTTTTGGTATTAATTTGGACAACTGGCAAAAAAGATTTTTGTGAATGAACCATGTATGTATGTATGTATGTATGTATGATGTAAATTTTTGAGCTCAATTTGGACACTTGCAAGATTACTCAAATTTCACGAACGGTATGCGCAGTTCTGTGTGCAATTGCTTTGGTTTGTAAATCGCGCGACATAAGTTCAGAAATTTATGATTTACTTATGTCGTAATATGTAAGCATGTGCATGCATGTAATGGATATTCATGCAAATACTTTTTCGATGTGTGAATATGTGCATATACTTTTCAAATTACTTGGTATTGCCTTTAGGCTTCTTCAAAAAGTATGTGCACATTTGCTTGAAAAATTTAGTTTTGCTTACTGAACTTTTCTTTTGAATCTTACCTATTATATTACCCTTGCAACGCTATTCCCCTTCCTTCATTTTTGGAACAAGTTGGAACAAGATAATTTCTTGCTTAAGATCGCATTGTTTGTTTAAAATCTGTTCTTGAAAAATAGTAAAAAAAAGTCGTATAAGTTAATGTGCCCCTGAGAGTGTTTGTCGGTCTCGGTATGTATTAAGTTTGTATGTTTTTATGTGTGTTAAGTTTGTGAGAGCTTTGTCCGCTGTGAATGAAATGGAAACATGAGTTTGTGCGTTCGTGCGTATTATATTGATTGGGTTTTTTTTTTTTTTCAAAATCGGACTGTACTTTTTAATCGGTTGCGGCAAATTGATACTGGCAAAAGAAAGTTTTGTTTAAATTCCAAATTTATGGTTTGTTGTGGCTAGGGTGTGTACTGAGAAGGACACACATCCTAATGCCAAAACGTTATATATTTTCGTGTATTTTACAAATACACAGCCCTAACTTCCTTCTTTCAAATAAATGTACATCGAAGGATTCTTTTCCACTCTTTTATTTATATCTTAAAACACTTATTCCTACTGCAATAACTCCTGAATTACACTCGAATGACTTCCCTAATTCCCTAAATCATAATAAACGCTCAGACTTGAATTGTTGTTGCCGTTGGGTCAGTACAAGCCAATTCGAACCGGAACGTTGAATACTTAATCACCAGTCCTTTTCCAATTGTCGATCATCTGCTTTTATAGGGAGAAAGTGCCTAGCATGCACTTTCTGGCTGGAACTTTGGAATGCGGAAAACGATGTGGCAATGCTTCTCGTGCTGCGACTTCTAACCCAATTCTTGGTGATGTTGTCATAGTCACTTGTTGCTTTGTTTCTGTGTTCTACTTGGCATTTGCTGATCATGCAAAACTGATTCGTTTGTCGTTCTCGCCGGTCGTCTGTTTGTCCGTTGCGATTGATCATATTTCGTCGCTTGCTGCAGTTATTGGCTTCGACTTCGGCGTTGTTTCGGCCTTAACCATGAATTTACCATTTTCGTTCGCTGCGGTGTTATTTTATTTGTTGTCGATCAAAGTCAACGTGAAAGGGTTGTGAGTAGACACGGCTCACAACATACCACCCTTCTTCAATGAGTCACGAGTATCGTGGCTGATGTAGGTGCTATTATTGACATGTGTGTATTCTTGTCTGTTTTGTTGATTTGTCTACTGTTGTGGTAGGCCGTTGTTGATAACAGCTAAGCAGAACTTGGTGAACGCTGCTCATGCCGCAAATATTGCATGACCTTGAAAATGATCGATGTAGCTCATTGCCGAGTCGCTATCAACTGATTGTTGTGTGTCAGTTGTCGTCGACTTTTTATAGTTTTAGCTATGACCATTAGTGTGATAACTATAGTTTGTGCGCTTATGTTGAGTATGATCGCGACTTGAGAAATGGTTGTGTTGTTTATGTTGTGTGGGGTGAAGGCAACTCACCCAGTTGCCCCCTCCCCCCCGAGGTGTTGATAGAACGTTGCCGTATTATGCACCGACGCTGGATTTAGTGTTGGTTGAAATTGTCGCTGACTCAATGCATTTGAGGCTATGTACTTGTTGTGTTGACTGGTGTTGTGCATTTAATACTTATGCACTCGCTGTAGTTGTCGTTGCTGTTGTTCAAAATTCTTATTGTTCGCTGTTGTGCATTTAAAGCTAGTGCCCTTGATGTGTTGAGTATTACTGACTTTTGTTGGGTTCGCTTGGCCAGGTAGATCTGCTGATTATGACTAACTTGAATATGCTTATTATTTTTCGTACAATTTTGCCCTTTTTATTCTTTAACTTTATTAATATATTTGTTTTGTATATAATTTCAGTACTTAATGTTAGTTATATATTACCCTTCACCTGAATTTTTCTTATAATTGTTCCCTTCACCCGATATATATATATATATTAATTTTGTTTTTAAATGTATAATATTGCCAATCGAATGATTATTGTATTTATTGATGAGTCAACCATTTGGCATACTTTTTGTTTTGTTTTGGATATTTGAAATGTAAAATCTTAAAATTCTTACTTTAAATGCTCAAATACTTTTTATTATTAGTCAAACATTTTGCACGCTTTTTAAGGGTTATTATATTACGAGCTTAACCCAGAGATTGTCAGCAGTTGCATATATATATATTTTGTATATAATTTCAGTACTTAATGATACTTATATATTACCCTTCACCTGAATTTTTCTTATTATTTTTGAATTTTACATTTGATCTATTTTAATTCTTTTTGTTTTAGTAATTTTTGTTCTAAAAAGTTTATTGTTTATTCTGACTCTTTTCTCTATGTCGCCTTTTTTTCATTTTTACTTTTTCTTTCTTTTTTCAATTGGTTCACAATTTCAGTTAGACATTCATGTTCGTTTGGCGTTATTTTGCATTCTTTTTCTGTATTTTTCTGTATTGACCAATTTTCAATTAATGACTTTCTTGATATTTTTGCATTTAATTTAGAAAATTTAATTTCCTGTTGGTATTCCTCCAATTGTATGAAAAAATTTTCTGCGAAATTAAGCAAAAACAGGCCACAATCGAATTGATTTGGCTGTTGTGGACATTCTGCGTAATTTACTGTGAGAGTTTCATAATCCCTCTTATTATTTAGTTTCGTGACTATTTCAGAAAACTTTTCCATACTTTTTTTTATTTCATACTTACTTTTATTTCATACTTGTTTTATCTACTCTTGAACCGCGAGCCCATCGCAAAAGAGTATGCAAAATTGACTTTCTGCTTTTTTCTGCCCCTTACTTCAACCAAAATATATTTCTATATTTTGCTTTGTTCTCCTGCTTGCTGTAGTGGTAAAGCGCTTTGTATATTAATGTGTATTGGTCTTTATTACCTACTGCATTAGCCCGTTGTTCACGAATTTCTTCCACTATCTTAGTAATATTTGGTTTCAAACCTGCGTTTAGACTGTCGATGGCTATATCTAATGCTATGATTGTGCCGGTTCGTCCAACGCCGGCCATACAATGAATGATCATTGTCGAGAACGTATTATTATATTGCTTCACTTTTTTCCAGAACTTCAATAGCTCTGCGGGGTTGGTCGTGCCCCCGTCTGGCCAACTTAAAAACTGCCAATGCGATACTACTCGGATTTTATCATTGTTTAAATTTCTCAATTCTATTTTACTATGAACGTAATTATTTTCTGTAATTGTTTCTAAAGTACGAATTTGCAAATTTCCACATTTAACTATGTCATTTATGCTTCTTCCCCAATATTGCCAACTTTCTCCTTTTTTATTTGGTTCTGTGAACATAACTATATCGAAAGAATTTTTGTCCCAAACCATATGCCAAAAGTCATTAATTGTTTGTTTCGTCGGCTTTTGAGTGGCAATGTATTTTTGTGTACAATGAAATCCCTTCACATAGTTGGCATGAATGTAATCTGATCTCCTTTTGCTTGTTGATTTGAGCTTCACTCGGCTATGATCGAAGCACTTCACGTTTGAGAATCTGTTTTTTGATTTATTTTTCAAAAAATTACTAATTGTATTTTCATTGTTTACCTTCGGCAGCTTTACGTATTCTTCGACTATGTCGTTCACATTGGTTGCATCTTCTAAAATGTCTGATGTATTTGGTTGTTTGGGATCTAATTTACATTCTACTGCGCAGATTTCTTGTTTATGAATCTTAACTAAGTTTTTATGGTAAGTTTTCTTTTTTCCTTTTATCAGTAAACGCACATTGGTCGGAGAAGGAATCTCGACTACCTCATACGGCACTCGCCACACTGGTGAAAATTTGTGCTCTTTGGTTTGATTTTTTAGCCAAACCTTATCTCCTATCTTGAACTGCCTTTCCTTCGTATTTTGATCGTAATATTTTTTTGACTTTGCCTTCGCGTTCTTTTGGTTATTTCTTGATATTTCATAGCTCCTTTGAATCTGATACTTTAGAATTTTACTGTAATCGTCTGGATTGTAAAGGGGTGCAGGTTTTTGTTTTAAATTTAATGGAATTTCAAATTCGAAGCCAAAAAGAATTCTGCAGGGTGTTTGTTTTGTGGATGAATGGACTGTGTTGTTATGCACGTGCATAGCGTGGTGCAGCCATTCATCCCAATTGGTGCCATCCTCATTGACGAAATTTCGGAGAAATTCCGTAAGAGGTCGGTGAGTCCGTTCAAGAGCGCCGTTGGCTTGTGGGTGGTACGGGGAAGTTTGAGACTTCTTTATTCCGAGAATTTTGCAAACTTCGTTAAACAATTTTGACATGAAATTTGTCCCGTTGTGCGTTACTAGTGTCCGTGGAATATTAAACTTTGAAATTATCTCGTTAAAATATGCTCTTGCTATAGTTGTTGCTTCCGCATCAGGGATGGCAATACAGAGAAAGTATTTGGAAAAATCATCCAAGAAGGTGAGGATGTACTTATTTCCTCTAGGTGAGACTGGGAGTGGTCCAACTATGTCCATAAAAACTTTGTCGAATGGCCTATGGGGAGTGTCCGTTATGGTCATTGGCAATCTTTCGGCTCTCGAGCTTTTGTTCTGTTGGCAGAGTTTGCATGCGTTGACATAATTTTTAATTTGTTTTTGCATGCCCTTCCATTTAAACTGCCTCCTAATTCGGAAATACGTTTTCAAAAATCCCTTATGACCTCCAATTGATGTATCGTGAAACGCCTTTAATACTTTTTCTATTTCTTTTGACTCGGTAAGGAAAACCGCTGTGTCCACATTTACTGAACTTTCTTCGTTTCCATTAAATATTTCTACTATGGCTGGTTCTGTTGGTTCTTCTTGCTTTAGTGCTCTCGATCGTGTTACGATTGATACTTCACCTTTAAGTGTAGGAAGTCTGCTGAGGGCGTCTGCGTTTAAGTTATTCTTCCCTGGTTTATAGCAAATTTCAAAATCATATTCTAGCAGTTTCAGACGAAAACGACCTAGCCTTGTATCTTGCTCTTTCAAATTTGCTATGCCCTTGAGGGGCTTATGGTCTGTGTATATTTTGAAGTGGTTGCCCAAAAGATATGTCCTGAAATTTTTTACTGCCCAAACTATTGCCAGAAACTCCTTCTCTATTGTTGAATAACGTCTTTCCATCTCGCTAAGCGCTCTACTGGCGTAATAAATGGGAAAATCATGCCCTGATTCCTCCTGGGAAAGGACTGCTCCTAGCGCCTCATTGCTAGCATCGGTTGTGAGAATGAAAGGTTTCTGAAAATCAGGATATTGTAGGATCGGGGGGTTGGTTATAGCTTTTTTCAGCTGATTCATTGCCTCTTGGCATTCGGTATCCCATTTAAATTTAGCGTCCTTTTTAAGCAATTTTGTTAAAGGCAATGCTATTTTTGCGGCATTAGGTATAAATTTTCGGTAATAATTAATCAATCCTAGAATTGATTGTAACTGTTTTACAGTCTTGGGTGGCGCGATGTTTTTCACGCATTCTACCTTTGCTGGGTCCGGTAAAACACCGGCCTCCGAGCACTTGTGACCTAGGTATACTACTTCCCGTTTTAAAAATTGGCACTTCTCTGTTTGTAGTTTCAAGTTGTTTTCCCTCAGGATGTCTAACACCTTTCGTAATCGTGTTTCATGCATTTGTAAATTACTGGCGTATATGACGATGTCATCCAGATACACAAAGCAATCCACTCCCTGCAATCCTGTCAAAATACTATTCATTATGCGTTGAAACGTTCCCGGCGCGCCTGTGAACGGCATCCTTGCAAACTCAAAATGTCCTAGCCCTGTGCTAAACGCAGTTTTCTCCCAATCCTTGTCGTCGACTAACACCTGGTGATAGCCGCTAGCTAAGTCTAAAGTAGTAAAATAGCGACTACAACCCAACTGGTCTAGAATTTCGTCAATTCGAGGTATCGGGAACACCTGCCGTTGGGGTGAGGGATAGAGATAGTGACCACGTACCTTTGTTTTCCGGACGGCGCTGGTTGCTGTGACGATTTTCGTGGTGTTTTATTAACTGTTATACCGGCGGTTGCACGACGCGGATCGCTCGGGATTACACCGTTTGACTTACAAAAAATGTTACAAAAAAAAAATTATAATTTGCCTTCGTGGCGAGTTTGATTACGGAAAAACGAAATAACGAAAAATTGCCTTCTTGGCTTCCTCTTAGGGATAATTGGAATTCACTTTTTTTTCTTTTGCGCTTTTATGTTTTCTTTTTACTTTAGATATAATTTTTTACAAGCTCACTAATAATATTTTGTTGTGGTTCTTTTTTTTGGTTTCTTATTTTCGTATTTACGATTCACTGTGATTGGGGTTTTTGTTATTTCATATATAAAATTCAACTTCCTTTTTTTTTGTTGGGCGTTACGTAGGCGGTTTGCGTTCGAGAGCGTTTTATTCAAATTTTTAGTTGCGACCGTTTTATTCGCGAGCACCAAACCGATTGAAAAAAAAACGTCGTCGTCGTCGTTCGATCTAGTGCTGTAGGGAAAGAAGGGGTATTCGATTAATTCGATTCTCGCCTAACTCTAAGGGCTCGGCTATCGAACGGCGGTAGCTGTGGTGAAGAACGAACATACTGCCCGCCTTGCGCTACGCAATAAATATTTCCTGCTTACCTCTCTCGGCTGCGCAGGAATTCTCGCACCTCTTCAATCAGTTCCCGAATGATAACGGCATCAGACGGCCCGTGATCCGACCAGTCCCAACCAGTGGATGGGACCCTGGGGGACATTCTGCGTGGTTCCGGCGAGAGTTCGAATCGAACCCGCTGGCGTGGCTGCTCGCGGCCTCCCCGACGTCGAGCAAGCGGAGATGAGCGGCGCTCATTGGCACTGGACCGACAGCGACGGCGCACCTCATGCGGCTCCGATGGCGAGCGCCGTCCGCCATTTCTGGGGGGTCGTTCTATGTACTGCCGGCGTTCGGATCGGGAATGGCGATGGCGTCGACGAGAGCGGCGGCGGCGAGATGGCGGCAGAGAGTGAAGCGCTTGGGTCCTCTGGGGCCTCCACGGGCCGGGCTCATCAGGCGACGGTGACCGGCTCTCGCGATGCAGCAGCGTGTGATGAGGCTGGCCACAAATTTTGCAGGCCCACTGGGAGCGGCAATCCCTCCTTAAATGGGACGGCTCCAGGCATCGGAAGCACACTTGTTTTGCTGCGTCGCCAACAGTCCCAGCGGCGGAAGCGACGACAGCGGCTCAAGCCATGGGCCCCGTCGCACACGACACACGACCGTTCTGTCATGTGGTTTATCTGAAACGAATAGGAGGTGTGGATGAGCGAATATGCAAGGATAAATGATGAGAGGGGGAGAAGGGAGTGTTGCGAAGGGATGAGGACGACTAGTCATAAGGTTTCTGGCAATTCGACTGGCTACAGACAGAGCTTTGTAATCGGCCTTGTGATGATACCAAATTGTGTTTTCACGTCGACAATGCACACAAGACCATCATCCCCCGGGTGGACTTGAACGATCCTTCCTTTTCTCCACTCAAATGGGGGCAGCTGAGCATCCCGGAGGACGACGAAATCGCCAACCTTTACATTCGGCTGCGGCATCTTCCATTTATCTCTCTTATGTAGATTAAGGAGATATTCCAATTTCCACCGTTGAGCGAATCGGTGATGTAGAATTTTCACTTTCTCCCATCGCGTAGTGAGCGGCAAATCAGCGTGTGATTCTTCAGGCCAAGCGGTAAGTGGAGCTCCTCGGAGGAAGTGCCCAGGTGTCAGTGCTAATAGGTCTGACGGATCATCTGACATTGGCGTGAGCGGACGCGAGTTCAAGACTCCTTCAATTCGTGCCAACAACGTGGCGAATTCTTCAAACCAGAATTTGTGCGGACCAGCTACCTTGACGAAGTGGATCTTGAAGCTTTTGACCGCCGCCTCCCATAATCCGCCCATATGAGGTGCGTGGGGCGGGATCAGATGCCATTCGAACCCTTGCAGGGAATATTTCCGTTGAAGGTCGTCAGCAGCACTCGAAACGAATTTAGCGAGTTCGGCGTCTAAAGCATTTTTGGCGCCAATGAAATTCCGGCCGTTGTCGGAGAAAATTCTCTTAGGGAGTCCCCGGCGTCCTATGAACCGATCGAATGCGGCCCGGAAAGACATAGTGGACAACTCCGAGCATAATTCGAGGTGAACCGCCTTAGTGGCGAAACACACAAACACGCTGACGTAGCCCTTGAGATATGGTGCCGTCCGAAGAGTGGAAGTTTTGATGTCAAACGGTCCGGCAAAGTCGACGCCGGTATGCGTAAACGGTAGCGACAACGTTGATCTTTCAGCTGGCTGAGCGGCCATCATCTGAGTCTTCACTCGTTGCTTATGGATGGTGCACGTATGACAGCGAGTGATGCAGCTCTTTATTTTTCGTTTTAATCGCGCGATGTAAAAGTTCTGTCGCACCATGCGAAACATGAGTTGAGCGCCACCATGCAGGAGCGTTTTATGTGCGAAGTCCAAATACAAGCGGCAAAACGTGGAGGCGGCAGGTATGATGATCGGATATCTTTCGTCTATCGTAAGATCTGCATGAATAAGCCGGCCATTGACGCGCAGCAGCCCATCATCGTCAAGCATAGGGTTCAGCGATAACAGCTCGCTCTTCTTTCCGAGTGGTTTTCCTTCACTGAGATCCTGATACTCGAGTGGATAATGAAATGTTTGTGAAAATAAAATTAAACGATTTCTCACCATCGTCAGCTCATCTTGCGACAGTATAAGTGTGTTGGGACTTGGGACCATCTCTCTTCGCGCTTGTCTGTAGAAACGCATTACGTAGCCGATGACTTGAAGCGCTCGATCATACGATGAAAATCTGGCGAGAACGTCTTCCGATTCTGTAATGACGGTGAATACGGCCGCCTTCCGCTCTTCAAGAGTTGTAGATGATGGGGGTTCAAACTGGGGCCATTTCTCTGGCGATTCTACGAGCCATGACGGTCCTTGCCACCAAAGCGAATTTTCACAGAGATCCTGAGCTAGCATCCCTCGGGTACCCAAATCAGCTGGATTGTCTCGCGATCGCACATGGCGCCATGGAGTGTTGCCAACGTTGGTCAGAATTTCGGAAATTCGATTGGCGACGTAAGTTTTCCATGCATTCGGAGGACGTTTCAGCCATGCCAGCACGATCGAGGCGTCTGACCATAGAACCGTTTGATGTTCGTGAATATGAAGCTGCGCGTTGATTGATTTGATTAGTCTGGACAGAAGGACGGCGGCGCAGAGCTCGAGGCGCGGTAGGCTGACAGTTTGCAACGGGGCCACCTTAGATTTCGCCGTGAGCAAGTGAGCATAAACTTGGTTGGGACTCTCGATGCGGAGGTAGAGTGCTGCACAATATGCTCGCTCCGATGCATCACAGAATCCGTGGAGCTGAACTGTGACTGTAGGATCATAGTGCACCCATCTCGGAATTTGAATTTGCTCGATGAATGCCAAATCAATGACGAAAGCGCTCCAGCGTTCTAAAGCCTCATTCGACACTCGCTGATCCCATTCCGTGCCTTCGAGCCACAGCTGTTGCATAAGAACCTTGGCGCGGATGATGATCGGCGTAAGCCATCCTGCTGGGTCGAATAGCTTTGCGATATCAGACAAGATCTGTCGCTTGGTCGTCGATGACGCGGCAGAATGAGCGCTCAACTTGTATGAGAAACGATCAGCAATGGCATTCCAGCGGATCCCCAACATTTTTGCGTCGCTGGCAGACTTGAATTTCAAAAATTCGGCATCCAGCAGGTGTGAAGATGCGACATCCTTTAATAATTCGGCATGATTCGCGGTCATCTTCTTCAACGGAAATCCCGCCGAGCCGAGCGTGCTAATGAGTTGCGTTTTTGCTGTACATGCCGCTTCGAGTGTATGGCCGCCTGATAGGACGTCGTCGACGTACGTTTCATTCTTCAAAATGAATGCTGCTTGAGGAGCGTCGTGCGCCGAGTCGTTTGCTAATTGATGAAGCGTCCGAATGGCCAAATATGGAGCACAGTTGACTCCAAACGTCACAGTTTTCAATTCATAATCCTTGACCGGTCCAGTCTCTTCCTCGCGAAATAGGATGCGTTGAAATGCTCGATCCTCTTCATGCACCAGTATCTGTCGATACATCTTCTCTATGTCGCCGTTAAACACGAATCGATAGAGCCTCCAGTTGAGCAAAAGGATGACCAAATCCGCTTGGAGCACCGGTCCGACATGAAGCACATCGTTCAACGATAAGGATGACGAGGTTTTCTGTGACGCATTGAAGACGACGCGCACTTTGGTGGAGGTACTCTCTGGCTTCATCACTGCATGATGGGGAAGATAAAAAGAAAGGAAATTATTTTCGTGTATAATTTCAGAATTGGAGCATGGCTCCATGTGATCATATTGTAGATACTCTGTTCAGACGGAATTATAAGTGTCGCGCATAAGAGGCTGCTTCGCAAGTCTTCTCTCCAGGCTCTGGTATTGCGTCAGCGCTCCGAATCGCGATGCACCTAAACGTAAGGCGGATTTGGAAAGTTTGACCTTAAATGGTAGACGTACGACATATCTACCTTCGGAATTCTTAACGGTGGTTTGAGCATAAAGCTCTTCACAATAAACGTCCTCTGAAAGAGGCGGAGGGGAATGTGGAACCTCTTCTTGTTCCCAAAACGATTTGAGTAGCTCGGAGAGCGACTCATGGTTGTCTCCGGAGGAGACCTGCGTCGTAAACGCTTCGGTGGATTCGCTGGCGATGGGCCCACTCAAATACCACCCGAACACTGAATTTTGTGCTACGAGACTCCCTCCGACATTCATTTTGACTCCAGGTCGTAGTAATTTAGGCATAATATCGGAGCCGATGACCATATCGATGCGGCCTGGATTCATGAAGTGGGGGTCGGCGAGCTCAAGCGATGAAAACTCTTGGGGATCCATGTTGGAGACCCGTTTGGCTGGAAGCCAATTTGTCAACTTTGGTAACACCACGGCGTCGATCTGATCCTCGAACGTAGAACGAGGCGATGCGAGCATGATGGAACACTCTTTTTTTGCAACTTGGGTGCACTGCCCGCCCATACCGGATACGTTGCACACTTTGGGCGTAGTTGGAAGATTCAATTGGAGCTGCATCCGTTCCGTAATAAACGTCCTTTGAGATCCTTGGTCGAGAAGGGCTCGCACTAAAAAGCGCTCTCCTTGATGCAATATGTGTGTGAGCGCGGTCGGCAACAGTACTTGCGTCTGGCTAATCGATACGTGCGCATGTGCTTGCGAAGTGGATGATCCGTCGGCGGTTACAAAATTCGAAGTCTTCGGTGGCGCGGAAGCCTGCGCCGGATGGCTCGTCGGAGACGGGCCGTCAGCCTGAAGAGGCGTCGGTGTGGTTGAAGATCCTTGACCCTTTTGTGTAGCCGTTGGATTCGGAAAATGAAGAAGCGTGTGATGCGATTTTCTGCACTTTGCGCAACGGAAGGTACTATTACACTTTGCCTTTTGATGACCGGTCGCAAGGCAGTTGAGACATCGATGGTGCTGCGAAACAGCTTGGACACGTTCGTCGACCGACATATTGAGAAACACATCACATTGGCGTAGAGGATGGTTGCCGCCACAGAGCACGCAGACTCCATTGGTCCGCTCTTGGGCGAGAAACACGTTCGTCGAAGGCACTTCGGATTTTACAGCGGGATGGGGAGCCTCCAATGCATTAAAGCTGGAAAGGCGTTCAACAACTTCATATCGCTTAGTCAAAAAGGCATTCATTTGTGGCCACGTTGGCACCTCTCGATGTGACGCCAATGACTGTTCCCAATGTGCGATCGTTTGCGCCGGAAGACGCCTGGAACAGAAATGAACGAGCAGGGCATCCAAAATATCCACGACTCCATGACTCTTCAGCATCTTGAGGCAATCGTTGACGGTTGTTTGTATGCGCAGGATTCCTTCCGGCGTTTCATCTTGGATAGCAGGCAGGTCCAATAAATTTTTTAATTGATGATCGACGAGGATGCGTTTGTTCTCGTATCGCGCCTTAAGAGCCTCCCACGCGTTCGTAAAGTTGTCGCCACACAGTGGATAGCCTTTAACGATAGCACCCGCTGCTCCCGTCGTCTTGCTGCGAAGATGGTATAACTTTTGTACTGGTGGCAGCCGAGGGTGATTGACGTAAACCGCGGTGAACATGTCTCGAAATGCTGGCCATTCACTATAGCCACCAGCAAAAACTTCAGTATCACACGGTGGTACCCTGATGAAATTGTCTTCTCCATGAAAGTCGTTAGGTGGAGGAGTTACCCGAGTGCTCGTCAGCGGTGGATGCTGGGGGGTGATTTCTCGTAGCATCTCCTGAAGCTTGGCTCTGGCTATCATCTGAAGATCGCGACACTCGTGATAACTAATTTCCGCTGAATCGGCCGCCTCTGGACTCCAGGTTCCTTGATCGACCGCTGCTCGATACGTTTGACGCACTTCATTCCAGTCGTACATCAGTTGTTCGATTTTAATCTCCAACAATTGCTCGCTTTGATTCATTGGATCGCTGTTCATGGCTGCATCGCACATGTTCTTGAGCTCAGCTACCGCGGAGTGAAAATGCCGTAAGGGATCCATATTGTTTACGGATGTTGATCACGAAACCCGATTCTGACAAGATAATTGTCCGAAGAATTCACTGCAAGCTCGATCAATTCACCGGAAAAATGAGAGCAAACTTAAATTATCGCCGGCTTGAGAAGTGAACTGGATGCCTGTTTATGAAAAAGAGGTACAACCTCGTCCGAAAAGGAACAATACAAATTATAAAACGGCAACCGCAGTGCGTATAGGCGACCAATGCCTACCGTAGCGTACCTCAAATTTATTTACCTTAACCTTCGCAACACTCCACAAATTTCCTGCAACCCCAGATTCAATATTAAAAAATCCAAACGAGTTAATAAATTTTATTAAAATCAAATTCCAATCTTTCAAAATATCAGTAAAATCAGCAGCTCCAATTTAAGAAATTGCAATACGCCAAGAGACAAATTCAAATGATTTTTTTTTCTAATGTTTGCCCACTGTCGCAGAATTTCATGCACGCAGTCTAAGCCAATTTTTCGTACGCACGGGCAGAGCACAGGCTGCGCGTAAGCAGCGCACAAGCAGCAGAGGAAAAGTGAGACTTTCAATAGCGATCGACAGAACGACCGAACGACCGAACTTCAAAGCGACGCTTTCAGTTGCCTTGTCACTGCGGCGAAAAGCGTAAAAACGAGAACTTGTGCGTGTGTGTGGTTGCAGGCGAACCGCGATTGCAATAGCTGTGGCAAGTTCGGCCGCACAAATTCCACTCGATCACGTTTGATGTTCGATGCGACACACTGCGTGGCAACTGACCAGCTCAACAATTGTCCCGTACGAAGTTTGACTAGAAGTACAGGCGCTATTTCAAAGCAAAGCAATGAAACAAAAAAGAAAAACAACCGCAAGGCCTTGATGCTGGCTGTGTTCGTTCGCAAAAAGGGAACGAGAAAATCTAACGCTGCTGGCAGACTCGTTATATGGCTGTTGGTCTGCAGTGTTCGTTGTGCACAAAAAACCACCACCAAAAGAGGCACGGATGTGCGAGCGAGACAGACGATACGAATATGAAGAGAAAGGATGAGTCGAAACGGTGATGTGTTTCACGTGCTTGGATCGTGTTGCCCTTGACTTTTCTGTAGGGCGAATAGCGGTAAAGCCTGACGCACACGTGGCGTACTTTCTCCCTTCCTACTAAGATTGTAAGATTGGTCCACCGGAGCCGATTCCAGGCTCCTGGCAGGATCGCCAAATGTTGGGGTGAGGGATAGAGATAGTGACCACGTACCTTTGTTTTCCGGACGGCGCTGGTTGCTGTGACGATTTTCGTGGTGTTTTATTAACTGTGAGACCGGCGGTTGCACGACGCGGATCGCTCGGGATTACACCGTTTGACTTACAAAAAATGTTACAAAAAAAATTATAATTTGCCTTCGTGGCGAGTTTGATTACGGAAAAACGAAATAACGAAAAATTGCCTTCTTGGCTTCCTCTTAGGGATAATTGGAATTCACTTTTTTTTCTTTTGCGCTTTTATGTTTTCTTTTTACTTTAGATATAATTTTTTACAAGCTCACTAATAATATTTTGTTGTGGTTCTTTTTTTTTGGTTTCTTATTTTCGTATTTACGATTCACTGTGATTGGGGTTTTTGTTATTTCATATATAAAATTCAACTTCCTTTTTTTTTTGTTGGGCGTTACGTAGGCGGTTTGCGTTCGAGAGCGTTTTATTCAAATTTTTAGTTGCAACCGTTTTATTCGCGAGCACCAAACCGATTGAAAAAAAAAACGTCGTCGTCGTCGCTCGATCTAGTGCTGTAGGGCAAGAAGGGGTATTCGATTAATTCGATTCTCGCCTAACTCTAAGGGCTCGGCTATCGAACGGCGGTAGCTGTGGTGAAGAACGAACATACTGCCCGCCTTGCGCTACGCAATAAATATTTCCTGCTTACCTCTCTCGGCTGCGCAGGAATTCTCGCACCTCTTCAATCAGTTCCCGAATGATAACGGCATCAGACGGCCCGTGATCCGACCAGTCCCAACCAGTGGATGGGACCCTGGGGGACATTCTGCGTGGTTCCGGCGAGAGTTCGAATCGAACCCGCTGGCGTGGCTGCTCGCGGCCTCCCCGACGTCGAGCAAGCGGAGATGAGCGGCGCTCATTGGCACTGGACCGACAGCGACGGCGCACCTCATGCGGCTCCGATGGCGAGCGCCGTCCGCCATTTCTGGGGGGTCGTTCTATGGACTGCCGGCGTTCGGATCGGGAATGGCGATGGCGTCGACGAGAGCGGCGGCGGCGAGATGGCGGCAGAGAGTGAAGCGCTTGGGTCCTCTGGGGCCTCCACGGGCCGGGCTCATCAGGCGACGGCGACCGGCTCTCGCGATGCAGCAGCGTGTGATGAGGCTGGCCACAAATTTTGCAGGCCCACTGGGAGCGGCAATCCCTCCTTAAATGGGACGGCTCCAGGCATCGGAAGCACACTTGTTTTGCTGCGTCGCCAACAGTCGCCTATCCCCGTCCCAGCGGCGGAAGCGACGACAGCGGCTCAAGCCATGGGCCCCGTCGCACACGACACACGACCGTTCTGTCATGTGGTTTATCTGAAACGAATAGGAGGTGTGGATGAGCGAATATGCAAGGATAAATGATGAGAGGGGGAGAAGGGAGTGTTGCGAAGGGATGAGGACGACTAGTCATAAGGTTTCTGGCAATTCGACTGGCAACAGACAGAGCTTTGTAATCGGCCTTGTGATGATACCAAATTGTGTTTTCACGTCGACAATGCGCACAAGACCATCATCCCCCGGGTGGACTTGAACGATCCTTCCTTTTCTCCACTCAAATGGGGGCAGCTGAGCATCCAGGAGGACGACGAAATCGCCAACCTTTACATTCGGCTGCGGCATTTTCCATTTATCTCTCTTATGTAGATTAAGGAGATATTCCAATTTCCACCGTTGAGCGAATCGGTGATGTAGAATTTTCACTTTCTCCCATCGCGTAGTGAGCGGCAAATCAGCGTGTGATTCTTCAGGCCAAGCGGTAAGTGGAGCTCCTCGGAGGAAGTGCCCAGGTGTCAGTGCTAATAGGTCTGACGGATCATCTGACATTGGCGTGAGCGGACGCGAGTTCAAGACTCCTTCAATTCGTGCCAACAACGTGGCGAATTCTTCAAACGAGAATTTGTGCGGACCAGCTACCTTGACGAAGTGGATCTTGAAGCTTTTGACCGCCGCCTCCCATAATCCGCCCATATGAGGTGCGTGGGGCGGGATCAGATGCCATTCGAACCCTTGCAGGGAATATTTCCGTTGAAGGTCGTCAGCAGCACTCGAAACGAATTTAGCGAGTTCGGCGTCTAAAGCATTTTTGGCGCCAATGAAATTCCGGCCGTTGTCGGAGAAAATTCTCTTAGGGAGTCCCCGGCGTCCTATGAACCGATCGAATGCGGCCCGGAAAGACAAAGTGGACAACTCCGAGCATAATTCGAGGTGAACCGCCTTAGTGGCGAAACACACAAACACGCTGACGTAGCCCTTGAGATATGGTGCCGTCCGAAGAGTGGAAGTTTTGATGTCAAACGGTCCGGCAAAGTCGACGCCGGTATGCGTAAACGGTAGCGACAACGTTGATCTTTCAGCTGGCAGAGCGGCCATCATCTGAGTCTTCACTCGTTGCTTATGGATGGTGCACGTATGACAGCGAGTGATGCAGCTCTTTATTTTTCGTTTTAATCGCGCGATGTAAAAGTTCTGTCGCACCATGCGAAACATGAGTTGAGCGCCACCATGCAGGAGCGTTTAATGTGCGAAGTCCAAATACAAGCGGCAAAACGTGGAGGCGGCAGGTATGATGATCGGATATCTTTCGTCTATCGTAAGATCTGCATGAATAAGCCGGCCATTGACGCGCAGCAGCCCATCATCGTCAAGCATAGGGTTCAGCGATAACAGCTCGCTCTTCTTTCCGAGTGGTTTTCCTTCACTGAGATCCTGATACTCGAGTGGATAATGAAATGTTTGTGAAAATAAAATTAAACGATTTCTCACCATCGTCAGCTCATCTTGCGACAGTATAAGTGTGTTGGGACTTGGGACCATCTCTCTTCGCGCTTGTCTGTAGAAACGCATTACGTAGCCGATGACTTGAAGCGCTCGATCATACGATGAAAATCTGGCGAGAACGTCTTCCGATTCTGTAATGACGGTGAATACGGCCGCCTTCCGCTCTTCAAGAGTTGTAGATGATGGGGGTTCAAACTGGGGCCATTTCTCTGGCGATTCTACGAGCCATGACGGTCCTTGCCACCAAAGCGAATTTTCACAGAGATCCTGAGCTAGCATCCCTCGGGTACCCAAATCAGCTGGATTGTCTCGCGATCGCACATGGCGCCATGGAGTGTTGCCAACGTTGGTCAGAATTTCGGAAATTCGATTGGCGACGTAAGTTTTCCATGCATTCGGAGGACGTTTCAGCCATGCCAGCACGATCGAGGCGTCTGACCATAGAACCGTTTGATGTTCGTGAATATGAAGCTGCGCGTTGATTGATTTGATTAGTCTGGACAGAAGGACGGCGGCGCAGAGCTCGAGGCGCGGTAGGCTGACAGTTTGCAACGGGGCCACCTTAGATTTCGCCGTGAGCAAGTGAGCATAAACTTGGTTGGGACTCTCGATGCGGAGGTAGAGTGCTGCACAATATGCTCGCTCCGATGCATCACAGAATCCGTGGAGCTGAACTGTGACTGTAGGATCGTAGTGCACCCATCTCGGAATTTGAATTTGCTCGATGAATGCCAAATCAATGACGAAAGCGCTCCAGCGTTCTAAAGCCTCATTCGACACTCGCTGATCCCATTCCGTGCCTTCGAGCCACAGCTGTTGCATAAGAACCTTGGCGCGGATGATGATCGGCGTAAGCCATCCTGCTGGGTCGAATAGCTTTGCGATATCAGACAAGATCTGTCGCTTGGTCGTCGATGACGCGGCAGAATGAGCGCTCAACTTGTATGAGAAACGATCAGCAATGGCATTCCAGCGGATCCCCAACATTTTTGCGTCGCTGGCAGACTTGAATTTCAAAAATTCGGCATCCAGCAGGTGTGAAGATGCGACATCCTTTAATAATTCGGCATGATTCGCGGTCATCTTCTTCAACGGAAATCCCGCCGAGCCGAGCGTGCTAATGAGTTGCGTTTTTGCTGTACATGCCGCTTCGAGTGTATGGCCGCCTGATAGGACGTCGTCGACGTACGTTTCATTCTTCAAAATGAATGCTGCTTGAGGAGCGTCGTGCGCCGAGTCGTTTGCTAATTGATGAAGCGTCCGAATGGCCAAATATGGAGCACAGTTGACTCCAAACGTCACAGTTTTCAATTCATAATCCTTGACCGGTCCAGTCTCTTCCTCGCGAAATAGGATGCGTTGAAATGCTCGATCCTCTTCATGCACCAGTATCTGTCGATACATCTTCTCTATGTCGCCGTTAAACACGAATGGATAGAGCCTCCAGGTGAGCAAAAGGATGACCAAATCCGCTTGGAGCACCGGTCCGACATGAAGCACATCGTTCAACGATAAGGATGACGAGGTTTTCTGTGACGCATTGAAGACGACGCGCACTTTGGTGGAGGTACTCTCTGGCTTCATCACTGCATGATGGGGAAGATAAAAAGAAAGGAAATTATTTTCGTGTATAATTTCAGAATTGGAGCATGGCTCCATGTGATCATATTGTAGATACTCTGTTCACACGGAATTATAAGTGTCGCGCATAAGAGGCTGCTTCGCAAGTCTTCTCTCCAGGCTCTGGTATTGCGTCAGCGCTCCGAATCGCGATGCACCTAAACGTAAGGCGGATTTGGAAAATTCGACCTTAAATGGTAGACGTACGACATATCTACCTTCGGAATTCTTAACGGTGGTTTGAGCATAAAGCTCTTCACAATAAACGTCCTCTGAAAGAGGCGGAGGGGAATGTGGAACCTCTTCTTGTTCCCAAAACGATTTGAGTAGCTCGGAGAGCGACTCATGGTTGTCTCCGGAGGAGACCTGCGTCGTAAACGCTTCGGTGGATTCGCTGGCGATGGGCCCACTCAAATACCACCCGAACACTGAATTTTGTGCTACGAGACTCCCTCCGACATTCATTTTGACTCCAGGTCGTAGTAATTTAGGCATAATATCGGAGCCGATGACCATATCGATGCGGCCTGGATTCATGAAGTGGGGGTCGGCGAGCTCAAGCGATGAAAACTCTTGGGGATCCATGTTGGAGACCCGTTTGGCTGGAAGCCAATTTGTCAACTTTGGTAACACCACGGCGTCGATCTGATCCTCGAACGTAGAACGAGGCGATGCGAGCATGATGGAACACTCTTTTTTTGCAACTTGGGTGCACTGCCCGCCCATACCGGATACGTTGCACACTTTGGGCGTAGTTGGAAGATTCAATTGGAGCTGCATCCGTTCCGTAATAAACGTCCTTTGAGATCCTTGGTCGAGAAGGGCTCGCACTAAAAAGCGCTCTCCTTGATGCAATATGTGTGTGAGCGCGGTCGGCAACAGTACTTGCGTCTGGCTAATCGATACGTGCGCATGTGCTTGCGAAGTGGATGATCCGTCGGCGGTTACAAAATTCGAAGTCTTCGGTGGCGCGGAAGCCTGCGCCGGATGGCTCGTCGGAGACGGGCCGTCAGCCTGAAGAGGCGTCGGTGTGGTTGAAGATCCTTGACCCTTTTGTGTAGCCGTTGGATTCGGAAAATGAAGAAGCGTGTGATGCGATTTTCTGCACTTTGCGCAACGGAAGGTACTATTACACTTTGCCTTTTGATGACCGGTCGCAAGGCAGTTGAGACATCGATGGTGCTGCGAAACAGCTTGGACACGTTCGTCGACCGACATATTGAGAAACACATCACATTGGCGTAGAGGATGGTTGCCGCCACAGAGCACGCAGACTCCATTGGTCCGCTCTTGGGCGAGAAACACGTTCGTCGAAGGCACTTCGGATTTTACAGCGGGATGGGGAGCCTCCAATGCATTAAAGCTGGAAAGGCGTTCAACAACTTCATATCGCTTAGTCAAAAAGGCATTCATTTGTGGCCACGTTGGCACCTCTCGATGTGACGCCAATGACTGTTCCCAATGTGCGATCGTTTGCGCCGGAAGACGCCTGGAACAGAAATGAACGAGCAGGGCATCCAAAATATCCACGACTCCATGACTCTTCAGCATCTTGAGGCAATCGTTGACGGTTGTTTGTATGCGCAGGATTCCTTCCGGCGTTTCATCTTGGATAGCAGGCAGGTCGAATAAATTTTTTAATTGATGATCGACGAGGATGCGTTTGTTCTCGTATCGCGCCTTAAGAGCCTCCCACGCGTTCGTAAAGTTGTCGCCACACAGTGGATAGCCTTTAACGATAGCACCCGCTGCTCCCGTCGTCTTGCTGCGAAGATGGTATAACTTTTGTACTGGTGGCAGCCGAGGGTGATTGACGTAAACCGCGGTGAACATGTCTCGAAATGCTGGCCATTCACTATAGCCACCAGCAAAAACTTCAGTATCACACGGTGGTACCCTGATGAAATTGTCTTCTCCATGAAAGTCGTTAGGTGGAGGAGTTACCCGAGTGCTCGTCAGCGGTGGATGCTGGGGGGTGATTTCTCGTAGCATCTCCTGAAGCTTGGCTCTGGCTATCATCTGAAGATCGCGACACTCGTGATAACTAATTTCCGCTGAATCGGCCGCCTCTGGACTCCAGGTTCCTTGATCGACCGCTGCTCGATACGTTTGACGCACTTCATTCCAGTCGTACATCAGTTGTTCGATTTTAATCTCCAACAATTGCTCGCTTTGATTCATTGGATCGCTGTTCATGGCTGCATCGCACATGTTCTTGAGCTCAGCTACCGCGGAGTGAAAATGCCGTAAGGGATCCATATTGTTTACGGATGTTGATCACGAAACCCGATTCTGACAAGATAATTGTCCGAAGAATTCACTGCAAGCTCGATCAATTCACCGGAAAAATGAGAGCAAACTTAAATTATCGCCGGCTTGAGAAGTGAACTGGATGCCTGTTTATGAAAAAGAGATACAACCTCGTCCGAAAAGGAACAATACAAATTATAAAACGGCAACCGCAGTGCGTATAGGCGACCAATGCCTACCGTAGCGTACCTCAAATTTATTTACCTTAACCTTCGCAACACTCCACAAATTTCCTGCAACCCCAGATTCAATATTAAAAAATCCAAACGAGTTAATAAATTTTATTAAAATCAAATTCCAATCTTTCAAAATATCAGTAAAATCAGCAGCTCCAATTTAAGAAATTGCAATACGCCAAGAGACAAATTCAAATGATTTTTTTTTCTAATGTTTGCCCACTGTCGCAGAATTTCATGCACGCTGTCTAAGCCAATTTTTCGTACGCACGGGCAGAGCACAGGCTGCGCGTAAGCAGCGCACAAGCAGCAGAGGAAAAGTGAGACTTTCAATAGCGATCGACAGAACGACCGAACGACCGAACTTCAAAGCGACGCTTTCAGTTGCCTTGTCACTGCGGCGAAAAGCGTAAAAACGAGAACTTGTGCGTGTGTGTGGTTGCAGGCGAACCGCGATTGCAATAGCTGTGGCAAGTTCGGCCGCACAAATTCCACTCGATCACGTTTGATGTTCGATGCGACACACTGCGTGGCAACTGACCAGCTCAACAATTGTCCCGTACGAAGTTTGACTAGAAGTACAGGCGCTATTTCAAAGCAAAGCAATGAAACAAAAAAGAAAAACAACCGCAAGGCCTTGATGCTGGCTGTGTTCGTTCGCAAAAAGGGAACGAGAAAATCTAACGCTGCTGGCAGACTCAATATATGGCTGTTGGTCTGCAGTGTTCGTTGTGCACAAAAAACCACCACCAAAAGAGGCACGGATGTGCGAGCGAGACAGACGATACGAATATGAAGAGAAAGGATGAGTCGAAACGGTGATGTGTTTCACGTGCTTGGATCGTGTTGCCCTTGACTTTTCTGTAGGGCGAATAGCGGTAAAGCCTGACGCACACGTGGCGTACTTTCTCCCTTCCTACTAAGATTGTAAGATTGGTCCACCGGAGCCGATTCCAGGCTCCTGGCAGGATCGCCAAATGTTGGGGTGAGGGATAGAGATAGTGACCACGTACCTTTGTTTTCCGGACGGCGCTGGTTGCTGTGACGATTTTCGTGGTGTTTTATTAACTGTGAGACCGGCGGTTGCACGACGCGGATCGCTCGGGATTACACCGTTTGACTTACAAAAAATGTTACAAAAAAAATTATAATTTGCCTTCGTGGCGAGTTTGATTACGGAAAAACAAAATGACGAAAAATTGCCTTCTTGGCTTTCTCTTAGGGATAATTGGAATTCACTTTTTTTTCTTTTGCGCTTTTATGTTTTCTTTTTAGTTTAGATATAATTTTTTACAAGCTCACTAATAATATTTTGTTGTGGTTCTTTTTTTTGGTTTCTTATTTTCGTATTTACGATTGGGGTTTTTGTTATTTCATATATAAAATTCAACTTCCTTTTTTTTGTTGGGCGTTACGTAGGCGGTTTGCGTTCGAGAGCGTTTTATTCAAATTTTTAGTTGCGACCGTTTTATTCGCGAGCACCAAACCGATTGAAAAAAAACGTCGTCGTCGTCGCTCGATCTAGTGCTGTAGGGCAAGAAGGGGTATTCGATTAATTCGATTCTCGCCTAACTCTAAGGTCTCGGCTATCGAACGGCGGTAGTTGTGGTGAAGAACGAACACCTGCTTTATTGTTACGTCATTTACTTTCCTAAAATCTACTACTAATCTCCATTTTTTTTCGCCATTTTCCCTGCCTTTTTTGGTACCAGAATTATTGGGGAGTTCCAAGGTGACTTACTTGGCGTAATAATGCCATCATTAAGCATTTTGTTGACTTGAGAATTTATTTCGGCCTTTTGATGCTCTGGCAGTCTATATTGGCGGGTATTAATTGGTGGTTGTCCTGTTTCTGTGGGGATTTCATGCTCCAACACGGTGGTATAAGAAAGCATGTCTCCATTTAAGTGGAAAACATCGGAATAATCCTTAAAAATTCTCTGCATTGAACTTATTTCCTCACTGTTTAGAGTGTTATCTAAGTCAACTGACTCCAGTAAGAGATTAAAACGACTATTTACATCACTGTTTTGTTTCATTTGGTTAATATTGAGTGGTTTTAGCTCCTCAAAATTAGTACCGAGTTCCCCTTCTAAAACAATATCAGAATCAACTCGTATGGCCCTACTACTTGTATTTAAAATTGGCACATACCCCGTTTCATTTTAAACTCTTGTCAGTGTGCTTCCTACGAAAACATCCGGTAATATTTCCTTTTTGTTTATTATTATTTCTCCTGACATTCCCTTTACACAAATTGCCACTATTTTTGTTTCCCTTGCTTTTATCGTAACTGCTTCCGCAATACAAATCGTCTTTTCTTCGGAAACAACCAGTGGAATGGCTGTCACTTCACTCCCCTCTTCGAAAAACAAAAGCTCTTTATTCTGACTATCTATTACGGATCGATTCCAAAGTTCATCTCTGCCTAACAGTCCATCTCCCGGAATCTTGCTCCCTCGTGGAAGAACATGAAATTTAAACTTTAAATTCGGTTGGCGCGCGTGTGCCATTTCTACTGTGCCTTTACTCAAAATATCCCCTCCAAATGCTCCTACTAACCGGATTGTTTCACACTGATTTACTTCATTTATATCTTTTAGCGCTTCTAACTTAATCAAGCTTGTGTCCGACCCAGTGTCGACCAACAAAGTTACTTGATCGTTTACAGCTTGTCCACAGGGAAATACTATAAACGCATCATTGAATATTGAGTTCGGCAATTCATCTCTCTGCCTTTGACGTCGAAGTTGAAAGTTTGATCTTTTATTTTCTACATACTTGATTAAGCCATCTAAACAAGCTGCAGATTTTTTAGCCAACACAACCCAAAACATCACAAAGGACTAAAATAATTTCCAGAATGGAAATCCGTCTTTCTTTTTGTTTCTGCTCTTGTTCCAAACGGGGGTCTCTACGTTAGGCTCCTCCTTCACTTCGTTTCTTATCGCGGACTGACATATGGTTACTAATCCCTTTGTAAAATTTGTTGTGTGCTCTCTTTCTCTTGGATTTTTATCCTTGTTCATTAAAACGATTTCCTTTCTATTTTTCAATTCGTTTTCTTTCTTACTTTCTATATTCTTTACTTTCTTATCTATGTTCTGACTATCTATGTCATCGATAGAAATCTTATTAATGTCTAGCTCCTCAAAACGAACTGTCTTTTTTTTGTATTTTTTAAATTAACTAATTTCTCTTTTTCTTTACCCTCTTCTTTGACCGGAACTAGACTTGGCCTTTTAACTGTCGACTGGGTTTGGGCATTCCGGCCTATTGGCCTTGACCGGGCCGCATGGAGTTTCCCTGACTATTTATTTCCTGCTGGGGCATTTCTTTACAAAATCTGGCTATGTGACCATAATTATGGCACTTATAGCATTGCATACCCCCAGGCGGCTTATCCATAAAAGGTGGTGTTTGTCTCTGGTTAACGTATTGTGTCTGTGTTCTATTCGAATTTTGTGAATCGTAATACGATTATCGTATTGACTCGAATTTCGACTAAAATTTTGCGTAGTAGAATTTTGGGGTTTATTGAAATCCGGTTTCGTAAAAGCTGGAGTAAAAGGTTGGGCAGCACCTTGGCTTCGGAGGGGATTGAAGTTTTGTATTGGGGATGAGTTAGGTTGTCCCGAGTTCTGGTTTTCTTGATTAAATTGTTCTGGTGGTCCCTGTCTTGGCCTACAGAATTTATTGCTCTCATGACCTTTCACCCTACAAATGTTGCAAAATAGTTTTCTTATTCTGCTAAAACACTTGTTCTCCAAGTGCCCCATGTTTCCGCAAAACGCACAAGATTGCTCAGTCAATAATATATCTTTGCTATTGTTTTGATTGCACTTATTACTCTGTTCGTGCCCATATTCAGCACAAACACTGCAGAAAGGTGTATTCCTTCTCTGTATGCACACATTCCAAGTGTGACCTACTGTATTGCAAAAAGCACATGGAACTGTTTGGGGTCCCATAGGGACAAATTGGTTCACGGCATGAGTAGACTGACATTTTACATGGTTTTCAAAATGCAATTCTTCTGTTTCCTCAGCTAACCTGATTAAATCCGCGATTGATTTATCTTTGTTCATTTCCAGGCGGCTCTGCATGTATGAGTCTCGAACACCTAAAATGAACCTGAATGTTGCTAATCTTCTGTACTGGCTGAGTGCCGACACTGCTTCCGAGCTATTCCATAACTTATTTATAATTTCCTCGGCCTCATTTAACAAGACTTCCAATCTTCCCCCAAACGTGGAAGCTCTTTCATTAGCCTGCTGTTCTGCTCTTGCTATTTCGGAACGGATTGTCTCCAGACTCCTGCGCTTTAAGAACTCTCTCTTAATAATTTCACTTATGTCGTCTAGACTAGTTACTAATCGCTGGCTCACTTTTGTATACGCTAATCCTGACAATCTATTTTTGACGCATTTTATAATATCTCTAGATTCACTGCCACTCACAACACTTTTCAATAGTTCGATTCCTGTTATGAGCTTTTCTGCTTCCCCAAATAATTCTGAGGTTTGTGAGCCTGAAAATTGTGGTACCAGGTGAGCCACTTTTTTCATTAAATCATCCGCTTGCAATTGCGTTGCCATTGTTCTTTGTATCTTCGGTATGTTTTTTGGTGTGACGGGCGGTCGCTCAAAACGTTCTGTGTTAGTGATAGTTGTTCCTACAGGGGCTGCTGCAGTAGATGGCAATTCAAAATTTATTATGTTGCTGCTAGCTGTTCCTACAGGGGCTGTAGTAATGGTTGGAATCTCAACGTTTTCTGTGTTAGTACTCGTTGTTCTAATCTTCCTTGCGGTATTCGGGCTTGGTGTTGGAGAAGTTGCACAAACTGTTCTTAATGTACTTTTTAGTTTTCTAACTTCTTGTTTCAGATATTTGACTTCTTCTTCACTTGCTTTTAGACTTGCTTTGTCCTTTTCTAAAGCTTCTGCTGTTTCTTTTCCTACTGATTGTTTTAATACTTCCTTAAGGGTTTCGTTTTCTCCTTCTGCCTTTTCTATAAATTTGTTCTGTTCCTCGATTTGTTTCCTTAATTTTTTACAGTTTTTTTCAAGAAGTATTACGGTGTCTTCCAATGTCTTTATTTTTTCTCTTAAGGTCTGGCTTAATGCACCAAATGTACCCTTCACCTGGTCGATCAGGAAGCTTGCTTCTTCAAGTTTCGTAAATTGTCCTAACACTGCTTGATCCTTAATTAATTGTGAGCTTTCCTTATTTAGTCCTGCCTCCTTTATTAACTCCCAAGTACTTGCTACGATTGTTTTTGCATCTATTTCTGACTGATGTAGATGTTGTCTGAGTTTGTCTAATTCGTCTTCCATAGAGTTGAATTTTTGCGGTACTGCACCGTTTTTACATTTATTTTCTAACAAAGCGAAAAACAACGGGACTCTTGCACAGTTTTTTCATAATTTTCCACTTACCATTTTTATTTTTCGACCTTTCCTTTTGGTGCTTTTCGTCTCGGATTTCGTTTTCTTGCTTCTTGTCTGGAACTATCTGAAACAGTTTTATTTTCTTCGCAAAACAATTTAACAAAATTCCTCAATCAACAATTTCAAGAGGATACTGGCGGCGAAAACGTTCACCGTCAATATAGTCTTTATTTGAGATTATTTCAATCGTCCGCAAGTCCAGATCTGTGAAAATAGGCTTCAGCTAGGCGGTGCGACTCGTCGTGTTTAAAACTGGTTCCAGTTCCGCTTCAGCTATCCTTTAAGTTTTCCACAGATCATGCACACGTTCAAGACAATCTGATATGAAATCGTTGTGAGTCCAGGTTTGGATCCAACTGACAGTTGAATACCGGCTGCGCCAATTTGTTGTATCATCCTACCGGCTGCGCCAATTTGTTGTGGCTAGGGTGTGTACTGAGAAGGACACACAGCCTAATGCCACAACGTTATATATTTTCGTGTATTTTACAAATACACAGCCCTAACTTCCTTCTTTCAAATAAATGTACATCGAAGGATTCTTTTCCACTCTTTTATTTATATCTTAAAACACTTATTCCTACTGCAATAACTCCTGAATTACACTCGAATTTCCCTAAATCATAATAAACGCTCAGACTTGAATTGTTGTTGCCGTTGGGTCAGTACAAGCCAATTCGAACCGGAACGTTGAATACTTAATCACTCTTTTCCAATTGTCGATCATCTGCTTTTATAGGGAGAAAGTGGCTAGCATGCACTTTCTGGCTGGAACTTCGGAATGCGGAAAACGATGTGGCAATGCTTCTCGTGCTGCGACTGCTGACCCAATTCTTGGTGATGTCGTCATAGTCACTTGTTGCTTTGTTTCTGTGTTCTACTTGGCATTTGCTGATCATGCGAAACTGATTCGTTCGTCGTTCTCGCCGTTCGTCTGTTTGTCCGTTGCGATTGATCATATTTCGTCGCTTGCTGCAGTTATTGGCTTCGACTTCGGCGTTGTTTCGACCTTGACCATGAATTTACCAATTTGTCAGCTTTCATTTCAGGGTCGTTTGTTTATTTTCGTTCGCTGCGGTGTTATTTGATTTATTGTCGATCAGAGTCAACGTGAAAGGGTTGTGAGTAGACACGGCTCACAACAGTTTTTTTTCGATTTCTACTTAGTTATTGATTTTCGAGCTTTGGAAGAATTCTTATTATTTTCTGTTCTTTATTTGTTGATGGTGCAGTTTTATTAAGTTTTTGTGGAATGTTTTTTCTTTTCCTTTGATTTTCAATTTTACATTCACCGGCGTTGGAATTGATACAATCGAATAAGGGCCTTCCCAAATGGGTGAGAATTTATTTTTTCAGTTTTGGTTCTTTAGCCACACTTTGTCTCCAGTCTGAAATTCTCTGACTTTCGAGCCCTTATCGTAGTATCGCTTGGATTTTTCTTTGGCTATTTTTTGATTCTCTCGTACTAATTGATGGGTGCGCTGGATTTGATATTTTAATAATTTCGAGAAATCGTCGGTGTTGTATAGTGGCTCAGGTCTTCTTTTTAAGTTAGTTGGAATGTCGGATTCAAACCCAAAAATTATTTTGCAAGGTGTTTGTTTTGTGGATGAATGTACTGTGTTGTTATGCACGTGCATAGCGTGGTGCAGCCATTCATCCCAATTTGTGCCATCCTCATTGACGAAATTTCGGAGAAATTCCGCAAGAGGTCGGTGACTCCTTTCAAGAGCACCATTGGCTTGGGGGTGGTATGGTGAAGTTTGGGATTTCTTGATTCCAAGAATTTTGCAAACTTCCTTAACCCTCCGCTTGGCACGGTGGTCTGGCCAGACCATTTTCAACTTTGACTGTAATTATACTTCTAATTGAGCTAGACACTTGAAATTCATTGACTTTTCCTAACTTTTTGTACTCTTTCATTTGAAAATAATTTTGTAAGGATCCGTGCTACAGAAGGATAATTGTAAGGACATTTTGGTCGTCATATCACATTTGTACCACAGTGGTCTGGCCCATTTAATTTATATAGAAATGTATGGGATATAACATGATTTACACATATACGTGCAGTAAATTCGTATTGTTTTTTATGTTTTTGAGTTCCAGCTGCTAAAAGAATATTCCAGCATTGCTTGTACACACATTGGCGAGCATTTAGGCCAGTGTATGCCAAACTATGCCACTGGTGGCAAATTCAAGTGAAGCACAGGAAAAAACACTGTTTGTTTCATATTTTAATTTGCTCTATTTTATTTATGCTTTTGCAAAGCTGATGGTTTCCCTATTAGAAACAAATAATAATTGTAATGACCTTGAACTGGGAGCTTTGCGAGTATTTAATGCAAATTTCCATGATACAAGAAAACAAGATAACGCCACTTGAGACAGGAAACGTCACAAACTCAAAATCGCGATTCGTTTTTGTTGTTTCCCATGTTAAACCGGCTTTTTACTTTTCTGAATAGCATGGGAAACAACAACAATTTCTCGCTCAGTGACGTCACAAACTCAATTTTCGGCTCTCAAAGAGAGCCTCAAAATAGCGATACTGAAGTGGCGCTATCTTGTTTTCTTGTATCATGGATTATACTTGTTTTAGTTGCAAGAACCAAGAAGAAACCGAAGAGTAATCAAATTTCATAACAAAAAAATACATAAAATCGCATGTTTAATGCCCTAATACGCCTTGAAATAAAGAAAAAATGAACAAAAACCGAACTGTTTTCTTTTACTCAAAAAAATTTTTTTTCTTGATATTTCTACCTAAACAGGCAATTTAGTTCTTAAGAAACACATTCTGAATGATGAACAACCAAAAGTTTATACATGGCGACCTCATATATGCATTTAAAATCAGGCAAAAAACCCATACAAATCCCATACAAATGTATGAAAACAAACGGTGGTCTGACCAGACCACTGTGGTACGAATGTGTGTCCGCTGAGGTTTGCCAAACGGAGGGTTAAATAATTTCGATGTAAAGTTTGTGCCGTTATCCGTGATTAAAAGCTTTGGTATCTGGAATTTTGATATTATCTCGTTGAAAAAAGCTTTTGCCACTGTTGCCGCCTCTGCATCCGGAATAGCTGTGCAGATGAAAAATTTTGAAAAATCGTCTAAAAATGTTAAAATATATTTGTTTCCTCTCGATGTTTCCGGTAGGGGGCCTACCATATCCATATAAACTTTGTAGAAGGGGCCTGTGGCGTGTCTAGAGAAATACTGATTTGATAGTGCTTATATTTTTCACAGTGGTATATTGAAAAATTATAAGACATTAACCCAAAAATTTTTTGGGGGGGGGGCTAGAGGAAGTTTAGAGAGTTATGGACCAAAAACCAAAAAAATTCGAAAAATTTATGGCGTCCGATTTGGATGAAAATTTATATATAGAATAAGCGAAAAATGCTTAGAATTTTGGCGTCAAAACTTTTTCAATAAACCGATTACAACTAGTCTAGTTAGGGTCTAGTTCCAAACTGGTCCAGAAAGGACCAGTTTTTTGAAAAATTTTTAGTGCTAAAATTCTTAGAATTTTTCATATATTCTATATATAAATTTTCATCAAAATCGGACGCCATAAATTTTTCGGATTTTTTTGGTTTTTGGTCCATAACTCTCTAAACTTCCTCTAGCCCCCCCCCCCCCAAAATTTTTGGGTTAATGTCTTAAAATTGTTCAATATACCACTGTGGAAAATATAAGCACTATCAAAGCAGTATTTCTCTAGACACGCCACTGGAAGGGGCCATGAGCTATGTCTGTGAGTACCATGAGCATTCTTTCTACTTTTGAGCACTTATTACGCTGGCATTTCTCGCAGTTTTTTATATAATCTCGAATCTCTCTATGCATGCCGTTCCACTTGTACTGCCGTCGAATGCGGAAATATGTTTTTATAGCTCCCTTGTGACCTCCTAATGGCCCATCGTGAAAATTTTTAAGCACCTCTTCGATGTCCTTTCTCTGTGTTAAAAATTCTGCTAAATCCTCTGTCTCTGGGTGATCTGTGGGGTTTGTGTCCTCCGAATCATCTCTGCTTTTATTTGTCTCCGTGCTTTCATCGCTCTGCTCTATTTTTTACTGTATTTGTGCTCTTGTTACCACTGACACAAGATTATTTTCATATGGTAATCGACTCAATGCGTCTGCGTTTAAATTATATTTTCCAGCCTTGTAACAGATTTCGAAATCAAATTCCGAGAACTAATGGCGGAACCTCGCCAATCGGGATGTTTGATCCTTTAGATTTGCTATGCCTTTTAGAGGTTTGTGGTTTGTGTAAACCGTAAAGGGGCGGCCTAAGAGGTAGCAACGGAAATTTTTCGTCGCCCACACAATGGCAAGGAATTCCTTTTCGATTGTTGAGTATCGTTTCTCAGTTGAGCTTAATGCTCGGCTTGCGAACGCGATCGGTTGATCTTCTCCTGGTTCTCCTTGCGAAAGGACTGCACCGAGTGCTTCGTTGCTCGCGTCCGTTGTTAGCATGAATGGCTTTGTGAAATCTGCATATTTTAACAGTGGTGGACTAGTTATTGCAGCTTTAATGGCTATTACTGCCATTTGGCATGCCTCCGTCCAAACGAACTCGGCATCTTTTCTTAGCAGTGATGTCAAAGGTAGAAGAAGCGCTGCTGCATTCGGAATGAATTTTCGGTAGTAGTTTGCCAGTCCAAGGAATGCTTGCAATTCTTTCTTATTTTTTGGTATTTTGGTATCGGGAAAAATTTTACACATTCGACCTTACTTGGGTCCGGCCGTACGCCTTGGTCGGAACACTTGTGACCCAAATAGACAACTTCCTTTCTTAAGAATTGACATTTTTCCGTTTGTATTTTCAATTGGCTGCTTCTTAGGGCTTGTAGTATTTTACGTAGCCTTATTTCGTGTTGCTTAAGGTTACTTCCGTAAATTACTATGTCGTCCAAATAAGCAAAACAATCGATGCCTTGCAAGCCAGTCAGAACATTATTCATAATCCTTTGAAAGGTTGCCGGAGCTCCGGAGAGTCCGAATGGCATTCTTACGAATTCGTAATGTCCTATTCCAGTACTGAATGCTGTTTTTTTTCTGTCTTTCTCGTTTACAAGCACTTGATGGTATCCGCTTGCCAGGTCTAGCGTTGTGAAATACCGGCTGCAACCGAGTTGGTCGAGAATCTCATCAATGCGGGGTAAAGGAAATACCTGCTTGACGGTTACGTCATTCAGCTGCCGAAAATCGACAACCAATCGCCATTTATTTTTCCCGTCTGCACCTGCCTTTTTCGGCACTAGAATGATTGGTGCATTCCAAGGTGATTTGCTTGGAGCAATTATGATATCTCTCACCTGTTTATTTATCTCCGCCTTGTGGGCCTCCGGAAGGCGATATTGCCGAATATTTATGGGTGCTTTCCCGACCTCTGTAGGTATTTCGTGGTTGAGCACAGTGGTGTAACTCAATTCGTCACCCTTTAGGTGGAAAACATCCGCATAGTCCTTGCATATATTCGCTATGGACTGTCTTTCTTCGTCGTTCAAATTTTCTTCTAATTTCAAGGAATTTATTAACAGATTTGTCCTCTCATTTGTCTCATCGCTCTCAACTACGTTGGCTTCTAACGTGTTTAGTGTTTTATACTCCTTCAATAGCGAGTATTTTAATTCCGTGCCTCCTTTTATTTCCGCAACTTTTTCGGAGGCGTTTAGTACTGTCACGAATCCAATCCCATTCTTTGGTCTAGATAGACTCTCTCCTAGGTATACCTGTGTAGCAATTGTTGTCTTATGCACGACTACTTCTTCCGTGAGTAGTCCTGTGTTTACTCGTGCTATTCCCGCTGCTCTGGGGGGGATTGTTATGGTTTCTGCTATAAAAATCCTTTTCCTCGCACATTTTAATGGCACTCTGGCGACTAGGTTGCCTCCTTCCTTGAAGGTCAACTGTTTCTCAATAGTGTCCAAGATAGTTCTGTTCCAGAGCATGTCTCTTCCCAGGAGACCATCTACTGGCAAACTGCTATTACGTGGCACTACGTGCATTTGCATATTTAATGCTGGGATCGCACTATGTTTAATCATCACTGATCCAATAGTACTGGAATCTCCTCCAAAAGCTCCTCTTAAGCATTTCGTGTCCTCCTTTTTTATTGGTACGTCTTCTTTTAAGACTTCTCTTTTCACTAAACTTGCATCTGATCCTGAGTCGACCAATAGGGTGATGATGCCATTGATAGCCTGATTGCAGGGTATTTCGATGTAGGCATCATCCTCATGAGTCTCCGTTATGGCAGTGCAATTTGAAAATCGTGGCGTGTTTCTATCGCATTGGGAGTCCACCGTTCTGATACTGTCGTTGATAGCCTGTTCACAGGATAATTCAACGCCTTCATCTCTTTGTGGGCCGTTATGTGCAAACGTTAACAGTTTTTTCGCGCTTTGGAGAACATTGGTATACAAACTTTTTATGAGTCTTTTGTTTTCTTGCCCTATTTCAAACATATTCTTTATTCTGGCCGCTTTTATCTCGCATACGGGGTAGGTGAATACTGTAACAGTGTTTTTAAAAGATACTCTCTTCTTTTTATTTTCTTTTATAATTTTCTTTTCGTCGGTCTCACCATTAAAGTGTATTTCCATCTTTCCGCTTATTTCGTTTTTGACGTTATTCGTTGGTATGTTTCGCTCTCTTATTTCATTTTTTATCTCATTCCGTGGTATTTCTCTTTTGGACTTTCCCCATCTCTTAGTGGTTAAAGTTCAATTTCCTAGGCTGTCCAAGGGAACCTCTTTCGGCGTATTTTTATTATATTCTGAAATCGTTGTTTTCTTATTGTTATGATGACCTGCTCCTTGTTCTTGATTTTGACCCGGATCAGGTTTTGGCCGGTTTTTTACTTTTGTTTTGGCATCCCAGTCTATTGGCCAGGACTGGGCCGCTGGGAGTTTCCCGCGTTCTGCTGATCTTGTTGAGGGCAGTTTCTGGCTATATGCCCGAATCCTTTGCAAAGGAAACACTGTACTTGGTTGTTGTTATTCGACCCTCGATGGTTATTTTGTGCTGGCCTTTGTTGTGGGTTTTGCTGTGTAGCCCCTTTTCCGCAAAATTTATTGGTGCGATGACCTTTAATGTGACATTTATCGCAGAATAGGCTGCTTAACTTGCTCCAACAATCATCAGCTATATGTCCTATTTTCCCGCAGTGTGTGCAAGTTAACCTAGAGGCCTTACTGGCCTCCATTATTGGCTGTTTGTTTTTCATGCAGCTAGGACTTTCTTCGTGTCCATACGTTCCACACAGCTTGCAATAGGGGGTATTCCTTCTCTTTACACATACATCTCGTGTGTGTCCTTGCTGTTGACAGAATGAGCATATCAGTTCTGTTGATTGTGCTGAATTAATAGTATTTATGTTTAATTTGTCAGATTTCAAAATGTTTTCGGAATTTTCTGCCGCATTTATGAGATCCCGCAAACTGGGGTCTGTCATGTTTATCAGTGATTGTTTTAGGGAATGATCCTTTAATCCCGTAATGAAATGCCTTTTTGCCAGATCTTAATATTCCCATAGCGCCGCTCTTGATTCTTCCGTAGTCCATTTTTTTGTGATCATTTCTTCAGCCTCTTTTAGGTTAGTTTCCATTCGACCTCCGAACAGCGACGCGGACTCACCTGTTTATTGATGTCCGTTTATAATATCCGCTCTAATATCTTCCAACGTTCTTACTGTTGCGTATGTTCATTGCACAAAGTCGCGGAGTTCATTTAGAGTCTCGAATTTTCTGGTGCCAATTGTGTTGAACGCAGCCCCCGACAGTCGCTGCCTTATACATGTAATGGCTTTCTGCATGTCCTCCGGGGCAATCATACAATTGAGCAATTCTATGCCCTCGACAAATTTTATTACGTCCGCCTTAAACTCAGTTCCTCTTGCTCCGGAAAAAGATGGTACGAAACGTTGGACATTTTTGACAATTTCTGCAACATTCTGTGAATTTGCCATTGTTACTTGAATTTTGGGTATTTGTACTTGTGTTGGTGTTTTTAAAGTTGATTCGTTGATTGGCGTTGTCGTGGAATTTTCTGATGTACGTCTTGCGGGAAGTGGAGATCTACTGCAAACTATTCTTAATTCTCTCTTTAGTTTTCCAATTTCTACTTTCATAAATTGAATTTCTTTCTCCTTTTCTTTGAGAGTAGCTTTGTCCTTTTCTGTGGACTCCGATATGTCCTTTCCTACTGCTGTCTGCAGAGCTTCTCGTAGAGATTCGTTTTGCTCTTCTGATTCTTCTATCAGCAAGGTCTCTTTATCGATTCCATCCCTCAAATCTTTGCAGTTCTTTTTTAAATGGCAAACTTTCTCTTCCAATTGTTGTACTTTCTCCTTGGCGACTTCGTTTGATACGGCTACCGAATTTTTCGCTTTTTCTATCAGAAAAACTGCTTCTTCCAATTGACTAAACCGAGCAAGTGCAACTTGATTTGAAATTGATAATAAAAATTCTTTGTTTGGGTTGACTTCTCTTATCAATTCCAACGCTTCTGCTTGAAGGATGCTAGCGTGTTCTTCAGATTCTTTTAGCTGTTTTCGCAAAGCTTCGCACTCTTTTTCCATAAATTACTTTATTTGACGGATGACTCCGTTTTAAAAATAAAAAAAAATCTTCCGTATAAAACAAGGTCAAAAATGAAAATGTTCAGTGGCGTCGTGTATTTACTGTTGCAAGGGGAACAATTTTTAGAATAGTAATATACATATTTGTGTACTCACCATACTATATGCATCTTTTGAACTGATTTTAATTTCTTTTCCTTTGATGCTGTCGGCTTTTACTTGCGTCGCTTGTTTAATTTTTATTCTATATATATATATATATAAATATATATATATATATTTTTTTTTTTATAAAAATTTTTATTTAAGGTACTCTGCTATGCCCTTATTGCGTTTGTGCTGCTAAAGTGTCCTTCGGAAGTTTCACTCACACCCGGACCCTGACGAATTAGGTTTCACCACTGTTCGACAGGTTATAGCAGTGCAGTACAAAAAGGGTTAAAACAAAATAATTGATACAATTCGGTATACTTATATCGTTTCTCATTAAAGAGCCTTTCGGAAGTTTCACTCACGCCCAGGCCCCACTGAATAAGGTTTCACCACTGTTCAGTAGGTTCCAATAAGTAACTCAAATATACCCAATAGATATCAATCTTACCCCACTGTGGCCAATTTTTTATTTTTTTTATTTGTTATGATGTGTTTCTTTCAACGCCGTATTGTTGTAAAAGGATCGTGATTCGTACCCGACTATCCTTAGTCGAAAACCGGCTGCGCCATAAATGTTGTGTCATCCTACCGGCTGCGCCATAAATGTTTTGTGTACTGGGGAGAGGGACCTCTAGTAAAGCGCCAACAAAGGATTCCGTTGAATAAAACACTCGTTACTCCTTTTCAATAGAGGTTTCTTTTATGAAAGTCTTTTAATGAGTGTACAGGTTCTACTCTAGCTTACTTTACTGCCCTAATTCCCTAGCTAACACTGAGGTCCACACTTTGTCGTCCTGGCTCGTAAGTAGGTGAGCCAAAGTTTGGATCTGATTAGACTTTCGATTTCAAACTGCAAGTCCTCTTCCGTAGATCGAAGCTCCGCTTAAATAGATCAATATTGCCGATCTGGCAATATTGGATATTAGTTGATTTCATAAGTATGACTTCGAACTTCGCCTGCCGGTGTGCATACGTTGCACTTGTTGTTGTTGCACCTGGCTCTTGTTGTTGTTTTGACCGGCTTGTAACTTCTTGCGTACGTTGCGTTGATTGCCCTTCTCGATCGCCTGTTGTTGTTGTTGCCAATAGCTTTATTGCTGTGTTTCTATTTTTGACGTAGGTCTGCCTTTGAAGACGTTGAACCGCTTATGCCGTTGCTTATTGCTGACTTGCATGCTCGTGGTCTTTCGTCTTTTCCCCCGCTCGCCCTTTCCTCTGATCAGCGTTGTGCCAAGTTTTGGTATCGGCGATCGGTATGCTTGCTTACGTAATTGTTCTCAGTAGTCGAGTTCTTATGTTGTTGTTGTTCTTGCTGAAGGGTGTCGGATTTCGAGCTTGGTTCTGTGTCGTCGAACTCCTTTGCTGTGTTTCGATTGTTTTTGTATGTTTTGTCACTTTTACCGCTTAGAGCTGATAGCGTGACGTTGGAGTGTGACGTGACGTTAGTTATGTTTAGTACGACTCACAACAAGAGTAATAAGCGACCGAGGTGCCGCATTTACCTCTCGTCTTTTTGAAGAATATTGTAAAGAAAATAATATAAAACATTTGCTTATAGCCACAGGTGTTCCGCGTGGAAACGGACAGGTGAAAATGATTCATAAAACTTTCGTAAAAATGTTGGGAAAACTTTGCCAGGAAGAGCCAAAAGCCTGGTATAAGCATATTTCAAAAGTGCAGCAAGTGATAAATAGCACTCCCTCTAGAAGCACGATGACCGCACCATTCAGAATTTTGACGGGCCTGAAAATGCGATTACCTGGCCTTTGCGAGGTAAAAGAATATATAGAAGAAGAATATCTCTTACAACTCTAGAAAGATCGTCAGACAGTGAGGAAGCAAGTTAGGGAAAACATTGAAAATATACAGCAAGAAAATGTTAGAGCTTTTAACCAGAAGCGAAAGCCTGAAGTTCAATACCGTATAAATGATTTGGTCGGCATCAAGCGCATGCAATACGGAGTTGCAATGAAGTTGAATCCAAAATATTTAGGGCCGTATAAAATAACTGATGTAAAAAGACATGGAGGATATGTAGTGGAAAAGGTAGGGCAAGGAGAGGGGTCGAATAAGATTTCAACGGTGGCAGAATACATGAAGCCATGGGAAAGTTCGTTCTGGGCGAACGAGGCATAGGATGGCCGATTGTGGGATGGCAACCTTTTTCCCTTTACTTGTTATCGATATTTTCTAACCCGAACAATACAGAAACCGAATTATCGAGGAGATAGTTGAGCTGCTGCAGTTCAACGGTGGACACGCCTTTTATGTATTTTAAACCAACGATGTAAAATATTGTGCCGCTCGAAAATTCTTTTAAAAAAATGCTATTAAATAAAATAAGCTTTGAGAAACGAAAAGCTGTATTCGTGAAACCACATATTTATATATGCGTTTTTTAGATCACATTTTTGGGCAAAACAGGAGTGAAGCCCAAAATCCATAAGAGTGTGATTTGTGATGTTCAGAAAATATAAAAGTTTGTTCTTCGAAATGTAGTGTTTTTGACGAAGATTTTACTTTTGTAAACAGTTTTTTTTTTGCATATAAAAGTTCCAAAAACAAACAAAATTTTCTTAATTAATGTTAAACCAAAATCTTTGGATTTTATATTAATAAAAATTTTTTCCTTAAACGATTTGACATTCGCTCCGATATGAGACCTTTTATCTGTAATTAAGGTTCGTGCAACTGATAAAACTCTCTCCGAAGGCGCACTGCTAGCTGGAATAGCTAATAGATATAGTTATCATGAAGAGAGACCTATGTGTTTTTGTATTGCACTTATTTCATTATAAATTCTAGACTCACTTGAATTCCAATAGTTTATAAAAATTTACATTTCTTAATAATTTCATCTTGTTCTTGAGAAGAAAACTGTAAAAGTTGATTTGCCGGAGGAAATAAAAACATTCCAATTTTATGGTAAATAGTAAGGTTTTGTACTTAATGTACATAAGGTGTCACAAAAATTTTTTTTGAAGTCCATTACGAAGATTGGCTCATCATTCATAGTGCTGCATGTCGTCTTGAGAATTTGAATGTTTGCATATGCTAAATGCAATGTTGAATAGAAAGCACCCTCAAGCTCTCAAGAAGCCTCCTTAAAAGGTTTTAACACATTGATCAATTGCTCCAAATGATATTCCTGCAAATTATTGTATGTACCAGTTAGGTTTTTTTATTGTAATATTTTTTGGATTTCGATTTAATAGATCACAGTGTAGAGAAAACTGTATTCCATCTAGTCGATACAAAACAAATTTTCGTGATCACTGAAAGCAGCTTTCATATTACAGCCTCTGTCGGTAACTACAACTTTGGGCCCAGTTAAAGAGCAGCCGAACTCATTTAACAAATTTTCGACTTTATGCTTTATATTATAGCCAATTTAAAAATAAAACGGGAAAATAAGTGTGTTAGAGATGGGCTCGTTTGCCCAACTCTAGTTTGATTGAAATTATCGACGATCTCAATTCAGCACATGAACTGATTGAGTGTTAATTTATTTGTCACAACAAACGGCACTTAAACCGTGTTGCTTTCTTTCAAACGAAATGAATGGTTTCGTATTCAAAAGAAAAGTGAAGTTTATTCATCATAATGCTAGCTTATAAACAATATTTTTGGCTTAGTAATTCTTGGTCACATGTACAGGCACGTTGATGCAGACGCCTGCCGAAGGTGCAATTTGATACACCAAAACAATTTTAGTCCCCTTTGTCTTGCAATTCCGCAGGCATGTGTAGGCACAAACGCAAGAAAGAATTTTGAACAAATTATTTTGCTGTACATAAACAAATTCAAACTCAAATGACGAAGAGTATACAAAATAAAAAGAAATAAATGCAACCAACGTCTTTTGCTGTACATGCACCATTCAATTTCAAATGACGAGAAGTATGCAAAATAAAAAGAAATAAATGCAAGCAACGTATTTTGCTGTACATGCACAAATTTAATTTTAAATGACAAAAGTATACAAAATGATAAGAAAAATAAATAAGCTGAATGAAATATATGAACATGCTCCCGCCGTTGAGCGCAGCTCAAACGTCTGAGCCTGTGTAGCCAACTGTCATGTGGTGATAATTTTGAGTTTTAATTTGGTTTGGAAGCTCGAGCACTTCCTGTGTCACCAATGAGGTTTGTAAAGATCCTTTGTGTTGAATGTTGTATACGTTTTTTTCGAAATCGGTACCATCTGTCGTGACAGCTGCTGTAATTACTCGTTTTCGTTCTGTGATGGTATCATTGAAAGTTGATTTAACCTTGCGCTGAACTGATGGCCACATGTCCTCTTGCCCATGAAGAAACATGGGTCCGTAGAACCATAGGCTGCAAGCTGCCAGTTTCCTTGGAGAAATTCCTCTTGACAGAATATCGGCAGGATTTTCCTTTGAGCCAACGTGCCGCTACTGTTCAGGTATTGTTAACTCCTGAATCGCAGCTATCCGATTGGCAACAAATGTTTGGTAAGATGATGACTGTGAGTTAATCCAAGCCAACACGATTTCTGAGTCCGTCCACAAAAAGGTGGGCGTGTCTTGCCATTTTAAATCTTGTTTGACTCTGCTACTTAGTTGTGCGTTGAGTATTGTAGCGCAAAGTTCAAGACGAGGAAGACTTTGCCGTTTGAATGGTGCGACTCGCGATTTTGCGCGCAGAAGTCTCACTGTTACACGACCATCCTTCATGATAGACCTTACATAAATTGCCGCACCATATGCTTTTTCAGAAGAATCCGCAAAGATATGGAATTGTGTTTTTGAAGACGTTTGACCTTCAAAAATATGTCGTGAGAACTGCATGTTGTTCACCAGTGTTAACTCATTTCTATAGGTCATCCATCTAGTGCATAGCTCAGCTGGTAGTGATTCATCCCAGGCCAGCTTCCGTTGCCACAGTTCTTGAATGAACATTTTAGCAGTGACGACAATCGGTGCTAATAAACCCAAGGGGTCAGAGAGCCTGGCCAAATCGGAGCTAACTGTTCGCTTTGTTATGCGGCTGTTGTTGCCAAGGCAAACTTTGACACAGAATTTATCACTCTTCGCAATCCAGGTTAATCCCAACGTTTTAACTGCATGATCGTTTTCAACGTCAAAATCAATGTTGACATCCTGGTCTCCTGAAACAACATTTTGTAGCAGTTGTTGATGATTTGCGCTCCTTTTTTGTAGATTGAGGCCATGTTGCATTAGGATGTGTTTTAGTTGGCGCTATATTTCCACTGCTGTATTTAAGCTATCCGCTCCACCGATGCCGTCATCTACATAGAAGCTTTCGAGTAAAAATTTAGCTCCAAGAGGATGTCGTGTCATGTTGTCTGTAGCTATTTTTTCTAGACATTTTGTAGCTAAATATGGTGCAGCTCTTGTCCCATAGGTAATCGTATTTAGCTGATAATATTTAATTGGCATTTTTGGGTCGCTTCTCCATATGATAATTTGATATTTCCGGTCTTCTGAGTGCATGATCATTTGACGGTACATTTTTTCAACATCTGTTGTAAAAACGAAGCGTGGTTACCGAAATCGCAGCAGGATAGAAAATAGCTCACTTTGTACCGTGGGTCCTGTGTGTATTATATCGTTTAAAGATAGCCCCGAAGAAGTTTTTGCCGAGGCATCGAAGACAACTCGTAGTTTAGTCGTTTGACTTTGGGGCCTCATAATGCAATGGTGAGGTATGAAATAGTTCGATGTGTCCATGGATTCCATGTTAACTTGCGTCATATCACCCAATGCTTCATACTCCTCCATAAAATGAACATATTGTGATTTGATCCCTGGTGTTTTTGCAAGTCGGCGTTCGAGTGACAAAAATCGATTGAATGCTATTCCATGTGATTCCCCTAAAGCATTGGGACTGTCGCAAAATGGAATTCTGACGATAAACCTGCCATTGTCGTGAAATGAATGTGTCTGCGCAAAATGAGTCTCGCATAGCTTTTCTACCACGGATTGCTGTTTTCCTGTCGTCTTTACATCTTCTAATTTCCAAAATCGAGCAATGGCTTTCTCTAAATTATTTTCATCGTCTGTACATATGCCGCATGTTGCTGTTGATAATTGGCTGCCATCAATCGTTCCTGAAATTACCCATCCAAGTACAGTATTTTGAAGTGTGGGCAATCCATGGGCCAGTTTAATTTGTCCTATTGAAAAATGCTGGTGATAGAATTCGGCACCCAAGAGAGCATCAATTTTATCAGGCCGGTTGAATGCAGGATCAGCAAGCGCGATGTTTTTCGGAATAGGCCAATGGTCGATGGTCAAGGATTGCAACGGTTGTGGAGGGATAATGCTAGGTAGGACTGCTGGTTCCAGCCGTGTGTTAAAATCATTGATTCTGGAGTGTAATGCTATGTTGACTCTTTGCTGCACCTTGGTGTTGCTTGCTCCAATTCCACTTATGTTGATAGCGGCTGGTCTTGTTGAGATGCCAAGACGTTTGACCAGCCGTTCGGTAATGAAGATGAGCTGAGAGCCTGAGTCTAGGATTGCTCTGCATTGGACTTGAACTTCATTTGCCTTTACAATAATCATTGCTATGCTGAGTAATACATAGTTATTCGATTTTGTCTGTTTGGCAGTTGTGAGGGATTCCGCTTCATGCTTTATGGATGCTGTCTCCAAAGACGCAGTGGACGCCTCTTCAGATCCGTTGCTTTGTGATTTGCTTGTTGCGGGCGATGATATCTTACTTGAATCCTGCTTTAAATTCTCCAGATGAAAAAGAGTGTTATGCTTTTTATTGCATTTCATGCAGCTCTTAGAAACGCAATTTTTCGATGAGTGTCCAAGTTTCAAGCAATTGCAGCAATATTTTTGTTTTTGAACAAACTGAAGACGTGCTGATGGTGACAGTTACAGAAATTTTTTGTACGAAAAGAGTGGATGCTTGCCATTTTTACACAAAGTACAAGAGTCATCTGTCGTTACTGATGTGCACACCTTTGGTTTAGAAGTTGATGACTTATCCTTCTCACCTATCGCCTCCATGGATTGGAAATGTTTTTCAAAAACTCGCAAGAATTCTTTAATGGTGGGAACTTCACGTGGCTTGAGAAGCGACTACTCGTACCGAAGGCGTGTTGCTTTGTCCAGCTTTTTTAGCAGAATATAAAGCAGCAAAGGATCCCAGCTTTTTGTGTCTATCTTGGGAGTCTGAAATGCTCAGAGACATTCTTGGGTTTTGTCATGCAGTCCTTTGAAGTTGTCGCTGCTTGCGTTGTTAGATGTGTCGACTTGCTCCTGAACCAGTTTGCTGACTAGTAATCGCTTATTGTTGTAGCGATCTACTATTATTTCCCATGCCGCGTCGAAATTTTCTCCTGGGGCCGAGAAATGTTTGATTAAATTCGAAGCCTCCCCCGCCAAATTTGTTTTTAAATACCAAATTTTGTGTACTTTTGACATGGGCTGGTTTACAACAAGTGACAAGAACAGGTCATAAAATTCTTGCCACTTCAAATGGTTCCCATCAAATCGTGGTATTTTAATATTTGGCATTGGGACACCTGCTGGTTGTATCTTCGTTCGTGCGCGGCTCGGTTAATGGTTTTTCGCATAAAGGACTCCAGCTCAATATAGTTGTCTATGTTATATACTTGTCCGACTGGATCATCGCAGGTTTCGTATATCTCCAAGTGGATGCTTTCAACATGTTCCCATAATTTTTGTGCAATGGGCAGTTCATGTTCTGAGAAATTTTTATCCAGTAACCGTTCAAGCGATGCCATTATTGCTGATTGTCTGAGAATCAATTTAATAAGTTCGCTTGGTGCCTGCTGTTTTTCTTTCGCACCTGGTTGTTTGATAGTTTGCTGAGATGTTCTGATGCTTTGCTTTTGAGTAATTTTAAGAATTGACGACTCGAATATATCCTTGTATAGTAGGAAGACCTCATTCATGGCTTTGTAGTAATCGTTTTTAAGATACTCATGGTCTTCTGGTGGGCTTGGGACCATTCGAATTTGATTGTCGGTTTTTTCAAATGTAGCCTATTCATCATCCAGTCTTCGTAAGCGTTCTTGAAAGTAGCTTATGGTGTCCTTTCGGGATTCAGGATCCTTTTTGAAGTTCCGAATGATGATTTCGATCTTTCCTCCAGTTTCTTTCTGCTGTTTCACAAGTTCTTCAAAAGTAGCCATCGTGAAATTTAATGCGAATGAGGACCTAGCGTCCTTGTTGCCACGGAAATAGCAGAGTGACTTAGAAGATCGCCTAGTTGATCTTTGCTGATGAAATTGTTCCAAACGTGTCCGAATGAGGCGGCCAGCCTTGTTTACAGTCGCCAAATGACCGTTCGTTGTCGCTGAACCACCGCTGTGACAATTAGTTTGGATAAAGCTAATTTGTGATCCGGTACTTTGTGACAGAATAAGGGGTCACCAAAATGTTAGAGGTGGACTCGTTTGCCCAACTCTAGTTTGATTAAATTATCGACGATCTCAATTCAGCACATGAACTGATTGAATGTTAATTTATTTGTCACAACAAACGGCACTTAAACCATGTTGCTTCCTTTCAAATGAAATGAATGGTTTCGTATTCAAAAGAAAAGTGAAGTTTATTCATCATATAGCTAGCTTATATACAATATTTTTGGCTTAGTAATTCTTGGTCACATGTACAGGCACGTTGATGCAGACGCCTGCCGAAGGTGCAATTTGATACACCAAAACAATTTTAGTCCCCTTTGTCTTGCAATTCCGCTGACGACGCAGGCATGTGTATGCACAAACGCAAGAAAGAATTTTGAACAAATTATTTTGCTGTACATAAACAAGTTCAAACTCAAATGACGAAGAGTATACAAAATAAAAAGAAATAAATGCAACCAACGTCTTTTGCTGTACATGCACCATTGAATTTCAAATGACGAAAAGTAAACAAAATAAACAGAAATAAATGCAAGCAACGAATTTTGCTGTACATGCACAAATTCAATTTTAAATGACAAAAGTATACAAAATGATAAGAAAAAGAAATAAGCTGAATGAAATATATGAACCAGAGCTGTAAAAAATTTAAATCTGCTTGCCACTACAGACTTTAATACTATTTTACGCTCAAATTTGCATGGCTATGAGAAGCATAAAAATGTAATGATAACACAAGTATACACGGTTTTGGATCTGAGAAACTGAGAGTTGTTTTAAGTGTAATTTGGCGTACTGAACTCAAATATTCCAACGGTTTTTTAAGAAACATTTTTTTTGACTTTCTAAAGTCGTAAAAAAAACAACTCTCAGTTTCTCAGATCCAAAAGTTCAATGCCATTTGTAGGCTTCTGTAATTTTCAATCATTTATTGCTCCTCAATAATTTTTATGTTTTTATTTGACCTCATCAGATAATGAAAAAATGCTCTGGTTTGTGGAACAAAGTAAACCGTCCCAAATCGTCTGAAAAGATCATTTCTCTCTTGGGATCACAATTAATATATCCTGTTGTCACACGATGGAATTCACTATTTGATTCGATAAAAAACCTTTTGTTCCACAAGAAAAATGTCAACAAACTTTTCCATGAACTCAAAATAGAGATTTTTTTGGACCTCGATTTTGAATATATGAACGAGTACGTTGTTTTACTGCAACCAATAGCTGAAGCAATTATTGTGAGTCTCTCCCAAACTCACATATGGTCACCTTAAACCGAAAGCAAAAGGCAGTGACCTGCATTTATGAATTTCACTTCAAGGTGATTCCATGCTACTCAAAAACACTGTCCAGCGTAAAATTGCTGACAAATGCAAACATGCAGTTCGGCCGCTGGTAACAACAACAACATTGGCACAGTATAAGCACGATTGACAAACATCAGCGCTGGCGCAGCGAATGCACAATTGCAATCCGATCGCTGGCAATAACAACAACAACACACGTCAAGAGTTTTTACGTAAAAGCAACAACAACTACAAAAGAAGAACTAAGAACATCGGAATAGCTGTATATAGTAACAACAACAATATGGCATGTTGGTACAATTGCGGGTGAAGGTCGCGGTCAAGCTTATGCAATATGTTCGGGAAGAATCGACGACGATCGCGGATCATGGGAATATTAAATATTGTAAGATCAGCAATATTGATCTATATAAACGAAGCTTCGACGACTGGAAAGGGACTTCTGCGAGCGTACTCACCAAAGGGCCACGACGGAGAAGTTAATAGAGTAGTCTTTTAAATAATAACAGAAAACTTGTATTTAATTTGAATTAAATAAAAGGATAATTAATTGAAATCCTTTGTGTTCCTTTTTATTTGTTTAAAGGACCCCGTTTTATCCTACGGTGTACTTGCCTGACGTGCGTCCCTACCCAAGTGCCACGGCGTTAGGTAATTGCACCGTAGGATACAACATTTATGGCGCAGCCGGTAGGATGACACAACATTTATGGCGCAGCCGGTAGGATGTTGTGTGTCACAACCGCACAAACAGTTCTTATACCTTATTTCGATATGCGATAAAGTACAATAACGAAAACACCGGCGTTCAGAATCAATAAAACATTAACGCTGGCGTAAACAATACTAAGAACATCAGACGATTGGATCGGGCGAGTGAACGGCAAGACGAAATGGCCGAAACAGCTAGTCAGCAATTATGTCGCATAAGCTATGCACAAGAAGTTCATCGTCTTAAATACTGACCTGCTCCAATAATAATAACAACAACAACACGCAGCAGGCGAAGACTGGAATAAAGCTGACGCTAGAGGTATTAAGCAACAGCAGCACGCAACAACAATGAGTAAGCTGACCTGATCGGCCTGATATATTGGGAACACGCAACAACAACAATCGAGATGACCCAGAAGAGTGTCGCAACAACCGATATTGCTAGAACAGCAATATCTCTTTATTTAAACTGAGATTCGTGCACTGGAGGAGGACTACGATCAGAACCGTGAACCGAAGTATTCAGTAGATCTCAACTTTAACGCACCTACTCACGAGCCAGGACGTTGAAGTGTGGATCTCCGTGTTAGCTAGGGAATAGCTCATAAAAGTTAGTTAGCTTAAGGATTTAATGTTACGCCTTAAAGTAAATCAATAAATGTTACATTTTTAACGCGATCAAAATTTAACAAAAAGAAATGCACACAGATATGTTTTGTCCGTTTGTGAGATTTAAGCTACCTTGAAAGCGCTGTGCATTCAAAAACATACATATGTACATTCATCATATCATCAAGATCCATCCACAAAATTTTTTATATAAGTTTTCAAACCTTAAACTTTTTAAGAGGGGGAAGGGGTCTATTATGGTCTATTATTATTACAAATTGAAAAAAAAAAAAAAAATACATTTCCATATTGTCTATACCTAAAATGAGAAAAGTGTTTGCATGGATGGTCGTTCATGCATGCACATGCTTACAATTTAAGACATAAGTATATCAAATGTTAAGAGCTTATGTCGCACGATCAAAGTCGAATGATCAAGTAAAGTGAATAAGCAAGCATATAGCAAGCTTCATTCGCATTCAAAACCATACAATCATGCATACATACATATAGCAAGCTTCATCCAAACTCATTCAAACTCAGAACATAAAATTACACATGGCTCACAAATATGAAAACTAAGGGCTCATTTACACTTTTGACGTTTGACATCAAATTGAGTGAAAATTTTAAAATATTATCTCGATTCAAAAAAAAAAAAAAACCATTTTGACGTAAAAATTCTTACGATTGTTTTGAAATAGATTTGACAAATGTATAAATTGCCCCCTAATATATATAAAAAAAAAACAAAATATAAATATATGCAGGAATGTCTAAACTAAGAATTTCGAGAAGCTTTAAAGTAAAATCATTAGAATAGATATTTTCGATACAAGTGTCGAAATGAAGCTTTTTTTTGCACGAGTGGTAAATGTTGTAAAACGAGGCGCAGCCAAGTTTTACAATCCCACGAGTGCGAAAAAAGCTGAGTTTCGACACGAGTGCCGAACAATATTTTATGCAATAAGATTTCAAACTAGATTTTAGCCTAAATTTAAGAAAGCGTTTTTTTTGTGAAGAAAATTTTTATTTTTATTTGACTGATTCATAATTTGAAATTCTTTATTATACAACTTCGTAGTATGCTCTGCTTATTTTTCCCTTGTATTTTTTGAAATGCGTGCATTTTGAAATTTATTCTTGCACACCTTGCCTTGTATTTTTTGAAATGCGTGCATTTTGAAATTTATTATAGCACACCTTGCCTTGTATTTTTTGAAATGCGTGCGTTTTGAAATTTATTATTGCACGCTTTGAAATTCATTACAAACCCTGGTAGTATGCCATGCTTTTTGTTTGTTTTAAAATTTTTTTTTATACTTTCTCAAATCTAGTGTCATAATATGCTTCATTATGATTTTAAAATCGACATCATAATAGGCCTATTATGATGTCAAATTGCATAAAATATAATTTTGCTTCAACCTAAAAACTGACAGAAATATATGTTTAAAATGTAATACAGAGACAATACAAATGAATATATAAAAGAAATTGTTAATTTTTTTGATTGTAATAGTAACTTTTTAAATAGTAGAGTTAAAAAATATCAGTTTAAGGCTTTTATTCCACACGGAGATCACACACCATGAAACGAAAAGATGTGGATGACCAGAAAGCGGCATATCCCACACCAAACAACAACACGGCAGCACAACAACAGCGCGAGAGACCAATGAAACTTGCAATACAACACCAGACACTTCAAAAGGCAGTACAACAACTATGGTATAATCAACCACACCAATTTCAGTTACTATAGCATAACCGATGACATTGCTGGGTCTACAAACAACGGCGGAATTAACTAAATTTCAACGCAGCCATGCAGCAAGCACTTTAACTCGAAAAGTCGTTTCACCACACGGAGGTCACAACAAGATATGACTTGATGAAAAGTCACGATGCTCGTGACTTTGCGGAAGGAGGGGAGGAATGTTGTGTGTCACAACCGCACAAACAGTTCTTATACCTTATTTCGATATGCGATAAAGTACAAATATGCGAGTGAGCGGCAAGACGAAATGGCCGAAACAGCTAGTCAGCAATTATGTCGCATAAGCTATGCACAAGAAGTTCATCGTCTTAAATACTGACCTGCTCCAATAATAATAACAACAACAACACGCAGCAGGCGAAGACTGGAATAAAGCTGACGCTAGAGGTATTAAGCAACAGCAGCACGCAACAACAATGAGTAAGCTGACCTGATCGGCCTGATATATTGGGAACACGCAACAACAACAATCGAGATGACCCAGAAGAGTGTCGCAACAACCGATATTGCTAGAACAGCAATATCTCTTTATTTAAACTGAGATTCGTGCACTGGAGGAGGACTACGATCAGAACCGTGAACCGAAGTATTCAGTAGATCTCAACTTTAACGCACCTACTCACGAGCCAGGACGTTGAAGTGTGGATCTCCGTGTTAGCTAGGGAATAGCTCATAAAAGTTAGTTAGCTTAAGGATTTAATGTTTACGTTTTGAAATAAATCAATAAATGTTATATTCAATATTAAACGGTCTCGAGTAATTCCTTGCGTTAAGCTACTTAGACGCGCTCCCTAGACGACACAACATTTATGGCGCAGCCGGTAGGATGATACAACATTTATGGCGCAGCCGGTATTCGACTGACTTTCAGTTGGATCGAAATCAGTTCTCTAAAAGTTTTTTTTTAAATTATTGATCGTTGTGCGGTTTAATTTATGACGCTATTCAGCTAAATTGGGACTGTGACAGTCTTAAACAGTAATTAGTTATTACCAAACTTGCAGAAAAGCTCGTCAAATTGAACTGCACTAGCGACTATAATTTTTAAGCAAAGTTTATATCGACATGGTTTGCTTGCCAATATAACTGAGCGAAAAGCTGGAAAGAATATTAAAATCCTATACCAAAAGTGTACATACATGATCGGCTACGAAATATCGCCTTGAATTGGGGCTGTGACAGTCTTAAACAGTAATTAGTTATTACCAAGACAAGCCGTATAAAAATTCGTAAGCAAGATTGTATGGTAAAACGCTTGTAGAATATTTTTTTTTTTTTGAAGAATACCAATGCTTTCAAAATAAATATCCTTATAAAAAGTAAAAATAAGTTTTTTTGTTAATAAAAAGCTGGAATAATTGGCCGAAACGGAACTGTTTCCAGTTTTAAAAAGTGGCGAAGTCACATACCGAAGAAGCTAAATATTCTATTGCTATTATTTTTTTTTGTAAATTTAAACCATAAAGGATTGAATAAGTAATTTCAAATTTTATTTTAATACAAGTTTAAAGTTTAAAATTTGAAAAAGTTTTTAAGTTTAAAAAGAAAAAGTGAAAATAAGCTTTTTTAAATAATTGTCAACGGTAGCTGTCCAACGCAGAATAGATAAAACGAAAATGGTAAGTACAAAAAAACCTTAAATAAAAAATTTTTTCGCCCAGAGTCCTTTTTGTTACCGATGAATTGCAATATTTTTGTGATATCAAAATAAGAATTGCTCGGTTATTTGCATATTTTCAGGAAAATGAGTCATTTAGAGAAAAAACGGCATAATAAATTGAGTAAACGGTTTTGTAATCATAGTCAAAATGTAGTTCGAAGTGAAAAGCCACTAATATATCAATTATCTACGCAAATTTATATAGTAGAATTAGTATTGATGGATCAGAAATAAAATGCCATTTTTCAAAAAATCAGAAGGACATAAGACCTTCTTTGAAGATTTAGATAGGTCCCGAATATATAATAGAATAAAAAATGTAGAAAGTAAAAAGGAAAATTTGTTGAAATTTAAGAAAGATTTTCGGAATTTGGGAGTCGAAGATGAAATTAACTTAGAGTTTGTAAATAAGGTAAAAAATATTGAGAGTAAAAAAGAAAAGTTATTGAAGTATAAGCCTCCATATAAAACAGATGAAAAAGTTCATCTAGTAACTTATTTTCATTCTCAAAATATGTTATTATTAAATGAGAAAAATGAAGAAAAGGGGCAAGACAGAGAAAGCATCATATCTCTTTGCCAGGTAGATAATAAAAAAGAACCAGCTAAAGAAGGCAAAAGGATTGAAACTTTGATGAATAAAAACGAAGATATACTAAAATTTTTATTTTTATCGATATCTTTTGTGTTATTCATTTTAACTTTTTTAATCGAAAAAGTCATAGTAAGCTGTGTTTGGGCTTATATAATCTGGGATGAACATAAAAAACAAATTAATAGAAAAAAAGTCAGTAACTATAACGAATCTGCACTTAAAACTGAAGGTTCGCAATCAGTGTCCGACGACATATTTGTAGTATTTCCTTGTGGACAAGCTATAAATGATAGGGTTGCCTTGTTAGTGGACATTGGGCCGGATAAAAGTTTGATGAAGTCAGATGTATTGAAAATAGGAACTGATTCAGGAAAAAGCAGATTTGGAGAAAATATAGACATTCAGAAAAACGTAGAGCTTGTGCATTCAGAGCTAAGTCAATCAGAGTCACTTCAACTCGTCGTTCCCAACATCGATAAGATTTGTATTGCAGAGGCAGTTACGATCAAAGCGAGGGAAGCGAAAGTGGCACCGATTTTCGAGAAAATAGTGTTGGACGATAAGGAAATTGAGAAAAAAGAAATTAATGATAAAAAGGGACTATCTAGCGGTGGGGATGCTGTGATTAAAATGTCGAATGTATTGGAGTACGAGTTCGACGAGGAGTTCGAGGATAATTTTTGTGGTAAAAATAGTAATGAAGAAATTGAATTCGGCAAGGAGGTCGAGAATAATTCTTGTGGTACTAGAAGAGATGGTACTAATGGTAATAAAGAAGTAATTGAAGATATTTTGAAAGAAAATCCACCAGATAGAGATAGAAATCCCCATGAGAAGGTATCAGTTAAAAATGTAAACCTAAATGAAGAGTCAGAGGTTAGAGAGCTGACGCTGTACGAGTATTTCAAAAGTCCGAATGTAATGCAAATATCAATTCAAAAGTTTTTCTCCATTGTAAAAGAATCTGTTCTCATACAAAGCAAATCTAAATTAAAATTCTTTCAAATTCAGATAAAACATAGAAGAGAATCAAAAGATCTAGACAAATTTTTCGCCCATAACTATAATGTGCCGTAGCTTTATTAAAAATTCAAAATACTGTCCCAAAACATAGGTTCATCTCGACTAAAACGAGAGCTGACTGTTTTTATATCTAATCATTACTGTCACAAAAAATTTCTTTTTAATATCGCTTGCTGCGATGTCTAAATAAGGAATGACAACGAAAAATAAAAATATAATTCAAATAAATTCCGTTACAAATAGAAAGAAAACAAAAAACATTTTTTTTTGAAACATTGCGGTTATACGAATTTTCAAGTTTTGTAACATCTATTTTGTCTCATATTGTAAATGCAGACGTTTCACCTCTCCGAGTGAAGAATTTCACGACGTTGAAATAAGCAGGAGGGACTCAGGGCAAATAATGTCTACTTTTATTATCTTTCAAGGTAAACCAACGAGAAGGACCGGAAGAATTTAAGAGAGAAAAAAGGAGATATAATAAGTTGGTAAAAAAAAAAAAAAAACACATTTATACAAATATTTGCAAAATATTGGTATATATGTATGTACATATATCAAGAGACATCTAATTCAAAATAATACCTTGAAAGCATAGGTATTTTTGCGCTTATAACTAAGTTTGAATGAAAGAAAAATGAATATATATAATATATATATATATATTCAAAAACAAATTATATATATATATATTGAAATAAAAAAAAAAAAAAAAAAAAAAAGAGTAAATAGAAAGAATATGGTAGAATAGGAGTATTTTAAAACCATTCACCGAATAAAAGAGAATGTTAAAACACAAAATTATTAAGAAAAAGAAAATCAAATTATATATGTAAAATGGAAAACAAAATAAGATAAAGAACAAAAAAAAAAAAAAATATATATATATATATATAAAATAAATAAATAAAAATTTCGAGAAAAGGTAAATTACAAATTTTTATCAATTTTTAATTACGGTGACGGGTACATCATAAGAAAACAATATATGTATTGTTAATTGTGAAATCAAACGGTAGAAAAAAAAAATTATATTCACAGACAAAAACTTCAAAGTAGAGGTACCTTACAAACCTTTTGTTTTTGAAACTCTTATAAACAAAGTACAATTTTAGAAAAATAATGAAAAAAAAGAATTATAAAAGAAAATATGAAATTGAACGATAAAAAGTAAATGTTAAGAAAAAATAAACAATAAATAAAGTATACATGATTGTTAAATAAGCTGCAAGAAAATGAATTCAAAACATTATATAGATAATAAGAAAGTATACTATGAAATAAATTTTATATTAGATTTAAGCCCAACGAATGGTCTGGATACGCACTATCGAAACAGCGGGAGTATCGTTTAAACAACAGAAGTAGTATACATCGAACACCCATCAACATAAATTTCACGATTCATCATTTGCCTCTAAACAACGTCTTCGCCAGCATTAGGCAAACATCTACATTTCTTATCAACCATCACCGTAAACGTTTCAACATTGTCACCTTAAAATCATGAAGCAACCCAGCAACAGTAACGATGCATACTGTATACATCATATGTTAACATTTTCGTTCATCTAAATCATCAGCAACTAATACGCGACTTCTTTAAGAAGGGGAGGGAGTGAGTCAAGGTTGTCCCTAAATTAAAACCTCTGAACAACCTGCCAGCATTATTTTTCTTTAAACAACGTCTATGTGGTCACAACATCAGCAGCTCGTTTCAGCACAAGAAATTTAGAGTAAATATCGCAGCAAACACTCTCATCTTCCAAGTACGGGATACGTCAACTGAATGTTAATTTAAAACCGCAGCAGCCGCAATGTCAAAAGCGCATCCAATTCTGGGGTTTTCGATCATCGCTATGGAGCGATTTTCTTCAAAGGGGGAGGGATGTTGTGAGTCTCTCCCAAACTCACATATGGTCACCTTAAACCGAAAGCAAAAGGCAGTGACCTGCATTTATGAATTTCACTTCAAGGTGATTCCATGCTACTCAAAAACACTGTCCAGCGTAAAATTGCTGACAAATGCAAACATGCAGTTCGGCCGCTGGTAACAACAACAACATTGGCACAGTATAAGCACGATTGACAAACATCAGCGCTGGCGCAGCGAATGCACAATTGCAATCCGATCGCTGGCAATAACAACAACAACACACGTCAAGAGTTTTTACGTAAAAGCAACAACAACTACAAAAGAAGAACTAAGAACATCGGAATAGCTGTATATAGTAACAACAACAATATGGCATGTTGGTACAATTGCGGGTGAAGGTCGCGGTCAAGCTTATGCAATATGTTCGGGAAGAATCGACGACGATCGCGGATCATGGGAATATTAAATATTGTAAGATCAGCAATATTGATCTATATAAACGAAGCTTCGACGACTGGAAAGGGACTTCTGCGAGCGTACTCACCAAAGGGCCATGACGGAGAAGTTAATAGAGTAGTCTTTTAAATAATAACAGAAAACTTGTATTTAATTTGAATTAAATAAAAGGATAATTAATTGAAATCCTTTGTGTTCCTTTTTATTTGTTTAAAGGACCCCGTTTTATCCTACGGTGCAATTACCTAACGCCGTGGCACTTGGGTAGGTACGCACGTCAGGCAAGTACACCGTAGGATAAAACGGGGTCCTTTAAACAAATAAAAAGGAACACAAAGGATTTCAATTAATTATCCTTTTATTTAATTCAAATTAAATACAAGTTTTCTGTTATTATTTAAAAGACTACTCTATTAACTTCTCCGTCATGGCCCTTTGGTGAGTACGCTCGCAGAAGTCCCTTTCCAGTCGTCGAAGCTTCGTTTATATAGATCAATATTGCTGATCTTACAATATTTAATATTCCCATGATCCGCGATCGTCGTCGATTCTTCCCGAACATATTGCATAAGCTTGACCGCGACCTTCACCCGCAATTGTACCAACATGCCATATTGTTGTTGTTACTATATACAGCTATTCCGATGTTCTTAGTTCTTCTTTTGTAGTTGTTGTTGCTTTTACGTAAAAACTCTTGACGTGTGTTGTTGTTGTTATTGCCAGCGATCGGATTGCAATTGTGCATTCGCTGCACCAGCGCTGATGTTTGTCAATCGTGCTTATACTGTGCCAATGTTGTTGTTGTTACCAGCGGCCGAACTGCATGTTTGCATTTGTCAGCAATTTTACGCTGGACAGTGTTTTTGAGTAGCATGGAATCACCTTGAAGTGAAATTCATAAATGCAGGTCACTGCCTTTTGCTTTCGGCTTAAGGTGACCATATGTGAGTTTGGGAGAGACTCACAACAACCGTAGGATACAACACAATCGATTTTTTGCAATCAGAAAACGGAATGTTCTATGGATATTTGCTCCCAACTTTGGCAACAAGAAAAGGCAAAATATCGTGTAATGATTCAAAATGGTTCCAGCGACTACGTTGTTGAAATGGCAAAGCGAATGGTATCAGCACTGGATAAGCGATTCGACACATATGTTAATTTGAAAAAGGGGTCAGAATTGGCTGTGGTAGCTTCTCTTCTCTGCCCTTCCATTAAACTGAAATGGATAAAGGCTATCAACCCAGCGTTTGACACGTGCAAAGAAGCTGAAGCAATGGAAGTGGCTAAGATGGCGCTCACAAAATTTTTTAAAGATGAGCCGGTGGAAGAGATAGATCAGCTCGATGATTCTGAGGCATCAAAATATTTCTTTTTTGACATTTCAGGTTCGTTGAAAGAGTTTCATTCATCACTCAGCATATAACGATTTCAATTAATTTGTATTTAGAAACCCCAGAAAAACAATCCAAAACTGGCTCTTTCCAATGGCAACCGGAGCTATTTGCATATGTTGCTGACAATTCAAAAGGCTTCCAATTGCTCAACAATTATAAATGCATGAGGAAAGCATTTTTCAAATTTAATTGTCCATTGCCATCTTCGGCTGCAGTTGAAAGACTCTTTTCCCATGCAGCATTCTTGAACGCACCCAGGCGAGGTTGTCTGACCGACGAGCATTTTGAAAAACTACTTCTTTTAAAAGTGAACAATTATGAACAAATAATGAAAAATAAACAAAAATAATTACAATAAAAATTAAATTAGCTGTATTTTATTACAAATATTACACTATAAAATAAGTTTTTTTTTAACATACATAAGTTGCTCGAAAACACTAAATGATTTTCGACGTAAGAACTGCAACGGGTTAAGTAAACTTAATTTACTAATGAAACTAAGGCCCGATATTACAGTGTATACTTAAGTTAAGGAATCTTGAAGACTTAAGAACACCTTAAGTGTCAAGCGGTTTAACAGTCAATTTTTATCCAAAACTCTCGAAAATTGTTTTCGGCAGGCAACATTTGAAAAAACCTATACTTTTTGTTTATGCTTTTTTAAAATTCGTGAAATTTGTGAAATTCCTTCATTAAATTAATTTAAAAACTTATTTAAGGAGCACTTAAAATTTGTACTGTTAAAATGCTTTACAGACTTAAGCTTTACTTAAGTGCTGAGGAGACCTTAAGTATGCACTGTAATATCGGGCCTTAATAACTCAATTTTCGCTTAAATCGACCTAAGCACCTCTTCAACTTAACCACATCTATAATGTGTTTGACATATTTTACCTTTTCAACAATTTTATAGAACATGCCATCAAAAATCAAGTTCCTTATTCCCGGTGCACTTTTGTCATCATCTTTTCGTTCTTCTTCTGAGGATTCCGAGCAAGTTGCATCAAATATTCTATTTATTGGCATTGCAAGTGAAAAACTAGGGCAAGACGAAATCTGAACGACCTTAGGATTGCCTATTTTCCTGAGTCTCCATGCATTTTAGAGGAGATTTAAAGCCCCTTAATGACCGCCTGCGTTAGTTCCTGTCGCTTTCTTCTTTGTATAAAGTAAATGAAAAATATTGAGTTCGAAAACAAAAACGGAAACTGGCTTAAAAAGTAATGCTTGTTGACGTACAATATCACTCTCACAAACTTCTCCCCAGATTTGGTTAACGAATTCTCTTAAAATCATTTTTTATAGTTGTCATATAAAATTAGTGGTTGCCAAATATATCTTCGATTTTCACTGAAATGTTAGCGGTTTGGGTTTGCTGTTTCACTACTAGTGGAGTGTTTTGTTCAACTAACTCTAACTATTAGTGGTAGTGAAGTTTAATTGGTTAACTACCACTAATTATAAGTGGTAGTAGATATAAAAAGTGCATAACCACTAAACAGATAGTTTTAGTAAAATATGAAGTGCATTAATTCGGGTTTGTAGTGTCAGGCTTACCTGACCACATCAGTCTCACTTGTTTGATTTACATAGAGTGATTTAAATCATTTTTGAATTAAATCAACACTGATTTAAATTTTTTTGTATTTAAATCAAATGACTGAAATCTTTCTGATTTCATTCAAAAATTATTTAAATTTTTTTGGATTTAAATCAAATGATTGAAATCTTTCTGATTTAAATCAAATGATTTAATTCTTTTTGGATTTAAATCACATGATTGAAATCATTTTGAATTAAATCAAATGATTTAAATCCTCTTTGATTTAAATCAAATGATTGACAATTCAAAATATAAATCAATTGATTGCAGCAAAGTGATTTATAAATCATCTTGAGGCAATCATCAAAGAATTAAATTAGATTTAAATCTTCATGATTTTCAAGTAAAATGAATTAAATCTTTTTTTTCTAATCAGGCTGTGATTGATTCTTGAATCAATCTTGAAATGATTGATTCATTTACAGCTCTGATATGAACAAAGTGTTTTTAAAGTTTTGAATACGATTTTAACACAAAACATTTATTTTTTTAAATTGAAAGTTTAAGCTGGAACCGTAGCAAACGTGCATAGTTCATATAATTTGAAATTATAAAAATTAATTGGCTTATGCCGCTTTCAGACTAATTCATTCTAGCATTTAAATCAAAATCTGAATTTAGCACCAAAATGGAAAGTGTTGCAACACGAAACAGCTAAAATCATGATTATATTTCTGCATTTAAGGAAGTTAAATTCAGGTTAAATGCAGCAATAAATGCTAAAATCACTACACCTAAATGCAATTAAATGTAATAGTCTGTAACAGGGCGTGCAACCGGAACCGAAACCATAACCGTAACCGATTTTAACCGGTTTATATTCCTAACCGAAATAAATTCGAAGCCGATATTTTATTTTCCCGTTTAATTTTTAGAACTTACTCGTATTAGTCATGCCTTTCATTGATTTTATTCCCAATAATTTAGTTTTAAATTGCCCATCCAAAATGTAATGCATCGTCACAGCAATATTTGATATCTTAAGGTAGTTATTAGTCCAAAGGTTAGACCATACCCAATGTTTTTTATACCGCAAATTTCCTTTTTCAGTGCCGCAAAATGAATTTCGTACTGCTGAACTACGTTCCTGTAAACCGTAGTAGGATGCGGCAACAATAAGTCAACATTGAAGTTTGGACCAAGCTTACTACCAAAAGTCAGCAATAGCTTAGAATATTCTTTAAGGCCTTCATCTTTGACTATTGAGTACGGTCGAATATCTCGACAAACCCACTCCGTCACGCCCTCAGTGCAAGTTTTTTTATGTTCTTGGCTTGCCTCAACAAACTTCTGGCCACTTTCGTTTTTAGCTAGTACAAAACATTTGTGTTTAGTGAGATTGGACAGCGCATGTTTTGCTGTACTTGTAAACGTTTCTACATATTTTGCAGGCGAAATAGTTCTGAATTTCATAATTCGCCTCATCTTGAACGGGAACGAAAAATTCCCAAACCTTGCTACGCCCACGCTTCTCAGATATTTTATAGGAGCCTTCAATTATTTTCTTTTTTATTTCTTCATTGCTCATTTTCACAATTTCCTTTTAATATTGAAAGAAATCTTAGATTAATAAATACTGTTTTAAATTAAACACAACTTATGTTATTTCAGACAATAGGTTTTCCTTTTAAAAAATATTCAGAATTTGTTTTTATTTAAACTTTGCTTCTCTTTACTGGATCTTACTTTCGGTGGGAACTAACAGAAATTATTCGAATATTATTTCTTTAATATAATTTAACTATTTATACAGAGATATACATATAAAGTTTTGATTCCAACGGGCCCCTATTTCAGAAACTGAGCTGCTGTGGACTTATTAATGTTAAACCGCATCCGTTGCTACGATGAGTCTTGATCACGCACGAGCAAGGTGCGTCAAGCTTGGATAATCCTTGGTTGGATAAGCTTACGGCACGCACGAGCAAGGTGCGTAAAATTCTTCAGCTGGTACGGCTACTCTGATGGTAGTTAGGAGCATTGAGCGTTGAACGTGCGCAAGCGAGGTGCCTCAATCTGTATGATTCCTTGTTTGGCCAAGCGTCTGACATGCACGAGCGAGATGCAAATAACAGAGTAAGGGTGTTATATTTCCAAAACATTAGAAAATAATCAGAATGTCAACTAAAACCACGTGGCTAAAAATATCTGTTGTATTAACAGTGCTTTGATTACTCGCCCGAGAGAAGAAAAGTCATATTTGTGTATAACAGATAAGATCAGTTTGACGGAGTTAGTGCGATTATTACGAAAAGCAATATGACACAAAACTAGTTATATCTGAAGTAGTGATTATACAATATCTTTTGTATTTTTTTTTACCTTGTACGTGTTATATCGGGTACCCATCTGTTATATCAGTTTTGACAACATTTCTTTGTGTACTTTTGCACGCCTTTTATTTGTACACCAAGACTCGATTCTAAACGACGGACCATTAGGCCTGCCGACTGCTATAGTGTTATTCAAAACGCACATTCATGATACAATGTGCCAGTAATCAGGAGACGATTGACATAAAAAACACAAACAAAAATTAACGGCCCAAAGATTTTCAGTGCTTATCTGCATCACTCCGTCCGAACTAAGCAGTCAAACAAAGAAAAATTCTGCCAACGTTGCATTCCCACGATTGGTACAGGCAGATCGCTGCTTCAAGTCACGTTGGCCGAACTTATGTGCGCCGTGGCCAGCACGCCGTTAACGGCTCAGTCGCGATAGGGCACTGAAAAGGAAAAAAAAATTCCTAACGCGGGAGTTCGTTTTTGTGTTCGGAACCGGTCGGTTTGGAAATGCTTTTTGTGAAAAATTGGTAAATAAAAAAAAGTTTCGCAAGCAGTCCTCGATCAAGGACTGACTTCGAATAAAATTATAAGTTCAGTTAAAAGTTTAATTTTGTGAAAATTGCTGATATAAAAAAGGTTCGCGAGCAGACCTCGGCCAAGGACTGACTTCGAGTAAAATTACAAGGTCAGTTAAAGGTCTAATTTTGTGAAAATTGCTGGTAAAAAAAGGGTCGCAAGCATTCCTCGACCAAGGACTGACTTCGAGTAAAATAATAAGTTCAGTTAAAAGTTTAATTTTGTGACAATTGCTGATAAAAACAATTAAGAAAGCTAAAGTCGGTCAAGCCCGACTTTGAAATACCCAGCGTTCCGACATTATGAGCGCACTATTTTTTGCTTCGCTATTTGTAGACGCGGCAGTGGGAGGGCCACATAAATTATTTTCCTACACATTTCATTCGCCTTGGTGAACCTATGTTGCGAGTTTGAAGCTTCTGCGCCTTTTACTTCGGAAGTTAGGAAAAATGTTCATTTATGGGCGTGGCTGTGGGCGGGCCAAATATATTTTTCCCTACACCTTTCATTCGCCTTTTTCAACCTATGTTGCGAATTTGAAGCTTCTACGCCCTTTACTTTGGAAGTTACAAAAATTATACGTTTGTGGGCTTGGCAGTGGGCGGGCTGCATAAATTTTTGTTCCTACACTTTTCATTTGCCTTGGTCAACCTGTGTTGTGATTTTGAAGCTTCTACGCCTTTTACCTCGGAAGTTCCGAAAAATCTTCATTTGTGGGCGTGGCAGTGGGCGGGCCACATAAAATATTTTCCTACACCTTTCATTCGCCTTGGTCAACCTATGTTGCGAATTTGAAGCTGCTACGGCTTTTACTTGACAAGTAACGATAAGCCCTTATATGTGGGCGTGGCTTGAAGAGGGTGGCGTCCATTTTTTCCAGGATATGTCCCTTTTTGTAGTTTACCAGTACACCAAATACCAATGGAATGTGTTGAGTGGTTCGCAAGTTACGAGCATTTTACTGAAAACACAATAAATCCATTTGTGGACGTGGTGGTTGGCGGATGTCTCCCATTTTTACTTAGGATCATACTCGGACCCCGATATTTATGTGTACCAAATTTCGACTTCATTGGTTCAGCCGTTTAGGAGGAGATCCTACCACGGACGGACGGACAGACGGACATGTCTAAATCGATGCAGTTTTTGATCCTGATCATTTCTATATATATTTGTCTATATCTCCGGATCTTAATTCTCCCTTTTACAAGATTCGCACAAAACGCTTACGCTGGATATAAAAAGGTTCGCAAGCAGTCGTCGACCAAAGACTGACTTCAAATAAAATTATAAGGTCAGTTATAACATAGTAAAATTTTTGAAAATTCCTGATAAATTAAAAAATGTTCACTAGCAGTCCTCGACCAAGGACTGACCTTGAGTAAAATTATAAGGCCGGATCTAGATAATGCTTTGTGAAAATTGTTTAATAAAAAAAGGGGGATTCTCAATGCAGTCCTCGTCAAAGGACTGACTTTTAGCAAATTTATAAAGCGGGTTTAAATTATTTTTGTGAAAAATTATCAAAAAATTAAAAAGCAACTCTGCTCGCTATTCGGTCGTAGCTTTTCCTAACGTCCGCGAAATTGCAAAAAATTTAATTTACACTAAAATTCAAGTTTTTGGCGATTCATCGTTTACACACTACATAAATTTGACGTGAAAATACTCTCTCAAATGTTAAAATATCTGAAAGCTATATATAATAGAGTTTTTGATGCCAACCTTCAAAATAGTGTTTATACGTTCGGTCAAAATTTGATAAATTATTTTGAAATCAAAAAGTCTTTCAAAGTGGCTTTTGAAGAGTCAACTCCGAATTTGGGGGAAAAAGAAGGGATATAATAGCATAGTAGAGGAAGGATCAAGAAAGATCCAAACAATTAACAAAGGAGTTTTGGATATCTAAGGATCGTGATAGGGCCCTCCGCAGCCTGCGAGTCCATTTTAATAAATAATATGAGGAGGTTTACATCGGGTTACCCGATTGCACAAATACTTAAAATATATTAAAACATTACCCTAACGAAAACTGGATTTTTGAAATTGGGCCCTATAAAACTTATTCGCCAGCGAAACTTTTTGCCTTTAATTACACAAATTTCCTTATTCAACCTGCCCTTACAATTTTGCAATTAAAAAGGACATTTTGTCTTAATTGACATTGACTGATTGTTGATATTTCAACATTCTGATGTTAGTCCGACGATTTTATTATTAATCCTCTTTCTCTTTTAAGAAAGCGTAATATCACCTCAGGACTTTCTTGAAATTTATTGAAATATACACTGTCCGGTCGTGATTGGTGCCATATGAATAAAGAAAATAGGAAGAGATCTGTCCCAATATTACATAAACCGGAAAGGTTTTTACTCCTTGAATGTTCAGGTACATACAAATATTAAAATTTGGTTCATCAACAACTAAAATCCATTTTGTTCAAATAGATGGTATGTGATTCAAAATTGAAAATTCGAAATGTAGCAAGGTGGAGAGGAAGCACACATGATAGCCGAATTTTCAATGAGTCTCAACTAAAAAAAAGACTTTGAAAACAATAAATTTAAAGGGCGATTACTCGGTGACTGTGGATACAAATTGTCGATGTCGGTAAACTTAGCCCCCCATGTTGAAATTTTAAAAATTGCAAAACTTGTGCTGAGTTGTGCCCGATGTGTGCTATTATGTGCCGCAAAAGAAAAAAAAATCCTTCGAATAGTTTGGATTTTATGGGGAGGTCCTTTTTTCACCGTGAAGTTAGCCCCCCGATTGATATATTTTTTTTAAACAAGAAGTGATTAAGGTTGTGCCCAGGATGAGTATTATGTGCCAATTAAGGAAAACTAAATCATTCACACGTGTAGTTTGTTATAAGGACATTTCCATTTTCCCTTAAGAAGTTGGCCCCCAAGTCCTTTTTTTCGAAAAAAATTTTATTGTGCTGTGCCTTGCGCAGCACGTGGACCGATGTGCCGCTTTTGAAAAAACAAAATTTCCAACGGTAGGACTTTTATGAGGAGGTCCTTTGTAGAAAGTGCATTTTCTGCCACCATATTTATCATTAGGGCATTTAAATAAAAAGGCAATATGCTAGATTTCTCCAATATTCTTATTTTAATAAAAAAAACAATTTTAAAATAACATTAAAATAGATATAAACACAGAATTCGATCTCGCCAAGAATTGATACGAAAGCTTTTGTGCATACAAAAGCTTTTGTGTATACGAAAGCTTTTTTACAGCAGTGTTGTTTTATAAAGTAGCAAAGAGTTAAATAAATAGTAGTTTTTGTAACAAAAATGTAGTTATTCGTGAAAAAGTGAGTACATTTTTTTGTTATGGCAGCCCTGTAAATTTTGACGTTTCAAGTATTCTGAAAAATTTGCTTCGGTGGTTTGTTTTGTCTGTTTTTAGTTTTTGCTTTTATACCCAGCGTAAGCGGGGTACATTAGTTTTGTGCAAATCTTGTAACAGGGAGAATTAAGCTCTGGAGATATAGAAAAATATATATAGAAATGATCAGGATCAAAAACTGAATCGATTTAGACATGTCCGTCTGTCCGTCTGACCGTCTGTCCGTCCGTCCGTGGTCGGATCTCCTCCGAAACGGCTGAACCAATGAAGTCGAAATTTGGCACACATGTATATCGGGGTCCGAGTATGATCCTAAGTAAAAATGGGAGACATCCGCCCACTGCCACGCTCACAAATGAATTTATTGTGTTTTCAATAAAATGCTTGTAACTTGTGAACCACTCAACACATTCCATTGATATTTGGTGTGCTGGTAAACTACAAAAAGGGACATATCCTGGCAAAAAATGGACGCCTCCCTCCTCGAGCCACGCCCACAAATAAGCCCAAAAATAAGGGCTTATCGTAACTTGTGAAGTAAAAGGCGTAGAAGCTTCAAATTCGCAGCATAGGTTGACCAAGGCAAATGAAAGGTGTAGGAAAAAAAACTTATGTAGCCTGCCCACTGCCACGCCCACTGCTACGAAAAAAAAGGCGTCGAAGCTTCAAATTCGCAACATAGGTTGACCAAAGCGAATGAAAGGTGTAGGAAAAAATTTTATACGGCCCGCCCACTGCCACGACCACAAATGAATTTTTTTTTTTAATTTTTCTCAATTTTTCTTTTATTTTAATTTCCCCATTTTTTCTCTATTTTTCCATTTTTGTAAATTTTTTTCCTATTTTCTCCATTTTTTTTCTTCATATTTTCTCAATTTTTATCTTCTTTTATTCGAATCATACAACAACTACTTAAATCTACCAATTGGCAGATTTTTCCAAAACGTGAAGTCTGGTAGCGTTACGCTTTTGCTGCCCGTCAATTTCCATAGTGTTTTCATACAAACTTTAAATTGCGATATCTTCTAAACCATAAGTGACCCCCAAAAACGGATTGCATATTCGGACTCAGGAAAGTGTTTTACGTATACTTGCCAAATTTAAGCCAAATCCCCCATATGTCACTAAAGTAAATTAAGCCCTAAATCGATTCAGTTTTTGATCCTGATCATTTCTATATATATGTTCCTATATCTCCGGAGCTTAATTCTCCCTGTTACAAGATTTGCATAAAACTAATATACCCCGCTTACGCTGGGTATAAAAACAAAAACTAAAAACAGACAAAACAAACCACCGAAGCAAATTTTTCAGAATACTTGAAACGTCAAAATTTACAGGGCTGCCATAACAAAAAAATGTACTCACTTTTTCACGAATAACTACATTTTTGTTACAAAAACTACTATTTATTTAACTCTTTGCTACTTTATAAAACAACACTGCTGTAAAAAAGCTTTCGTATACACAAAAGCTTTTGTATGCACAAAAGCTTTCGTATCAATTCTTGGCGAGATCGAATTCTGTGTTTATATCTATTTTAATGTTATTTTAAAATTGTTTTTTTTATTAAAATAAGAATATTGGAGAAATCTAGCATATTGCCTTTTTATTTAAATGCCCTAATGATAAATATGGTGGCAGAAAATGCACTTTCTACAAAGGACCTCCTCATAAAAGTCCTACCGTTGGAAATTTTGTTTTTTCAAAAGCGGCACATCGGTCCACGTGCTGCGCAAGGCACAGCACAATAAAATTTTTTTCGAAAAAAAGGACTTGGGGGCCAACTTCTTAAGGGAAAATGGAAATGTCCTTATAACAAACTACACGTGTGAATGATTTAGTTTTCCTTAATTGGCACATAATACTCATCCTGGGCACAACCTTAATCACTTCTTGTTTAAAAAAAATATATCAATCGGGGGGCTAACTTCACGGTGAAAAAAGGACCTCCCCATAAAATCCAAACTATACGAAGGATTTTTTTTTCTTTTGCGGCACATAATAGCACACATCGGGCACAACTCAGCACAAGTTTTGCAATTTTTAAAATTTCAACATGGGGGGCTAAGTTCACCGACATTAGTTGTCGCGCCATTTATTTACTCCACTGCAACGACCATCAACCTTAAAAGAGCGGAAATATAATGAATGGGCTTACAGTTTCTTTGCCAAATGCAAAAATTATTATGTTGCACTTGCTGTTTTGCATTCCACTAGAGAAAAATATAAATTTATATGCGTTCTTTTTGTATTTATTAGATGCCGATCAAAACCTTGACTGCAGAACTTTTCAGATTTTAGGTTTCATATCCCGAGAATACTCCGCTAAGAGGAAGGGACTCAATACTTTTGGATATGTTTGTTCAAAAATATTTTTGAGAAGTACAACTTGTACCAATTTTTCGAAAATAGAAACATCAAAGTCAAATTTTTCAGTTTTCTTTAAATTTCTTTACTTTCATTAGCAGCAATTCGCGCTTTAAATCCAAATTTATTCCCCTTTTTCTTTCAGTTTCCATTTGAATTTCATGCAGTTCCAAACGGCACTTTATTTCGTTTTCTGCAATAAGAGCCGTTGGAGCCTAATTTGAAAAAAAAAAATCATAATAAATATTTGTGCACTATTTTCAAATTGAAATACCGCGGATGATTTTTTGATGGAAGTTTGTGCATTTTCGAATTCAGTCTTCCTATCTTTCCCTTTTCGACCACTGGTGTTGTTATCCTCAACCTCTATTGGAGCATTGTTTTCACCGTAAAATTCATCGACCACTAAAACTTCGGCACTATCAATCTACAAATACATTTCCTTTACAAAAATGTTAATATAATATTTAACCTTTTAATTGTTGCAGTGTCCGAATTGAAGAAATTAAAATCGACAGCAAATTCATTTGGTAGCCAAGCCCATATATCATCAGCATTTACCGATTCTTTTTAAGGCGGTGGTCCTCCTCCAGTCTTTGACATATCAGCCCTGTAGTTGCTGTTGGCTTTCTTTGCCGAAATCTTCGTTGTATTTCACTGGCATTGCAGTTGGCAAATAGAGCGCTTTATGGAAGCCAATTGATTGAAGCTACGAGAACTATTTTACAATTATTAATTTAAACTACATACGCATTAGTTCAAATGGCGTTACTTTTCCTCTATTTCTATCCAAGCTTTATCTTTGCTATGGTTTGTGTTGGAGTCCGTCTTTTTGTTTTCGATGATTTCGACTTTTTGGCGAACCAAATGCTGCAAAAGCATCTAAAAGACTTTTTATACCCGACACACTCTGTGTCGAGGGTATATTGCGTTTGTTGGGTTGTGTGTAACAACCAGAACCAGTCGAGATAGACAATACAAAATGTATATAGAAATGATCAGCGTCACCAGAAGATTCGATTTAGACATGTCCGTCCGTCTGTCTGTCTGTCTGTCTGTCTGTTTGTATACAGTTATCTTATCAAAGGAGTTAAGCTATCTTGAAGAAATTTGGTATGCGTGCTAACGGGGACATGAGTAAGAACAAGTTCGAGAATGGAGCCGATTGGACCATTTTTTAAGGTATCTCCAGTACTAGGGTATGTTACGAAAATCACAAAAAGTACTCTAAAATCGAAGTCCTTCAAGATATTTTGATGAAATTTGATATTTGAACATGTTAAAAGGCAAGTAATACGATTTCAAAAAATTGGAAAAGTGGGCGTGGCAGAAGGGCGTTTTTTTAAAATTCTCTCCTACACCTGAAATTCAAATAAGACTTGAACGAAATTTGGCTACTAGGCTATGTCACAAAAATCCCAAAAATGCCTCAATAGCGGACTTTATTGAAATATTTCAATGAAACTTAGAATTTGAGCGTATATATAAGGGTCCGATTAGAATTCCAAAAAAATTTGAAAATTGGGCGTGGCAAAAGGGCGCTTTCCATTTATCAATTTAACAAAAGTCGGTATATGGGGATCCTTATGCCCTTAAACACCTGTTGATATTAAAAATTATGTGTCTGTGTCGGGTATTCTATTGTCAGGCTCGCCTGACTATACACCCTTACTTGTTATTATATATTTAACTTTTACTTTTAGATACTGTAGAGCACAAACCTTGACTCCAATTTTCACTTCTTTTTTATACCCAGCGTAAGCGGGGTATATTAGTTTTGTGCAAATCTTGAAACAGGGAGAATTAAGCTCCGGAGATATAGAAAAATAAATATAGAAATGATCAGGATCAAAAACTGAATCGATTTAGTTTCCGGATAAGTCGTTGCTTTTCAAAATTTTTGCAAAAACAGCTTTTTCACTTCAATTTCATTTGACGTTGGAGAACGCTATTGCACGAAATTTAAAAAATAACGAATAATGCCTTTTTCAAACCTTGTGTAAAATTAAACAACGATTTATTAAAACAATTATTTAAACCATTGTTATGGTTTTAATATGAATAAGACGGTTAGTTTTGATTTGCCAATATTTTTTAAAAATATCTTTTTTTTTCAAGACAGTGATTGCTTTTTTTGCAAAGTCGGCTAAGGAAACTTTGAAGGAATATATAAAGAAAGGGGGTTCCCCTAGTGGCGACAAATCACAGGCAACAAAGTTGGTGAAGGACATTTTGGGATGTGTTATGGAAGCTTTGCTCTCTTCCACGTGCCTCCCTCGACATCAACAATGATTTGTCCCATAATATGAACGGCGACTTAGGTGTTTTTGTCTATTAGAGGGTAATTAAGGGTGAACAAATTTTTAACGCGTGTATAAACATATAACATGAAGTGCGAAATTTTTTGTGCTTCATATAGGCATTGTAGTAGGCCGCAGCTGAATTCGATTCAAGAACTATATCAGGCGGGATATTGAGAAATAGAAGTCGAAAGGGAACTTAAATTAATAAAGATATTGATTCAGATTTACGGTCTGAATGCGAGCAGTAATATCATTGTTTTATTTATTTGTACGCAATTACCGGGTCAATACAGTGGCGACGAGGCCAGGACCCACGTGGAAGTACGCAGGAGTAAAGCACAAAAAAAAAAAAAACAAAGAAGGATCGAGAGGAATCTGATCTAGTTGAGCGCATTAAATTGGGCTAGTTGAGCCGCTTTAAAACGTGCTGGTTGAGTGCAGTTAATTGTGCTGGTTGAGTGCATTGGGCACACAAAGCATTGTGTTAATTTACTTGCCAGGTACCAATATCCGTTTGTACTAAAAGCAAAGCGTTGATTTGTTTGGCTGCGCAAAAAGGGAGGATCTGGTTTTAAGATGACCGAAATCAAACCTTTCTTGTGTGACAATATTGACAAAGCGTCACTACGTCATGAATGGGAGAGCTGGTACCGCTCATTCAGGTTATACCTAGAGGCAGAAGAGATAACCTCATCAACAAAGAAAAAGAGTAAGTTGTTGCATTTAGGAGGCCCGCAGTTGCAGGACGTTATTTTTAACATTTCGGGGGCACTTGTCGATCAAGACGAGAATCCCGAGAGAGACGTGTTTGCGGTATTAGTTGGTATTGGTTTAGGTATTAAATGAATATTTTTCGCCTAAACGCAACACAACACTCGAAAGACATCTAGTGGGGAATGTGACAGGTGTGGTCTCGAAGGTCACATTGGCACAGACCAAAATTGCCGAGCTAGAAACGCTACGTGCCACAAGTGTTCAGCGGTAGGGCACTATGCACGAAAATGCAAGTCCAGGATGGGTAAACGCAGGACTTACGACAACGAGAATCCTTTCACGAAACGGCGTAAACACAAGACAGCTAGAGTACGAGCAGTATACGACGACTCTGAGAACGAAGAAAAGGATGAAGGAGCGGATTGCTTTAAAATCGACAGCGATTCACAGGATGGAAAAATCGTAGGTCAAATCGGTGGGCAAAGTGTTATTATGGTGATCGATTCCGGCTCACAATACAACCTACTAAGCGAAAAGGATGGAGTGGCACTTCGCAAAACGGGCCCATACTATGGAACGTGCGCACTCATTCACTCAAACAATTTAGGGCGTACGCAACTAACCACCCTTTGGAGATCCTTTATGTTTGCGATGCCCCTATCAAGGTCCCAAACCGTCCAGGGACAATCGCAACGCTATACGTATTCAAAAACAGAAGCCAATCGGTACTAGGCCGCGACACAGCAATCAAGCTCAACGTTTTGAAACTAGGACTCAACTCTTGCAACCCCATCGAATCGGTGAACCCCTTGACAAAGATAAAAGAGGTGAAGGTTAAATTAACAATCGACCTAAGGGTAAGGCCCATTCAACAACCATTAAGACTAATCCCAATAGCATTGGAACAGAAAGTTGTTGACAGAATTAACGAGGCGCTTCAGAAAGGCATCATTGAGCCGGTTGAGGGGCCAAGTTCGTGGATATCACCGATAGTGATTGCATTCAAGGCGAACGGCGACATCAGGCTCTGTGTGGACATGCGGCAAGCGAATAAGGCAATAGAGAAGGAAAACTACCCATTACCAACCTTTGATGGAATTAGGACGAAAACACGGGACTAAATTTACATGGGAAAAGGGTCAAAAGGACGCTTTTCAGACACTCAAGGAAAGACTATTAGAAATCCCCAAGTTGTCTTACTTTGACGCAAGGAAAAGGACGCGCGTTATCGCGGATGCGAGTCCAGTGGCACTGGGTGCAGTATTAATACAATTCGACGCAAGTAATGATCCACAGATTATTGCATTTGCCAGCAAAAGCCTTTCGGACGTAGAGCGGCGATACTCACAGACCGAGAATGAGAGCCTGGCACTCGTTTGGTCCGTGGAAAGGTTATACTTCTACTTAGCGGGCCTGGAGTTTAGCTCGTAACCGATCACAAGCCACTAGAAGCAATCTTTAAGCCAACGTCAAAACCTCCAGCACGAATCGAACGTTGGCTTCTCAGACTACATGCAAACAAATGCAAAGTTATCTCCCGTCCGGGCAAGGAGAACATAGCCGTCTTGGCATCTAGGCTGTGCAGAGATTACAAAAGGGACTTATTTGATGAAGGCGCCGAAACACATTTACTCCAGATCGTGGCAAATAGCACACCATCATCGCTTACGATAACACAGATAGCAAACGAGAGTGCGAATGACCAAGAAATTACCGTGGCAATCGAACCAGTGAAGAACGGAACGTGGGCCCCTACCAAAGTCCTCAACGCATTTCGCAACGAATTTTCAGCCATCGGGACAATCTTCTGCGGGGCAATCGTATCGTCATCCCTAAAGCGTTACGACAACAAACTCTTCAGTTGGCTCATGAAAGACATTTGGTTGAAACGGCAATGAAGCGTAGGGTGCGCGAAAGTCTGGTGGCCGTACATCGACCGTGATGTCGAGCAACACGTCAAAGCTTGTCGGGACTGTATAATGGTATCCCAATCGGTGAGGCCACCCCCAATGCATAGGCATGCCTTCCTGAACGGGCCGTGGGAATACTAAGCAACAGATTTGATGGGGCCACTACCGACTGGTGAGCATGTTTTGGCAGTAATTGATTATTTTTCTCGTTACCAGGAGGCGAAGTTCCTACAAGATATCTCTGCGGCCACCATAGTCAAGGTCATGGAAGAGATCTTCTGCACGTTGAGCCTTCCGAAATCCTTACGGACAGATAATGTCAGACACTTCGTTAGTGCCGAATTTAGACGATTCTGCGAAAGGAACAACATCACTTTTGTGACGACTCCACCATACTGGCCGCAGGCTAACGGCGAAGTGGAATATATGAAAAAAGCAATCCTGCAACGCATTAAGATTGCTAGCGCAGGTGGAAAGAACCTAAAACAGGAAATACACAATTTCATGCTCGTCTAGAATGTGCCGCCACATGGAACGACAGGGTCGCCACCTACAGAACTCCTGTTTAAACGGGTGATACGCGATAAATTATCCAATGTTCGGGACTTAACAGAAGACGTTTCCGAGTTACCAGCGAAGGATTTAGACATCATCAACAAACGGAAAGGGAAAAATAAGGCAGATGAGAGACGACAAGCAAGGGAATCCGACAAAAGGGCTGGAGATCGAGTGTACCCTAAGAACGCGGTATATACAAACAAGCTCACACCAACCTTTGACAAGGCAGAATATGAAGTCGTCGAGAGAAACGGCGATGAGGTTCGAGTAAGCGGAAACGGGAAAATGTTCAGGCGACATGTGAGCCACTGTAGGAAAATAATGCCTCCACAAATGAATCCATCACCACTAACAGGCGGACAACCGGCGGCTACACCGGCAGGGCTCTCAACACCAAATGACGCACCACAGAACTTCTCAATTACTAACCCGGAGGACGCGGGTAACCGTCCTAAACATCCCGTTAGAATCAAGCTGAAGAATAAAGGCGGAAAATGGCGAGCACATCAACTGTTAGAGCAAGGCGGGATGTAGTAGGCCGCAGCTCAATTCGACTCGAGAACTATAGCAGGCGAGATATTGAGAAATAGAAGTCGGAACTTAAATAAATAAAGATATTGGTTCAGATTTACGGTCTGAAAGCGAGCAGTAATATCATTGCTTTATTTATTTGTACGCAATTACCAGGTCAATACAGGCATATATAACGGAATAGGGATTCTGTCAAACCGCTGTTCTTTCTAAATTAGATTTTTTTTTGTTTATTTTTTTTGCGATTTTTGTGTTATTTAGGGGGAACATCTCGAATCTAGGGTATTTAAGGAGCATTTTAGAAAGAACCACCCGGCAACACTGGAATTCTTGTGGTATTTCTAAAAAATAAAAGGACCATTTTTTAAGGTACCTCCAGTACTAGGGTATGTTACGAAAATCACAAAAAGTACTCTAAAATCGAAGTCCTTCAAGATATTTTGATGAAATTTGATATTTGAACATGTTAAAAGGCAAGTAATACGATTTCAAAAAATTGGAAAAGTGGGCGTGGCAGAAGGGCGTTTTTTGAAAATTCTCTCCTACACCTGAAATTCAAATAAGACTTGAACGAAATTTGGCTACTAGGCTATGTCACAAAAATCCCAAAAATGCCTCAATAGCGGACTTTATTGAAATATTTCAATGAAACTTAGAATTTGAGCGTATATATAAGGGTCCGATTAGAATTCCAAAAAAATTTGAAAATTGGGCGTGGCAAAAGGGCGCTTTCCATTTATCAATTTAACAAAAGTCGGTATATGGGGCTCCTTATGCCCTTAAACACCTGTTGATATTAAAAATTATGTGTCTGTGTCGGGTATTCTATTGTCAGGCTCGCCTGACTATACACCCTTACTTGTTATTATATATTTAACTTTTACTTTTAGATACTGTAGAGCACAAACCTTGACTCCAATTTTCACTTCTTTTTTATACCCAGCGTAAGCGGGGTATATTAGTTTTGTGCAAATCTTGAAACAGGGAGAATTAAGCTCCGGAGATATAGAAAAATAAATATAGAAATGATCAGGATCAAAAACTGAATCGATTTAGTTTCCGGATAAGTCGTTGCTTTTCAAAATTTTTGCAAAAACAGCTTTTTCACTTCAATTTCATTTGACGTTGGAGAACGCTATTGCACGAAATTTAAAAAATTATGAATAATGCCTTTTTTAAACCTTGTGTAAAATTAAACAACGATTTATTAAAACAATTATTTAAACCATTGTTATGGTTTTAATATGAATAAGACGGTTAGTTTTGATTTGCCAATATTTTTTAAAAATATCTTTTTTTTTCAAGACAGTGATTGCTTTTTTTGCAAAGTCGGCTAAGGAAACTTTGAAGGAATATATAAAGAAAGGGGGTTCCCCTAGTGGCGACAAATCACAGGCAACAAAGTTGGTGAAGGACATTTTGGGATGTGTTATGGAAGCTTTGCTCTCTTCCACGTGCCTCCCTCGACATCAACAATGATTTGTCCCATAATATGAACGGCGACTTAGGTGTTTTTGTCTATTAGAGGGTAATTAAGGGTGAACAAATTTTTAACGCGTGTATAAACATATAACATGAAGTGCGAAATTTTTTGTGCTTCATATAGGCATTGTAGTAGGCCGCAGCTGAATTCGATTCAAGAACTATATCAGGCGGGATATTGAGAAATAGAAGTCGAAAGGGAACTTAAATTAATAAAGATATTGATTCAGATTTACGGTCTGAAAGCGAGCAGTAATATCATTGTTTTATTTATTTGTACGCAATTACCGGGTCAATACAGTGGCGACGAGGCCAGGACCCACGTGGAAGTACGCAGGAGTAAAGCACAAAAAAAAAAAAAAAAAAAACAAAGAAGGATCGAGAGGAATCTGATCTAGTTGAGCGCATTAAATTGGGCTAGTTGAGCCGCTTTAAAACGTGCTGGTTGAGTGCAGTTAATTGTGCTGGTTGAGTGCATTGGGCACACAAAGCATAGTGTTAATTTACTTGCCAGGTACCAATATCCGTTTGTACTAAAAGCAAAGCGTTGATTTGTTTGGCTGCGCAAAAAGGGAGGATCTGGTTTTAAGATGACCGAAATCAAACCTTTCTTGTGTGACAATATTGACAAAGCGTCACTACGTCATGAATGGGAGAGCTGGTACCGCTCATTCAGGTTATACCTAGAGGCAGAAGAGATAACCTCATCAACAAAGAAAAAGAGTAAGTTGTTGCATTTAGGAGGCCCGCAGTTGCAGGACGTTATTTTTAACATTTCGGGGGCACTTGTCGATCAAGACGAGAATCCCGAGAGAGACGTGTTTGCGGTATTAGTTGGTATTGGTTTAGGTATTAAATGAATATTTTTCGCCTAAACGCAACACAACACTCGAAAGACATCTAGTGGGGAATGTGACAGGTGTGGTCTCGAAGGTCACATTGGCACAGACCAAAATTGCCGAGCTAGAAACGCTACGTGCCACAAGTGTTCAGCGGTAGGGCACTATGCACGAAAATGCAAGTCCAGGATGGGTAAACGCAGGACTTACGACAACGAGAATCCTTTCACGCAACGGCGTAAACACAAGACAGCTAGAGTACGAGCAGTATACGAAGACTCTGAGAACGAAGAAGAGGATGAAGGAGCGGATTGCTTTAAAATCGACAGCGATTCACAGGATGGAAAAATCGTAGGTCAAATCGGTGGGCAAAGTGTTATTATGGTGATCGATTCCGGCTCACAATACAACCTACTGAGCGAAAAGGATGGTGTTGTGAGTCAAAACCGTCACGTCACACGCTAACGTAACGCTGCCAGCTCTATCGTCAACGGCACGCTATCAGCGCTAAGCCAAAAACAGTGCAATAAATAATGCAGCATAAACAAATGCAACGGCACCGTTTGAGCTCGAAACCTAACACCTCGAACAACAACAGCACGAGCGAGCATGAAATCGAACGCCTCAACAAAGCAACAATGGTCGGCGTTCGAACTCACAAAAAGAGACACTGTTACCGGAGACGGCAACAACAACAGGGTCTTGTAATGACAAACAGACCGTCGATATCAATGACAACCGAGAATCGATCGTTCAAGGCCATCGATCGAAAGGGAAAGCAGGCAGACGAAAGGCGAAAGAACACGAGCCGCCGAGTCAGCATGTGGACCACACACAAACAAGGGATGTTTGCGGCATGCGTTTGCTTGTTGGTATTGCATTTCGTTCTGTACGTCTTTTGTGTGTGCACTTGGCTTGCATTAAACCGTACATATGTCGAATGGGTTTGGAGTGATCGGCATGTTTAGCTGATTGTAAATATATGGCACGACGAAAATAGAAGACAACGGCACTTATGCAATCGCCGGAAAAAGCCGAAATGCAGAATAAACGTTGACCGAGGGACGCTTGCGGGGAGGTCAGCTGAGGAAGAAATCTATGACGCTAGCAACTATCGATATTGCGAACGGACCAATATCGGACTATAAAAGCGAAGTTCGATTGACAAAATGGACTTATCATCGATTAGCACTCCGAGTATTAAGAAGATCTCAACTTTGGCGCACCTACTTACGAGCCAGGACGACAAAGTGTGGATCTCAGTGTTAGCTAGGGAATTAGGGCAGTAAAGTAAGATAGAGTAGAAATATTAAAAAGACTTTAATAAATGAACAATTATTGCAACGAGAAAAGGAGTGTTTTATTTGGAAAATACTGAATCCTTGTTGGCGCTTACAGAGGTCCTTTCTCCCCAGTACACACAACATTTATGGCGCAGCCGGTATTCGACTAAGGATAGTCGGGAGGATACTACAATCCTGAAGTATAAAATTAATAAAGTTAAAAAGTGAAAACAAAATTTTGGCAAGTGAGGGTCGAAATCGATATCGATTGCGAATACTGAAGTCCTTTATTTAAATATTAGGTGTAGTAAAAAGAAATCCATTATTTTTGCATTAAATTGAGGGCTTTATTTAAGATAGTTAGAATGACCCGATTTAGGTCAAATATGCGCCGTTTTGTTCGATAACTTGTTGCCATTTTAAAGGTAATTTCATTATGCCTCTCTCATAGGAGCCCTCGTTCCTATTAGCAAAAAATTGAGACAGTCGAATTTCAGAAGCCTCTCTTGAAGCGAATGTTTCACCAGCAAAATTGTTCGCCATGGACAGGAACAGATGGTAATCACTTGGTGCCAGGTCCGGACTATAAGCTGGATGCAGAAGAACCTCCCAACCAAACTCCCGGAGCTTCTGGCGAGTCACTATCGATGTGTGTGGCCTGGCGTTGTCCTGATGGAACACAATTCTTCTCCTATTGGCCAAAGCTGGCCGCTTATGGGCGATTGCTTCCTTCAGACGGTCCAATTGTTGACAGTAGATTTCCGAGTTAAGAGTTTTGCCGTATGGGAGCAGCTCATAGTAGATAATTCCCTGCCAATCCCACCAAACACACAGCAAAACCTTCCTGGCCGTCAATCCTGGCTTGGCCACCGTTTCCGCCGGTTCACCGTGTTTCGACCACGACCGTTTTCGCTTGACGTTGTCGTAAGTGACCCACTTTTCATCACCAGTCACCAACCGCTTCAGAAATGGGTCGATTTTGTTGCGGTTCAGCAGCGATTCGCAGATGGAAATTCGGTCTATGAGGTTTTTTTGCGTTAACTCGTGTGGCACCCATACATCGAGCTTCTTTGTGTATCCAGCCTTATTCAAATGGTTCCAAACGGTTTTTTGTGCAATCTTTAGCTCTTTTGCAATCGAAACAGTGCTTACATGACGGTCGGACTCGATAATTTCCATGATTTTATCGACAATTTCGACAATTGGCCTTCCAGTGCGTGGTGCATCCTTGACATCGAAGTTACCGGAACGGAATCGACGAAACCAAAATTGCGCATGATTGGCTGTTACAGTATCAGGTCCATAAACGCTATTCACATTTTCAGCCGCCTGGCTTGCGTTTTCTCCCTTATCGAAGAAAAACTGTAAAATGTAGCGAATTTTCTCTTTGCTGATGTCCATCTTTGACAAGCTCTCAAACAAAACTGAATCAATCAATCAAAAAAGTGTCAAAAAAGCTTTTTTTAGTAGGAACTGTCATCTTTCTAATGCCCCCTAGCGTAACACGATCGGACTTATACAACGCGAGATGCAGATAAATAACGCCATCTATTGGAAAAATAATGGATTTCTTTTTACTACACCTAATAAACCATTGAACAGGAACGACGTTTCATTCATTGGTGCCTGGGAGGAACTACGGTTTCCAAAAGGCGTTTTTACGAAAAAGACTAAAGTGTTCAATATCATACCGATATTTCTGTCGAGTCAAATTGCACTATAAACGCAATTTGGGAGCGATAGGGTCCCCAAAACAAAATTAACTTATAACATAATTTTTGATATTTAACAAACAACGAATATAAAACTTCAGACGAATAGCTAACAGAATAAGATGGTAAGTCCACAAACAAAACTTTTATAACATATGCCTCACAGGCTTCACATCAAAATTTTGATCTTAAATTTTTGAAGTTGGAAATTTTTTTTTAAGAGTTAAATTCAATTGTTATGCGTCTTTTTATAAGCGGAGTTTTCCGTTGGACAGGGTAATTTATGGATAAAGAATGCGAAAAACTGAAATAAAAGCTCAAAGAGTCTGAAGGGCATGCGACTACACTACAAGCAGAAGCGTGGGAACTAATAAGAGAAATAAACCCGAATAGAGAGTTTTTGACTTTAATAAAAAATCAGATCGCACTATCCGCATGTAATCAGTTAGAAGAGGCAGTTTTTCTGATCGATACAGCTAAACGGACAGTAAGCGCTACTAACGATTCCGCGAAGAGCAAAATAGAAGATCTAGAAGAGACAGTTGAACATTTACAGAAGAATTTCAAAGATCTAAGGGAAAGAATAGATAAGGAAACTCGATTAATAGAAGAGGCTGAGGACGAAAACGAAACTTTAAGGAAAGCTCTACAATCAGCAGTAGGGAGTGAACTTTCAGAATCCATAGAAAAGGATAAAGTGGATCTTAAAGAAAAGGAAAAAGAAATCCATTTTTTAAAAATAGAAATAGGAAATCTAAAACGAGAATTAAGGATAGTCTGCGGCACGTCCCCACTTCCAACAAGAAGAGAGTCACTTTCTGTGAACAACACTACGATCGAAGTTCCAACACAAAACAGACTAACAATGGCGACTCAACAAAGCATGAAAGATATCATCAGAATAGTCCACGACGTAGTCCCAAGTTTTACGGGAACTAGAGGACCTGGATTCAAATACGAGGTGTCAAAATTCATCGAAGGCCTCGCTCTACTCAATGAGACTATTGACAGAGCAAATGTTACACAGGCGATATGCATAGTCAAGCAAAAGCTAACGGGACCGGCGTACCCGCAGATAAACAACAGAAAATTTGAAACACTGGAGGAACTCCAAGAGTATGTAAGACGAACGTATGCAACAATCCGAACATTAGAGGACATTAGAGCGGACATAATAAACGCTCAACAACAAAAGGACGAATCCGCGGCCTTGTTCGGAGGAAGAATGGAGACATACCTCAATGAAGCGGAAATGATAATTACCCAAAGATGGGGAGGCGCAGAAGCAAGAGCAGTACTGTGGGGATACGACGACCTAGCAAAAAAGCCTTTCATATTAGGGCTTAAAAGGGAGTCCTTACAACAATCACTTGTGAACATGGGTGACCTAAACCTAAAGGATCTGATAGAGGCAGCGGAGCGTTCGGAAAATATACTTAAATCAGGCCGAATCAATATAAACACAATAAGCTCCGCAGCCGAAGAAAGTCTGGTGTGCGCTTTTTGTCAACAACCAGGCCACACGAGGGATGTGTGCATAAAGAGGAGAAACACAGCATACTGCGCGCCGTGTGGTGTATATGGTCATGACGAGACTCCGGGTGCCGGAGAGACACTCCAAGACGGACAGAAGAAAGAAATCCAGCTAGAGCTGAATGCACACACTGTGGGAAAGCGGGGCATAAGGAGGAAGACTGTTGGGCGAAATTAGTCGCCCTTTTCTGCGAAAAATGCCAAGTGAAGGGCCATAAGACGAATAAATTCTGTAAAAGAGAGAACAGGCAACAGAATATGCAGCCACGGTCTACACCGAGCCACCAGAGAAGGCCTAACGAAAACAACCAAATACAGTGCTACATGTGCAAAGAAATAGGCCATATAGCCCGAAATTGCCCACAACAGACACAACGTAGCCAGACAATCCCCGCACCTAACACGGGAAACGCCCAGCGGCCCAGTCTCGGCCGGTAGACTGGAGTGCCCAAAAAGAAGTTTTAGAACGGCAAAACCCTGCCCTGGGGAACAGCCACAAACCAGGGGCAGGAGGAGGGGGAGAGCCAGGGTGCAAAGAAGATCCGTTGAACAGACTAGGCGCAGAACGACTGGAGGAGCCAGAGGGCCAAGAAGTGCCTTTGGACAGTCTGGGAAAAAGAAATCGAATACCAAAATGGGGAAAAGCGATAAGAGAGATTCCGACGGAAGAAATGGAAAATGAGATAAAGGAAAAAATGCTTATAGACATTGGTCAGGAGACTAATGCAATGAAACCAAGAAAAAAGGGCAAACGAGTGACTTTTAAGAGCACAGTCAAAGTGTTTGTATACCCAATATGCAAGATGGAAGCTACGAAGACAAAGGAAAGATTGGAAAAATGGAAAGAAAACGCAAGACTATTGAAAAGGTTGTATATCAATGCATGGCTGATGTTTTTCTTTTTTCTAAGCGAGTTTTTCCAATTCTCGAAACAATTTTTGGCGGTTGAACCCAATGGGCCAAAAGGAGATGAATGCGTTGAATTATTCTGCGAGCAGGCTATCAACGACGGAATCGAAATGGTAGAAGAACCGAATTGGATCGCTGCAACTGCGACTCGAGAGGACGATGCGTACGTCGAAATACCCTGTAGCCAGGCTATCGACGGCAGCATCACCCTATTGATCGATTCAGGGGCAGAGGCAAGTCTGGTTAAAAGAGAGGTGCTGATGGAAGACGTTCCGATAAACCGAAAGGATACGAAGTCCTTGAGAGGGGCATTTGGAGGAAATTCGACTACGATTGGATTAATAAAATTGAAGCACAAGGCAATTCCAGCATTGGAGATGGTGATGCACGTGGTGCCACGGAATAGCAGCCTGCCAGCAGATGGACTCCTGGGGAGAGACATGCTCTGGAACAGGACTATACTAGATTCCATCAGAAAGGAGTTGACCTTCAAAGAAAAAGGTTATCTGGTAGCCACAATGCCTCTAAGGATAAGAGGAGAGAAAATCTATACTGCAGAGACGATTAGAATCCCACCAAGATCCACGAGGATAGTACGCATAAATACAGGACTACTCACGGAGGAAGTAGTCGTGCAGAAAAAACTGTTAGAAGAACATATTTATATTGGAGAAAGCCTCACGAAACCCAAAAATGGTATTGGGTACGTTACAATACTTAACGCGTCGGAAAAGGACACCGAGATAAAAAAAGGAATGGAGGTAAAATATTCGTTTTTGAAGGAGTACGAAATTTTAAGTATTTCAGAAATAAATGCACCGAATAATAGTCAAGCAGACGAAAGGAAGAATATGCTAATCAATTCCCTAAAATTAGAGGAGAATTTGAATGAAGAAGAAAGACAGTCCATAATTGCAATTTGCAAGGACTATTCCGATGTATTTCATCTAAAGGGCGATAAACTGAGTTATACAAGTGTGCTCAAACATGAAATCACCACGGAAGCGGGAAAGGCACCGATAAATATAAGACAATATCGCTTGCCGGAAGCACATAAGGAGGAAATAAATAAGCAGGTAGGAGAAATGCTGGAACAAGGGATAATTACTCCAAGCAAGTCACCATGGAACGCACCGATTATCCTAGTGCCGAAAAAGGCAGAAACAGACGGGAAAAAGAAATGGCGACTGGTGGTGGATTTCCGCCAACTAAATGAAATTACGGTGAAACAGGTATTCCCGATACCACGAATTGATGAAATCCTCGACCAACTGGGTTGCAGTCGATATTTTACAACCTTGGACCTGGCGAGTGGATACCACCAAGTATTGGTAGATGAGACAGCTAGAGGTAAAACAGCTTTCAGCACGGGTTTAGGACACTATGAATTCGTGCGAATGCCATTTGGACTCTCAGGAGCGCCAGCCACCTTTCAACGGATCATGAACAGTGTCCTGACTGGGCTACAAGGAGTCGACTGTTTCGTCTACCTGGACGATATAGTCATTTACGGGAGCAACCTGGAGCAACACGAACTCAGACTCCGAAAAGTGCTGCAAGCTCTACGGGAGAATAGGCTAAAGATCCAAACGGAAAAATGTCAATTTTTACGAAAGGAGGTAGTTTACTTGGGACATAAGTGTTCCGACCAAGGTGTGCGACCAGATCCTGGGAAAGTAGAATGCGTGGAAAAATTCCCAATTCCAAAAAACAAAAAGGAATTGCAGGCTTTCCTAGGATTGGCGAACTATTACAGAAAATTCATACCGAACGCAGCTAACCTTTTAATGCCACTAACATCACTATTGAAAAAGGACAGTGAATTTGCGTGGACGAATGAATGCGAAAACGCGGTGGAGAAAATTAAAACTGCAATCACCAACCCACCACTATTGAAGTACGCGGACTTCTCTAAACCATTCCTGCTAACAACGGATGCAAGCAACGAAGCGCTAGGAGCGGTACTTTCACAAGGCGAGCCGGGCGACGACCAGCCAATTGCTTTTGCAAGCCGAGCTTTGAGTGCAACAGAAAGAAGATACTCGACCATCGAAAAGGAATTCTTAGCCATTGTGTGGGCGGCCAAAAATTTTCGTTGCTACCTTTTAGGGCGCCCCTTTACGGTTTACACAGACCACAAGCCCCTAAAGGGTATAGCAAACTTAAAGGATCAGACATCCCGATTGGCCAGATTCCGCCATAAGCTCTCGGAATTTGATTTCGAAATCTGTTACAAGGCTGGAAAATATAATTTAAACGCAGACGCATTGAGCCGATTACCATATGAAAATAATCTTGTGGCAGTAGTAACAAGAGCACAAACACAGTCCAAAATAGAGCAGAGCGATGAAAATACGGAGACAAATAAAAGCAGAGATGATTCGGAAGATACAAACCCCACAGATCACCCAGAGACAGAGGATTTAGCAGAATTTTTAACACAGAGAAAGGACATCGAAGAGGTGCTTAAAAATTTTCACGATGGGCCATTAGGAGGTCACAAGGGAGCTATAAAAACATATTTCCGCATTCGAAGACAGTACAAGTGGAACGGCATGCATAGAGAGATTCGAAATTATATAAAAAACTGCGAGAAATGCCAGCGGAATAAATGCTCAAAAGTAGAAAGAATGCCCATGGTACTCACAGACGTAGCTCATGGCCCCTTCTACAAAGTTTATATGGATATGGTAGGCCCCCACCGGAAACATCGAGAGGAAACAAATACATTTAAACATTCATAGACGATTTTTCAAAATTTTTCATCTGCACAGCTATTCCGGATGCAGAAGCGGCAACAGTGGCAAAATTTTTTTTCAACGAGATAATATCAAAATTTCAGATACCAAAGGTTTTAATCACGGATAACGGCACAAACTTTACATCGAAATTATTTAAGGAAGTTTGCAAAATTCTTGGAATCAAGAAATCCTGAGATCCTGAAATCCTGAGAAAACTGAGATCCACACTTTGTCATCCTGACTCGTAAGTAGGTGCGCCAAAGTTGAGATCTTCTTAATACTCGGAGTGCTAATCGATGATAAGTCCATTTTGTCAATCGAACTTCGCTTTTATAGTCCGATATTGCTCCGTTCGCAATATCGAAAGTTGCTAGCGTCATAGATTTCTTCCTCAGCTGACCTCCCCGCAAGCGTCCCTCGGTCACCGTTTATTCTGCATTGCGGCTTTTTCCGGCGATTGCATAAGTGCCGTTGTCTTCTATTTTCGTCGTGCCATATATTTACAATCAGCTAAACATGCCGATCACTCCAAACCCATTCGACATATGTACGGTTTAATGCAAGCCAAGTGCACACACAAAAGACGTACAGAACGAAATGCAATACGAACAAGCAAACGCATGCCGCAAACATCCCTTGTTTGTGTGTGGTCCACATGCTGCCTCGGCGGCTCGTGTTCTTTCGCCTTTCGTCTACCTGCTTTCCCTTTCGATCGATGGCCTTGAACGATCGATTCTCGGTTGTCATTGATATCGACGGTCTGTTTGTCATTACAAGACCCTGTTGTTGTTGTTACCGTCTCCGGTAACAGTGTCTCTTTTTGTGACTTCGAACGCCGACCGTTGTTGCTTTGTTGAGGCGTTCGATTTCATGCTCGCTCGTGCTGTTGTTGTTCGAGGTGTTAGGTTTCGAGCTCAAACGGTGCAGTTGCATTTGTTTATGCTGCATTATTTATTGCACTGTTTTTGGCTTAGCGCTGATAGCGTGCCGTTGACGATAGAGCTGGCAGCGTTACGTTAGCGTGTGACGCTCTCGTAAGAATCTCTCATAAGAATCCCAAAAATGCCTCAAAAGCGGACTTTATTGAAATATTTCAATGAAACTTAGAATTTGAGCGTATATATAAGGGTCCGATTAGAATTCCAAAAAAATTTGAAAATTGGGCGTGGCAAAAGGGCGCTTTCCATTTATCAATTTAACAAAAGTCGGTATATGGGGCTCCTTATGCCCTTAAACACCTGTTGATATTAAAAATTATGTGTCTGTGTCGGGTATTCTATTGTCAGGCTCGCCTGACTATACACCCTTACTTGTTATTATATATTTAACTTTTACTTTTAGATACTGTAGAGCACAAACCTTGACTCCAATTTTCACTTCTTTTTTATACCCAGCGTAAGCGGGGTATATTAGTTTTGTGCAAATCTTGAAACAGGGAGAATTAAGCTCCGGAGATATAGAAAAATAAATATAGAAATGATCAGGATCAAAAACTGAATCGATTTAGTTTCCGGATAAGTCGTTGCTTTTCAAAATTTTTGCAAAAACAGCTTTTTCACTTCAATTTCATTTGACGTTGAAGAACGCTATTGCACGAAATTTAAAAAATAATGAATAATGCCTTTTTTAAACCTTGTGTAAAATTAAGCAACGATTTATTAAAACAATTATTTAAACCATTGTTATGGTTTTAATATGAAGAAGACGGTTAGTTTTGATTTGCCAATATTTTTTAAAATATATAAAGAAAGGGGGTTCCCCTAGTGGCGACAAATCACAGGCAACAAAGTTGGTGAAGGACATTTTGGGATGTGTTATGGAAGCTTTGCTCTCTTCCACGTGCCTCCCTCGACATCAACAATGATTTGTCCCATAATATGAACGGCGACTTAGGTGTTTTTGTCTATTAGAGGGTAATTAAGGGTGAACAAATTTTTAACGCGTGTATAAACATATAACATGAAGTGCGAAATTTTTTGTGCTTCATATAGGCATTGTAGTAGGCCGCAGCTGAATTCGATTCAAGAACTATATCAGGCGGGATATTGAGAAATAGAAGTAGAAAGGGAACTTAAATTAATAAAGATTTTGATTCAGATTTACGGTCTGAAAGCGAGCAGTAATATCATTGTTTTATTTATTTGTACGCAATTACCGGGTCAATACAGTGGCGACGAGGCCAGGACCCACGTGGAAGTACGCAGGAGTAAAGCACAAAAAAAAAAACAAAGAAGGCTTGAGAGGAATCTGATCTAGTTGAGCGCATTAAATTGGGCTAGTTGAGCCGCTTTAAAACGTGCTGGTTGAGTGCAGTTAATTGTGCTGGTTGAGTGCATTGGGCACACAAAGCATAGCGTTAATTTACTTGCCAGGTACCAATATCCGTTTGTACTAAAAGCAAAGCGTTGATTTGTTTGGCTGCGCAAAAAGGGAGGATCTTGTTTTAAGATGACCGAAATCAAACCTTTCTTGTGTGACAATATTGACAAAGCGTCACTACGTCATGAATGGGAGAGCTGGTACCGCTCATTCAGGTTATACCTAGAGGCAGAAGAGATAACCTCATCAACAAAGAAAAACAGTAAGTTGTTGCATTTAGGAGGCCCGCAGTTGCAGGACGTTATTTTTAACATTCCGGGGGCACTTGTCGATCAAGACGAGAATCCCGCGGTATTAGTTGGTATTGGTTTAGGTATTAAATGAATATTTTTCGCCTAAACGCAACACAACACTCGAAAGACATCTAGTGGGGAATGTGACAGGTGTGGTCTCGAAGGTCACATTGGCACAGACCAAAATTGCCGAGCTAGAAACGCTACGTGCCACAAGTGTTCAGCGGTAGGGCACTATGCACGAAAATGCAAGTCCAGGATGGGTAAACGCAGGACTTACGGCAACGAGAATCCTTTCACGCAACGGCGTAAACACAAGACAGCTAGAGTACGAGCAGTATACGACGACTCTGAGAACGAAGAAGAGGATGAAGGAGCGGATTGCTTTAAAATCGACAGCGATTCACAGGATGGAAAAATCGTAGGTCAAATCGTTGGGCAAAGTGTTATTATGGTGATCGATTCCGGCTCACAATACAACCTACTGAGCGAAAAGGATGGTGTTGTGAGTCAAAACCGTCACGTCACACGCTAACGTAACGCTGCCAGCTCTATCGTCAACGGCACGCTATCAGCGCTAAGCCAAAAACAGTGCAATAAATAATGCAGCATAAACAAATGCAACGGCACCGTTTGAGCTCGAAACCTAACACCTCGAACAACAACAGCACGAGCGAGCATGAAATCGAACGCCTCAACAATACAACAACGGTCGGCGTTCGAAGTCACAAAAAGAGACACTGTTACCGGAGACGGCAACAACAACAACAGGGTCTTGTAATGACAAACAGACCGTCGATATCAATGACATCCGAGAATCGATCGTTCAAGGCCATCGATCGAAAGGGAAAGCAGGCAGACGAAAGGCGAAAGAACACGAGCCGCCGAGTCAGCATGTGGACCACACACAAACAAGGGATGTTTGCGGCATGCGTTTGCTTGTTCGTATTGCATTTCGTTCTGTACGTCTTTTGTGTGTGCACTTGGCTTGCATTAAACCGTACATATGTCGAATGGGTTTGGAGTGATCGGCATGTTTAGCTGATTGTAAATATATGGCACGACGAAAATAGAAGACAACGGCACTTATGCAATCGCCGGAAAAAGCCGAAATGCAGAATAAACGTTGACCGAGGGACGCTTGCGGGGAGGTCAGCTGAGGAAGAAATCTATGACGCTAGCAACTATCGATATTGCGAACGGAGCAATATCGGACTATAAAAGCGAAGTTCGATTGACAAAATGGACTTATCATCGATTAGCACTCCGAGTATTAAGAATATCTCAACTTTGACGCACCTACTTACGAGCCAGGACGACAAAGTGTGGATCTCAATGTTAGCTAGGGAATTAGGGCAGTAAAGTAAGATAAAGTAGAATTATTAAAAAGACTTTAATAAATGAACAATTATTGCAACGAGAAAAGGAGTGTTTTATTTGGAAAATACTGAATCCTTGTTGGCGCTTACAGAGGTCCTTTCTCCCCAGTACACACAACATTTATGGCGCAGCCGGTATTCGACTAAGGATAGTCGGGAGGATACTACAATCCTGAAGTATAAAATTAATAAAGTTAAAAAGTGAAAACAAAATTTTGGCAAGTGAGGGTCGAAATCGATATCGATTGCGAATACTGAAGTCCTTTATTTAAATAAACCATTGAACAGGAACGACGTTTCATTCATTGGTGCCTGGGAGGAACTACGGTTTCCAAAAGGCGTTTTTACGAAAAAGACTAAAGTGTTCAATATCATACCGATATTTCTGTCGAGTCAAATTGCACTATAAACGCAATTTGGGAGCGATAGGGTCCCCAAAACAAAATTAACTTATAACATAATTTTTGATATTTAACAAACAACGAATATAAAACTTCAGACGAATAGCTAACAGAATAAGATGGTAAGTCCACAAACAAAACTTTTATAACATATGCCTCACAGGCTTCACATCAAAATTTTGATCTTAAATTTTTGAGGTTGGAAATTTTTTTTTTAAGAGTTAAATTCAATTGTTATGCGTCTTTTTATAAGCGAAGTTTTCCGTTGGACAGGGTAATTTATGGATAAAGAATGCGAAAAACTGAAACAAAAGCTCAAAGAGTCTGAAGGGCATGCGACTACACTACAAGCAGAAGCGTGGGAACTAATAAGAGAAATAAACCCGAATAGAGAGTTTTTGACTTTAATAAAAAATCAGATCGCACTATCCGCATGTAATCAGTTAGAAGAGGCAGTTTTTCTGATCGATACAGCTAAACGGACAGTAAGCGCTACTAACGATTCCGCGAAGAGCAAAATAGAAGATCTAGAAGAGACAGTTGAACATTTACAGAAGAATTGCAAAGATCTAAGGGAGAGAATAGATAAGAAAACTCAATTAATAGAAGAGGCTGAGGACGAAAACGAAACTTTAAGGAAAGCTCTACAATCAGCAGTAGGGAGTGAACTTTCAGAATCCATAGAAAAGGATAAAGCGGATCTTAAAGAAAAGGAAAAAGAAATCCATTTTTTAAAAATAGAAATAGGAAATCTAAAACGAGAATTAAGGATAGTCTGCGGCACGTCCCCACTTCCAACAAGAAGAGAGTCACTTTCTGTGAACAACACTACGATCGAAGTTCCAACACAAAACAGACTAACAATGGCGACTCAACAAAGCATGAAAGATATCATCAGAATAGTCCACGACGTAGTCCCAAGTTTTACGGGAACTAGAGGACCTGGATTCAAATACGAGGTGTCAAAATTCATCGAAGGCCTCGCTCTACTCAATGAGACTATTGACAGAGCAAATGTTACACAGGCGATATGCATAGTCAAGCAAAAGCTAACGGGACCGGCGTACCCGCAGATAAACAACAGAAAATTTGAAACACTGGAGGAACTCCAAGAGTATGTAAGACGAACGTATGCAACAATCCGAACATTAGAGGACATTAGAGCGGACATAATAAACGCTCAACAACAAAAGGACGAATCCGCGGCCTTGTTCGGAGGAAGAATGGAGACATACCTCAATGAAGCGGAAATGATAATTACCCAAAGATGGGGAGGCGCAGAAGCAAGAGCAGTACTGTGGGGATACGACGACCTAGCAAAAAAGCATTTCATATTAGGGCTTAAAAGGGAGTCCTTACAACAATCACTTGTGAACATGGGTGACCTAAACCTAAAGGATCTGATAGAGGCAGCAGAGCGTTCGGAAAATATACTTAAATCAGGCCGAATCAATATAAACACAATAAGCTCCGCAGCCGAAGAAAGTCTGGTGTGCGCTTTTTGTCAACAACCAGGCCACACGAGGGATGTGTGCATAAAGAGGAGAAACACAGCATACTGCGCGCCGTGTGGTGTATATGATCATGACGAGACTCCCGGGTGCCGGAGAGACACTCCAAGACGGACAGAAGAAAGAAATCCAGCTAGAGCTGAATGCACACACTGTGGGAAAGCGGGGCATAAGGAGGAAGACTGTTGGGCGAAATTAGTCGCCCTTTTCTGCGAAAAATGCCAAGTGAAGGGCCATAAGACGAATAAATTCTGTAAAAGAGAGAACAGGCAACAGAATATGCAGCCACGGTCTACACCGAGCCACCAGAGAAGGCCTAACGAAAACAACCAAATACAGTGCTACATGTGCAAAGAAATAGGCCATATAGCCCGAAATTGCCCACAACAGACACAACGTAGCCAGACAATCCCCGCACCTAACACGGGAAACGCCCAGCGGCCCAGTCTCGGCCGGTAGACTGGAGTGCCCAAAAAGAAGTTTTAGAACGGCAAAACCCTGCCCTGGGGAACAGCCACAAACCAGGGGCAGGAGGAGGGGCAGAGCCAGGGTGCAAAGAAGATCCGTTGAACAGACTAGGCGCAGAACGACTGGAGGAGCCAGAGGGCCAAGAAGTGCCTTTGGACAGTCTGGGAAAAAGAAATCGAATACCAAAATGGGGAAAAGCGATAAGAGAGATTCCGACGGAAGAAATGGAAAATGAGATAAAGGAAAAAATGCTTATAGACATTGGTCAGGAGACTAATGCAATGAAACCAAGAAAAAAGGGCAAACGAGTGACTTTTAAGAGCACAGTCAAAGTGTTTGTATACCCAATATGCAAGATGGAAGCTACGAAGACAAAGGAAAGATTGGAAAAAATGGAAAGAAAACGCAAGACTATTGAAAAGGTTGTATATCAATGCATGGCTGATGTTTTTCTTTTTTCTAAGCGAGTTTTTCCAATTCTCGAAACAATTTTTGGCGGGTGAACCCAATGGGCCAAAAGGAGATGAATGCGTTGAATTATCCTGCGAGCAGGCTATCAACGACGGAATCGAAATGGTAGAAGAACCGAATTGGATCGCTGCAACTGCGACTCGAGAGGACGATGCGTACGTCGAAATACCCTGTACCCAGGCTATCGACGGCAGCATCACCCTATTGATCGATTCAGGGGCAGAGGCAAGTCTGGTTAAAAGAGAGGTGCTGATGGAAGACGTTTCGATAAACCGAAAGGATACGAAGTCCTTGAGAGGGGCATTTGGAGGAAATTCGACTACGATTGGATCAATAAAATTGAAGCACAAGGCAATTCCAGCATTGGAGATGGTGATGCACGTGGTGCCACGGAATAGCAGCCTGCCAGCAGATGGACTCCTGGGGAGAGACATGCTCTGGAACAGGACTATACTAGATTCCATCAGAAAGGGGTTGACCTTCAAAGAAAAAGGTAATCTGGTAGCCACAATGCCTCTAAGGATAAGAGGAGAGAAAATCTATACCGCAGAGACGATTAGAATCCCACCAAGATCCACGAGGATAGTACGCATAAATACAGGACTACTCACGGAGGAAGTAGTCGTGCAGAAAAAACTGTTAGAAGAACATATTTATATTGGAGAAAGCCTCACGAAACCCAAAAATGGTATTGGGTTCGTTACAATACTTAACGCGTCGGAAAAGGACACCGAGATAAAAAAAAAGGAATGGAGGTAAAATATTCGTTTTTGAAGGAGTACGAAATTTTAAGCATTTCAGAAATAAATGCACCGAATAATAGTCAAGCAGACAAATGGAAGAATATGCTAATCAATTCCCTAAAATTAGAGGAGAATTTGAATGAAGAAGAAAGACAGTCCATAATTGCAATTTGCAAGGACTATTCCGATGTATTTCATCTAAAGGGCGATAAACTGAGTTATACAAGTGTGCTCAAACATGAAATCACCACGGAAGCGGGAAAGGCACCGATAAATATAAGACAATATCGCTTGCCGGAAGCACATAAGGAGGAAATAAATAACCAGGTAGGAGAAATGCTGGAACAAGGGATAATTGCTCCAAGCAAGTCACCATGGAACGCACCGATTATCCTAGTGCCGAAAAAGGCAGAAACAGACGGGAAAAAGAAATGGCGACTGTTGGTGGATTTTTGCCAACTAAATGAAATTACGGTGAAACAGGTATTCCCGATACCACGAATTGATGAAATCCTCGACCAACTGGGTTGCAGTCGATATTTTACAACCTTGGACCTGGCGAGTGGATACCACCAAGTATTGGTAGATGAGACAGCTAGAGGTAAAACAGCTTTCAGCACGGGTTTAGGACACTATGAATTCGTGCGAATGCCATTTGGACTCTCAGGAGCGCCAGCCACCTTTCAACGGATCATGAACAGTGTCCTGACTGGGCTACAAGGAGTCGACTGTTTCGTCTACCTGGACGATATAGTCATTTACGGGAGCAACCTGGAGCAACACGAACTCAGACTCCGAAAAGTGCTGCAAGCTCTACGGGAGAATAGGCTAAAGATCCAAACGGAAAAATGTCAATTTTTACGAAAGGAGGTAGTTTACTTGGGACATAAGTGTTCCGACCAAGGTGTGCGACCAGATCCTGGGAAAGTAGAATGCGTGGAAAAATTCCCAATTCCAAAAAACAAAAAGGAATTGCAGGCTTTCCTAGGATTGGCGAACTATTACAGAAAATTCATACCGAACGCAGCTATCCTTTTAATACCACTAACATCACTATTGAAAAAGGACAGTGAATTTGCGTGGACGAATGAATGCGAAAACGCGGTGGAGAAAATTTAAACTGCAATCACCAACGTACCACTATTGAAGTACGCGGACTTCTCTAAACCATTCCTGCTAACAACGGATGCAAGCAACGAAGCGCTAGGAGCGGTACTTTCACAAGGCGAGCCGGGCGACGACCAGCCAATTGCGTTTGCAAGCCGAGCTTTGAGTGCAACAGAAAGAAGATACTCGACCATCGAAAAGGAATTCTTAGTCATTGTGTGGGCGGCCAAAAATTTTCGTTGCTACCTTTTAGGGCGCCCCTTTACGGTTTACACAGACCACAAGCCCCTAAAGGGTATAGCAAACTTAAAGGATCAGACATCCCGATTGGCCAGATTCCGCCATAAGCTCTCGGAATTTGATTTCGAAATCTGTTACAAGGCTGGAAAATATAATTTAAACGCAGACGCATTGAGCCGATTACCATATGAAAATAATCTTGTGGCAGTAGTAACAAGAGCACAAACACAGTCCAAAATAGAGCAGAGCGATGAAAATACGGAGACAAATAAAAGCAGAGATGATTCGGAAGATACAAACCCCACAGATCACCCAGAGACAGAGGATTTAGCAGAATTTTTAACACAGAGAAAGGACATCGAAGAGGTGCTTAAAAATTTTCACGATGGGCCATTAGGAGGTCACAAGGGAGCTATAAAAACATATTTCCGCATTCGAAGACAGTACAAGTGGAACGGCATGCATAGAGAGATTCGAAATTATATAAAAAACTGCGAGAAATGCCAGCGGAATAAATGCTCAAAAGTAGAAAGAATGCCCATGGTACTCACAGACGTAGCTCATGGCCCCTTCTACAAAGTTTATATGGATATGGTAGGCCCCCACCGGAAACATCGAGAGGAAACAAATACATTTAAACATTCATAGACGATTTTTCAAAATTTTTCATCTGCACAGCTATTCCGGATGCAGAAGCGGCAACAGTGGCAAAATCTTTTTTCAACGAGATAATATCAAAATTTCAGATACCAAAGGTTTTAATCACGGATCACGGTGTGCTTGAAAAATTTTAAATGGAATTTTGGAAGACGTAAAAATTTTTTGATGCACACTATAGTTTTCTTTATTTTGATGAATTCTGGTAAGTTTTAAAAAAATCTGTGGAGCCGTTTTTTTTTTTTTTTTGGAGATTTTTAAAATTTTGTATGAAAAATTTTTAATTATGCCAGATTTCACCATTAGATTTTCAAAATAATACCAATGAAAGATAATTTATTTGAATAATAAAAAGCAAATGTATTAACGGAATTACTATAAGTATGTAGCGCTCACCTCCCCTTGCATACCTCCCCCTCTCAGCAAGATATTGCTTCCAGCCCCTCACTGTGCATCATAACTGACTGCAATCATGCGTGAAATCTAAAATTTTTATATAATTTATATTCATATATGCCTATACATATATGTATATATACATATATATTATATTGTTAGTATATATTTATATGGCAAGTCCGCGTTTACACGTAGGAAGCAATGTTTCGAGAACATTTGAAGTTATCTTTTGTTGTTTCGTTAAACACTTCTTTGGTTATATCGAAAAAAAAACCACAACCTTTTGCCGACATAGCCAACAGAAGATCCTCTCTTTTTCCTGTAGATCACCACTACCTATTTCTTAAGTCTAAACGCGCACTAAGTAATTGAGTTGGCCTTCATTTGCAGTAGTTGTGTTGGAATCCTTTGCAATGGAAGCAAAGTCATTCAAATGATCGTTTCACTACTAAATGAAAAGAATAAGTAAACGCGTCGTATATTTAATTTTGACAAGAATATCTAAACTAAAATATGAGTCTTAATTAAGTTAATCTAGAATGGAAGTATGGTCGTTAGGGTCGGCACTGTTCTATTTTCCCCCAGCGCCGTCAAAGCTCACTACTCCACTGTATGTAATATCTGCATATCATTCGTAATACTGCAAATGAAGGCCAACTCAATTACTCAGTGCGTGTTTAGACTTAAGAAATAGGTAGTGGTGATCTACAGGAAAAAGAGAGGATCTTCTGTTGACTATGTCGGTAAAAGGTTGTGGTTTTTTTTCGATATAACCAAAGAAGTGTTTAACGAAACAACAAAAGATAACTTCAAATGTTCTCGAAACATTGCTTCCTACGTGTAAACGCGGACTTGCCATATAAATATATACTAACAATATAATATATATGTATATATACATATATGTATAGGCATATATGAATATAAATTATATAAAAATTTTAGATTTCACGCATGATTGCAGTCAGTTATGATGCACAGTGAGGGGCTGGAAGCAATATCTTGCTAAGAGGGGGAGGTGAGCGCTACATACTTATAGTAATTCCGTTAATACATTTGCTTTTTATTATTCAAAGAAATTATCTTTCATTGGTATTATTTTGAAAATCTAATGGTGAAATCTGGCATAATTTAAAATTTTTCATACAAAATTTTGAAAATCTCAAAAAAAAAAAAAAAAAGGCTCCACCGATTTTTTTAAAACTTACCAAAATTCATCAAAATAAAGAAAACTATAGTGTGCATCAAAAAATTTTTACGTCTTCCAAAATTCCATTTAAAATTTTTCAAGCACACCGTGGGATAACGGCACAAACTTTACATCGAAATTATTTAAGGAAGTTTGCAAAATTCTGGGAATCAAGAAATCCCAAAAGTCACCATACCACCCCCAAGCCAATGGTGCTCTTGAAAGGAGTCAACGACCTCTTGCGGAATTTCTCCGAAATTTCGTCAAGGAGGATGGCACAAATTGGGATGAATGGCTGCTCCACGCTATGCATAACAACACAGTACATTCATCCACAAAACAAACACCTTGCAAAATTATTTTTGGATTTGAAGCCGACATTCCACTTAACTTAAAAAGAAAACCGGAGCCACTGTACAACACAGACGATTTTTCAAAATTATTAAAATATCAAATCCAGCGCACCCATCAATTAGTACGAGAGAATCAAAAAATAGCCAAAGAAAAATCCAAGCGATACTACGATAAATGTTGTGTGTACTGGGGAGAAAGGACCTCTGTAAGCGCCAACAAGGATTCAGTATTTTCCAAATAAAACACTCCTTTTCTCGTTGCAATAATTGTTCATTTATTAAAGTCTTTTTAATAATTCTACTTTATCTTACTTTACTGCCCTAATTCCCTAGCTAACACTGAGATCCACACTTTGTCATCCTGGCTCGTAAGTAGGTGCGCCAAAGTTGAGATCTTCTTAATACTCGGAGTGCTAATCAATGATAAGTCCATTTTGTCAATCGAAGTTCGCTTTTATAGTCCGATATTGCTCCGTTCGCAATATCGATAGTTGCTAGCGTCATAGATTTCTTCCTCAGCTGACCTCCCCGCAAGCGTCCCTCGGTCACCGTTTATTCTGCATTTCGGCTTTTTCCGGCGATTGCATAAGAATTACGCTACGTGCCACAAGTGTTCAGCGGTAGGGCACTATGCACGAAAATGCAAGTCCAGGATGGGTAAACGCAGGACTTACGACAACGAGAATCCTTTCACGCAACGGCGTAAACACAAGACAGCTACAGTACGAGCAGTATACGACGACTCTGAGAACGAAGAAGAGGATGAAGGAGCGGATTGCTTTAAAATCGACAGCGATTCACAGGATGGAAAAATCGTAGGTCAAATCGGTGGGCAAAGTGTTATTATGGTAATCGATTCCGGCTCACAATACAACCTACTAAGCGAAAAGGATGGAGTGGCACTTCGCAAAACGGGCCCATACTATGAAACGTGCGCAATTAACTCAAAAAATTTAGGGCGTACGCAACTAACCACCCTTTGGAGATCCTTTATGTTTGCGATGCCCCTATCAAGGTCCCAAACCGTCCAGAGACAATCGCAACGCTATACGTGGTCAAAAACAGAAGCCAATCCGTACTAGGCCGCGACACAGCAATCAAGCTCAACGTTTTGAAACTAGGACTCAACTCTTGCAACCGCATCGAATCGGTGAGCCCCTTGACAAAGATAAAAGAGGTGAAGGTTAAATTTACCATCGACCTAAGGGTAAGGCCCATTCAACAACCATTAAGACGAATCCCAATAGCATTGGAACAGAAAGTCGTTGACAGAATTAACGAGGCGCTTCAGAAAGACATCATTGAGCCGGTTGAGGGGCCAAGTTCGTGGATATCACCGATAGTGATTGCATTCAAGGCGAACGGCGACATCAGGCTCTGTGTGGACATGCGGCAAGCGAATAAGGCAATAGAGAAGGAAAACTACCCATTACCAACCTTTGATGGAATTATGACGAAAACACGGGACTAAATTTACATGGGAAAAGGGTCAAAAGGACGCTTTTCAGACACTCAAGGAAAGACTATTAGAAATCCCCAAGTTGTCTTACTTTGACGCAAGGAAAAGGACGCGCGTTATCGCGGATGCGAGTCCAGTGGCACTGGGTGCAGTATTAATACAATTCGACGCAAGTAATGATCCACAGATTATTGCATTTGCCAGCAAAAGCCTTTCGGACGTAGAGCGGCGATACTCACAGACCGAGAATGAGAGCCTGGCACTCGTTTAATCCGTGGAAAGGTTATACTTCTACTTAGCGGGCCTGGAGTTTAGCTCGTAACCGATCACAAGCCACTAGAAGCAATCTTTAAGCCAACGTCAAAACCTCCAGCACGAATCGAACGTTGGCTTCTCAGACTACATGCAAACAAATGCAAAGTTATCTCCCGTCCGGGCAAGGAGAACATAGCCGTCTTGGCATCTAGGCTGTGCAGAGATGACAAAAGGGACTTATTTGATGAAGGCGCCGAAACACATTTACTCCAGATCGTGGCAAATAGCACACCATCATCGCTTACGATAACGCAGATAGCAAACGAGAGTGCGAATGACTAAGAAATTACCGTGGCAATCGAACCAGTGAAGAACGGAACGTGGGCCCCTACCAAAGTCCTCAACGCATTTCGCAACGAATTTTCAGCCATCGGGACAATCTTCTGCGGGGCAATCGTATCGTCATCCCTAAAGCGTTACGACAACAAACTCTTCAGTTGGCTCATGAAAGACATTTGGTTGAAACGGCAATGAAGCGTAGGGTGCGCGAAAGTCTGGTGGCCGTACATCGACCGTGATGTCGAGCAACACGTCAAAGCTTGTCGGGACTGTATAATGGTATCCCAATCGGTGAGGCCACCCCCAATGCATAGGCACGCCTTCCTGAACGGGCCGTGGGAATACTAAGCAACAGATTTGATGGGGCCACTACCGACTGGTGAGCATGTTTTGGCAGTAATTGATTATTTTTCTCGTTACCAGGAGGCGAAGTTCCTACAAGATATCTCTGCGGCCACCATAGTCAAGGTCATGGAAGAGATCTTCTGCACGTTGAGCCTTCCGAAATCCTTACGGACAGATAATGTCAGACACTTCGTTAGTGCCGAATTTAGACGATTCTGCGAAAGGAACAACATCACTTTTGTTACGACTCCACCATACTGGCCGCAGGCTAACGGCGAAGTGGAATATATGAAAAAAGCAATCCTGCAACGCATTAAGATTGCTAGCGCAGGTGGAAAGAACCTAAAACAGGAAAAACACAATTTCATGCTCGTCTAGAATGTGCCGCCACATGGAACGACAGGGTCGCCACCTACAGATACGCGATAAATTTTCCAATGTTCGGGACTTAACAGAAGACGTTGCCGAGTTACCAGCGAGGGATTTAGACATCATCAACAAACGGAAAGGGAAAAATAAGGCAGATGAGAGACGACAAGCAAGAGAATCCGACAAAAAGGCTGGAGATAGAGTGTACCCTAAGAACGCGGTATATACAAACAAGCTCACACCAACCTTTGACAAGGCAGAATATGAAGTCGTCGAGAGAAACGGCGATGAGGTTCGAGTAAGCGGAAACGGGAAAATGTTCAGGCGACATGTGAGCCACTGTAGGAAAATAATGCCTCCACAAATGAATCCATCACCACTAACAGGCGGACAACCGGCGGCTACACCGGCAGGGCTCTCAACACCAAATGACGCACCACAGAACTTCTCAATTACTAACCCGGAGGACGCGGGTAACCATCCTAAACATCCCGTTAGAATCAAGCTGAAGAATAAAGGGAGAAAATGGCGAGCACATCAACTGTTAGAGCAAGGCGGGATGTAGTAGGCCGCAGCTGAATTCGACTCGAGAACTATAGCAGGCGAGATATTGAGAAATAGAAGTCGGAACTTAAATTAATAAAGATATTGATTCAGATTTACGGTCTGAAAGCGAGCAGTAATATCATTGCTTTATTTATTTGTACGCAATTACCAGGTCAATACAGGCATATATAACGGAATGGGGATTCTGTCAAACCGCTGTTCTTTCTAAATTAGAAACGTAGCAACAAAATCACTAGCAACACATATCAACAGCAAAGATTCGAAAAATGCCCCTTACACTAGTTTGTAAACTTTATCAAAATTTTAATTGGGAACGGATTTCCCGCGTTTGTAAACACAGTTCATAAAATTGTTGGCAACAAAGGTCAAAAACTGAAATTAGCTTGCCCTGTTAAAGAACAAAAATAAATTATAAAAACATGGAAATATCTGCACAAAAAAAGTTGCGACTGGCTGCAGTTATTGTGCTGTTGAGCCATGAAGAGGGAGAGGCAGGTCGAAAACGTAAGCGGAGTGTGTGGGTTCGCGAGCTTTTCTTAGAAAGAGAAGCAACAGGATTTTTCACACATTTTCAACAAAAGCTGGAAGCAACTGACCCAGAACTATTCCGAAATTTTGTACGCATGAATGCTGAGGACTTCTATTTTTTATTAGCGCGAGTTCGCCCGTTGATTAAGAAAAGAGACACTTATTTTCGGAAGGCAATATCACCAGCAGAGCTGCTCGTAGTAACATTGCACTGCAATATACAAAACTCTTCGTGAAGATTTTTTAAAGGTAATATATTTCATTTATTCAGTATGCAAGTAATTTACTTTAACAGTCAGTCTTGTTCGCTCGTGAGTAAAATCTAAGTTACTTGTACGGCCTATTTTTTTTTGAAGTGAAAACTTCTATAGGCGCGTTGAGCAGGGAGCAAATCTTTAAGTTCAAAATGCATTTGTATATGTTGTAACCGTCACGGTCGTCGTGTACGTATATCTCGGCTATATTAGTGTGCGTAGCTTTCAGTGAGAAGCATTCCTAAAAAGTTTTATGTGATTCGTCGACGTAACACCCCAGTCGGCAATTTTATATTCCATGAATATCTTCTTTTGGGAATTCATTGATGACAAAGGAAAAATATTACGTCTTAAAAATTCGTGAGTGGTTCATTCATTTTTATGAGGGGGGTCCTGAAAGTACTACACTTGGACAAATTGGTCACTTAAATTATTCTGCGGATTGTCACCGAGGGGGGGGGAGGGGGTAAAAAGTAGTAAAAAAATGGTTCACGTAGTTTGGACACGTTCCCTTATGTACACATCGAATCATAGCACCGAAATTGAACATGTTGTAGGCGGTAGACATTGTTGGCCGCTGGGACGGTTCATCGCTTCTGTAAGCAGCACTTTGGCCGCTGGGTACTAATAGAAAACGAAAGCTCGACGTTGTGATTCTTAGTATTGTTACTGGGCATGCAACATATTGTATTGTACATATTGTATCTCCGGTGTCCTCGGATAATGATAGAGACGACGATGAAAAATCAAATGAAACTAAAATATATAAAATATTTTCTGGCGAAAAAAACTCGTCTCATTTTTTCTAAAAACCCAATTCAAATATGAACAACTCATCGGATTTTCTTTTTCTGGGTCTTGAAATGCTCTTAGAAATCCACTCATTTACTTAAGATAGCCTAAACCTGAATACCGAATCTTCTTCGGAAATTATATGGGCTTGAAATCAAGTTTTTGTACAAAGTTCTTAAAAATTTCTTAAAATTTTTGCCTTTATCGCCCTATAGCTCCTAAGCTATTGAACCGATTTCATCCATATGTATGAGGGATATGCTGTATATTTACTCTTCTTTTATATGAATTAAATTTTTTGAAACGGTCGAACGATAAAACTACGACTAAAACATATTGACAAAAAATCGCAAAACCTTTCTTAGCGAATATTTAAAAAACGCGAGCTAACTTTCAAACTTAAAGCATATATTTTGCTTCAGCGAAACAAATACGACAAAAAAAAAGTTGGTTTCAAGTCAAAGGAAAATTTAGTGTTGAGCAGTGTAATTAATTGTTAAAACTTTGTGCAGCCAGCAATATATTTCAATAATAAAATAATAAAATACTTTACATATAACATGCCTATAATTGTTTCTCTGAGTCTCATTAAATGTAAAAATCCAGATTGATTTTAATAATTTTAAATCAAATATTATGCATTTCAAACTTCAATACACATTCTATGTTTTCACTTCCAACGGCAGTTCCATAACTGCTAACTTTTTTTAATGGTGTAGTTGGTTCTGAGGTAGTTTCCATTTCTTCAACATCATCAACTTATTTCAATATTTCAATTTA